>JAMXBB010000001.1:50186206-50850523 GCA_024138015.1 Lumnitzera littorea
CCCGAGTCGTACATACCACATACTCACCACTCTCCAACACATACATACGATGCATATATTTACATGCCCATAAACCAAAATCATCATAAACACACAAAGTTCACATATACCCACACTTACAAAAAGAAATAAAGATATTCACACTCTCAAAAATATATTTACTAACATCCTACACACACAGACAATGCTTATATTATATAACACATACATATATATTTAATGCATATATGTACGTAAATGCCACCATAACACATCAACTTTCCATGGACAATATCCATATGTACGCAATACCAATAATATTTCTCCTCCATAAACTGAACATACGATAATTATCCATCACCACTGCCACTTTGATAATTATACCACCTTCTCCCAAAACTTAAAGAAAACCTTAAAAAATATATAAATTGACAAAATAAAATGAAGATAAAAAGAAGATTTACTTGAAAATGGTAGAAAAATTAATTCTTGTTAAATTTCTTTTGAAATACTCAAATCTTGACTAGCAATTTGGAGTTGGGTTAAGAATTGTAAGTTTTTACTCTTGGAGAAAAGTAATGTAATATTTTGGTAAAGGAAAATATGAGGTTGAGTTGTACCTTTTATTTGGGAATAAGAAATAGGAGGAAGTCTAAATTTTTTCTTTTGATAATATTACTCCTACTATTCCTAGTAAATGACAAGCCAAACCATGTTTGAAAATAATAAACCCCTTTATTTATTTATTTTTTCTTTAATTTTTTTTATTAATTTAGTTATTGACCTAGGTTTACACCTTTAATTTATTTTACTCTTTTAACCTTTACTTTAATGATGTTGTTTTGTATGTATGTTTACATGTGTGTGTCTATATCTATATATGGTAAATTATAAAAAATGAGACTTGTATCTTTGGTCATTTGTAAAGAGGTGACCATTGTTTTAATTTTTGACAAAAACCCTTTGTTTTTTAATTTTGTGTAAATTACACATAAAACATACATGTCATTTTTTTTTTATTAGTTAGTGTTATTATTAAATAATTTAAATTAATATTATAGCTAATAATTATTTAAAAAATACATCAGTTAAACAAAAAATGGGACAAGATATATAGTAACAAAGTTGTTACCTTAGCCATTTGCTAACTATCTTAAGGTTAGAGCATAGCTAACAACCATTTGGGGGAAGGGCTCTGCATGAATCTCCCTTGGTAGTTGCTAGCGACCTTCGGCCTTAAGGTAGCTAGAAGAGACCAAATTTAACTATGGGTTGTGACCACCACTAAAGTAGCTCATGCGACCCATATGGTGATAGTGGATAGCCGTTGCTATCATTATGGCAATAAGGATGCAGGAAGGATAGATTGCACGACCACCTTAGTGTTGTGGTAGTGGCCTACCACCCATATGACCCACTTTTAGGGTGGGCTATGACCTAAGGTTAAATTTGCTTGCTTGTTAAGTACCCTTAGCCTTATAGCAACTTATGTTTGTCGACTAGTGATCATGGTAGCTACTAGCTCTTAATTTCTCTTTTTTCTTACTTTTTTTATATTATTTTAATTAATTTCATTTATGTTATTTAGTTAAATCATTTAGTGTTATTGTGAACCAACAAAAATATAGCACATCTCCATATTTACAATTAACATAAAATTAAATCACATAAGTAACCTATTTGTCAAAAACCAAAACTCATATCATCTCTTTGTAAATAATTACAAATATAGGTCAGCTTTTTATAATGTACCATATACATATGCAAGAACTCTTATAGTAATAATTATTACATTTATTATTTATCACCATCATAAACCCAAGTTATTAAGTCTTTTGCTCTCAATATATATATATATATATATATATATTCATATCAATCCTTCAGCAAAATCATAGTGAACAAAATCTTAATCCTACTAGTAAATCATGTCAAATCAGATAAGGATAATAGATTATCTTACCGTAAGCAATACCTAGAGAGAGAATTTCATACCTTGATAAAACCTTTGAATTGCTTATCTCCCATATTTAGGAGAAATCTATTTTTAACCATTTCATTGTGCATGTTGATGTCCTAGTGATTGTTTCTTATAGGTACATAATCTTTAATTTGGTATTAGAGCTCTAATTACGGTGTTATGCTGCAACTTCAACTACAATTACTGAGTTTGTTGAAATTCCTCGAAGAAGGTAACTATTATATTTCATTAAAATTTTTATGTTAAGTGATTTAGGAAACTTTAGAATGTTAAACAATAGTGTTCTTGGTGAGATTGAGGATTTTGAGAGTGATGCTCGAGGCATAGGTTTTATGAGTACGCTTAAAGTAATAACTAAACAACAATTGCAAGAACTCGATACCATGGTAACTAGCCTTATTGTAGCCATGCAAAGACTTACTTAAGAACATATCTCATGGTTTGCAAGATGATGAGAGGCAAGTAAACTAAATGTCATCGTAATTTTGGAAAAATATAAAACAAAGAGAGGGGATATATGGTTTGTATTAAGCTACCAAATAGTTGAGATTCTTCTTTGAATGTTTAAGTGATGAGTGTAATTTTACACTCATCTCTATCGTTTCCCTAAATATTTTGAGTTATATCTTTTTAATTTCATTGAATTTGCTACTAATTTGAGTCATTTCTTGATTTTAGGAATCATATGAAGTAATAAGGTGAAAAAATAAGAATTTAAGCAATTTTTGAAGGAATTTACTCATATTTTGAAGAATAAGTTAAATATAACAAGTTTCAAAGGGCATTCATCTAAGGATTAAGTGAAGAGGAAGATCATGGTCTATCTTCACAGCCTTATTCCTTTGCCGTAAAACCTTGGTCATTAATTTCCAAAAGAAGTTTGAATAATTCATGGCTAATTATAAGACCATGGTCTAGCACCATGCCCATGTTCTACACCCATGATCCTCTCATCATTAATGTCAAGATAATTACTTGAAGAATTATTACAAGATGAAGTCCATGCCTAGACTCTAAGCCATGTACTTATACGTAGATTTTCCATGTTTTTAAAATGCTTGCATTTGAAGATGTTTTTATCTAAACAGTATAAATAGATATTAGATACATGTATACAATCGAGAGATCCACACAATAGGCCAAATAGAAGCCCTTTCTTAGGGTTTTAGTGTATTTTCATCATAAAAGCCTTGATTTTATTTGGTCTATAGAGTAGAAGCAACAATATCTAGGCTTGTAACCATTGAGGTAATATGTAACGTACCTTGATTGTTATTGTTTATTGAAATTCTCCGGTTCTTATTAATTTAATTATGTATTTTGTTTGATTAAGTTGTTATTTATAGTCTCAACTTAATTATCAAATGTTATCTATTGAAGTTATGAAGCCAATACATAAATAGAGATATATAATTAAAGAGAATTGCTATAAGTTTAGTGACAAGTTATAGATTTCTTTAGAAACTAAAATTTATTTCTTATTTGTTATTGTAGAATTCTTGTTCCTAATGCTGTTCTAAGGATTTCTATTCCAAAACCGATTAGGATAGAATGTAATTAGGATTATAATTTAATAGGGAAGCGATTCTTATTTAATTAACAATCGATTTCCTCTGGCTAATAAGAATAAGGAATTTATTAGAAAACCTAGGCTACTACATGTTAATCTCTTGGTAATCAGTGTCTAGATGTCATTTTCATGCTTAATTAGGTTTTGTTTTTTACTTGCATTCATAGTTGATAATTAATAATTAGTCTTTATTTCATAACTCTACCCAATTTATCATCAATATCTAGAAGTCCTCTATACTATTACTTGATACATTCACTTGCCTATTTAGTACGGTATACGCCCAACCATTAAGCATTTACATGAAATGTAAGAAAAGGAAATAAAATTGTTTAGTTTAAATATCATGATTGAAGACAATAGAAAGGATTACGACAACTTATAAGAAACAATCCAATAAGGGTAAGAAGAAAGTGGTTTTTACTTTGTGTTATTTGGTGTAGACTCACTTAAGAAAGGAGAACTTTCTAGGAAGTAAAAATTTATTTAATGTAAGGGCTAGTTCATACAATAGAAAGGGTGGATGAGAATGCTTATAAGCTTGACTCAATAGGGGAGCATAATGTGCTAACAACATTCAATGTTTAGATTATTAGCATGCTATGTAAAAGAGAAGGAAGGTTACTTTGAGAAATCTAAAAGAAGCTACGACAATGATAATAATCAAGGAAATGCTTCTAAAACTAGTCCAAGATGTTGAAGTAAGTAGTTGGAGATGGAAATTATATGAATCTAAGAGTGAAGGGAATGATGAGTAGACTCTTTCAATGGATAACAAGTTGAGTTTGGCATTAAGTTGTACTAGACAAAATAGTTGAAAGTATGCAAGTGAGACTAGAAGTAGAGCAGCAAGTTGGGTGTTGCATCTAGCATGAAAACTTCTACAAGCTACCACCAAATCATTTAAACAAATGGAAGAAGTGATCTAGACTAGTGCTCATTGAAGGAAAAGCCAATTAGAGAGCAAAGACCTATTTAGATGAATTATAAAGAAGAATTGATCATAGTTGGGCTGAGTTCAATCGACATTAAGTCCATAGCTCGATTAGGTTGAGACCCTGATCCGCATACCATAATTAGACCCATGGTATACATGCCATGAGTGACCTTAGACCTTGATAGTCCACTTGATAGGATAAGATCTGAGGTACCAAAGAACACCATGAGTCCATCACTTTCTTATTTGGGAATGTATCTTCTTAAGAGATATACCTACTTATTTAGAAAATATACATATCTATATAAGATTCTCTCCATAAACCTTCTAAATGAGGGGAAATCTAACAAGTAAAACACTTTGTGAACGCATACATAAGCCATCTTACTCTTGCTTCTTCATCAATACCACAAATTTATTAACTTAGCTATCGGAGTAGCTGCATTAGGTAATCCTTAGCACTTATTAACCATAAATCCTCTTGCAAATTTAAGCCCATAGCGAAATCTTTATAGGCAAAACTAAGACAATAACACTTGGTGTTGTTTGTAGGAAGTGTTCCATTTAAGATTGGCAACTTTCTACATCTAGAATCAAGAAATTGAAGGTAAAGATGGCAAGAACCATTAGATTCAAGCGACAAAAACAAGTGAATCCAGTAGCCTTTAAGGTGGTAGAGCCCATTGAAAGCCAAATAGCTGATATCGAAAAGGGATTAGATCTTAGAGATAAGGAAGTCCAAGGTGACACGAAAGATGCCATCTTGGCAACTAAAGGAAGTGATAAGAGAAATGGAAGCAATCAACGTAACACTGCCCGGAATCCTTAAATCGCTTACTTGATCGAGTTGGAATAAGATAGGTTATGAAACTGATAGGAGATTGATCCCTTAGTGTTTAGAACTAGGATACTTAATTCTTGATAGAGGTTGTGGGCTTAGGCAATCGTATATGAAAATGAGACCTAGAGGAGATTTTTCATTACATAATTGAAAAGGTGCCTCAAGGATTTGAAGGGAAGTAGGTAGCATTGAGCCAATGACATTACATAAAAGCACTTATTGGGATAAAATGAATTGCCTTAGGAACAAAACAAGGCATTTAAGGCATAGCTACATAGAAAACAGAGATTTCAATGCTAAGGGCCCCATGCCTCTTGTAGTCAAGACTTTAGTAGCTCCATTACGAATGCTCTATATCCGATCACAAAGCCCCTCACCAGCAAAAGAACCATATTAAATGGGAGAAGAGCTAAGGGAGCGTATATTGCACTATTAGGCAAGTGTACCTATCTAGTAATAGTATAGAGAACTAGAAGAGTCCTTAGTTATTGATCCCACTAGGATTGAAGACATACTTACCTTACAGAAGCTAAGGTTTACTATTTGATTTTGATGAGAACAAATAAAAAATTACTTGATTAAACATGTTATGACTTGATTATATTAAGTTCATTGATAAAGAACAATTATCATGCTTTATGATTATAAATATCAATTAACTCTACAAAATATTTAGTTTTGAAACTTGGATTGTAGAGTGTAGATGTTCTTTGTTGTGTTTAAAAGATGGAAACAGGTGAATCTGGGTTATTAGCTTAACGACTCAAGGGTATTGCCAGCTTCATGGTGATAGACTTGCTGGTGTTTATGCTAGTAGTTATTCTACTAATTGTTATGATATTAAGAATGTGATACCGTCTTGATGGTAAGCTTATTTCAACTAGTCATTGGAGCATTTAAGGCACAATAGCGAGAAGAATTGAAATAGATGATATAAATGCTCAACAACCTAACTAAGGACAATAGAGAGTTGATCTTTTACTATAATATTCCAATATTCTTTTGTACTCTTAGTGTCTATTATTCTCATTGTCTCTTGTACCTTAATTTGCTAATATTTAGAGAGATTTAAAGTGTAGTACTTATGAGCTATTAGTCACAAAGTATTGAGAGTTAAAAGCACTATACCTATAATCCTTGAGATTAAGTTCTGTTTTATGAATTGAGATTGTGATTTATGTTAAGAGTTGTGAGTGTGAAACTTATGTAATCAAGTTTGTATATATGTAGCTCTTAGACCTTAGATTGGAGAAATCAATAAAGTGGTGTAAAGTCCTCGGTTACAAGCATTGTATGTCCATGAAGAGTAGAGGGCAGTCCAAACTCTACGTTAAATTTGGGCTTGATCTTCTCTATTCTTATTTCTTTTAATTTCCACTCTTATCATTGTATTATCATTGTCTTGATTATACTCATTGTTGCATTTGGTACTTAATTTCAAAAAGAAGATGAATTTACCCCTAAAACTCAATTCACGACCTTCTACACACCCTCCCCACCCTACCACCCTCTCTCTCTATCTCTCATTTTAGCCTAGTCTTTTAATTAATGTTACAACTAGTGTCTAAATCTATTACTTAACCTAATTTAGAGTAAAGATCATGGCATTGAACACGATAGGCTTCATGGAAAGGCAAGTGATATGAGGGCAAGTGTACCTTATCAAATTGTAATAGTAGATTAAGTTTAAGTATCAATTCCGCAAGGACTTTGACTATTAGTGCTCACTAGATTTCTACTATCTAACCTATGAATTTGAGTTTGAGAATTTAAAATATCTAATTTATTTGCAGTAATTACAAAATTAACAACTAGTCAAGAATAATTCAAGAACATAGTAAGAAAGCAATAAAAGTTTAAACTATTTCAAGATTAAAAAAACCACATTTAGATCTTTGCTTCTCTTAGACCTAACTTGTGAATTCCATTAAAGATAATTTATTCTTTAATCTTTCTTCACTAAGAGAATTCTCTACTAAAGTTAATCATTTTCTCAAGTCAATTAACCCTAACCTTAAAAGCACCAATTAGAGTCTTTTCTCGATAGCATAGCCTAAAATTGCATTATTGCACAACGAAATCTCTATGATATAATTCAAAATTCTAGGAGAATCTTGCAATGATCCTCATCGACTATACCTAGATCTAATCTTATATGAAATCTTTTGATTCTCTTAAAAGATACCAAATTCTGGAGTATTACCCATGGAAATAATAGCTTAAATCATAAAGTATACATAGTTGAACTAAGAAAAGACTAAAGTATTAAATTAATCAAATAATAATCATGTCACATAAGCAGATATAGGTTCCTCAAGACCTAGATACCAAAAATTTGCTCTCTATAGATCGTAAAATAAGAATCTAGAATCAAAGATTAGAAAGAAATAGAAGTAGGAGTCATGAGATCCACAAAAAAAATGGATCTCGAAATCTTCTCTTCTTCTTGCTCTTTTAAATGTTCTTGCCCTCAAAAACTTTCCAAAATTCATGCTAAAAATTTCTCCCTAAAAACAACACTAACAATGCATTATATAGGAAGTGATAAAAAAAAAATAAGTCAATTGGAAAAGATACAACCGAAGACATGACTATGTCTTTTGTTTGTATCTTTGGCTATGATACATGTTGCTTCTCTTTTTGTAAAAAACTAGGAATAACACGACTGAGGACATGATCATGTCATTCAATCGTGTACGAGGCTATAATAGTTGAAAATAAGCTCCAAATTTTTTTAGAAACGATACAGTCATATCATTCGGTTGTGTCAATTTTCAAACCTTCATAGCTTACTCATTTTAACTCCAATTTGAGTGAAATTTGTTTATATCTTCTCGTTTTCTCGTATAGATTGTTTTAAAACTTCGAAAATAAAAATTCACTCAATTAAGTATCATTATCTAAAAATAAACTCAAATATTAAGGGAAAATCATGAAAAATTGCTAAATAAAATATATGCAATTAGAAACTCATCAAACTTCCCCACACTTATGAATTTGCTTATCCTCAAGCAAATAAAGCAAAGAAAAAATAGGATAAGATTTCTTAAGTTAAAACTATCACTACTTAGGAAACCGGCCAAATTTTACACTGAACTTAGAAAAAGAATCAATTTGTAACTTCAATAAATTTTCTTTAAACAACTTCCTTAACTTATATACTCAATCCTTTTCTCATTGTCCAAGAAACACAAAGTACCAAAGTTCACAAGCTAATCCATGTAAATTAAAGTTTAACTAGATCATTTAATCAAGGATTCCTGTACTTAAGATCAGATTTAACATCTCGCCAATCAAGAGAGAGTCATAAAGATTTTAACCTACTTAGATAAAATGTATACAACCCTCTCTTTAATTTCGCTAAGTGCAATAATTTAGAGTAAACACAAACTACATCCACTCATCTTCTGATAATCCCTTTAATTCCTGCTTTCGTTGGGAAGGTTGCAAATTAAATGAATTTATTTTATTAATTGAGTACATTATTTAAGGATAATTGTATTAGTAAAGAGAAGGATTTTTCTAATAGACCAAGACCAATCTATATTAACCAAGCCCTTATATTGAAAGAACCTTGCACTTCTAAAGGACTAAGGTCAATTTATACCAATTCATTCTTTAAGCTTATTTTGGCATTAGCAGTGAAATTCAACCTCACTCTTATGAGGTACCAAGGTGAATCCTTACCATTTTTTCCTTCTCATTTTGATTATTCATACCAATATTATTACTTTCTACCTCTAACTATTTCAAGTTTTCAAGGGTTTCTCAAAAGATAAATTTCATCTGTTTATTTACTAAGAATTATAGGGCTTTTCGTATTCTTCATCCTCCTCCTCTTCCTCATCCACTTCTTCTTCTAAACTTGAAGAGTGGTTTGCAGTGACATGGTCCTATTCAAAAGAAAAGAAAATTCAAGTCACTATTTTATTTACCAAAAGTTTCCCAATACTTAAAACAAAGAATTGTACCAAAACCACAATCAAGTGTGGAAGAAATGGCATTATAACTCATTTAGGACTTTTATCAAACACTTGGAATGCATGCAAAATGTAATTATGTTCTTAAGAAATCTTTCATGCAATCTTAACAACTATTGTTACAAAAGAGATTCTAAGCATGCTGAAACTCTTAATTCCTCAATAATATGAATCAATAGCACTTGTATGTTGATTAAAAACTAAAGCCCTAAGTGCTAAAATGAAGAACATAGCATATAAAGCAATGAAATTCAACACTTTAACTTAAACATGAAAGAATCATGTACCTATAGTAATTTATTACAATTGATTCAATTGTGCCACAAACTGTGTCTTTCAAACCCAAAGATTAGTGCCAATTCAAGAACATGATCATGTTTATTATGCACATCACTACCGAAATGCTAAAACGAGCAACATCCATCATAATCTACACTTACGAAATAGAATCATGCAAAAGCCCCAAGAAATGACGAAATCCAAATGAGGTCTTCCATGAAAAATTCAAGAAAAATAAGAGATATCAAGAGCTTACCGGAGTACTTGAAGTGAAGTGCACTTGGGGAAGATTGAATTGATGTGAGTGCTAGATTGTGAATCAAAGAAGGTTGTGAGTGTGTTCTTTTGTATGTGCTGGGTGTAAGTGAAAGAGTAGAAGAGAGGAATAGGTCAGTGTACATTTGTATAGGAGAAGTGAGCGAAAAAACTTGTTGGGTGCACACTTATATAGTAGACATGAAACGACCTAAGACACAACCATGTCTCGTGGTCATGTACCCCATTGTGAAATGCCTAAAGAACCTTCTTGGGAACACTACAGCCTAAAACACGATTGTATCTCAAAACTGTATACTCCTTTGTGACGTGTGCATGAAGGTTGCCTACAATTGACATGGTCCAAGACACAATTATGTCTTTGGACTATGCAGTAGGTTGTTTTGCCCCTTTTTAAAAAAAAATTTATGTTTTTTTAATTTATGTATACCAAGCCCACATGCACAAATTCAATTATAAATAAAAGAAACTTAAAGAAACAAAAGTACTAAACTAGAAAATGAATCAAAGAAATCTAATGCAAAAATTAAACCAAAAAGAAAAGCCTATTATGTTGCACTTATCAATTTTGAAATTTTGTTTAGCTTTCAAGGCACCGTCCTAAAAACCCTAAAGGTAACTCTATCACCTTAACCCTTTCCCATTATCTAGTTAGTGGAACCGCCATGTACGTAACGTAACATAAAAGTGAACTTAACCCTAAAATGAAAAATAGAAGTGTTAAAGTGCTAAAATAAACGATGAAAATTGCTAACATAACCTATGGACTTGGGTTGCCTTCTAAAAGTGCTATTATTAATATTGATAGCTTAATGAAATGCATGGGTTACTTACCTTCATCCAAGTGGAGATGGATCTCCATCCTTACCTCATTTTCGAAACCTCCAAACAAGGCTAGACTTACCCTTTTTCCATTGGTATGGTAAATTCTCTTGTCTAATTGTATAACTTCTATCAAGTTTCTTCTTATCATACCACTCATCAAACTCATGTTGCCGAAGTCTCTTCTTTTTATCCACTTTTCACTTAGATGGGGTGCTTGTCAATAGCTTTAAGCTCTTTACTACAAAAGTATGTTCTAAATGATCTTCTGAGTGTTTTCACTCCAAGACTTGTGGTTTTAGTTTGGTAGGATTTAACTTTCTTTTCTTTGGTCTACAAAATGGTTTAATCCTTACCTTAACCACATTAGGTTCATTAGCTCCCAACTGAGCTACAACTTTTGACTGATGAAGGGTTTTCACCATTTCTCCATCCCCTATTTCTAAGCAATCGTTCATAGGTTCTTTGACAAGTGTTTCTTACATACATTCGGTAACAATAGCGTTAGAAGTATGACCATCATAATTTCTACCCTTTGAGTCAAGGGACTTGTGCATTGAATCAAGATTTTGGAAAACAATTTCCTCATCTTCGACCCTTAAGTTAAGTTTACACTCATTGACACCAAACACAACCTTAGCAGTAGCTAGGAAGGGTCTACCTAGAATCAATGGTACCTCAAGATCCTCACCTACATCAAAGATAACAAAATCTATAGGGAAAATGAATTTATCAACTCATATTGGAACATCCTTTATGATGCCTCTAGGGTATGTGGTGGACTTAACAGCTAATTGAATGAACATGTATGTTAGTTTAGGTTCTCCTAATCTTATCTTTTTAAACAACTTAAATGGCATCAATTTTATACTAGCTCTTAAATCTGCCAAAGCATTATTTATTGATGACTTTCTAAGCACATAAGGAAGAGTAAAACTACCTAGATCTTGTAAAGCTGCTAGTACTTCCTCCCAACAACGTAAAGGAGGTAGTCGGCTTGCTGATGAACAACGATTGGCATGACTCGAGTAGCTCTATCTCAATTTAGCCAAAGAAAATTCCGAGCTAAACAAAAAATACAAACAAATCCTTAACCTTCCCCATAAAATCTTTCACCCGAATTAAGAAAAAGAGCGTGGTGGTGATGATGCGAACAGTACCAAGGGAGTGAAGGATTTCGATAGGGTTGGCGGTTGCAATAAGGCCCATGTCACAGCCAAATTGTATGATGTGATTATTCATAAACAGTTTCTTTCTCTAGCTCCTTTAGAAAATTAACATGTTTCCTTTTTCCAAATAAGTTGCTACATCCTTACAACTTTGTGTGAGGCCAACAAATAGGCAAAGAAGGTAATATCCTCTGTTATATCTATGTAATATCTGATAGTTCTTAATTATGATAACTGAATTTGTTGTAGAAAGTTAAGGATGCGTACAATGCATCAAAGGCCTAAACTGCTGTAGTCAAGAATGCGAGGATTAAGGTTAAGATGGAGACAAGAAAGCTTAAGGAGAAACTTGCTATCAAGAAATTGGCACAAGATCTCATCGCTAATGAAATCTCTAGCTTGAAGGCCAAAATGGAACAACAGTACAAAGAGTCCAAAAGCCTGAAGGAGGAACTGTAGAAGAAACGGGAAGAGTGTTGGGGCTTGGGCCGGACTATTTGCATGATGAACGATGATGAAGATAAGCTTAGGATGGATATAAAGGAGTTGGAGACTAACAACTTGAACTTATAGAGTCATGTGGCCGAATTATAGGAGGCTATGAAGAAGGAACCTTCAATTAAAGAGGCTCTCAATATAGTCACTCCTAATCGGTAATACGAGAGGCTTCTACACAAGAAGTTGTTGGAAGGGGTTCAAGCTATAAGGGAAGAGGTCTTGAAGCTTCATCTCAATTATGATCTCTCGTATCTTGATTTTTCCGATGTTAATGACAAAGTTAGTAGTGCCGACGAAGATGAAGGTGATGAGATGGGTGCCGAGAGTATCGATCAAAGTGATAATGAAGCTCAAGTTGAAGAAGTTGCCCACTCCGAGAAACCGGCTACCAAGGAAGCTTTAGTAAAAGATTTAAGAATCGCTTCTACTAAATCTAAGAATAGGCCATAAGACTTGTTGTATTGGCATATTGTATTCTCCTATAATTAATCACTGGAATATAATTAAGGCAATGCCGAGTGTATGTGACTTTCGCATAACTGAGCTTTCACAATTTGTTTGGTTTATGCATGTTGCTTTGTGCTCTCATTCATCGGAATGATTTAATTCACTTCATTTGTTTCTCGGCATGTTTTAATTCACATGCCCTGCTAACCTATTTCATTTCACAAGTCTATCGTTTCTAGGCATGTTTTATTTCATATAGCACAGTTTTTTTCCTCAACATGTTTTATTTCACACACCCATTTTTCCTCGAGATGTTTTATTTCATATGCTCATATGCTGAGTAGAAGAAACGCTTCTAGTTTGAATTCAAATCTATAGCGCAAACAGTTATCATAACTACGATTATATTTTACAATCGCTTGCTATCCCTACATATTAGGAGAGATGTCAAGTCAAAAGCGCTCTACGTATCTTAACAATTACCTCGACAACCACCTTAGATATAACAACCGTCTATAAATATTGGGAAGAAACTAAGTAAGAGCTCTTGAACACTTCTCATTCTCAAACTTACTATACTAAAACACTATTTTAACTTAAGCATCGGAGTGGCCACACTAGATTGGCTCCAGTACCAAGTATTTTACTCTCTTTTATAGGACTATTTCCTAACCCCAAAACTCACCAACAACATGAAGGAGGTAATCGGCCTGCTGATGAACAACGATTGGCTCAACTCGAGTAGCTTTGTTTCGATTTAGCCAAAGAAAATTTCAAGCTAAACAAAAAGCACGAACAAATCCTTGACCTTCTCTATAAAAGCTTTCACCCCAATCAAGAAAAAGAGCATAGTGATGATGATGCCAACAATATCGAGGATTCTATTTAGTCACCTAAATTGCTAAAAAAGCAAGCTGAGGTTCCAGCACAAGTTATAGCTCCTACTTTCAAAAAGATCAATAAGGGCAAGCAATTGCAGCACGTACATCATGCAGGACCCTTAGAGCACAACCCATAGCTCTTTTTGTCATTCTTTTCATCATATGGGAAGTTCAGCTGATATCATTTTTCAACATGCTTTCGATCAAATGTAGCTCAAGATCAAAGCACAACTGTGGTCTTACAAGTATGGCCTTTATGCCTTTAATAATCAACTCATCTAATTAGCTGAAGTTGTATCATTACCGATACAGATCAGTGATGACGAGCATGTTACAGAGGATAAAGTGGATTTTCTTATCATCAAATGTTGGTCCCCTTACGACATGATAATGAGATGGCTATGCCAACATTTATTCGGCATTGTCCCTTCAACGACACATTTAAAAGCCAAGTTTTCCACTCCTACGGAGGTTAGTGTATATAAAGGGGATCAGCAATTGGTACACTCCTTATATATAAGGGCTTTAAGGCGAGAGCAAGTATTTCAAGTTGAGACTTGCCCGAAAGGAAAGTTAGTTGGCATAGAGAATGCCGAGAATGATACAAAGGAAATTCCTTTGGGAAATGATCCCGAGATGACGACAAGGATAAAAAACCCATGTTAGCTAATGAGCAGCAAAGTCTGATTGACTTCTAGCAGGCTAATGTTGACGTGTTCGCATGGTTACCATCGGACATGCCCGATATTCCGATAGACGTTATGGTGTACAAGCTCTAGATTGACTTGAATGTAATGGTGGTCTAACAAAAAAAAGAGACATTTTGCACTAAAGAGACAAGTGGTAATAGAAGAAGAGGTCTAGAAATTCTTGACAGTAGGATTCATCCGAGAAGAGCCTTATCCAACTTAGCTAGCAAATTGTGTACTAGTCAAGAAGTCTAATGGTAAATGGTGAATGTGCATAGACTTCACGAATCTCAACAAAGCTTATCCCAAGGACTGTTTCCCACTGCCAAAAATCGACTAGATGGTAGATGCAACCGTAGGACATGCACTGCTTTCTTTTATGGATGCTTTCTCCGGTTATAATCAAATCAAGATGGATAAAGCCGATGAAGTCCATGCATCTTTCGTTACCAATTTTGGAACGTACTAATATACGGTGATGCTATTTGGGTTGAAGAACGATGGTGCCACATACCAAAGATTAGTAATGAAGATGTTCAAATCTCAGATCCATAGGTATGTTGAAGTATATGTAGATGACATGATTGTGAAGAGCATGAAGGAAGATCATCATCTCGCTGATCTGGAGGAGAAGTTTGCCACATTGAGGAGATATAGCATGAAACTCAACCCATAGAAGTGCGTTTTTAGCACAACATCAAGAAAATTTCTCGGGTATACGGTTATACAACACAACATTGAGGCCAATCTGAGAAAGATTGAAGCCATAAAGAATATGAAGTCACCTCGCAGGGTTAAGGAGGTAGAAAAACTTACCAAGCAAATTGCTGCCCTCAATAGATTCATGTTGAGAAGTGTGGATAAGTGCACAAAATTCTTCAAAATTTTGAAGAATCTAAAGGAATTCAATTGGACCGATGATTGCGAAAGAGCTTTCAACAAGCTCAAGGAGTTTCTTGTATCGCCCCTGATACTCTTGACACCTATTATTGGGGGAAATTTATACCTATATCTATTAGTCACCTACTGAGCACTTTCCTCTATATTGGTCTGAATTGACGACAAAGATTATCAACCCATTTATTACGTGAGTCATATTCTATAAGGGCCAGAGCTTTGGTACATAAAGATAGAAAAATTTATATTAGCAGTGGTTCTCCTAGCAAGAAAATTGAAGCCGTACTTTGAAGCTCACTAGATTATTATCCTCATGGATAAACCATTGTAGCAAGCCTTGTAGAGACTTGATTCTTTACGGAGCATGATGAAATATGCCTTAAAGCTCAGTGCCCATGGTGTACAATATAAACCCAAAACGGCGTGAAAGGCCTAAATTTTGGTGGATTTTCTACCTAAATTCACAAAGGATCAAGATTATGTGGAGATTGTCGAGAAACCTATCTGGTTTCCTTATGTTAATGGTTCTTCGATACGAGAAGGGAGTGGTGTAGGCCTAGTTCTCCAAGGTCCCTATAATGTCAAAGTTCATTACGCTCTGAAATTTGGATTCCCAGCCAATAACAATGAAGTAGAGTACGAAGCTCTAATTGTCGAATTGAAACTGGCTAAAGAAATTGGTGCTAAGAAACTCGAAGTGTTGTTTGATTCCTAGCTAGTAGTAAATCAGGTCATTGGAAGTTATGCAACAAGAGAAGAAGAGATGAGCAAGTATCTATTGGTGGTACAAATGCTCGTAGAAGAATTCCTATCTTTTTCGATTCACATAATTCCAAGAAGTAAGAATATTATTGCTAATAAGCTATCAAAGTTGGCTAGTATGGCATTCCTTGAGCTGAACAAGAAACTTTTCATCGAATTTCTCCCGTAGAAAAGCATGTCTAATCTCTTGCAGAGCTATGAGTTAGCTCCCTACCTAAAAGAAGAATCATGGATGGATCCCTTAGTGAATTATCTAAAAGAAGGATCTGTCCCTGGCAATAAAAAGGAGGTGCGAAGATTGACCTACCAGGCCATGAACTACATGCTAATTGACGATCAGCTGTACAAGCGTAGCATATCTTAATCTTACCTTCGATGCCTTTCCCCAAGCGATGCCCAAAGGGTATTACTTAAACTTCATGGTAGCATATGCAGCAATCATGTAAAGACACAAACACTGTATATTCAAGCACTACAATTCGGTTATTATTATTCGACTATGAAAGAAGATACTAAGGACGTCATCCAATAGTGTCCTCAATGCCAGAAGTATGAGTTGCCAAGTAAAGCACTTGTAAGTGTATTATGTACCCTAACCAGTCCTTAGCCTTTCACTTAATGGGGGCCAGATATTCTCGAACCCTTTCCCAAGTCTACCACCTAGCAACAATTCGTCATTGTCACCATAGACTACTTTACCAAATAGGTTGAGGCTGAAGCTATGGCAAAGATCATTGAGCAGAAAGTGAAAGCTTTCATCTTCAACTCCATCATATCTACATTTGGAGTTCCCTATACGTTAATTATAGATAATGGTCGTAGTTTGACAATAATAAGTTTCGAACATTTTGCTAAAAGAAAGGCATTCAGCTGAACTATACGTATGTAGCGCACCCTCATATAAATGGACAAATCAAAGTCATAAACAAGATCATACTGCATAGCCTGAAGCAAAAAGTAGATCAAGTCATGGGGAAGTAAGTCGACAAACTACTGAACGTCCTATGGGGATATAGAACCACTTACAAAACCTCAATGGGAGAGACACCATTTAAGTTGGCCTACGACACTGAAGCCGTGCTGCTAATTGAGTTCGACTTGCCTAATCTTCATACACATAATTTTGACGTTATGCTTAATCATGTTGGATTGATAATGAATTTGGATGCTATTGAGGAAACTCGAGACATTGCAAAAGCTAAGGACACTATTGAGGAAATCTGAGCAGCAAGATACTACAATAAGAAAATGAAGCACATGGTTTTCCAACCTAGAGATTTGGTTTGCCATAAGATGGAAGTACTAGGCACGTGAGCAAATCATGGAAAGCTTAGTGTGAATTGGGAGGATCTTGTCAAGATCTAGGAAGTCGTTGGCGGGGGGGCTTATCGACTAGAAAGGATAGATAGATCAATCATCCCAAGAGCTTGGAATGCCGATAATCTAAAAATTTTATTTCAATTAATGTTGAATGATTTCTACCGTCACTCATCTAGTAGTAGCCAAAGTGCTTGTAAGATTTATTTATGACAGTTATATATTTGATGTCTTTGTGATTTGGTTATAATTATCGAATGAACAAGTTCTATGCTGAATGGCAAACGAACTGATCTAAGTTTTAGCTTAACGCGGTAGAAGAACTATGCAAATTAATTATATGGCTGAGTAATGCGGTTAGTCTACACCTTAAACGGTTAACGAACGGTATAAAAAAGGCCGTAACTAGTTCCTTACCTACCACTATTGGCCTTGACTTTGATTCTAATATCCCTATGAATAATTAGGGTGATCTCTCTACCTCAAGTTGTAGGTATTACTGTAAGGATTATATGGGGGTCTTGTAGGTTACCCTAAAAAATCAACTAATTATATCTACTCACTACCTATAATCCCCTCTTGGTTGAAGTTATTGAGGTTGAACTATGGTTGTTTCGAACCCATTGAGAGGGATTCTATTTTCTTTCTTAACATCTCTACTTAAGTGGATAGAGATTATATAATGTTGATCTTAAACATACTTGTAACTTTTTACTTTCCCTTGGGGTTTTCCCACTAAGAATTATTTATGGCCATACCTTCTATCAAAGCTTAGACTTCCTTAAGAGTCTTGGTGTCGTGTGTACCTTTGGCTACTGTACTATCATTTGGCTTATAGAAGGGTTGAGACCAGGTTTGCATTTCCATCCAAAGGGGGAGCCCATAATGTGAACATTACTATAGGAAGTCCTTAAAGCGCTCCCATATTTTATATAGGGTCCCACCCTCTATAGAGGCACAAGAAGAGATGTCCACTTTGAGCTTTGTAGTTTTAGTGGATGGTAAATAATTCTCTAAGAATTTTTTCACCAATTCATTTTAGGTTATGATTAAATTCTTTGCTAAGGAATTCAACCATTGCTTAGCTCAACCGTATAAAGAAAACGGAAAGAGGTGCAACTGGATAGCATCATTAGTTGTGTCATTCATCTTGAAAGTATCAAATATTTCCAAAAAGCTGCAAAAATGTGCATTAGGATCTTTACCTTAGAGGCCGTCAAATTGTACAAATTGCTACAGCTTTTGAATGATGTTTGGCTTGATCTTGAAGTTATTGGCTACAACAATTGATTGGTTGATGCAAGATTAGGTACCAATTAATGATGGCTAAGAATAGTCTGACATGGTCTGATTTTATTCCCTGTTGTTGGCCATGATGTCATAAGGTAAGCTCTCGTGATCAAATTATTGCTCTATTGCTTGATCCTTTACCTCACCCTCTAATAACTCAACTTCAACTTTCAACCTAATAGGAGATTCTTGATTAAACACCTCTACTATTTCTTTAACCAGTAATTGCCTCAAATTATGTAAAGTTATCCTCTCAATCTTAAGATCAATTTTAATCAAATCCTTTAACTGTCTACTTATCATGCACTACACGAAAAGAATAGAAAATTTAGTTAACATCACACCAAGAAAAAAAAAATTCAAGAAAAAAGAAAATAAATCAAGAAGGATAAGAAAAGAATGGTTAGATTGATAATTCTACTAGCTTTCCTAATATCAAAAGTCTCCGACAACGGTGCCAAAAACTTGATATGAAGGCAGGTGTACCCTATCAAATTGTAATAGTAAATTAAATCTAAGTGTTGATCCTTTAGGGACTTTGACTACTAATACTCACTAAATATTTATTATCTAACCTACAAATTCGAGTTTGAGAATTTAAAATATCTAATCTAATTGTAAGAATTACTAAATTAACAACTAATCAAGAATTATGCAAAAACATAACATGAAAGCAATAAAAATGTAAACCATTTCATGATTCAAAAAACCATATCTAGATCTTTGCTTCTCGTAGACCTAACTTGTGAATTCCATTAAAGATAATTTATTCTTTAATCTTTCTTGTTTGGGAGAATCCTTTACTAAAGTTAATCACTTTCTCAAGCCAATTAACCCTAACCCAAAAATCACCTATTAAAGTATCTTCTAAATAGCATGACTAAAGGTTACATTATTATACAATGAATCCTCTACGATATAATTCGAAATTTTGAGAGAATCTTATAAATTATCTCTAATTTTACAACAATCCTTATCAACTATGCCTAGATCTAATCTTATATGAAATCTCTCAATTCTCTTATATGATATCAAATTCTAAATTACTACCCGTAAAAATAATAACCTAAATCATGAAGCATACATAGTTAAACCAAGAAAAGACTAAAGAATTAAATTGATCAAATAATAATCATGTCACATGAGTAGATCAAGACCTAGATACCAAATATCTACTCTCCATAGATTGTAAAATAAGAATCTAGAATCAAAGAGTAGAACGAATTAGAAGTAGAAGTCATGAGATCCACAAAAAGGTTAGATCTTGAAATCTTCTCTCCTCCTCACTCGCTTGAATGTTTTTACCTTCAAAAACTCTCCAAAATTGTACTAAAAAGTTCTATCCAAAAACAAACCCTAACAAGGCTTTTATATAGGAAGTAACAAAACAAATAGGTCAATTGAAAAAGAAACAACTAGAGACACAGTTGTATCTTTTGGTTGTGTCCATGGTTGTGATACATGTTGCTTCTCATTCTTTATTTAAACTAAGAATGACACAATTAAGGACATGATCATTTCTTTTGGTCACGTACTAGGTTGTAACAGTTGAAAACAAGCTCTAAATTCGCTTGAAAATAACACAGTCATGTTGTTTGGTTGTATTGATCTTCAAACCTTCATAACTTGCCCATTTTAACTTTGATTTGAGTGAAACTTGTTTATATCTTCTAGTTTTCTCACATAGATCATTTTAAAACCTAAAAAACAAAATTTTACTCAATTAAGTATCATTATCTAAAAATAAACTCAAATATTAAGGCAAAATCATGAAAAATCGCTAAATAAAATATATGCAATTAAGAACTCATCAACAAGCCATAAATAGACCACCACTCTTAATAGAGAATAATTATTCTTATTGGAATTATATGATGACTATATTCTTAAAAGCACAAAATAGATTATTATAACAAATAATGGAGAAAGGACCATTCAAGATAAAAAGGAAGGAAGAAGATAATTATACCAATAATGATTAGAAATTGTTAAATTTAAATGAAATAACTATGAATAGCTTACATTATTCCATTACTGAAAATGCCTTTAATAGAGTTTGTATATGTAAGATTACTAAGGAAATTTGGGAAGAGTTAAAAAGTATATATGAAGGAACTAGCCTTGTAAGGGACACAAAAATAAGCTTACAATGTGGCTAATTTGAAATTTTCAAGATGGATTCTAGTGAAACAATTGATGAGATGCATAATAAGCTCATTAGCATGATCAATCCTTTAAAATCAATTCTAAAATCCTTAGGTCCTTACCAAAGGATTAGGAAGATAAGAGAACCACAATTGAGGAAGCTCATGATCTTAATATAATACCAAATAAACAATTTCTTAGAACGCTTAAAACTCATGAGATGGTTAAAAGACAAGGGGAAGAATCCAAGAAGAAAACAATTGCTTTGAAAGTAACTAAAGAGAGTTTTAGTAGTGATGAAAGTGAAGATGATGATGATGAGGCTATGATCACAAGAAATTTCAAAAAATTTACGAAGTTTAATAGGAAATTAGTGAAGGACATGGATAAAAACACATCTCAATCTAGAAGGGAGAAGAAGGAAGTAATCAAGTATAACAATTACCAAAAATCAGGTCATAATTGATAGCATTGCTCGTTTCTTAAGAAAACCAAGAAAGGAACAAGGAACAAGGCTTTAATGGCAACTTAAAGTGATGGCGGTTGAAGTCACATGGATGGGGAAATGTACATCATGGCTATGCACAATGAGGTATATTCTACTTATAGTGAGTCTTCATTTGTTGAGCTCAAAAATATATATGATGAGTTACTTAAAGAATTTATTAAGGTTCAAAAGAAGAACAAGATGATGAAACAAGCAATGATTGAAATGAATATAATAAAGTGAATGATGCTAAAGAAAGTTTAGATGAGGATAATGAGTACTTGAGATTAAACATTGATAAATTAAATAAAAACAATGAAGAATTGAGTCTTAAGAATGTGTAGTTGGCTAAGGAAAATAATGAACTAAAAGACAAGTGCAATTCTCTTGAAAAAGAAGTTGGAAGTATGAACAATGAAGATGATATGCTTGATAGGCTAGGAAAGCTTCAAATTAAAAATACTATCTTGAATTCTAGTATAAATGATTTAAAATAAACTATACCTAAGTTCTTGAATGAAGAGAGAAATTTGGAAAACTCCTTAGCCAACAAAAGCAAGGATTAGACAAAACTGGAATTGGCTATAATAAGAAAAATATTTACAAGTCTTACAAGAGTTACTTTATAAAAGCAATATTTACAACCCTTATAAGAGTTAATTTGTAAAAGCAATAACCAAGGTTTGTAGCTATTGTGGTAGATAAGGTCATATTGCACATATGTGTGCAATATGTCACAATACCAATTTGAATCATAAAGGTAAAATGGTGTGGGTTCTGAGAAGATAAGGATATATCATTATTACTAACTACAAATGACCAAAATTCACATAGATACAAAAGAAGCAATTACATGTTTTTGTAAGAACTTTAAGTGACAGCGACTTAAGAAACTTGAATGAAAAATGCTCGAAGAAAATTTTAAATGCCTCCAACATGCTATTTGATTCAAGAAACTCATTCAAGTAGTCTCTATATAATAACTAACATTTTGTGTGCACTTGAAGTTCTCTATGTTTACTTAGGCTTCCTTATGCATATTTTTACCATCTATCGATTTCAATGACAACTATAACTTCCCACATATTTAAATATGCTAATGTTTCATGCTTGAATGATTGGTTTGATTTGATTATGAAACTATGCATAGTTGACCTATCCTCGACTACATTTGAGCTCACATAAGCATTTAGAGACTCAACTAGTGTTTTTGCAATCACTTACTTTGGAAGTCATGTTTAAACTCTCATCATGTCATAATATGCATTTAAAACTAGCTTAGAAGGTTAAATTGCAAATATAATACATTTTATGCATATTTGGAGTCACTCATGTATATTTAGGATCATATGCGCATAATTTTGCCATGTCATGCCATGCTAAAAAACTATTCATGAGTGTTCAACTCCATCTATAGATTGTGGTTTTGAGTGATTAATTTGGTTTTTTTTTTTGGGGAAAATTTGAATCCCTTAGACCCCAATTAGGCTCTTATTATTGTTTGGAAAGTCATGTAATCATTTTGTCCATTTGAATGCTATATTTCTTGATCATACCACACTTGTATCTATAGGCACTATTGAAACTTGTTTAAAGTGCTAAATTATTATGAACTTGATTTAGTGTATATGTGTATCATTAAGCTTAATTGTATTCAACAGTTGATTTTGATGATTTTAAGTTGTGATTTTAGGACTTCAGAATCCTTGTTGCAATGTTTTCCTTCTAACATGCTTAAATATGATGTTGAAACTTATTTAAAGTATTGGTTTGTCATAACTAAACCTCATTGCTCAAAATTGGTCTTCATGTATTTACATGGCCTAATAATGAACTTTCTAGCAAATAATCAATTAATTTTGTTAAATCTTGCTAATCTTGCTGAGATACAAACTTTTCACACTCAATTGGACTAAAGGAGCATGTTTATATAGATTTCAGGCACAAAACATGGCATTTAACATGTTTTGGGCACACTTGAAGTCATTCGTGCTTATCTATGTTCATATATGTATAAATTTATCATGCATTGGTTTCCATGCCCAAAACAAGCTTCACATGTTTATTTTCTTCCATAAATCCTATCTAAGTAATCAATCTAGCTTGATCTTAATTTTGTGCAAATTTGACCCCTTTAAACTCTTATTAGGAGCTAAGTGCTATTTGAGATGCCTCATGCTTATTTGTGCCTATATGGATGTTGCTTGGTTTGATCACGCATCTTTTATGCTTCATGGTACCTTTGAAACATGTTTGAAGTATAAACTTGTCTTGAATTTGAGGAAGACTCCATAGTTGCTCTCTAGCTACATTTATGCTTAACTTTGATCTTAAGAAACTCAAGTAAGGATTTTACGATTTGTAAAGCCTTAAAGCTATAATCTACTCCTACCATAGTCAAACATGTATTTGAAATTTGCTTGAAGTGTTAGTGTGCAAAAAGTTAATGCTTATGTATAATTTGCTCATACATGTAAACTTTTACTTTATCATGAACTACATTGTTCTAAGGACTTAATTTTACTAAACCTTAGCTATCTAGTTAAAATTTAAGTTTTTTAAGCTTTAACAAGCTCAAATAAGCTTGCTTGAAGTGTTAGAACATTCATTAAATCAATCAAAATAGAATTAAGTCAGCAACTTGGACAAATGGAGTGGACATCATCAACTTTTTGTAGAATTACAGAATATTGTCATAACAGTATTCTTCCTTACTAACATGATAATACACCCTTCAAAATAAGCACCTAGATTCGGCTCTATTATCTAAATCCTCATTGTGGTAATCTTCCTTACCATTATGATAGTATACTCCTCAAATTTAAAACATTGCATGCGTTCTATTCTTGATATCGTCATGATGGCACCTACCTTGCTATTATGCCAGTAAGCAAATTTCTAAGTGCTATCTTTTCAAAACCCTTAATCTTTCTCTCTCCTCACTTCCATTCCTAAATGATCCTATTCTCGTAAACCTTAGAATCCTTCTTTCTCTTCGGTCTACCTTCTCCAAACCCCTAAAATCATATTTTTCCCTCATCAATTATCTCTAAACCCACATAATCTCTCATCAATCACCTCACTTCTCTAATTCACACTCTCATCTTCTCTTTCATGCTACTTTCTCTCTCTACTTAACCACCATCTACTATCATGCCGCCTCCACCATCCCAATGCTATCCCCCACTAATCTACCATCATCTTGGCTTTACTTACCTACACTCTCCATAACCATCCTCTCATCTTCCTTCTCTTTACCATCTTCATACACTTTAAAACACCATGCCAACAAGAACCATACGTGGTCTTATACATCCCATGTACGATCATCATCTTTTTCTTATGTGTCAACATGCTCAACAGTTTTAGAAATTAACCAACTTAGAAGTAGACACTAGCATCTTCTATCTGCGAGAGGTGCTTGATGAATTTTGCATTCTAGCCATTCTAAGGGTTAACACCAATCATGTCTTAAACATCCTCCAGCTTCCAAATGAGATACATGATGATGCCTTTAAGTACTACTATCGTAATGTGTCTAATTCCCTAAATGATCAACGTTATCCTAAGCGGAAAATGAATCCTACTGATGAGTTACGCCATACCATGTTGTATTCTTATTTTTATGGCACACTTGCCACTAACAATCCTAAGGATATCTATGATCTTATTAGTACTACCATTAGGTGAATTGACGTTAATGTTAACTTTTGTGGTGCTCACTTCTATGAGAGGGTATTTTGGTATAAGAATATGGGTAGGAATTAGAGGAAACCAAAAAATTTGGCTAGCATAAGGCTTGATCCAAGGACTAAGTTTCTAAACTACATTGTGATCTACAATTATTGTCCTCGTTGAGGCCAACATCTAATGTTACATACCAAGATCTGGGATCCTCTACTATCTTCTTATGAACAAGCTGATTCACTTTTTCAATATTGTGGTTCAATGCTTCAAACATGTGACCAATAGCTCCTCTCAAGCTTTCCTTAGGTTTGGTTGGTGAGTCACTCAATTGTTAATTCATAAGGAAGTCTTGTTTTCTACACCCCTACGGGTTGCTCAAGTCAAACACCTTGAATTGATTAATATTTGTTGGGGAGTTTGGAAAAAAAGTAGGCAATAATTGGGTTCGAAAGAAACACCTTTCTCTTCTTGATCTTAGCTTTAAGCAAGAATTACTTTACTCTTCTGATGAACTGAAGAATAATAGTGATCTTAGTCCCTCTAATGAGGCTACTCTACCTCTCGAAGGACAGCTTCTACCTCCTAATGATCACATTACAACTCCTCCTCCAGCAGGCTCCTCTCACCAACCTGCTCCTCTTGAATTTGGCTTTTCTTATTTTGATCTAGCTACTCCTTCAGCATATTAGCATCCATTTTATCAATATTTAGAGATACATTTAAATCAACTCATGGAGGACATTCATGATCACATCCATAATGAATTTCATGGGATCTACAATCATTTCTAGCTATACTATCACTACCCCTTTCCTTCTCCAGCTTAGTATAATGATCCACCTATTAATTATGTTGCTGACTCCAATTTATTTCTTATGTTGCTTTATGTTCTATTTTATGGACTTAGCTTCTAGCCACTTTATGTTTCCTTTCTCTTGTCTTTGTTGGATTTTAGTCCTTGATGGCCTTTGTTGATCATGCTAAGATCATTTATGTTTTTTATGCATGGACCACTTTGTACTAGGCATGGATGCCTCTTACTTATTTGATTAACTTTTGTTGCTCTTAGAAGTTGTTGTTGGTTGCTTTATTGATGGATTCCTACTTTAGAGTCTTGTGGCTTCTTTGTTTTTCTTTTTTGTAGGGGGCATATCCTATGGCTTAAGTTGAGACTATACCAAAATTTTGAATTGAATCATCTTTTCTCTTAGCCGCTTGAATCCTCCTCTTTTTGATGAGGCCACAGGGTGAGAAACATTCAAGTCTTTTAGAAAGTAGGAAATTTTGTTAAGTTAGTTGATGATAAATGCTCAAAAGAATATGGAACAATAGCAACTTTGAACTTATCTTATAACTTTAGCATATCATGATCTTAATTCATTGAAAATTTGATATATCCAATATGTGAAGTAATTCATAAAAAGGTTTATACATCCTATATAAGAAATGAGACTTCCTTCCCTTACACATTAATACTTTCTAGATTTAAGCATTCCTTAATCTTGCATAATTGCTAAATATCTTGAAACCGAATGCCTAATTAAGGGGGATTATTATAATGAGGGGGAGCTTTTAATGTATAGGAGTTTTATCCTCATTAAAAATGGGGGGATTGTTGAACCTAGGGTTCATTATTAGATTTTGATAGGAATAAAACAAAAATTATATGATTAAACATGTTATTACTTGATTATATTGAGTTAATTGATAAAGAACAATTATCTTGCTTTATGATTATATATATCAAATAACTCTACAAGATATTTAGTTTTGAAGTTAGATTGTAAAGTGTAGATATTCTTTATTGTGTTTAAAAGATGGAAATAGGTGAATCTGGGCTATAGACGTGACAACTCATGGGTATTAACAGCTTGATGGTGAACTGGCCTAAATTAGAAGTTGAAATGCATTATGTTCACTATATCAATATGATGGTGGACTTGTCAGTGTTCATGCCAATAATTATTTTACTTACTATCATGATAGTAAGAATATAATATTGTCATGACGATAAGCCTATTTTAACTAGTTGTTAAAGCATTTAATGTACAATAACCAGAATAATTGAACGAGATCATATACATACTCAATAATCTAACCAAAGACAAATGAGAGTTAATCTTTTACTACAATATTCTACCATTCTTTTGTATTCTTATTGTCTATTATTCTCATGGTCTCTTATATCTTAATTTGCTAATATTTAAAGAGATTTGAAGTGTAGTACTTATTGACGGTTGACTTTCATCCCGGTACGTGAACACTTACAAAACATGAAAACGGCTTCTAGAGATACCGGAGGCTACTCTGACGTAGCTACTTTGACGCTTACGTCAACCCTTTTGTCATGTAGAGAGAAATGTCAAGCAGTAAGGAAAAATGAGAGAATAGAAGAGGTCCCTTACTAGAGAATCTTCCTTGGTATTTTTAGTCAGTCTATGGAAATTGTACCTAGATTAGATTATTGAACCGAGCTTAAGTATTGGGCCGATGGATATAAGTTTACATAGTAATTATCAAAAAATACTTATCAACACTTACCCCCTACTCTCTTTGGTGACAAAGTAAAAAAAGAGAGCATCTAGGAAAGTTAATTTCATGGGATTTTTGGAAAGATTTGTAATCATAACTTAAAGAGGCTAGAGTGCTTTGAAAAAGCAAAGGCCTAAAAGAAAAAAAAAAAGGAGTGGTTGGAACACCTACAAATATTGGCATGCCGAAAAAGGCAAAAGCTTATAGAAGCGATAATACCTGAAGAGGCGAGAGCACCTGAAAAAGCGAAAAGGCTTGAAGAGGTTGGAGCGCTTGAGGAGGTAAGGGCCTAAGGAGGTTAAAGTGCCTGAAGAGGTTAGGGTGCCTAAGGAGGTGAGGTAAGCATAAAAGTCGCCCAAGTTGAGCATGACTTGTGCTAAGTTGTAAAATAGGCTAACTAGCCTCTAGTCCGTTAAAGTATAGGACCTATGAGTTAGCTCTTTGTGATTTGTGTGTCACCCGTAGTATGTAAAGCTCAAAGCTATTTAAGAGTAGCTTATTAACAAGTTTTACTTTACATGGGCTAAAAGTTGAGGGCATTTCTCTAGACCTAATCCCATCTTTGAACTCTCACTGGAGTATCACTAAGATAAATAACATATTGTGTGTAAATCAAGTATAAGCATCGTCAATTAATTGTCACATTGCACAACATAAAGCAATATCATAAAACCAAGTAATCAAATAATTCATAAAAGAGATTTTACTCATCTTTCATCAATGAGTATTGATGTGTAAGTGGGGCTCTTGAAGTCACGTAAGCTTGTTTTGGATCATAAAAGTTATGTGTCCCCATGCTTACCTAAGCTTAGTAGATACTTACTTGACAAGACCTGCTAATGCAGATTCTCGAAAAATCTTGCTGGGCACGTGGGCACTCTAATACTTGTATTTATGCAGCGACTCATCAAATATAAAAGAGGATGGCTAGGCATGGAGCGTGTGATGAATATCTTGATTCGTTACGGTACATGAGCCAATCACTAAGTCAATAGTAATGCAACAATAACACTCGATAACGTAGAGAAGAAAAGTTGCTTCTGCACTTTAAATTAATAGCTTGGCAAATCGTGGACACTAAGTGACTAAAAATAGTGTGTATAGTCTAGTTGCTACTCCTGCTCAGTTCGACACTTAAATTGGTTCGATAGATCTATCCACTTACAACAGCTTGATAATTCTCATTGTCGCTAGCACAAGCTCGATGACATTGGCTCACGCAGCATGTAGTTAGCTTACAAGTCGATAGAAAAAACTCGGCATTAGTGTAAGAAGCTTGAACTTACCATTCACACAAGGCTTAGATATTGCCATTAGTCTGTTCAAATAGGGTGCGTTGTTGTTGCGCTACTGTAGTTGCAAACCACAAGCTTGTGCAAGATTCATTCGGACTACTCATGTAAGGACGGCTTGGAACTAGTTTCCTTGGATTGTAGTTATCCAAAAGAAGCTTAAAGCTCGGAACACATGTGAGGAGAGCTGGGTCGAAAAGAAGTTAGAATTGTAAATTAGTTTGGACTGTCTACCATGGAATTTAGTCAGCGACTATGAAATGTACTCTTTGGCCATTTGGCATGGAGCTCGAGAACACGTTGACTTAGGAAACATTCGGCATCTCGGCAACCAGCAGACCTATAGATATTACTCGACATGGCATTGTACTCTCTCGCTGAAACTTCTCCATAAGGAAGAACAAATTTGGATCACAGAGCCTAAGCTCGGCAGCATGGCATGGAGCTTAAGACTCAGTTGTGTTTTGAAAAGTAAGCATCTTAGTTACTGAGCGCAGCTTCATCTTATTTAACCACTGTTGTCCTCAACATAAACACTTAACAACTCGATGATTATATGTGATGGCTTCCGTGAATAACACGTTAGCCTAAGAAATGACCTGCTCAGCCGTCAATCTATGTTAATTGCAGTTTTCTGTTTGAAACTCAGGCTGCTCACACATGCTCGACCTTGCTACTGTCCATAGGATAGTTAGGGAACTTGATTGGAGTAGCTTGGAGCTGTAACTTCACAACTAATGCTGCTATATCAGCTCAGTAATTAATTTTCTTATTGCAAATTGGAATTTCAAGCACTTCCAATTTAGCTCAAATGCTTATAAAAGAACAGCACACACTTACTCTGCTCAGCATAGCCATAACAGCTTAGCATGCACTATTTGGCATGGCCACAATAGCTCGACTTTTTTGAAAACTTCAAAAATTGGACGGCTCGGTAATAAACCTTCGCAATTCAACCAAATGCCCCACTACAATTCAAACTAAATAGCTTGGTCCATCCTACATAACTTAGATGTGTTTGGTTCGAAAAAGAGGGATGAATTCGAAGCTCGGCAAATTAGAATGTTGTTGTCCTGCTCGGAAGTTTGGAAAAGGATGCTATAGATCTTCGGCTATACTTGAAACGCTGCTACTCGGCAACACTTGCTCAGATACTCGGCATAAATCTACCCTTCATACTTTGGATGAACCACTTGGCCAAAGCTTTCTGCTCGGCATAAAGTATTCTCGGTATCTTAAAAAGCAGCTACTCGGCTTCGTTGGGAAGGTTCCACCCAAAGTTCATTCACTATTTAAAGATAGCTTGGTGGTGCTCTTTTTGGCCATATATGGAGCTCGAGTTTACATTACAACATTAAGAGAAGTAACCTAGTTCTTGCTCGGAAAATTTAATTTCTGCATTTAGTCGGCTTTCTCCAATATGGGTAGTTGATGTGCTCGAAAGTGTTTTAACTTAAGCAAATCATGAAGTATGATTTCTCACATTGCTGATTGATGAGATGCTTAACACATCACTTTTCCATTTGCCAAAAAATAAAATGTTCGGCATACTATCACAGCAGGTTAGACTTTGCCGACTGATCTTGCTCGGCATAATAGCTGTTTGAAGTAGCTTGGCCTTTCTATCATGGTTGCACATCATTATAGCACAAAATGCTATCTTTTCAAGTTGAATATCTTGGCTTTAGCAAGGCCCAGTAATGAAATTCATTCATGCGCTTTAGATTGATCGACTTGGCATCGTTGAGTCGCATAAAACAACTCAGCCAACAACTGCCAGAGGCTTAGGTCTGTTACTAAGGCATTGTCAAGCCACATAAAATAACTCAGCCTGTATCTAAGGAACCTGACTCAGGTCTTTATGTTTGAAGTAATCGAAGCTCGGTACGGTGGATGAAAACATGACTAAGCAAATCCACTCGGCAACTGTGTGAAGCTTGGAAATTACAAAACACATTTTGTATTTCCTTCTAACTTCCATAAATAGTTCCTCTATGAATAATGTGTTTCATGAAAAAATTTCTTTTTATATAAGATGCACTAGTGACTATTCCAATCAAGAGAGATTCAATCACAGGGGAGATTTCTTCATCAAATTACAGTTTACCAGACTATTTACCAACTTCATCTTGATTGATTTCTAGTCTCATTTCCACGGGATGTAATAATGGTTAAAGGGGGACGATTTTCAACTTATGTCAAAAAGATATGGAAACTACTAAGGAGAAAATAGAGGAAGATAGTTACCAACCAAGAAAAGATGAAATTGTGGAAGTTGTGCTTCCGCCACGAAAAAACCGTCGTAGCTTTCTTTCATTTTTAGACTCACGTATTTCCCAAAAATGATTGTAGCATGGCGGTTTTCGATTTTCCAAGTATGAGAATAGGTGTCAAGAAATGAAACATTCTCAAGTTTGAAAGTATTCACCAAAAGAAGAAAACATCTAAATCCATGAAATATAATCAACAAATTATGAATACACTTGTATGAACTCCGAGAAGATATGAATGAAAGCAAGTACAATAAAACAATTTTTGAAGAATCCATCAAAGAAAGAACATCTCACTCGACCCTTTTAAAGAAAAAGGGGGAATCATAGCAATAAATTACATGTTCACATAGACGGCACCAATTGTTGATGGTTGATTTTCGTCTTAGTGCACAAACACCTACAAAACGTGAAAACAGCTTCGAGGGGTGCTAGAAGATGCTCCAGCGTGGTTACTCTGATGCCTAAGTTAGCCCTTTTTTCATGTGAAAAGATATGTGAAGCAGTTAGGAAAAATGAGAGAATGGAAGAGATCCTTTACTTAAGAATCTTGCATGGTATTTATAGCGAGTCCATGGAAATTGTACCTAGACTGGATTATTGGACCAGACTTAAGTATTGGGCCAATAGATATATGCCTAGATAGTAATTATCGAAAAATGCTTATCAATAGTGCTTGTGAACTATTATTTGCAAAGTATTAAAAGTTAAAAGTACTACACCAATAATCCTTGAGATTGAGTTTTATGTTGTGAGCTGAGATTGTGATTTGTATTGAGAGTTGTGAGTGCAAAACTTATGTAATCAAGTTTGTGTATGTATAGCTCTTTGAGCTTGGATTGAGAAATCAATAAGTGGTATGAAGTCCTCAGTTAAAGATAGTGTGTGTCTATAGAGAGTAGGAGATGGTCTAAACTATATGTTAAATCCTAACTTGATCTTCTCTATTCCTATCTCTTTTAATTTCCATACTTATTATTGTTTTATCAGTATCTTGATTATACCCATTGTTGCATTTAACGCTTAATTTAGCCTAATATTTCATACTCGTTCTCATTACTCTAATATGTGTTGAATTGCAATATAAGTAATAAGATAAATAAAAACAAGAAATAGAAATTAACTAAAAGATTAACAAATAATGAAATAATATGAATAAAGTAAATAACATAAGTTAGGATATCTAGATGCTAATCACCATGAGTGTAACATGTTGGATCTTTTATGGGATTCTAACGAATCTCTTATTTTTACTAACTGAGGGAATTCAAGCATTAGCTTGCTAGGAATTGCTTCTCTATTAGATTTTAATCTTAATCACATCTTACCTGTGCTTCAAGGATAGGACTCCTTTTAACAACATTAAGAATAGGTATCCTACACACAAATAATAAATAAATTAATTCCAAAAGAAGCCTATAACTTAGCTCTAAGCCTATGGTGAATCTCTTCAATTATAATAGATGCAATTATGCGTTAGCCTTACAACTTCAATACATAATATTGGATAAACTAAACTGAGACTCTATGGATAACAACTTAATTCAATTTAAATAGGTAATTGAATTAATAAAAAAAGAAGAAGATTGCATTAAAATAAAAAAAAAAATTATGTACACAACACTATTACCTCAATGGTTCATAGATCTAGATATCACTACTTCTATGCTAGAATCATGGAAAAGATAAAAACTTTCATAGTTACAATAGTGTTTCTATTCCCTATTCTCTCATTCTCTTCTGCTTTTTCTCTTGGATGCAATTGTTTATCTTGTATATATAATGTCTGAACTAAATAATCTCCAAATGACAAGTATATCATATCAAATTAGATGTACATAGTCATGAATAGGGCTATAGTAGCTGGGTGATAGAAACACCTTGCAATAATTCTTATGAGAATTCTCTTAAAATTAATTATGAAGGGAAAACTCCTGAAGAACATTGCCGTAGTGGTGTAGCCATGGTCATGCTTTTGTAAAAAAATCCTTCAAAATTCAAGCTACAATTTGAGGATGAGAGTTATACGACCAAGGAATACAACTATGGTACATACCTGTAGTTGTCTTCTTTTCTTGTTTCTTGAGCAAATTCTCTCTAATCCTTGCCATCTTCAAATTATCCGTCAAAATAGTTGAAATTCTCTCCAAAAGTTACCTAAATTCTTGTCTTTTCATCATATCACTTCATTTGATTCCTAAAATAAAAAATAACTCAAATCAATAGCAAATTCAATTAATTTATAAAAAAATGGCTCAAAATAATCAAGAAAATAGCATAGTAGATGAGTGTAATTTTATATTCATCAAATTTCCCCATACTTAAATATTCCCTTATCATTAAGAAAATTATTTGATCCCCAACAAAGATTGATTAGGAAAAAAAATTAGGACAAAAACTTATAGGATGAACTACTGTTATTCAAGAATCATAAAAGAAAATAGAATTATCCTTACAAATGGATTTGCATCCCTTAAAATTTCCTAGTCAGTTGTATACTCTTTCTCCTTATTCACTTTTTCAATGCATACCAATCATCAATATCAGAATTCAATAGTGAATTCCTATAAACCAATGTTTAACAACATCATTTAACCAAGGATCCTCTTCTTTAATTAGTTCAGTCTTCATTTAATTGGGGAAAAACCATATATGACTCCCTTCCATTTAGCTAAATTGTATACAAATCTCTCTCGACTCTATCTAATACCATAATCAACAGTAAATACTTGTTGTATCTACTCATCCCTTACTTATTCTCCTAACATAAGGTTCTGCTAACAAGCTTTTTAACCTATTTAATTATCAAAGCATCATTAGCAGCGAGAAAGCACCTTCCTCTTCTAACAAACCAATGCCCATCCTTGCTTATTCAGCTGTTTTATAATTAACATTGATAGTAGGAAAGTGCCTTGCTATTTTTAGGGACCAAAGTCGATCCTTATCAATTTTTCATCATTCATTTGCTTTTCTTTTTTTCAATTGATTAGCCGTAGGAAAGAACCTCATCCTTTTGAGGGACCGAGACCTACCCTAACCAATCGCTAGTTAACAGTTTTACTTTTAATTATGCAATCAGCAAATTGAATTTTTAAGGGAAAATTACAAGAGACAAGTTTCATTTACGTAATTACTTATTTACTTAGGATTATAGGATTCTAAAAATTAAAAAAGGGATAAGTATACATATAAGTAAATTTCAAAGGTAGCATATGACAAAAGCTCAATTTTAACGATTAATTAATTAGCATCTTGGAATCCTAAACTAAATAACATGTAACTCTCACTCCATAAGAATTCCACCATTCAATTCTAATAATGTGTTTCATTTGCAAAAGTGACTTGGGAAAAATTTCATGCAAGCACTACTTCCATAACAATGGGAAATGCAAAAAATTTTAGGGGGTTAAAAGAACAAATGATCCAAAGTAAACAAAGATTTCTAAATAATAGTAGTATTCCCCTTCTCTACACTTAATTTAGTACATTGTCCTCAATGTACCAAATTTCAAACTATAAGCAAAATTATTGCAACAAGATAGTAGAGAAGTAAATAAAAACATAGAAACAACAATACTCCCCTAAATATTTGGAACTTTGCTTAAATTGCCCATTGATAATTTATTGTGATGTTATTGGAATTTATCAATGGCAAAGATCTAAGTTAACACACTCAAAAGAAGAAAATAAGAGCATATGCAAAAAAAGAAACTTTTATAAATTCATGGAACTGAACGAACAAGAACATTATCAAAAAACTAAAAACATGAAAATGTAAAGGAAATTCAACAACTAACTAACTCTTATTTAAATAAAAATTGTAAAAATCAGAAAACATCAAATCAACTAAAAATTCTTCAAAGAAATCTAAATCTTTTGCAATTGTTTCATCTTCCAAATCCACATTAATCAATTCATTTTCTCCATCGCCTTTGGAAGGTTCTTCTTTTTGTGTCTTAGATATCAATTCTTTGTCTTCCTCATCATCCCCTAGGTACATCCTTTTCACCACATCGATCAATTCCTCATCTATTGGTAGAGGAATATCCATCTTGACTTAGTTGGCGAGATTACTACGAAATTCCATCACCTGGCTTTATTTCCTAAGTAATCTTTTCAAGGATTGTTCTATAATCTCTTAAGATTGACCCAATTTTTGAACTTATGTCTTTAGTTTCTTCACTTCCTTAACAAGCTCATTGTTTATGGAAGTTTCAAATTCTTTCCTTTTAGGGGGTGATTTATCAACCTCATTAGCAAGTCCCATTTAACGAATTATATAAAGATTCATTGGGGTAGCATCATAGATCAAGGTAAGTTGAGGATTATCCACCAGGAGTTTGAGTTGCTTGGCCAAGACGATGATATAAGGTCCATAACCTTACTGATTTACCTAAGAATCCATCGCTTGATGTCACATATAGAATGAGATAGCAAATGCAAGATTGATAGGGTATCCTTCTACAAGACTATAAAGGTAAAAGACCTCATGCATAGCTACTACTTTAGTGCTTTTTCCTCTCCCACTAATTGTGTGTTTAAGAAGTTAATGGAAGATCCTAAGAGTTGGATTTATTAAGTGGGATCCACTTGTAAATTTTAGATTATATATTTTCTCACGACTCGGTTTAAGCTAGTAACTTATTGGAGTAACACCAAGAGGCAATTTAATATAGAAGAGTGTAGAACTTTGGTGAATAGACAAACTCCTTATCATAAAACCCATCAAAACTCTGAACTCAACATTCGAAAGGCTAAATCCAATGTTTCAGAGTTAGAATGAAATTGTGTTTCAAGCTCTACAATGGACTTGGCCATATTCCAATGACATGGTGGTTAGGAATTCGCGAGTCAATTCTTTGTAGACTAGTTCTTAAATCAAGAGCAACTTATCCTACCTCCCACTCTCAACCATAGAGTGGATATTAGGTTCCATGGTTGTAAGTGTCAAGACTTCCTAATCAATGAAGCTTGATCAAGAGAAAATCCTTTTGGATAAAGCTTCATAAGGGGTTTGTGTTTAGAATTGTCAAATTAAACATGTCTTTAGGGTATGGTGATTTGGTGACTAGAGGATCCTCTTCCAAGATTGTTTTAGAAGAGTTCTTACAACTAGTTCAATAAGTAGCTTGGGGTACCATTGGTGGCTGGTGTGGTTGGTTTCTCTCTTGTGTTGTTGGTAGCTATGGTGGTTGGTATCTTTCTTTCCCTACTCATAGTTGATGGAGTAGTGTTTAGAAATGTTTAAGATGCAATGGAGTTATTTAAGATGCAAATTAATTTCCAATGCTAGTTTCTTAGATTATCAATGCAATTTTAATGAAGTAACTAAATTTTGTGGAAAGTTGCAATAATATCTTTACTCTAGGAAATTAGTAAATTAGGAGATATACTTGAATATTCATTGCATCTTAGTGAATAGGAAAGTAGATTTTAAGTTAGAGAGGTTTAAAATAGGAAAGTACACTTCACTCTCTTAAAAATAAGATCTTGACGCATCTTATTTTATTGGCAATTAAAGTACACGAACATCACATGGTCATGGTCGCTACTAGGATCGACTCTAAAATTTTTCTAAATGCAATTTCTTAACAAGAGGAACACGGACGTAGTCACTGGCTTTGGTCGCCATGTAATTAATCTTTGTTCTTAACTTCATATTTTCCATGTCCTAAAAGTACGTAGCCAGGAACACTAATGTGGTCTTAAGATGTAATCTCCTCATAATTCATAACTTTAATTTTCAAACTTAACTCAAATCATGTTGAGAGGAACATCGACAAGACCATGAGCATTCGATTGTGGTCCTTACTAGACTCATACTTACCTCTTCTGCTTGCATTCCATGCTTCAATTCACAATCATGATTCCTTTTGGCTTCTTCCTTAGTCATCATAACCCCTTTGTTTCCCATGATTGGTCTTAAAACACTTAAGAACAATCTAGAAACCAATTGCATCGACTTAGTGCAAAATCAAAGTGATGGAAAATAAAAATTTTAGTGAAAAAAGAAATCAAACATGCTTGGATTAGCTCCCAAGAAGCACTTTTGGTTAACTTCATTCTCTCGACAAGTTAGGAACAAAATTACCTATGCTCTATGATCAGATGGAGGTCATATTCAAGGTTATTCTCCTCTTTAAGTTCGCCCCCTATATGGGAATCCGACTATTGGACTTTCTGTAGTCGAGCCTGAGGCCTTAAAGGACTAACAAGGAAAACTACTCCAGTTGACTCTTACCAAGGTCGAGTTGATTCTTGTTGCCAATGAATTCCTTATGCAAAGCCAAGTAACTAATCTCTTGGAAGTCGTATGCCGACTGGCAGAATACCTTGCTAACAAACAAACTCTACACCTTTACTTAGCCCTAACTAAGCCAACTTGCTGGTTAGAAACATTAGTTCCAAGAAGCCGAAAGCCCTAGTACATATCTATAAGCTTCTCTTTTCGAATAAGTCTAGGTCTGCTCGGTACTCTTGCTTTGCCATCCATCCTAGCCCCACCATCTTGTTTATTCCCACTAGAAGCATCCCCAGATATGCTACCACCACGTACCCTAGACCTACGTCAAGGAATTTGCTACAATAATCATTATTCTCCTTGAAATTTCATTTCTACCCTTTATATTTCTTGTACATTACTTCTTTTAGGCATTATCCTTTTTGTCTTTTCCTTTTTTGGTAGTTTGCCCTATTTTCTCAAGTATAAATACCCATTGTACTTGTTATTGCGTCATCAACTTATCATCAATATAGTAAATATTTCCCTTTGTAAACATTGCTCTTGTTAGCTAGTTTACTCTTTTACTCTTAACCTCACCCTTAAACAAGGCTAGGTGGTGAGTAATCTCACCAAACCATCTCGTATGTCATATCAAGTTATATTATGAGTCTTCAAAAGTTTCTTAGTGCATCATATCCTTGGAGTTGTTAGTAGATTTGCTTACTTTACATTTATTATTCTTGTACAATTCCATCTCGTTCTTCAAGCTTTCAGCAAGCTTTGGCCTAATCCTAGTAAATAGCCTTGTGTATCCTTGGCTTCAGTCTGCATCATCTTGGTATTAGAGCATAGGATTTATTTAGGGAAGTTGTATTGACGTTTTTGTAAAGTAGTGTTGCTATAGGAGTGTATTAAAGTTGTGTAAAGATTCAATGGAAGTATTCTAGTAAGTAAGAGAGTGGAGTGGTTTGTTTTCATGTTTACTCTATTTTGCTCTCTTTCAAACATCCAAAAAACTAAAGCAAGTTCTGTTGTAGTAGTTTATTCTTTAGTGTTGTTACTGTATTACGACTTAGCTGGACGTTTATGTGAAGAGTGTGCATGTTGTTTAGTTTGGAGGAATAGTGTTAGTTTTATTTTAGATTTGAAGTTTAAAACCACATTTGTCGTAGAAAATTACAAACTCGAGTATTAATGCTGGTATTAGAGATGATAATAGTAATGTTATCCACCATGGCCAACAATCCTAAGGCACCCCCAAAAGTACGAACGAGAAACTTGGTGAGGTGATCAATCTCCTAGTTGAGTTAACCAAAGTTGTTCATGCGATGGCTCATTGACCAGTCGACACCTTATAAAACACCCCATAAGCAACTCAGCTTGCTAGAGGTTAGAACCTAGCTCATTAAGTTCAAGGTAGAGGAATAGGATGACTAGCATGATAAAGGATTGACTTGGGAGATATGGATGATGTTGAAGAAGAAGAGTATGAAGAAGAATAAGAGCGAGTTAGAGCACCCTAAGTTGCTGATCATGTGAAGCTCTAAATCTCAAGCTTCAGTGGTTCTGGAAGTGTAGATGATTATTTAGATTGGGAGGAGAAAGTTGAGTAAGTTTCTTATTATTATCAATATGAGGTTTGAGAGAAGGTGAGAATTACTACTGTTAAGTTCTCAAGATATGCTACCATATGGTGGAAGAACTTTCAAATCATGAGTAGATGAGAAGGATACAAAGAGGTCAATACTTAGCTTAAGATGAAGAGGATACTCAAAAATAGGTTTGTACTAGACACTTACTTATAAGACACTTTTGCTCGGCTACAAGAGCTGAGATAAGGAGGTCAAACTATTGACAAGCATGTACAGGAGTTCCAAATACTTATGATTTGTTGTAAAGTAAAAGAGCCATCAACTTAAACAGTGTCTAGATTCTTCACTGGATTAAGAAGTGATATCCGAGAAATCGTGGAAATTTAGTAATTCACCACATTGGATAGGGCTATAAGGATGGCTCAACGAGTAGAAAGATAGAGAAGAAGCCAAGTATTGACCCGACTGCCATCAAACTAGCTTAGTCAGTTAAGCTAACCTATTTAGGGAAGCTACCAAGCTCAATTAAGTATTGAGCCAATAAGACGAATAGATGTCATAACTAAACAGAAGGGCTAACCTGATGTGTCGACCTAAACATATGAGAAGGGGCAAGGATCTAAAAGGAAGATGAGCTAAATTAAGTGCTTTAAATGCCAGGGGTTTGGACAGATGGCTACTTAGTGTCCAAATCGACGAACTATGATCATCAAGGGAGACGTCTTGAAGCTTAAAGTGGATAGTACTGATGAGGAACCTAAAGAAGAGATTGCTTTTGAGAAAGAAACCATTAAGGAGAATGAACTGGTCAAGGAAGATGTATATGTTGAGACTTAAATCAATTGATCCTAGTTGTCTGACATACAATGAGTTTGAAACCCTTACATGAGGAGGAGCAATGGGAGAATTTATTTAACAACACTTGTAAAGTAAACGATCTAGTATGTGCACTCATAGTGGATAGTAGGAACTATACCAACGTGGCATCCACTAACCTAATTAAGAAACTAAAGCTACCAACTATTTCACACTTGAAGCCATATAAACTACATTGGCTAAACAAGAAGGGAACACTATATGTCACTCAACAAGTGCTGCTACCACCAATCTCGATTGGAAACTATTCCGAAGAAAATCTATGTAACATACTACTTATGTGTGCATCATATGTGCTATTAGGCTGACCTTAGCTTTTTGATGGAAAGGTTATCCATGACGAGCTTAGGAACAATTATGTATTTGAGAAGGATGGTAGACAAAACACTTTAAACCCCTTGACCATGAGTTAAGTAAGCAAACTATAAGTCAAGTTTGCTTGAGGATCAAATAAGAGCATGGTGTTGAGCAGAGCTAAGCTTTGAGAAGCTATCAAGGCCAATGAGCAGACCTTCTTGTTAATTAGGTAACTACTAGAAATCAAAGAATGGGGTAAACTATCCTAAGAGGTCAAGGAGCTATTGAATGAATATATTGACCTATTTCCTAAACAATTGCATGAGAGACTACCCCTTCTGCGAAGCATTGAGCACTACATTGACTTGATGCTTGGTGTTGCCATGATAAACAAGCTAGCTTATCAAGTGAATCTCGAGTAGACTACTGAGCTCTAAAGACAAGTCGATGAACTTTTGGAAAAGGGTTATGTAAGAGAGAGTCTCTACCCTTATGTTGTACTAGCGCTCCTTGTGTTAGAAAAGGATAATACTCAGCGAATGTGTATTGATAGCCAAACCGTAAACAAGATCACGATAAGTACCGATATCCCATCCTTAGGTTAGATAACATGCTACATGAACTAAGTGGAGCTAAGGTCTTCAACAAGATTGATTTAAGGTTTACTTACCATTAGATCCAGATGAGGTCAAGAGATAAATGAAAAACTACATTTAAAACTAGGCATGGACTCTACAAATGGATGGTGATGCATTTTGGCTTGTTGAATGCCCCAAGAACTTTCATGTGATTGATAAACCATGTAATGAGAAATCTGATTAGGAAGTGTGCCGTAGTATACTTTGACAACATCCTTATGTATAATGTCGACCATGCAAGCTACTGTAAACATTTTCAAGTTAAGAGATTATTTAACAATCATAAGAAGTGTTGTTTCTACCAAGAGGAAGTGATATTTTTAGGCTATATAGTTTATGCAAGAGGCTTATGAGTAGATGATGAGAAGATCTGAACCATTGTAAAGTAGCTAACTCTAACCACTTGTGTCGAGGTAAGAAGTTTCTACAAACTAGCATCCTTTTATCGACAATTCATCAAAGACTTCAATGCCATTGTCATACCCCTTACCAAGCTTAAAAAGAAGAACACTAAATTTAAGTGAAGAGAAAGAGTAGAAAGAAGTTTTGATGAAGTGAAGGCAAGGTTGACCACCGCACCTGAATTATACTTACCCAACTTCGAGAAGATTTTTGAGCTGGAATTTAATGCATCAAGCATTGTAATAGGTGTTGTCTTAATTGAGTTGCTCCATATATGATAAAGATCTCTAAGTGACAAGCTTAGAGGACCTTAATTAAATTACTCCGTATATGATAAAGAACTCTTAGCCCTTATCCAAGCACTCCAAGTGTGGCAGCACTATCTATTATTGAGAGAGTTTGTCATCTATATCGATCATAAGTCTTTAAGGTATCTCAGAAGTCAAACGAAGCTATTAAAGTAATAAGCAAGGTGGGTTGAATTCTTAAAAGGATTTAACTTTGTGATAAAGTACAAACAAGGAAAAAACAACGTCGTTGCCAATGCTTTATCTAGAAGACATGCTCTCCTAATTAGGCTGTAGACTAGATTGTTAAGGTTTGTGAGCATTAAAGAACAGTATCTTAAGGACTCATACTTCGAACCTATAATTAGGTACTATGCTGATAAAAGGACTCTAGATGAATACCATGTGGAGGAAGGTTATTTGTTCGAAGGTGGAAAGTTGTGTATGCTAACCTGTTCAATAAGAGAGTTGCTTATCAAGAAAGCCTGCAATGGAGGACTTTTTGGACATTTTAGGGAGAAGAGAATATATGAGCTATTGAGTGGAAGGTTCTTTTGGCCAAGAATGAGGCAAGACATACATTGAATTGCTGAGGGTTATTTTGTTTGCAGGAGGGCTAATGCTAAGCTGAATAAGGGAAAGCAATGCCTTTGCTTGTCCAAACTGGACTCTAGATTGAGTTGAGCATGAACTTTATCCTTGGTCTATTGAGAACTACCTAAGGTAAAAACTCTATAATGGTCGTTGTGGATAAATTTATTAAGATGGCACACTTTGTGTCTTGTATAAGACTAACGATGCTTAGATTATTGCTTCTCTCTTTTTGTAAGAAATTGTTCAATTACATAGTGTGTTGAGAAGTTTAGTCTCAAATAAAGATCTAAAGTTCTTAAGCCATTTCTAGAAGACTATATGATGTTAGATGGGGACTAAATTACTACTCATTAGCTCCTGTCATCCCTAAATTGATGTAATACCCTAGATTTCAAGCTCATATGATTAACCTAGGATCCAAGCTCCTAAATTTAGGGTGTCGGTCTAAGATATCAGTTTATTTTCAAACTTTACAATAAGGTTAGAAAAGTTAGATGAAGTCATTCAAGTAAAGTTAATTTCACAAAATAAGCTATATAAAAATATTAATTAAAGAAAACGTCAATTTACCTCTAAAATCAATAAATATCGAAAATATGAAATTCGAGCATTTAGACATAACGGGATATTAAAGATAAGTTATTTAAGTGATAAAATAATAAATGAAGTTGAATTATACATGTATTAGCATAGAACATGCATTATTTGAATTAAATACACATATATAATAAGAAATTATTATTTAAATAAGGTAAATTAATATAAAAATTTGGAAAATTAATAAAAAATGTAAGGATCAGTCATCATACCTATGTGGCAGCTTAGAATTAATTTGGATAATGAGTCAAAAGCAAAGAAATGATGAAATGACATCTCATGCATTGAAAATCCAAAAAAAATGACATGTGTAAGTCATATGTCCAATTTTTATAAATTCTTATCCAATTAGAAAATATAAATAGGCCTTGTATACTTCAAAAACAACATTTTGGAACTCTAGAAAAACTAGAAAATCACTCAAAAAATTTAAAAACCAATTAGAAAAAAATAAGAAAATTAGAGCAAAAACAGAGCATGATATCTAATCAAGTCGGTTTAGGTAAACCAAATTTTCGATCGAAACTTTGTAATTTTTTTAAAAATAGTAAATGATATTATTTAATTATGAAACTTGGTTTTCTAGAGTTATTTTATGTGTAGAATAATTTAATAATTTTATTTTAGTGAAATAATTATTTGAAATATAAGGTCCTTAAGAAATGGCTTTGTTTGGACAAAAATTGAATTAAATTTTAGAAATAGTAAATGATGTTCTTTCAAGTTGAAAATTTGTATGTGACATACTCAATATATGTATTTAATTTTAGTAACAATAATTTCTGAAAATAATTATGGTTACTATTTATTGTAATTATTTTGAATAAAACTAGCAATTTTGCTATTTTAATGAACTAATCAGTTTTTATCAAAATCAAAGTGTGAGCCCTATATATTATAATTTCTGGATGTTCATAATGATGTTTGGGACACTTGAATTTTATCTTGTTATTAAATTCACTTGTTCGCTTAATTTTCGCTAATTTTAACTTAAAATCGCTATTTTCATAGAAATATATAATAGTTATTTTAGTATAATTCATGGTCAATAATTAAACTACATATTTTTGTGAGTATATAGGATTTTTCGTGGAATGAATCAGGCTCATATACTATTTATTATATATTTTCATAATATAGACCTATATATTAGCTTAATATATGATATAATAATTAATACTAATGTGATATTTGTTAAATATGCAAAAGATTAGTATCTTGGAATACATAATAAACGCTGACCAACTCAGGGAATGAGGAATTTTATGACTTTTAATTTAGATTTAGGATTTAATTGAGTTAATTATGAGGTTATAATAACATACGGTCAAATTGGTAACACGAAAGGGTATTTTTAGATATTTAGAAATATTGGTTAGTTATGATTCTTAAGATATCTTAATAGTACTTAGAATAACAATCGTGATGATATAAATTTTACTAAAATTGGATAAGAAATGAATAAGATACAATCGAATTAAGCTTGGAAGCACAATAGCGAAAATGCACAAGAACTTAGTATTGACTTGGTAGTTGACTTAGAGTTTATATGTATTTTTCTAGGTGTGATAGGTGAGGAACGACCACATTGTAAAGCTTAGGATTTTACGTTACTGTCGAGCTTGAGTAAGTGGATATTTCTATTTTTATACAAGTAGACCTATGTCTACTTGACTTAAAGTTAGTTGTGTTATCAATTGTAATGACGTACTGGATTGATTGGATACTTGATTTTGTTGAATGTGTGTTGAAAAAGTGAAATGTTTCTTTGTGTATGACTGATTCATCAATATGTATTTCTATTTGGAAAACTTGGAAACTGAACTGTTCTTTAAGGTATTCGCCCAAGCGAGCCCTATGCAAAGAAATGTAATATAAAGCTAAGAAACAAAGCTGAAGTTGAGATAGTTAAATTGTTTATAACTTGGAACTTGAGATTCGTGCCTAATACTAGGTTACTGTGCTGTTTACTACATTCATGGTATGGCACAAAAGAACCTATGGGTCGAGTTTTTGAAATGCTTAAGAATTGTTGAGTTAGCTTTAGGACATATAGAATGCATTGTTCAACTTATTCTAGTCACATTAAGCGACTGACTGCATATTGGATTTTCAAACCATAGAGGATGATTTTTGTTGGGGGTCCTACTCCTAGGCAGCTCCTTGTTGCCTTAGGTTCCTGGACGTTGTATCCAAATGCTTAGGTATGTTGACTAACCGGATGAGGAATTGGAAGAGTATAGGACATCGGTACCAATGCATGCTACATGCATAAGCATAGTACAAATTTTCTGCATAAATGGTTTGTATTGATAACTCGGGTTACAAGATTGAATGTCTTATAGTATTGATCTTTGTGAATGTATATATGTCCATTCTATGTTTTGTTTTATCCACTATCACTTAGTACACAAAGAGCAAAGGTAATGCTTGTATATCCTCAGGTTATGAAGAGAATGATGGGATAGTATCAGTTAAGGGAAGAAGTCTTTTGAGAGCGCATAAGATGGAGTCAACCACTATTAAAGAAGTTTTATTGTATTTTGTTCTTAGTTCTATAAATGATCTATATATATATATAGATATATATATATATATATATAAAGTACTATATTTTTGGTTTGGTTAAGTTTGTCAGTTGTAATCTTTTGTATAAATAGGTGTTAAGCTAAACTCCGTTATAATACTCTTTTGTTATAAATAGAACTTGTGTTAAGCATAAACAGGTATTCTTATGTGATGGTACATCTTGTGCTATGCCGGGATATGATAATTGAGGCCAAACAAAACTAGTCAATTGTACTTAAGATCCTTACTCCGAGCTACATTAGGGAGAAACTTAGCTAATTAGGATGTCTATTTACCTATAGTAGAATTCACTAACAATGGAATAGTACATAACACCACTAAGCAAACCCCCTTCAAAGTCATATGTGGCTTCATTCTTGAGTTGCCCCTTAATCACACCCCTATGCCCATATTCAAGCAAGAAGACCCTAATGCAAAAGCCTAAGCCCAATCCCTACAATATATCTATGAGAAAGTTACTCGAAAGATTGATCAAGTCACCAAGAAAATGCAAGAAAGAGCTAATAGAAGGAAATTAGTATAATTTCAGCCTGGAGACCTAGTGTGGTTATACTAGACTAAGGAGTGGTTCCTAAATAGGAAAAGGAACAAGTTGTTTAGCTGAGTTGAAGGCCCCTTCAAAATGCTCTAGAAGATCAATGATAATGCCTATAGATTGGAACTACTCAAAGATTATGGAGTCTCAAACGCTTTCAACATTACCAACCTTAATCCCTATCACCTTGAAGGAGCATTGGATGAAGACCCACTGGATTTGATCCCAAATTTAAATCAACTAAGAGGGAATGATAGGAATCCAACTACTAGATCTTTAACCCGCAATCAAGCCCAAGGCCTTAAAGGACTAACAAGGTGAATTCTTCTACTCTAGCAAACTCCTACCAAAGCCAAGCTAACCCTTGCTACCAAGCAACTCCATGTGTTGAGCAAAGAAACTAATCTCTCGAAAGTCATGTACTGAGTGGCCGAATGCCTTACTGGCAACCAAACTCCACATCTCTACTCGGCCTTAACTAAGCTAACCTCCTAAACGGAACATTAGTATCGAGAAGCTAGGAGCCCCAGCACATATTCATAGGCACCTCTTTTCGGATGGGTCCAAGTTTGCTCTACACTCTTTCTTGACCATCCATCTTAGCCCTACTATCTTGTTTATTCCCACTAGAAGCATCCCCGAATATGTTGTCATCACATGCCCAAGACCTACGAGAAGGAATTTGTTGCAATAATCTGAACTTTCATTTCTACCCTTTATATTCCTTGCACATTACTTCTTTTAGGCATTATCCTTTTTATCTTTTCCTTTTTGGGTAGGTTACCCTAGTTTCTCGAGTATAGATACCCATTGTACATGTTGCCACATCATCAACTTATCATCAATATATCGAATATTCCCCTTTGTGAACATTGCTCTTGTTAACTTGTTTACTCTTTCACTCTTATCCTAACCCTTGAGCAAGGTTAGGTAGCAAGTAACCTCACCAGACCATCTCGTATATCATATCGAGTTATGCCATGAGTCCTTAAAAGTTCCTTAGTGCATCATATCCTTGGTTTTGTTCGTAGATTTGCTTACTTTATGTTTTTTGTTCTTACATACTTCCATCTCATTCTTCAAGCTTTCAATAAGCTTAGACCCAATCCTAGCAACCAACCTTGTTTGTCCTTGGCCTTAGTTTACATCATCAGGTATATTTTGAGTCAGTTTTTGTTTACTTAAAAGGTTCCCCTCTCAAAGCTTAAGATTTCCACCACTCTATACGAAAGTACCTATGATAAAGTGTAAGGTCTTGACCATCTAGATCTAAGTTTACCTAAAAAGAGCTTTAACTGGCACTACTATAGTAGAAATTTATCTCTAACTTGGAATTGTTTTCCTTACCAAATTTGGTTGTCATGAAATCACTTAGGTCTATCCTTAAATATCCTTGAGTTTTCATAAGCGATATCCTACCATTCGTTTAGCTCATTTAGCTAAAGTTTCCTGTATATACCTATACATTTAATATCAACGTTAGCACATTTTATGGCCCAGTAAGCCTTATGCTCATTTTCCATAAGTAAATGACATGTTTTACCACTAACAAGTTGATATAGGGTCATTCCAATCTATGTCTTGTATGTGGTTCTATAGGCCTAAAGAGCGTCATCAAACTTCTTAAACCAGTCTCTACTATTATGCTCAACAATCTTTTTTAAAATGCATTTAAGGTCCCTATTTGCTTCTTTGACTTGTCTACTAGTTTATAGATGGTATGGAGTTGCAATTTGATGCTTAATTCCACATCATTTTAACACTTCCTCTAGTTGAACATTGCAAAAATGGGTTCTTCTATCACTTATCAATACTCTAAGAGCATCAAATTTAAAGAACAAACTCTTTAGGAATCATTTTACTACCCTAGAGTCATTAGTTGGTATAGTTGGTAGAGCTTATACATCTACCCATTTAGACACATAATCTATGTCTACTGGGGTGTATTTGTTTCTATTCGAAATTGGAAATGGTCCAATAAAATCTATACCCTAAATATAAAAATTTTTACAGATTAAAATTGGGTTTCATTACATTTCATCTCTTTTAGATATGTATCCTTCCTTCTAACATAAAAATGACATTCAAGGATTTTGTGAGCCATTTTTCTCACACTCAAATGTCCTCCTATTGATCATAAGTGATAATTTTTAGAATCTACCAACCTTCTAAATGAGAGACACATCTATGAACTATTTGATCCACACCAATTTTGAATAAATATGGGTCTTCCTAAAAATAACTTCTAATGTCATGGAAAAACTTTTTCTTTTGTCTAAAATTTAGTCTTGAAGGGATAATCTTATCTACTAGATAATTAGCTATGATAGCAAACCAAGGAGTTTTCCAAAAACTTACCTAGTATAGCTTCTTGTATGCAAACTCATCATTGATTTCATCTCAATTAAGGGCTTTCAAGGCTTAAGAGATGATCAACTATCAAATTCTCTAATTCCTTTTTGTCTCTAATTTCTAAATCAAATTCTTAAAGTAAAAGATCCACCTGATCAACCTCGAATTAGCATCAGTCTTACTCAACAACTATCGTAAAGTAGAGTGGTTAATGCAAACAATAACTTTAGGCAAGATAAGATATGACCTAAATTTATTGAAGGCAAAGACTTTAACTAGGAGTTTCTTTTCTATAGTGGTGTAATTCTCCTAAGTCTCAATCAAAATCTTGCTTACATAATAGATTGGCTGAAAATGCTTTTTTTGCCTTTAACCTAACACTGCTCCTATAGCATAGTCACTAACATCGTACATTAGTCTAAATCATAGGCTTTAATCTAAGGTTATTATGATAGGGGCGTTAGTCAATTTATCTTTTAAAGCATTAAATGCATTTAACAATTACTATGAAAATATAAATAGAATATCCTTTTCTAATAACCTAGTTAAAGGTCTTACTATTTTAGAAAAATCTTTAATAAACCTTTGATAAAATCCAGCACGTCCTAGGAAACTGCGTATGGCTCTAATAGATGTGGAAGGGGATAACATGGCATTAGAGTCAATTTTCGCATTATCAACTTTTATGCCTCTTTAAGACACTTTATGTCCTAACAATATCTACACTTATACCATAAAATGGCACTTTTCCTAATTTAATGCTAAATTAGTCACTTCATATCAAGCCAATACTTTTTCAAGGTTTCTAAAGAAACTATCAAATCAATTCCCGAAAACCAAAATATCATCCATGAAGACTTCCATTATATCATCTATAAATTCATTAAATATTACTATCATGCATTACTAAAAAGTCACGATGCATTATAGAAGCCAAAAGGCACTCTCTTATATGCAAGCACACCATGAAGATATGTAAAAGTAGTTTTCTCTTAGTCTTTTGGGCTACTGGGAATTTGAAAACTACTAAATAAACCATCTAAAAAGCAATAAAACATATGAATAAATAGATGTTCTAGGATCTAGTCAACAAATGATAAAGGAAAATGATCTTTCCTTGTGGTGTCATTGAGCTTTATATAGTCAATACAGACTCACTAGCCTATAATAGCTCTCATCGGAATCAACTCATTCTCCTCATTTGAAACTATTATCATTCCTCCCTTTTTAGGTACAAATTGTATAGGATTAACCCAAGATCTATAAAAAATACGACAAATCATACATGTATCTAAAAGCTTGAATACTTCTACTTTGACTACATCCTTCATATTTGGGGTCAAATGTCTTTATGGTTGTACTTCAGGTTTATAACCTTCTTTAAGCAGGATCAAATGTGTACAAAACAAGGGACTAATTCCTTTGATATCAGAAATCCTCTATGCAATCACTCTCTTATGATCCTTCAGTATACTGAGGGGTTTACTCTTTTGCTGTGTAGTCAATCCTAAAGAAACTATCATTAGCAAATTTGAGATTTGCTCTAGGAACATATACTTCCGATAGTCTGGAAGGTACTTCAACTTTAAATCCATTGGTTATTCAATAAAAGGCTTCAATTTCGCTTCCTTCACATGCTCAAACTGTTCAACCCTTTACTCTTAAGTTAGAGGACCGATTTCTAGCTAAGCTTCTACTTCAGTTATATTTAAATCACTATATTCTTCATCATGAATTCCTCGTATCAAGCATCATTCCAAAGGATCTTTAGATAATAATTCCTACAAAGTATCAGACATAGAGTAATTAATGGAATCAAAACTAAAACACATATTGTCCTGTTTAGCACATTTTCTTATTGCTTTCTTAATTTTAATTACCATCTCTTCTTCTCCTACCCTTAATGTAAGCTCACCATCACTAACATCTATAATAACTTTGATTGTAGCTAAAAAGGGTCTACCTAGAATGAGTGGCACCTCAATATCCTCATCAATGTCTAATATGAAAAAATCAACTAGAAATATAAATTTATCTATTTTAACAAGCATGTCTTCAATTATACCCTTAAGATATTTTATTGATCTAAACTAGTTGTAAACTCATCCTAGTTGGTTTAGGTTCACCTAGGCTTAACTATTTAGATAACTTTTAAGGCATTAAATTTATGCTAATACCTAAATCAGCTTATGCTTTTTTAATAGAATGATTTCTAATAAGATAGGGAATAGTAGAACTCCCTAGATCCTTTATATTTCTTCTAACTTCTTTTTGTTGAGAGCAGCTCCTTTAGAATTTTCACGTACTCGAGCATCTATAACAAAGCTTCTATAAAAGGTAAATTAATGTACAATTGTTTAAATAATTCTAGAAACTTACCACTATTCCTTAGTATGCTCCTTCCCTAACCATTGAGTGTATGGAATGGGTAGTTTGTATTCCTTGGCCTTCAAGGGTTCTGGTTTGTCTTTAGAAGTGCAGAGGTTTCAATAACTTTATCCTTCTCCTCCTCTATCACTAGTTGACTGGTGTCTTTTCAAGTTACTTAGCAACTTGTAACTCCTTACCAATTCTTAAGGTTACAACTTCAACTTGAGCTTATATTAAAGGCTCGTATTACTTTTTAACTACAATCTTAGCAATTCACTTTATGTGCTTTTCGATACTCAGTAGTCTGGCATCACTATTATGCATGCACCTAGTTAACATTTCTTCTAGTTTCAAGTTCTCTTCTTTAGGAGGGTGAATCTGGAATCGATGAGGAACATTGTCATTCCTTAGTGGAGAGAAAGGATTACCTACATAAGAGAGACACTCTTACCCCATTCATTATGGTTGTCAAAAGGTAAACATTGAAAACCCCATTGATTCATACTTTAATAAGGTGGTTTTTTTAATAAGGTAACATGTATCCTCCTTAATTAACGACATTAGGTATCATAGAATATTATACTAGCACAGATAGAAATCTAACCTTTTGTATAGGGCTTCTAACTGTACCGATAAGGTTATAGTAGACTCTGCATCCTTTAATGTTGATTTCTTCCTACTAAGGTTATCACCTTCCTAATGATATCTATTCATGGCTAAGCTCTCAAATATAGCATATGCTTCACTATGTGTCTTTGAGTTCAACATACCATCTACAGATGCATCAATAAATTGTTTAGTTTCATAATTCAATCCATTGTAAAAAGTTTAAACTAGCAAAGTGTGATTTGAGCATTTTCTAAACTTTTCCTTAAAACACTCCCAAACATCATAAATTGTTTCCTCATTGAATTGGGTAGATGACAAGATATTACTCCTTAGCTTAGCTGTCTTAACTAAAGGAACATATTTTTCTAAAATTTTTTCTATTAGTAAATCCTATGTTGTAATAGATTCTTTTTATAATGAAGCTAACCATTACGTTACTCTTCCTTACAAAGCGAACAGGAACAATCTCAACCTTATTGCATAATCCATGGCTCCTTCAATTTTGAAAGTTACACAAATCTCCAAAAAAACAGCCAAGATATACATGATATATTCATTTATAAGGATAGCTGGTCTTGCAATACTAAAGTTGGCTCTATTACTCGATGGCTTAATGTAGTCAAACATAATTTTATGTGCTTCATCACTATTCGTTATTGCTCAACATTTTCCTCAACATAAGATAGATAATTCAAGTTTGATTTTAGCCTATTTAACATAAATAAATAGAAAACAAACAAAAATTAAAATGATAGAGTAATAAAGGAATGAGCTTTCTTGATCAATAGCTTTCAATAGTAGTGCTAAAAAACTTGATGGAACATATACAATTCTATTAGGCAAGTCTACCCATCAAGAAATAGAATAAAGAACCACAAGAGTCTTGAGTTATCGATCCTAAAAGGATTGAACACTTACTCACCTATTCCAATTACTCTAATCTATGTTGAATTGCAATATAAGTGATAAAATAATAAAAAGAAAACAAGAAATAGAAATTAGCTAAAAGATTAACTAATAATACAATAATTTGAATAAACTAAATAAGAAAAGTTAAGATATCTAAATGCTGATTACCATGAGTGTAACATGTAGGATTTTAGGGATTTTAACAAATCACTTATTTTTACTAACTAGGGGAATTCAAGTGTTACCCTAATAGGTATCGCTTCTATATTAGATTCTAATCCTAATTACATCTTACCTGAGTCGCTTCTAGGATAGGATTCCCTAAAGCAATATTAAGAATAGGTATCTCACACACAAATTATAAGTAAATTAATTTTGGAAGAAACCTATAACTTACCTCTAAGTTTATGGAAAATCTCTTCAATTACGATAAATCTAATTGTGTATTGGCCTTGCGATTTCACAACATAATATCAAATAAATCAAGCTGATAATCTAGAAATAACAACTTATTTCAATCTAAATACATAATTGAATTAATAAAAATAAGAAAATTGCATTAAAATAAAATAATTTATATACACCACATTGTTATCTCAATGATTTACAAATCTAGATACCACTACTTCTAAGCTAGAATCATAGAAAAGATAAGAACTTTCATAGTTACAAAAGTATTTCTACTCCTTATTCTCTCTTTTGGATACAATTGTCTATCTTCTATTTATAATGTCTAGACTAAACAATCTCCAAATGACAAATGTATGATATCAAATTAGGTGTACAAGGCCATGAATATAGTCATGGTAGTTAGACATGAACAACATCATGCAATAATTCTTACAAAAATTGTATTGAAATTAATTATGAAGGGAACACGACTGGGGAGCATGGTCATGGTAGGTCACTATGGTCATTCTTTTATAGAAAATCCTTTGAAATTCAAATTACAATTTGAGGGCGAGGGCTCCATGGCTAAGGAACATGATCGTAGTACATACCCGTAGTCATCTTCTTTGCTTGTTTCTTGAACAAATTCTCTTCGATTCTTATCATCTTCAAATTATCATTAGAAATAGATGAAATTCTCATCAAAGTCACCTAAATTCTAATCTTTTCGTCATCCGCTTCACTTGAGTGCTAAAATAAAAAATAACTCAAATCAATAGCAACTTCAATTAATTTATATAAAAAATGCTCAAAATATTCAGGAAAATAGCATAGTAAATGAGTGTAATTTTACAATCATGGAGAGCCTTGAACAAGCTAGGGATAAGTGTGACTAAGCTTATCAAGGCTAAGATAATGTTCAAATGCAACAAAGCCCCATCTGCAAAACACAACCCAAGGAAAGAGAGAAAACTTAATAGGTAGATTAGCCCCTTAAGGGTGTTAATAATGATCACCTAATAGATCTAGTCATTAGAAGGATGTTGGACACCTTTAGGAGTGGAATGATGGAGGCTACAGCTTCGAGTATCAGTAGTAAAACTTCATTCTCCCAAGGATTTCAGATGCAAGTGCTTCCAAACAATAAAAGCTCCTTACATTTGAGACATATGATGGGACACCAAATCTAGAAGACCATTTGATGCACTTTTGGTGTAAAGTCGACCTCTAAAGGTCAAACAAAGGAAAAGAAAGAGAAAGGGAAAGGGTCTCAATGAAAGATTTTCTAGGCCTTAGAATTGACTACTAGGCTTAGAGGAACGAAAATGATTGGACCCCATACTGAAGTATGACTAGCATTTCTCCCTAATAAAGCCAAAAAGGGGATTCTTTTGTAGAGGTTTAGAACCTCTAGTTGCTACAGAAGCCCAAGAGGTTAAAGACCAAGTCTACACATAGAGATGACTGTAGGTAATGCTAGTACCCTAAGGCTATTAGGTATAACACAGACAAATGTTATCAACTAAAGAATGAATTGGAACATCCTATCTAACACGAATATCTAAATGAGTATATTACTGATTTGGCAAATTGAGCTAAGTGACCCCTATAAAGGAGAAGAATGGAGGAAGACCACTAAGGTAGCAAGGACCAGGATGATCAACATTGGATTAAGACTCAAATAATGTCATCAATACAATAATAGGAGGCCTACATCCAGAAAACTAATCGAGTCTCTCCAATTAGGGTTTCACCCCAAATGGCAAGAATGTTTACAAAGTGATGGGAAAGAGTTAGAAGGTTTATCTCCTTCACTAATGACAATCTTCAAGGGAATGAAACCTTATACTAGGATGTTCTGGTGATCGTCACCTACATTACCAAGTTTTAGGTATAGAAGATGATGGTGGACCATGCAAATTCAGTAGACATCATCTTTGTGGACACATATGATAAAATGAGAGAAAAGCTCCCAACTTAAATGAAGCCAAATCACCATGACTTAATTAGCTTCAACAACCAAGCAGTATGCCCTAAAGGCATAATTACCCTTGATATGGAGCTCAAGGATAATGATAATATGGTTATGTGCCTTGTTGAGTTCATAGTAGTTGATTACAAATCCCCCTTTGGGTGACCAAGCATAAATGCCATTGGGATGGTTGCTTCATCCTTACATTTGAAGGCAAAGTTCTTGACTCCAACAAGAGTCAGCATATGTTGGGGCAATCAAGCCTATGAGAACTCTACACTAAAGTCCTGAAGTAGGACAGTATCTTGTCTTTGGAGATTAAGTTATAATAGAAACCAACCAAGAAAAGGCTATACTTAGGAGAACATACCTACGTAATTCAACTCAGCACTAAAGCCAAGAATACTACCCTTCTCGGCCAAGACTTGCTAAAGAATTTCAGACCAAACCTTATTAATCTCCTTCAAGCTAATCTAGATTGGTTTGTAAGGTCACCATCAAACATAGCAAAGATAGACCCAACAATTGCTAAGTACACACTTAAGATCAATTGGAAGGCCAAATTGGTTAAGCAAAAGAAGAGGCACTTCACCTTAGATATACAGAATGTGATCAAGGAAGAAGTACAAAATTTAATGAAAGATGGGTTTATTCGGGAGGAGAAACACCTAACTTGGTTAGCTAATGTGGTTCTAGTGAAAAAGGCCAATGGGAAGTGGTAAATGTGTGTCAATTACATCGACTTCAATAAAGCTTACTTAAAGGATTGCTTCCTACTCTCGAGGATTGACTAATTAGTCAACTTAACCTCAGGGCATGCTTTGCTAAGTTTTGTGGATGTGCTCTCAAGGTATAGCTAAATTATGATGGAGCAAGAAGATGAACTCCTTACTTCCTTCGATACATACTGTCACTTCCCAACATAGCATGGGATATACTATCACATAGGAATACCTATTTATATTTAACAAAAGTTCCATTTATAATAAAAGAGTACTACAACAAAGTTCAGTTTTACGCCTAGTCATACAAAAGAGTACATCCATCAAACTTAACTAAAGCTAAAATATAGTAACTTCTTTTTTTTAATTTCTTTTCATTACATATGTACAGATCCTTCATGGGACTAAGATCAAAACACAGTAAGGATTTTTCAAAGGTAGCTTTCCCCTACTGGTGGTGATGCCCAATCAATTTTCTTCGTAAGTTGAGGATATATAGGTATCCCCTCACCTTTCTATGAGTAAAGTGAGAGTAGATAAAAATAAAACATAAAGCAAGCACAATACACGTTCACAAATATCAGTAATATAAAACATTCAATTTCACAATTTGAGTTATCAAGACAAACTATCTATATAGGGAATACATGCCATGCTCATGCATCTAATATGTATTAGTACCGATATCCTATGCTCCTCTAATTACTCATCTAATTAGTTGACATACCTAGGTATTTAGATACAATGTCAAGGAACCTAGAGGCAATAAGGAGCTACCTAAGAGTAAGACCCTCAAACTCAATAAGACAAAAACCACTTGTTATAGTCTAGAAATTTAGCACATAGTTGGCCTAGCTGAAACCAAACATCATAGCCAAAATAAGTTAAGCAATGCAATTCTATATACTCAAAACTCAACTTAGCAATATTTAAGCTTTTAGAAACTTGACCCATGAGTCCTTTCATACCATGCCATGAATGCAATAAGCAATACAATAACCCAACATGAGGCATGAATCTTAAGTTCCACATCATAAACATCTCGACTATCTCAAGTCTAGTTTGTGTCTCAATTTTATAATACATTCCTTCATATAAGGTTCACTTAGGTGAACATCTTGACGGATAGTAAATTTTCTGAGTTTTCTAAGCAAAAAACATGCATCAATAAATTAGTCATACATGAGGAAACACTTCACTCAATCAATGTACATTTAACAAAACCATGTAATAAACCAATTCAATACATCACTAAAATTTACAACATAACTGACTCCAAGTAAAGTAGACATAGTTTTACTAGCAAAAAAATAGAAATATCTACTTACCTAGGCATAATTATAGTGTAAAATCCTAAGCTTCATGGTGTAGTCCTTCCTTACCTATCGCACTTAAGAAAATATACACAGTCTCTAAGTCAACTACAAGTCAAAAACAAACTATTGTAAGTTTTTATTATTATGTTTCCAAGCTTCTTTTGCTTGTATTTTATTCGTTTCTTATCTAGTTTTAGTAAACTTTATATCAACACTATTGTTGTTTCAAGTACTATTAGAATATCTTAAGAAATAAGACTAATCAATATGACTACAAGTAAAAAAATGCCCTTTCTCCCTATCAATTCAGTCATATGTTATCACAACTTTGTAATTGACCCAAATAGGTTTTAGTTCTAAACTAAAAATCCTAAAAATCATACTTTCTAAACTTGACTAGCAACCCTTAATATATTCAAAAGTGTTTTACATGAATTTGACAAATATTTTACTAGTATTAATTATTATGTTACATATTAAGCTAATATATAGGCTTTTATTAAGAAAATACACAATAAACAGTGTATGAGCCCAATTAAGTCCATAAAAAATCTTATAGACTCACAAAAATATATAGTTTTACATTGACCATTTATGGTAATTACTTAGGTCACCACCTATTTTCACAAAAATAGTATTTTTAGCTCAAAATTAGTAAAATAAGAAAATTTAATTACAAGATAAAAATAAAATACTCCAAATATCATTGCAAAGCTCCAAAAGTCAAAATATGTAGGGTTTGTTTATTGATTTTATCAAAAACTAATTATTCTAACAAAATAGTAAAATTGCTAGTTTTATGCAAACTAATTATAATAAATAGTAAACGTGCCTAATTTAAAAAATTCTTGCTACCACAATTAAATAAATGTATTAATCATATTACATACAAAAATTCAATTCGAAAAAACATTAATTAATATTTATAAAAATTTATTTAAAGTTCAATCAAATAGGGCATTTTTAAGGACCCTATATTTCCACTTAATATTTAATTAAAAAATTATTAAATAAATCTACACTAAAATTAACCTTGGAAAACCAAATTTCATAGTTAAATAAGTCCATTTTATATTTTTAGAAATCAATGCAAATTTTAGTTGAAATTTTAGTTCACCTTAATCAACCACCTCCCACCACCCTCTAGCTACTACATCCTATCAAATCAAATGGCCACACTACCCTCTATTGGACCCTTGAGCCACTCTAAGTCGAGTTGTGGTTTAATATACGAACTGTTCTAGACTAGCTCTAACCCTTATTTTTTTCATTTTTTTATTTTATTTTTTTTCTATTTTTTTTTTAAATTGTGTTCTTATATTTTCAAAGTCCTAAAATGTTGTAAATGAGGGTTGAGGTTCTATTTATAGGTTTTCAGGTTGATTTGATTTAATAAAAATTGGACATACGTATACCACATGTCATTTTTCTGTGTTCCTATGTCTCCCCTAATGTCATGTGTCATCCTTTTGTTATTTAAGTGTTGACCCATCACTCTAAATGATTCTTAAGCTACTACATTATTTGATGACTCAACAAACCAATGTTTTAAATTAATTTTCCATTATTTTATATTTTATCATTATTATATGTATACATTTAATACGTATAATGCATATCATATGTAAATAAATTTATATTATATATAGTTCAACTTCATTTATTATTTTTATAAGTCAAATAACTTATCTCTAGTATCTTATTATATCTCAATGCTTGAATTTTACGTTTTCGATAATTGTTAGCTTTATAAATTGGCATTTTCTTAAATCAATGCTTTTATATAGTTTATTTCAAGAAATTAATTTTACTAGGATATTTTTTTCTAACTTTTTTAACCTTACTATGAGATTTAAACTAAAACAGATAATATTGCTGGACACTTTAAATTTAAGGGCTCGGATCTTAGAGTTATCTTATTGGCTCAAAATCCTAGGATATTAAACATACTACTACAAAGTGATGCCTTTTGGCATTAGGAATTATGGTGCCATCTACTAAAGGATGGTCACTAAACTTTTTGAGCCTTAACTTGGGTGGAATATGGAAGTGTACTTAGATAACTTGATCATCAAAAGTAAAGAGAGCCCAAAGAACATCTTCGAGATTTACAAGAGGCTTTCAACTAGATGAGGAAGCATAAAGTGAAACTAAACCCTCTAGAAGGCATCTTTGGGATAGCCTCAAAAAAATTCTTCTGATACTTAGTCACTTAAAGGCATATTGAGGCTAATCCTGATAAACTCCATGTTATTGAAAATATGAAAGCCTCAACCAGTATCAAAGAAGTACAAAAGTTGACTAGGTGTATGGCTACATGTAGCCATTTTATGTCACGAAGCACAGTTAAGTGCACTGAGTTCTTTAAAATTCTAAAGAACTCCTAAGAGTTTGAGTAGACTCCAGTGTATAATAAAGATTTCAAATAGCTAAAGGATTCCTTGCCTCTCCATCGATCCTCTCAAAGCTACTACCCAGTGATTATCTATTCTTATACTTGGCCTTGAGTGATCAAGCTCTTTCCTTGATATTAGTTATTCCTAAAGGAAGAGAGCACAAGCCATTTTATTGCATCAGGCACATACTTTAGGGGGGCAAAACTTTAGTACTCAAAGATTGAGAAGTTTTCCCTAGTGATAGTCATATTGGCTAATGGCTTTGGTAGTACTTTGGAAGCACCTTAGGTCATTGTCTTAACTAACTAACCACTATGTACCATACTCCAAAAGCTAAACACCTCAAAGAGAATGATGAAGTATGCCTTCAAACTTAGTGTATATAAAATCAAGTATAAAACCCCGAGAAGCTCATAAAACCTAAGTCTTGGCTAACTTTGTAGTCGAATACAACAAAGCGGAGCCTTTGGAAGCTAAAGACTGGAAGCCTGTATGGACACTTCACATAGATGAATCCTCTACCTAAGAAGAATATAGAGCAAGGCTAGCTCTCTAAGGCCCTCACGAAGTGGCAATCTATTATGCCCTTAAGTTCATTTTCGACATTAAAAATAATAAGGTCAACTATGAAGCCTTGATTGCTAAATTAAAACTCACCAAAGTGATTGAAGCTAAGGTATTGGAAATTATTTCAAACTCACTAGTTGTGGTGTAACAAGTTAAGAAAATATGAGGCAATGAGGGAAGAGATGATCAAGTATTTCTTATCAGATTTCTAACTATAGCCTTCACCTTGTGGACTATAATAAGAATTCCTTACCACAAGAACTCTAAAGTAGACAATCTATCTAAATATGCATCCATGGGAATCCTAAAGCCCGTAAATAAGGACAAGATGGCTTTTGTAGAACAACTACCAGGAAGGAGCACAAGCTAACCACTATAAGAAACTCTAATGATATATGTTCATTCACTTGAATCTTACTAAATGGACCTAATAATCCAATTCCTAAAGCATGATACCATACCAACTAATCCAAAGGAGGCATGGAAGTTAGGTAAAAGGCATCTAATTATACGTCACTTGATGAAGCCCTATATTACCGTAGCTTCAGCCTTCCCTTACTTTAGTGTCCTTAGTAAGAAGAAAGTCGACAACTTTTAGAAGAGTTGCAAGGAGGCATATGTAACAAGCACATCAAAGCTCAAGCCCTTTACACTCGAGGCCTAAGGCTTGGACATTAGTAGTCGATGACAAACTAAGACACTAAGAAGTTGATGCAATGGTGTGTACAATGCTAGAAACATACACTCGTCACCTACTTTTTAAGTAATACTTTATAGCCACTCACTAGCCCTTCACTTAATGGAGGCCTTCACATCTTCGATCTCTTTCGAAAGGCCATAGGAAGCAAGAAATATATTATAGTAATTGTAGATTACTTTACTAAGTAGGTTGAAGCAAACACCGTAGCAAAGATCAGGGAGAAGAATATGGAGTCTTTTATCATAAGCTCCATCTTGACTAGATTCGATGTACCATACATGATCATCACAAACAATAAGCATTAGTTTGAGAACCTTATATTTTGTGCATTCTATTAGAAGTACCACATCAACCTCCACTACATTGTAGTGGCCCATCCATAGGCCAACTGCTAAACAGAGGTGACAAATAAGCAAGTCTCAAAATGCCTCAAGAAGAGCATAGATAGAACAAAAGGTTCGTGGGAAAACAAACTCTCACCAATCTTATGGGGTACCAAGCAACCTAGAGGACTATAACTAAAGAAACCCCCTTTTGCCTAGCCCTTGTCATTGAGGCCGTATTACCAATATAGCTTGAACTTCCCAACATTTGCACTCGAAGTTTCAGCCTAATTATAAATCAAAGGGGTCTCTTCACTGACTTTGACATTATTAAGGAAGTTTAAGATATAGCTAGCTAATTTGTAGCCACTTATTAGCACAAGGCAACTAGATACTATGATAAGAAAGTTAAGCACAAAATATTTAAGCATAGCAACCTAGTATCCAAGAAACTAAAAGCTATTGGAGCACAAGAAGGTCAAGGCAAGCTAGCACTAAATTGGGAAGACCTCATCAATGTAAAGCAATTTACCTATATAGGATAACTTTTATAAAAGTTATTCAAGGAAATGGATGCTTAGATGCTATATGGGAAAGATTCTGACATGCTCAAAACTTAGAAGAATCCCAATGACGTCATCAAAAGCATATACTAGCTAATGTCAAGCAAACCACCTTACATGGACAATCCCCTAATACGTATGCCCAGGAAAAATTTGACTAGCATAGATAATCCCATGGAACATATGCCTAGAAAAAATCTAAAACTTACGATCAAGGCTATAATAACATAGAATCAAGTGAAGACTAAGAAGCCTCGAGACTGCTAAAATCAAGGCAAAGATAATGTGCTAGCAAATAATGAAATCGATGCAAAGAAAGCCTACCAATAAATAACAAATGTAAAGTAGGGGAATCTTAAGCTCATGATGCCTGTACAACCCCCTTAGTAACAAACTGTTAAGACCATAAGAAAGCAAGGATCACAATGACAATAGTATAAAATGAAATAAGACAATAACAAATTTAATGAATTTAAAGTGATATTTCATTAATCAAAGGCTAAGTGTCACTTACAATAGTTAAAAGGTTGACATACGATCCTTTGGTACAAGATTACTACACAAAAAGAAACCGACATACCAATCCTTAGTATAAAGTAGGAAACTTTAAGAGTACAACCTAATGAACCAAAGTAGAAGACATCATGGTAGTAAAGTTAGGGCAGAAGTTGTCAATTTTTATCGTCATCTGCATAACAAGCCGTAACATTGTAATTACTTCTAGCAACCCTCTATGATAAGGTAATGATAGGTTGAAACCTCGTTAAAAGAGCGACATGGAAGGAGGTGGTATCCACTCCACATCGACACTATAATGAACAGTGCAAGGAGAATGGTAAAGCTTAGGAGTACTAGGAGATGGAGAACAAGTCAGGCATAACCTACAGGCTAACCTCTAATCCCGAACTCCCTAGTCATATGGACAACAAACCTCATTAAAAGGATGTTCAAGGTATTGAACCAAGTTAAAGATAGTTGTCGAGCCCCATCCCGCTTAATACCAATTACTCGACATTAAACTAAGGAAATACTTTTCTTAAAAAATTTAAAAATTGGATTCGCTAACCAATTCAACTAATAAAAGTGAAATTGGGGTTTTTTGGTGGAAAAACCTTAATTCAGCTTAAAGGAATGGGAATATGAGTAAACTATCTTCTTTGCAAACAATTGTTTTGACTTAGATTCAATGGAGGATTGGATCCTACTGTCATGGCTACTTGGGCTGCAGGTCTAACAAGGTTATTGGTATTGATAACACTTATGGTGGTTTCTTTGGTTTTGTTGGAAAATCTTACGGAAGGCATATTCTTCTTAGCTACTTTAGGATTAAGAAGGCTTCTAATAGCAATAGCTTTCTCAATTCGACACCTTGAGGCCACAATGTCTACAAAGTTAAAGGCGAGGTGTGATGAACTGCCGAATAGTAATCCCATTACTCACACATGGCTTTAAGGACTGCAATCCCTTACCCAAAGAATTCTCTCATGGCAACCTGCTAATGATGAGAAAGTTTACACTGAAAGAAGGTAGCTAAACTCATTAAGCTCCCTGTATTGTCATACTATGATCTATGCTCTCGGTAGTGATGATGCCGACCATTCCCTAACCAAGGACCCTGTATCGAGTAATCCAACTAGTTGCTACCAAGAGATTCTTACTAAGTGACAAAAAATTCACTTATCGGTCGAGTAGTTCTCTCTTGGCATGCTACCATCTCTCTCGTCCCATCCCCTTTATTGCCACAACATCTTGATCTGTCTCGCCTGTTATGCTCAAAGAATATTTGTACAGGACTAATGCTATACTACCACCTATCTACCTCGTCTAACATTGTACCACTTTTCAATTTTTTTCTTTTGTCCTTTTTACCCTTTTTTGTATATATTAGGAATCCCCTTTTTGTACATACTTTCTTGTAATTTTTTTATTTGTACTATAAATAGTCGCTTTCTCTTGTAAGTTGGAGATAACTTACATTTTTAATATTAAATATTTTGTTCATATGAGACAACTCTCTTTAAGTTATCTTTCATATACTCTTATGTAATCTTGCCAAGTAGCTCAAGATTAGTTGCGAGTAGACCTTGACATCAACTTATGCGTTATATCAAGTGAGGTGTCAAGTCGTGTTGTGTTTATTCGTGAGTCATATCCTCCGAGTAGCTTCACATCAGCTACTCTTATTCGTCTATGGACCATTTCCCTCACTTTCATTGATATTTCGGAGGACCCATTTTAGCCAAATTTGCTACGGTAAGCCCTAGTGATAACAAAGCTCTTAAGCACATCAGGGTATCCGACCAAGTGTTGGTAATATGGGCTTTCAAGAGTATTAATGAAAGCGAAGGTCAAATCCTTTTTTGTTAAGGGTAGAGTCACCCTAGTTACCATGCCCCTCCATCTCTGAGCATATTCCTTAAAGGCTTTCATTGGCCTTCTTTTGTAGATTATTAAAATCCCATATGGATAGGGCCACTTCGATGTTGAACATATACTAGTTGTAGAAAGTCCATGCTAACGTATCCCAAGTATCGATCTCATTCAAATCTAGTTGAGGATACCAAGTTAAGGCAGGTCTAATCAAGCTATCTTGGAAAGTCTAGACCATCACCTTATCATATTTCATGTATTTCCCCATTTTCTTGATGTACAACCTAATGTGAAGCTATAGGTGGCCAATCCCATCACATTTCTTAAATTTTGGCACCTTAAATCTTTTTAAGAAGTCATCATCTACATATGTTAGCAAGGTAATCATTCCCATCTATTTAAACCTATTAATCTTTTCTAGAGTTTTCATTTTCTTGGTCAACTTCTACATAAACTTTTTTTCCATTTCTCGGTGTTTCTCCTCAATCTCCTTCCTCCATATCTCAGTATCAAGAATCGATTCTTCATCTTCTAATTCAAAGGGAGGGGTCACTTCTGCATTCCAATTTGGGTTGACTTGACATCCTTATCTATCGTTAAGAATCCTAATGGCTCGAGTGAGAGCCTAGATCTATTCAATCAACTTGTTCATGTTTTCTTCTAAGGCAGCTCTTGGGTCGAGCTCGGTTTAACTAATGTTTCCAATACCTTCAGTTGTGATTCTTGCCTTAAAATAAGTCAATATTGGGCTTCTAGTAGAGTTCACTCACTTGGACGCTATCTTCAAAATCCTATGCGAAAACCCAAGTTTTAGACATTTTGGTGAATTAAAGATTTTTTTTTTCTTTTTGTTTTGCTTTCTTTTGTTTGTTTTTCTATTGTCTGCTTTTTTTACCCTTTCTTTCTTTATTTTTTTCTCTTTCTTTGTGTTTTTTTTTTATATTTTTGTTTATTTAAAAGTCAACTATCAAGAAAAAAACATAATAAGCAAGAGACTAAGCAATCAATAAAGATTTTCATTTAATAAAGCTGTAAATTTATTAATAATCATAAAATCCAACTTATACCATGAACTAAAAGAAAAGAAAAGAAAAACTCTTAACTAATCTTCAAATCCTATACCTGTAAGAGTCGACGAATCTAACTGGAACGAGCTTCATCAACTTCTCTCATAAGTCTTTGAATTGTAACATCCCTTTCTCAGATCTTACTCCTCAAGAATTGATTTTTTTCTAATAGCCTATCATTTTTCATCCTTAACTCTTCAATGATTCTCTTACTTTCCTAGAACTGAGCTTCAACTCTTGCCTATATGGTATCTTGGTTGGTGAAAGACGTATTGGTTTTGGCTCATGTCTGAATACGTCCGGAGCTTCATACTATATCTTTCCAGTCTTCTCCAATTGATCATAAAGAAACTACTTGGTAGTTCGATATTCTCCGACTTTGCCACTCAAAGTTCCTACATTGACTATCTTCTTGACTTCTCTCCATTCCTACAGCTTCACGAGTTCTACTAATCATTGAATCAAAGCAGTCGTAGGTAGACAAGGATCTTGATAACTCATTGTGACAACGTCCAAGGAATCTCTATAGACTATCTCTTAAAGTGGACCCAGCTATCTAGTGACACAAGTTAAGAAATATCCAATACAACCCGTAAAACCAATAAGAGGAACCCCTGTGTAGTCGGCACACCTTAAGATGGCTTAAGTGTAGTGGCTTCATCTAGCTATCCACATAAAATCTACTAGCTGCATCTTGCTGATGACTAACACCCATCCTTTAAACTAAGCTTCTTATAGTACCTTGAGGTAACGGGCAAAGTTGTTAATCAAGTTCATATTTTCAATTAGAGACTCTCTGAGAAGATTCCCTCTAGCCCCCTATATGTGATTGAGAAGCCACACGACAAGGATCATAGGCTTAGCTGCGAAGTACCCATGCCCCTACTTCTTCAAGTAGGTAAGTGCCTTAAACTGTTCTACTAATAACACCGGTATATAGGATTTATCGATTAAGAATTAAGTCACTAGTTTAGCTATCCTATAATGGAGTTGACCATATTTGACGAGAAATAGCATTGTCCCAAATGCTGCTACGATAAAGGTGTTGACCCTCTTCTCGACGTACGATTTATATCCTCCACAAAAGATTCGACGATATCTCTAATAAACATCTAGGCTTGAGAACCACTTTACTAATCTTAAGATGCTGAGACACTTCTTACCCTCTAAAGATAAGTCTGGTGCCAAGGTTGACTTTTTGACTCCTAGCAAGGTCATAAAAGCTTTCTTGGGCTAGACTTTGAGATTTGGGATAGTTATGCCTACTTTGAGAGGTGGAGCACTATGCAGCTGCGAGTACTCTTCTAAAGTGGTTGTCAACACATGTGGGCTAAACTTGAAAGCTGTAGATTCTTGATCCTAATAATAGATAAGGGCTTGAATTAGAGGCCAGTAGAGCCAGACCCACATGAGGGACATAATCGGCTTAATCTTCTTACGATTATGATCTTGCTTGATAGGCAAAAGCTAGTTCAACTAATCTCCCAAGATGGTTTTAGAGAAGAAATACCTATCTAAATAGACCTCATGGATAAGCTATAGATTAACACTACCTTAACTCTCTATATCTATATTACAAATATAAATATATATATATATATATATATATATAAAATAAAATGTAGCGATTATGTACAACGAAGCTTGTAAATTTACAATAAAGTTGGATATGATATTAATAATTTTGCAATTTTTTCAAAAATTTTCTTAAAAATTATGCAACCTTTCACTTACCAAGAAACGATAAAAATAAAAAACATATAATAAGAGGCATAAAAGAGATTAAATAGAAACAAGCATTGGCAAAGTAAAATTAAACAAAAAAATGCAATATGCTACACATACATGCAATGTAATAGGGGTCAGTAATTAGTAAATTATAGAAAGTATGATAAATCCACGATCAGGAAGTATCCTTATATATAAGTAGGTTCAAAAGAGGATTTAAAAAAAATGAAGTTTATGAATACTTATATATAAGGGTTACTAGTGTTTTTTTTTTTTTTAATATCCCCTTTTTTGAAGAATAAGATCGAACTGATCATAGATTAATCGAGTTTTTCCTATAATTTAAAATAACTAATGTAGGCACCTAATTTTTACTCCTTTTATTTTTATTTTTCTTTCTTTTCTCTTTAAGCCCTAAATTAGAAAAACACAAAAAATTGGGAAATTAAAGAAAACCTAAAAAATTAAGAAACTTAGAAAAAATAAGGATCATAGAAAAATACAAGAAGATTTTCAAAAAGAAACCCTAAGAAGATAAAAAATTAGAAAATGAAGTTTAAAAATTTTAAAATTTGAAAAATTACAGAAAAATAGAAAAATTAAATTCAAATAAAAGATTTTAGAAAATAACATGTTATTAGGATAGATTTTAATTTTAATTTTAATTTAGAAGTTAAGCCATTGAACTTAGGCTTTGATTTAAATCTAACCCAAGCTGACCGAGTTTATATGTACAATTTGATTGCACATATGGACAAAACACAAGTCAACGGCCTACAGCCTAATGATTAAGTATATGAACTGGGCATAGGGTTTAAGTATAAGGTCTTTGGTTCAAATCTTAGCAAAGGCAGGGAAGCCTTTTTCTTTTTTCATTTTGTTTATTGTTGACTAGCACACTTCCATGTGTTGGGATTTGGTTGTGCCATGTATCCTGACATGTGGCATCATCGAATTGGACGATCTTGCTGACGTGGCACCACGTGTTACGTGATGACACATGGCATGTCAGGAGTGGTCGGGTCGGCTAACGTAGCGGCACATCAGCCCTCTTTTCCTTCCCTTTCTTTCTTTTTCTCCCCATTTCCCTCTCTTTCCCCTCCTTCCTTCATTTTCCCCAAATTTGCCGCACTTTCCTCCTCAGGCAACCACCTTTAGCTTGATTTTTTATTCTCTTTTCATTGCAATTTTACCAAAACAATGGTGAAATTACAGAATAAACATAGCTTACTGAGAATCAGTACAAAAAACACATCTAAATACAGTCAAAGGAGTATTCAATTTGAGCTCTAAAAATTGGAAAAAAGCTATTTTTCTAGGCGTTCTTCATTAATCTGATCTGGGCTTTCCATGTTTTCTAAAAACAATTCAAGTATAAAAGGAGTTTTAAAGAGTTCATATGGATACACACAACCTCGCACAATCACTCGAAACACCCCCTCTCTTAATCTCGAAAACTTTTTCTCTTTAACTCTCTCTCTCTCTCTCTCTCTCTCTCTCTTCGATCCCTTTCTACAACCACTCTTGAGCCAAGCCATTACTGCGGCCGAACTCCCCACCACCTAGGCCCTAGAACCCGATCACCTTTGACCTTCGCCGTAGCCTATGGCATCACCACCAACTCGCAGCGACCCAAACCGTGACCACCACCCCTTTCTCTCCTCAAACCACCACCCTCAACTATCTTCGACCCAAACTAACACCACGGCCACTCTCCCCGTACCCTTAAACCCCTAAGCCAACACTCCAATCACAACTAGCAACCGTTTCACAACCAAACCACCACCACCACCTGCGGCTAACTTTCAAAACACCTCTAAACGACCTCCAACCACCACGACGTTCGACTTACCCCCCCATTCCCCAATAAAAAACACACAAAACACTCCTCACCCACTCATTTCAGTGATCGAAACAAGCCGAACCACGTCACGGATGCTGTTACTATGGAAGCTCAACCCGAATCCAGTGGAGTCAACCTGAATCCAACCCGAGATCCAACCTAATGCCTCGATCTCACTTATACATCCTCTTTCTAGTCCGAACCCTTTTTTTTTTTCATTTTGATTTCTTGTTTTTTTTTTATTATTTTATTTTGTTTGTTTTTTTTTTGTTTAGTTTATTTATTTATTGTCGATTTTGTTATTTTTTTCTTTTTTATTTTATTTTATTTTTTACTTCCAAATGTAAATGTAAAAGAGAAGAAAAGAAAAAAGAAAAAGAAGGAAAGAAAAGAAAAAAGGAAAGAAAAAAAAAGAGGAAAAAAGAAAAAAGTAAGTTTGTTTTATTTTATTATTATTAGTTTAATAAAAAAAAGATAAAATATAATAAATAAATTAAGTGACAAAAATAAATAAATAGGTTAGTGAACAAAAATTGTTTTGACACTTAGAAAAAATGAGTTTTCTAAAAATCAATGAAAATAAATGGACCATTTTCCAAATTAGGACTATTTTAAAGTTTCTAAAAATAAAACATCGATTATATTACTTTAGGAATTTTCTTAAACATATCAAAACCGAGTAAAACGTTAACTCGATTATTTTCAAATTAAAACAAAACCAATTCACTAAAGTTTTATAGAAAGAACTACATACATCTAATTCCAGATAGTCGATATGTTTGCACCTATGGGGCAATAATAAAAAAAAAAAGCCTAATTCTCCTTTTTTATTAGTTTAGATTATTTTTTTTATTTATCGAATTATAATAACTAATAACCAAGTTTTGTTTTTCAAAATTAAAAAGTGAATTTTAAATTTAATTCTAATTTTAGAGAGTTAATGATACTCATAAGTGTTTAAAATTCTGAACCTCCAGACCTAAAAATCTCTAGTTTTCAAAAAACCATTTTACAAAATCCATTTTTCTTATTAAGACCGGTGATTGGTTATAACTTAATTATTTTTCTCAACTCCAATCAGGTGATGACTCCAAAATTGTTTTTTTAAGATAAAAGGAGCGGTTTTCTTTAAACCTTAGTCGAAGATCGGTATTAAACCAGTAGGGTTTAATACTGGTCAGTTTAAAAAAGACCTAATTTTATAAAAAAACCAAGAGAGTGAAAAACAAGGCTCGGCAACTACTCGTTTTTCAAAAAGAATAAAATGGTAGGGTTTACAGGTTTCAGGTTCTATAGCTCCAAAACTTTCCGAAAGGAAACCTAGTAAACTATATTGAAGCTTGAGTGCGCTCGCCTATCACTGCTAGGCGGGGGTAAAGACCCTAATGACTTAAGGGATACACAATGGTGGCTCGTCTTAAGTTTCTAAGGTGGCCCAAGTTTAACCATATCTAAACATACAAATGATTGTTGAAAATAAACCCCACCCTACCCCCCAAAATCCCAAAGAAGGCCCATTGGGTTGAGCTTTTTTCTAGAGCTTGTATCACTAAAAACCTATTAGTACAACTATCATACAATTAAAGAAAAATAATACAAAAGCTCATCAATAATTCTTAATTTTCACATGATTAGCCTACCAAGCTTCCCTAGTAGAGTTGCTAATTCTGTTAAGCCCTATTTCAATTTCCTTAATTTAACTTATATTAAGTCCAATCTGTTTAATATAAATTACTCAACATTAAACTAAAGAAATACTTTTCTTAAAAAATTTAAAAATTAGAGTTACCAACTAGTTCAATTGGTAAAAATGAAATTGGCCACCAATTTACGTATTTTCTAAGAAAATGATTATTAGAAAATTAAACAAAAAAAAAATAAAAGGGTTTGAGGGCTAACATATTAAGACTAAGTCACCATGTAAAAACTAAAAAAATATTGATAAACTTTTATTTTTATAATTTTCTAAAAATATTAAAAATATACCTAAATATACAAATTTTTTTATTATTTTTATTCTTACGAATTTCTAAGAAAAAGGGAAAAAAATTATTTTTATACGGTTGCCCCGAAAATATCTACATACCCACAAGTCGGGATCAAACCAACCGTAGTTCTAAGAAATCTAATCTTTTCGAATTAAAGAAAACCCTAACTAACTAAATCATTTTGAAAAACTCGATTAAGATTTTTTATTTTCAAAACTATTACGTGTCAAAAAATTTATTTCCTAAATCCTAATATAAGATATGTTAAAGATATAATTAGATACATATTTTTATACATATTTTTTCTAAATTTTAATTATTAAATACATATCTCCATATATATTTTTTCTAAATTTTAATCATAAGATACATATTTCAACAGCAAGGTATGTATATTTAAAAAAGAAACATGATTTTATTATAAAAAAAAAACACAATTTTTTAATTAACTAAATTCACCCAAAAACTCAAATTATCTAAAAATTATCCAATGATATAACAATAAAAATAATAAATCTATACTAAAACAAAAATTAATTAATAAAAATAATTGAATTAAAATAAAATAAAAGACAAAATTAAATAAAACAATTTTTTACTGATGAATCGAGTAGCGCTTGTTGATCATACGTTGTGATTGGGAATTGTATCATGTTAATGCTTGTGTCGGGATGGTGCTTGTTGGTCGTTGAGGAATTTGGTCAGCATGGATTATGTTAAGAAGGCTCCTTGGAATGCTGCAGGCATGGACTTCGGCTGAATATGTTATGTGTCGTACGTTTGTCAGCGAATGTGGAGCTTAGATTTGTGGACGTCAGGCCATGGACTCGTACTTTGGAATTTCGGTTGGAGTACGGATTGCGAGTTGTCAGGCTATGGACTCGTGCTGCTTGTCTAGGATGGCGTGGATTGGACTTGTTCAATGTTGGTTGCATGGCTAGTCGAGTGAACATGGCTTGCGTTGTCTTCGTATCGGGTCAGCGGACGTGGACGTTGGTTCAGTAAATTGGATTGCTGGACGCTGGCTTCGTTTGATTTGCTGGACGTTGGAAATTCGATTGCTGGAGATTGAACTTTGGTTGTTAAAGTTCGTAGATTGAGATAGCGCGTTGAAGTTGTTGTTAGCGTTTGTTGTGTAAGTGATTTTGGTTGGGCTTTGCTGGATGTGAATTGGCTTCCGTCAGCTTCGGATAGGATTGCGTCTTGGGGGATTGAAGTCGGAAAGTTGGTCATTAGACTTTAGATTGATGGCGTAGACTTCAGTAATTTGGAATTCATTTGGTTACACGGTCAGCATTTGCGAGTGAATTGTAGGAATAAAAATCATATTCAAGCCCACCTACTGACGTACTATTTATAAACCTGCAATCATATCTTTCATATCGAAAATACAAAAGATACGATTATGATTCTCCGAAGATTTAACCTAATTTCTAAAAATCCTATTAAATTTGAGCTTTCAATTTTTCAAGGCCCGATCCAATAACCCAATAATTTATCTAATAAATCCTAAGTCTATTTTAACCAAATATAAATTAGATAAAAATCTACCTTAAATCAGACTACGCCAAAATTATTTTAATAAAGTCTAACTCTCAAATGGCTTAATGATTTATTAAACTAATCATATATCGTTATCCAATTTATTATTGAACGATTCGACGCTACTCAGCTTGACTCGACTTGACTTATTATGATTCAAGTAAAAACATCATGACTTGACTCAAAACAAATCAATTCAATACGATACGGCTCGATATGACACTACTTGATATGACACAACTCTCTCTTTTTATTTTTTTTTATTTTCGTTTTTTTTTGTTTTGTTTATTGTTATCTTGGTTCAACAAAAATGAAAAATGAAAATGAAAAAATGGCAAAAATGAAGTATCTATAGCTGTCTCTTTTTGTAGTAAAGATCGATTAGAACTTTACTACAAAAATAAAAGAGAGACTCATTTTTGTTAGACCCAACTTTAGATAATCTAAAGAGAATAAATCTCTTCAAAATTAAAAAAACTTTCTTTGGTAAACGATCTGAAGAGGATAGATCTTTTCAAGATTTTAAAAAACTTTGTTTTGGTTTGTGGATGATTTGAAGAGGATAGATCTCTTTAAGATTTTGGTTTTGTGGATAATCCAAAAATGATAGATTTATTTGAAATTTCAAAAACTTGATTTAAGTCTCCTAAACATCTCATTCAAAGACTTTTAGGATCATTTTACTTAGGAATAGAAAATTTCTCAGATTGTAACTAATTGGCATGCTCACGTAGACTCCTAATATTCACTCATTCGATTAGCAAAATTTCACCAAATGATTGTATTTGTTTCTTTTCCTCTTTTCCTTTTTTCATCTTTTTTCCTTTTCCTTTTTTCTTTCTTTTTCTTTTTTCCTCTTTTTCTTCAATAAAATCCTCTTCATGATTGAAAACTTTTGCTAATGAGTCTCATAACCATATCATGCTCACGTCTTGATTTTTCTTTTGTCATCACTAAGTTTCAATTTTCACTTTCTATGACTTCTGAACGATAAATCTCTTTTTGAAAGAAACAAGATTAAATCATTAAGATCATTCGATTTCAATTTATTTGGTGACTCAGATTCATTGGTAAGTGCTTGGTGAGGCCAAGAAACATAGTATACAAAGGTCTATTGGTGAAGTATTTATTAGTCAATGACTATTCGAATTCGAGAACATTCATGAATATCAACTTTACTTGTAAATGATGAAAGATTAACTACAAACAATTTAAGAAAAATTGAAATCTTTATTGAACTCAAGTTTCATGGATAATACAACTTAACTGCATCTAAAATCATCCATTTTTGTCAACACTAATGCACCTCTAAACAATACCCTTTTCACCACATAAGGGCCTTCATAATTCAAAGCAAACTTGCCCCTAAGGTCTTTTGCATTTGGTAATACTTTCTTTAACACTAAGTCTCTTTCTTTGAATTACCTTAAGCGTACTTTCTTATTAAAAGCTCGAATCATCCGCTGTTAGTAGCATTGACCATGACATATCATTGTAAGTCTTTCCTCATCTAGGAGATTCAAATGTTCCATTCGTTTCTTCACGCACTCTACTTTACCGAGCTAAGTTCCCCCCAACACTTAGAATGAAGGTATTTCTACTTCCACCGGTAGTACCACTTCAATTCCAAACACCAATGAGTACGATGTCACACGAGTAAAGGTTCTAATTGAAGTTCTGTAAGCCATGAGAGCAAATGGAAGCATCTCATGCCAATTTCTATAAGTGATTGCCATCTTCTCAATGATTCTTTTGATGTTCTTAGTAGCAGCTTCAACTGCCCCATTCATTTAAGGTCAATATGGAGTTTAGTTTCTATGATTGATCTTAAATTGGTTACATACTTCATCCATCAACTTGTTGTTCAAATTCATCCCATTATTTGTAATAATAGACTCAAGTGCACTGTATCTTGCAATAATATCTCTTTTCAGGAATTTGACCACTACTCGTTTGGTCACCATAGCATATAATGTTGCTTCTACCCACTTAGTAAAATAATTGATCGCAACTAAAATGAATCTATGCCCATTCAAAGCTGTTGGCAAAATTAGACTAATCATATCAATTCCCCACATTGAGAAAGGCTAAGGAGTTGACAACACACACAATTATTAAGGAGGAGCGTTGATTTTGTTAAGATACACCTAACACAGGTGAGAGTGCCTTACGTGCCTGATACAATCCAATTCCATTGTCATCCAAAAACATCCCATCCTCATGATTTTTCCAACGAACATGTATCCATTCATATGAAGACCATAAACTCCTTCATATACTTTTTTCATTAATTTCTCATGCTTCCTCTTCATTCATACACTTTAGAAATGTTATATTTGGTGACCTCTTGTACAACATAACTCCACTTAATAGAAAATGAGTAGCTAATCTTCTTAAAGTTTTTCTATCTTTTCTATCAGCATTTTTAGGGAATTCACCCATTCGAAGTAACCTTTTAATATCATGATACTAAGGTTTCTTTGATTCCTTCTCTTCAACTATCAAGCAAAAAGCTGATTTTTCTTCCACCTCAATCTTTAAGGGTTGAAGTTATATCCCATCCATGACTTTCACCATTGATGCTAATGTAGCCAATGTGTCAAAAAATTGATTTTGGGTTCTTAGAATATAAGTGAATGAAATTTCTTGGAATTTTTCAATCAACTTGCTTTAATGTTCGTGATAAGGTATCAATTTTTCGTCTTTTGTCTTAGATTCTCCCAAGATCTAGAGAATTATAAGGGAAGAATCTCCATACACATTAAGCTTTTGTATTCCCATATCTAATGCCATTTTGTGCCTCAAAATGCAAGCTTCATATTCTATTATGTTGTTACTATATGGAAATATCAATCTCGCTACTATAAGGAAATGGTTTCCCTTAGGTGATACTAATACTGCTCTTATCTTACATCCAAACACAATGGCTACTCCATCAAAATACATCATCCATCCCAGTTTCTCATCATTCAATTCATTTGCCATCATCACATTTTCATTAAGAAAATTGTGCTTCTAAACCATCATCCTCATCTTCTAGTGGATATTTTGCCAATTGGTTGGCCATTGTCTACCCTTTGACTGAACTCTGACTTATATACTTGATATCAAACTCAGAGAGTAGCATCTATCATTTTGATATTCTCCCGATCAATGCTAGCTTTTCTACTAAATACCTCAATGGGTCATATTTTGTCAACAACTCTATTGAATAGTAGAGAGTATACTACTCGAGCTTGTACATCACCTATACTAAGGTACAATACGTTTTTTTTTTTTTTCACTTTTGAGTATTTCTGCTCACCTTCTATAAATTTCTTGCTCAAGTAGTATATGGGGTGCTCTTTTCTGCCTGTTTCATCTTTCTGCCTCAGGATGCATCCCATCGATTCAGGAAGAATTGTTAAGTAGAGAATTAATGGCCTTCCTAATGTGGGAGTGACCAGTACCGATGGATTCATAAGATATTCTTTGATTTCAGCAAATGCTTGTTCACACTCTTCATCCCATTCTATTACTACATTCTTCCTCAAAAGTTTAAACAACGGCCTGCATCTATCAGTTAGCTATGATACAAACTAAGCAATGTAATTCAACCTCCCTAGCAATCCCCATACTTCTTTTATGGACTTCGATGTAGGCATGTTTATGATTGCCTTAGCTTTATTTGGGTCCACTTTGATTCCTTTTCTACTAACTACAAACCCTAACAATTTGCCCAAGGTTACTCTAAAAGTGCACTTTTTGAGGTTCAGTTTCTATTGAAACTTCCTTAATCACTCAAATAGCTTATGCAAAATATTTATGTGATTCTCATTCTCCTTAGATTTAGCGATCATATCATCTACAAAATCTTCAATTTCTTAATGCATCATGTGATGAAACAAAGCAACCATAGCGTGCTGATAAGTTGCCCCAGCATTCTTCAACCTAAAAGGCATCACTCAATAACAAAACATTCCCCAAATGGTAATGAAAGTGGTTTTGATTTTATCCTCTTATACCATCTTAACCTAATTATATCCCGAGAAACCATCCATAAATGAGAAAAGATGATTTCCAGATGTGTTATCCACTAATACGTCAATATGCGGCAAAGGAAAGTTATCCTTTGGTATTGCCAAGGTTAAATCATGGAAATCTACATAGACCCTAACTTTCCCATTTTTCTTCAACATTGGCACCACATTGGCTACCCATTCGAAGTAATCCGACACCTCTATGAACTCAACTTCTAGCAGCTTCTTCAATTCATCTTTTATTTTTAGGAGTATATTCGACCTAAATCACCCAAGCTTTTGTCTTTTTGGTTTAATTTCTTCCCTTATTGGCAATTTGGGAACTACGATAGATGAATCTAAACCAGGCATATCTTCATAAGACCAAGCGAATATGTCTAGGTACTCCGATAACAATCGTGACAACTCCTGTTTTTTATCATCTGCTAAATTACCACCAATTTTTAAGTTTTGCGGATTTTCTTTTGTCCCCAAATTAATCACAACTATAGGTTCGTCAATAACCACTCTACCCTATTCAAATCAACGCCAACTCTCTTGTATTTTGCTTAGAATCTTAATATCATCTCCGACGTTTGACCTAGTAAAGCCGAAGGTGATATTGGTACTTTCATCATTTACATACGCGAGATATCCATTACGTTCATTATTTTTATTGGATTTGAAGAGTAAAGGAAAAAGAAAAAAGGATAGTGAAAAAATAACAAGGAAGAATTGATAGAAAGAAACGAAATTTATTGAATGAATTAATTCAAATTGTCTATGAGAAAAGGCCCAATTAATTAGACTAATTAAGAAATCAAATGCTCTTAATTAATCTAATATTTCTTTTCTAAAGTGACCTATTAATGGGAACGAAAAACTAGTTGCATAAGGAAATTGGTATGATAGTGTCTTTCTTCTCATCCAAACCGATGCTACTTTGCTGAGCTAAAGCCTTGGATAGACTAGCTATTTTGGTTCTTAAACACTAGCTAATACTAGGAATGTCTTATGGATGTTCAGAAAGTCCATGTGAATATGAGTAAACTATCTTCTTTGTGGACGACTGTTTTGACTTGGATTCAACAGGGGATTAGATCCTCCTATCATGGCTACCTAAGCTATAAGTCTGATAAGGTTACTGGTATTGACAACACTTACAGTGGTTTCTTTGGTTTTGTTGGAAAATCTTACTAGAGGCATCTTCTTCCTAGTTACTTCAAGATTAGGAAGCCTTCTAGTAGCAATAGCTTCCTCAATTCAATACCTTAAGGCCATAATTTTTGCAAAGTTGGAGGTAGGGTATCCAACCAAGTGTTGGTAATATGGGCTTCCAAGAGTATTGTTGAAAGCGAAGGTCAAATCCTTTTCTATTAAGGGTAGAGTCACCCTAGTTTCCTATTCCTTAAAGCTTTTGTTGGCCTTCTTTTGTAGATTATTTAAATCCTACATGGACGGGGCTACTTCGATATTGAACTTATACTAGTTGTAGAACATCTATGCTAACTTATCCTAAGTATCAATCTCATTCAAATCCAGTTGAGCATACCAAGTTAAGGCGAGTCCGGTTAAGCTATCTTGAAATGTCTAGACCATAACCTTGTCATATTTCATGTATTTCCCCATTTTCCTGATGTACAACCTAGTGTAGAGCTTCAGGCAGCCGGTCCTATTGTATTTCTCAAATTCTAGCACCTTAAATCTTTTTAGGAAGTCATCATCTTCATATGTCGGTAAGTTGATCATTCCTATATGTTCAAACTTGTTAACTATTTCTAGAGTTTTCATCTTTTTGGTCAACTTCTATATAAACTTTCTTTCTATCTCTCGGTCTTTCTCCTTAATCTCCTTCCTCCATACCTTAGCATTAGGAACCGATTCTTCATCTTTCAATTTAGGGGGAGGGGTTGCTTTTGTATTCTGATTTAGGTTGACTTGATATCCTTGTCTATCATTAAGAATCCCAATAGCCCAAGTGAGATCCTAGATCTATTCGACCATCTTGTTCATGTTTTCTTCCAAGGTTGCAACTCTCGGGTTGGGCTCGATTTAACTAACATTTCCAATACCTTAAGTTGTCATTCTTACCTTAGAATAAGTGAATATCGGGCAATGCGTAATATGTAAAGTTCTATTCACAACCATATTCAAAGTACATCATACAACTCCTTTCTACTTTAATTTGAATCAAATTACCCTTGACTCCATTAATTGAATACTTTACATATTACACATATATTAACCCCAAATCCACAACATTAAAATCCAAAACTCCCAACACCAAAAAACTCATCTTTCAATATTATTCAATATTTCATGATATCAAAATACACCCTAAATCAAAATCTAGGTCAATCTCTTCAAAAATCACTATATACATTTTGATAAATGGCTATTTAATAGAATTTTAGAGTCTAAAAAATCAAACAAAAATATGAAAAATATTTTTTTTTATTAACAAAAAACTCTTCATTGTAATTTAATATATATAATAGATGTTTTTTATAAAAAAAATTTAGCCGAAACAACATCAATAAGGCTTTTGAAAACAAAAGTGAAATCAACTCAAATTTAGTGATTTGTTAAGGACAATATATTTTAAAACTTAATTTCTTCAAAATATTATTTTTCCTAAAATCGTCATACAAAAATATGTCTTAGGTGAAAATTACTATTTTTATTAATTTAAAGAAAATCAAAGGAGTTTATAACAATCACCGATGTTGGTAGCTTCTGCCACCACCAGCAATAGAGGGGTTATCGACTAAGCTAAGCACTTTCTCCTCTATTAGGTGGTGGTGGCCTCTTACTCCTAGGTCTTGGTTTGGTTGGCATACTAATTTAGCCTTTTAGACACTATATTTTGTATGTTTCTCTAAAAATGCTTTCTCAGCTCTCCTACATCTCTCTCTATTTTTTCTATTTATTAAATTGTTCAACATGAATTACAAAAGAAGGTTTTTGAATTTATAAAGGAGGATGGGTCGGTTAGGGAATATTTTGTTTGCTAAGTGTCCTAATTTACTACTTTTCTTTAGGTTACATGTCTTAATTCAGCTTCAAATCCTACTAAATCAACCTCCCATACTGCCAAGCCTCCAAGGACAATCTAACAGGCTACCAACTAATTCTTTTATAATTTTCTATATTTATTCTACTATATTTTGTACATTTCAAGTATTTTAGGTAATTTCAAGTATTATTCCCTACATTATATAATACAAATGAATGCTCCTAAATATGATACATATTATTTTTTATTTTTAATATATATACATTTATTTCTAATGACTCCTTATTTATCGAAACTTATTTTATGCATTTTCAATAAATAATGAATAATTTACATATAACCTAATAGTATAATATTTTATTATTTTATTTTCCTATATCCAAAATTATAGGGTCACTTTTATTAATATTCATAACTCTATCGTAAAATTTAAGCTCGATCAAATAACTTATGTGATCACCTTAAATTTTACATATAAAATCTGGAAGGTCCAATTATGAGGCTTACATTTCTAACTCCCACTAGAAAAGTTTTGTCCTCAAAACTTTTGTAAGTCAACTTCTCGTTCAACAAACTATATTTACAATTGTACTTCTTTACTAACATGATAATTAGAAGAGCTACAAATATTGCTCCATCATTGTTGTCTTAGGCTCCCAAGTAACTTCTAAATCTGGTCTTTTGCCCCATTGAACCTTCACAAACTATGCATCTCAATTTCTTAACTTTTGAATACAATTATCTAGTATCTTTATAGGTTGCTTCTAGTATTTGAAATTCTTCTTTAGTTTCATTAACTTTATATTTACTACTTTATTTAGATTCTTAACAGACTTCCTTAACATTGAAACATGAAATATGTAATGGTAGCTTGATAAGCTCAAGGTTAAGGTTATTCTATAAGACACATTATCTACTTTCTCTAGTACTTCAAATAGACCAATATACCAAGGACTCAACTTTCCTTTTGAACTAAATATTCCAAGTCCCTTAAATGGATTTATCTTAAAATAAGCACGGTCTCTAATTTCAAATTCTAATAGTTTTCTTTTCAAGCCTGCCTAACTCTTATGACAACCTTGAGCCTCTTTCATCTATTGTTGTATTATCTTGACCTTTTCATTCATTTGATTAATCATGTCAAGCTCAATCATCACATACTCTTCACTGTCCCAATATAGTGGTGATCTATACTTTCTTCCATATAAAGCTTCATAAGGTGTCATATATATAGTTGTCTGATAGTTATCATTATAAGCAAACTCTATCAATGGCAAGTACTTATCTTAGTCACCACTAAAATCTAATACACAAGCTCACAACATGTATTATGAGGTTTGAATTGTGGGCTTCAATTTCCCATCTGTCTACGAATGATAAGCTATACCAAACTATAACTTTGTGCCTAAAGCTCTATGTAAACTTTCTTAAACTTTGGATATACATCTGCTATACTGATTAAAAACAATGCTTTTAGGTAAATCATGTAGTCTTATTATTTCCTAAATATACAATCTTGCCATTTTCTCCATTGAATCTCCTATCTAATACAACAACAAATGTGCATACCTTGTTAATCAATCAACAATTACCTAGATTGAGTCATATCCTACCTTAGTCTTAGAAAGTGCCACAATGAAGTCCATCAAAATATGATCCCAATTCCATTTTGGTATTTCTAAAGGTTGTAATGATGACTAAGCCTTTGATGTTCGGCTTTGACTTGTTGATAACTTATAAATTCCACCACATATTGTGCAACATCGCTTTTCATCCCATTCCACCAAAACATGGATCATAAATCATGATACACTTTTTTCTTCCCAAATGTAAAGTATAGCCTATAATATGTACTTCACCCAGAATTTCTTTTCTTAGTTCAAGATTTTATGGCACACATATTCTTCCTTTAAATCTCAATATAGCACTTTCATCAACCTTATATTTAGAAACACCTCCCTTGGTTAAGTTTCCATTTATTTCCTCCAAGCTCTTGTCCTCATCTTGTTACTGCTTAATTTTCTCTAATAGAGTAGGTTACACAATTAAATTCATTAATTGACTATTAGATTCACACCAATCAAACCCAATCTCCATCTTTTCCAATTATTATACCAACTTTTGCTGTGTAGTTAAAAATAATGCAATCTATTTATAATTCTTGCAACTTATGGCATCAGCTACAAGATTGGCTTCTCCAAGATGATAATTTATATTCAAATCATAATTCTTAATTAACTCTAACCATCGCCTTTATATTAAGTTCAACTCCTTTTGAGTAAAGAAATACTTCATACTTTTATCATCAATATAAATAATGTCTCTAAATTTTTAAAGTGAACACCACAACTACAAGTTCCAAATCATAAGTTGGATATTTCTTTTCCTATGGTTTGAATTTCCTCAATGCATAAGCAATAACTTTTCCATCTTTCATTAATATATAGCCTAATCCATTTTAAGAAGCTTATCTAGACCTAGTAATGTTTGGATGGGTATTGTTACAAGTCTCTTCTTTAGTCCTTAAAAACTCTATTCACATTCCTTACTCCCATCAAATTTGACATCCTTCTGAGACAATTAAGTTAATGGTATTGTAATCTTAGAAAAATCATATATAAACCGCTAATAATATCTAACCATGCCTACGAAACTTCACACCTCCATAACAATTAGCAACTGCTTCTATTCCATCACCGCTTTTAACCTTCTAAAGGTCTATAGAGATTCCTTTACCAAACACAATATGACCTAGAATAGAAATTTTATCAAGCCAGAAGTAACATTTGCTCAATATGCCATACAATTTATTTTCTCTTAACTTCTATTAGACCAATCAGAAATGCTTTGCATGCTCTTCCTTAGTTTTTGAGTAAATCAGAATATCATCAATAAACACCATAACAAATTTATCCAAATATAGCTAGTATATACAATTCATTAAGTCCATGAATACAATTGGTACTAGTTAATCCAAAAGGCATCACTAAGAATTCATAATGACCATATGAAGTCCTGAATGTAGTCTTAGGTACATCCTCCAACTTAACTCATAGTTGATTATACCTCGACACCAAGTCAATTTGAGAAAACACAAATGCACCTTATCTCTTCCACTTTTGCTTCCATCGTTTCATCTCATATCTCAATAACAACTAACTTCAATTTACCTTTACCTGCTTTTCCTTGGAATACCACCTCTCCATCATTTAAGGTGATAATCTTACTCCTACACTCCATATTTACCTTATACTTAAACAACTAATCTATTCCTACAATCACATCATAGCCTTGTAAAGGTAAAACTACAAGACTAATAGGGTACTCTTTTTCCTAAATTTTAATTTGATCATTATCCACAACTTTTCGAGTTGTTACCTTCTCTCTAGTGAGTGTTCTAACTCTATAGGTAATGTTAATTTCAATTATATTAATTCCTTTCTTGTCTATACACTATTGACTTGTGAAAGAATGAGACACACTAGTATCAAATAATGCAAATGTAAGTCATCCATTTACAAATATACCACCTGAAATATTGTAATAATATGATTACTAACCATCTTATCATTCATAGATCTTAGAATCTAAGTACTTTAGTTTAATTTACACTATAATTATTACTAAGATAAGTAATCCAAATATATGCCTATTATAAGCCCTTCATCAATTTCCTCTTCAGCTCCCATAATTTCCTCAAAATTATTGTGATAATACTCCTTCATCTAATCAGCAAAGTCTTCTTCATCCTCATCCTCTATATCTTTTATAGCAAAGACATGGGTAAGCACATTTATATTACTAGAACCTTAAAACTTTCCAGCTTCTTTCCTAAACTATGAACAAGATCCAAAGAAGTGCCTATTCTTGCCACATTTGTTACACTTAACCAATTTTGTTCTCAGATAAGTACGTAGCACATGATTCTTATCACCACATATGAAATACCTTCCCTTAAGCTGAGCATAATTTCTAGGGAAATGATTCAGTCTATATTTCTAACAATTGACATTCCCATCCTTATTGTAGAAACTTAGGATGAGTACCAATTGTCTAAGGCTACTAGCTAAAGCTACCGATTTCTTCGTTTTTTGCCTCCCAAGAAAGATCTCTTGAACAAAGAGCCTAATTGGAAACCTCTACTGATCTTTTAACTCTACTGTGCTTACATCCTTAAACAATTGTTTTCTAGTTGTCATGCCTTATCCACCACTTCATTACAAGTAGTGAAACCATAGTCCTCTAACTTACAATACAACGAAGGATTAAACCCAATGAGAAACAAATCTTTCTTTAGCTCAAGGTTATCCTAATAAGAAGTGGGTACATATTGCGACAATTGATTAAACTCAATTTCATATTGGGTAACATTCATTCTCCCTTTCTTATGCTCAAATAAGTCTTGCACCATCTTATTATAAACATTGTAGGGGAAATATTCCTTCCCAAATACCTTCTTAAATATTTGACATGTGATATTGTCCCCTAATTATCTTGCTCTTAAGTCCCACCATACCCAAGCAAGCAATTTTAACTTAAAAGTACCATATGCCAACTTTTAGGACTTTAGAATTCTTAAAGCCTCAAAACTCCTTTCAATTTAAACTAGCCAGTTATTAGCCAAAGCTAGTTTACCCATCTCACCTTCGAAGTACTAAGTTGCCTTCATGAATGCAAGAAGCTTGCTTGCATCCTAAAGCCTACCTTTCTAGGCATTTTTTAGGCTCTTAAGGCCTCCTATTACCAGCATTGCCACTAGTAACAAGGCACTAAATCAATGTTCCCTATGGTGTAATCATTATATGCATATTAGCAAATAATTGTCCACTGAGAATAGTTTCTTATGGTGGTAGGGGTATCTCCTAATTGGGTTGCTCCCTCGATAGTGATGGAGCTCATTGTGGAGGGTCTTGATTTTCCTCAAACCTTCCATTGCAACTTCCATTTATAGTTTCATCCATTGCTTGCTTAATACTTATAACTTACAAAACCTATATACATATCCATTCATAAATCATCCGATATCTCAATCTCATTCTTGTAAACATTTCATGAATCGTCAAATCCCTATGACTGAGTTACACCTATGTAAAATAATGATGGCATTCCATCCAGCATATATGAAATACATAACTTTTACTATTCACTTTATACTTGTTTTATATCAGTACATTTGCTTACAAACTTGATGAACTTCTAATTATATACATAAGATTTACAATTTGAGTACACCTCCATTTACATCAACTATAAAGACTTAATATTTACAACTGTACATTACAAAAGATTTACATCATTGATCACTAAGACACATTTGATCCCACTACATAGATTATTTACAACACCTATATATGATCAAAGAGCTGCAAAATGCATTAAAAGATCACAATTTACATCAAGTTCAATTAAAAAGATCATCTTTAAGGATTTAGCAAAAAAATAAAAAGTTAGTCATCCAAAACTATTCATCATCAAAACTATCTATTGCAACTGCTTGCTTAAAAGGAATCCATTCCATATGCCTACTTACTATATTATCCTCCATTCCATATACAAATTCAAAGCCCAATGGTACTAACTTAGGACTATCAGGAATTACAATCATGTCATCTACTTTATCATCATTAGACTTATTACCATCATTATTAATTATTGCCTCATGCAATACATTCACATTCTATATAAGGTCTGCCTCTAGATTAGGTCTAGTTAAGCCTTTGATATAGGTTCCAAATTACTCTCTAAATCTGCCTTTGACTGCTTACTCACACCATTTCCCATTATTTCATTCATCTTAACATCAACTATGGCCTACATCACTATAGCATCAAGTCCTCACTAGGATGACCCTCAATATTCACTTGCTACTCCTCTTTCTCCAATTCTTCTTCTTCTTTAAGATCCTCCTTTACATTACTTGCATCTAATTCACCCTCATCTACCCCATGATTACTCTATATATCTAATTAAGCATAGTCATGAGGTTCCATAGGTTATTGGTTTCCAGTGATGGCTCAAGTATTACAGTTTCAAGGTAAGGTTCATTAAGTCCTAAAGGTATCACTATACCTACTCCAATTGGTTTAAGAAACCATAGGAACCAATCAATAACTCCTTGAGGATGTCTAGGAATATAAGGTATACCAATTGGAATATGTGTAACACTGGCAAGGTAAAGCCTCCCTTTTTTTCTAACTTTGTTGGAAAGTATCTTACTAGCATCATTAAAGCCATGATTCCTTCCCTATCCAACCATCTTTGCTCAAAGGCTACTATCATAGTATACCTATTATACTGAAGACCTAAATTAGCCTCCATTGATGCCTACTGATCTTGCCAAGTATAGCATATTCCACCAATAAATTTATCAATGATCTCATCCACAATTCTAAACATGCTCTAATCAACCATTTCTAACAACAACCTTTGCATCTTGACTTGATAAGAGACTCTTCACCATTCCATCTAAACCATAACTAACCCTTACAAACCTATGGTTAGATTTAAAATCAATCAACATTATGCACCACTAATGATTATAGTTACTTTTACATTATAATTCACAATATAGTCTTTTATTATCCACTTATTACTACCTATTCTCATTATGTTCCTAAGATGTCTATTAACTTTTAATTAAGATGCTTCAAAGCAACTTCACTAGAACCATGCTCTAATACCAATTAAGATTAATCATACCCCGAAATGGTAAAGTCAAAACAGTCCCATCGTTTAAACCAACCTAAGATAGAAACTGACCCCACAGTTACTATTGTAAACTTGATTTACACAAGACATTCACCGCTAACTTGCTTTAAATTAAACAATTCATACAAAAATACTATTAAACTATATACAAAAGTTTTAAAGCGTATATATTAACTTTGATAAACTAGAAGGTATTTACATATCATAGCAACTTGATTAAGAAAATATTTACACAACTAGGTTCACATGACCAAAAGATAAAAGCATAAGCTTTCAAAAGTCTAGTAGTTCTCCAGTTTGAGACCTCACTACCTCGGAATCTAAATGTGACTAAACTTTAGTTAGCTATAATATGGCATCTTAGTCAGCACTTACAAAAAATTCTATAGGGGTGTGAGCAACCAACTACTGAGTAAATAGTAATGAAGACATAAGATTATATGACAAACATAAGTAACGTTTTTAGACAATTAAAATTAAATGCAATGCAATAAACAAATGTCATTACATGACATTGTCTAGTCTGTCATAAAATTAGAGGAATTTCACCTACTCTAATTTGGGTTAAGGAGTTTCAATGCATATGCAATAACTCATGACCAAACCTAAGCTTGAGCAATGGAAATATCCCTCCTCTCATAACTATCCATTGAATTATTACCTTCATCCTTACCACAATCTCCTCTCCTATCACTTAATTCAACTAAAGATGAAGAAGGGACCATTATGCTACAGTGTTATCCTTTTCGAAGATATTGGTATTTGGTTGGAGAATCCTAATTGTACCCTAATGGGTTGCAATGCATATCTAATTTAAGGTTTTGGTACAAATATAGTCATATCCATTTTAAAGTGACTAATCAATTTCATACAATACAACTAAGTGCATTCTACAACAACAACCAGTAGTATACATTCAAGCATCAAAAACACACATGAGCATGCACACAAACAATCTACATATAAGCATAACCAAGTATAATCTTAAGCCTTTGAGTATTATAAAACAATACTCTGAAATACGGTAATGTATTGATCCAAATTTTCTTAGACTTCTTCACTTGCTCACTAAGGTGCGACTTTATTTATACCTTTGTTGCTAGTCCCTATAATAGAAAAATCATTTTACCATTCGTACAACTACTACATATAGGCTTAATTCTATAACACAAGTGATTATCTTTAGCTTAAGGTCATAATTTACTTAATATCTAGGTTTTAGGTCTATTATAATTGGGTTTACTCAAAATTAGTCTCTAATTCAACTTCTGACTCCAATTTTACTTATAAGCCCTAATACATCTATTGATTTATTCTCTAAGGTTTATTTAACTCCATCTTAAGTATATAGTCTCTAAATTATATTTTGATCAACTTCCTTGTTCATTCTATACACCCTATCCTTGATATAGATTCTAAATTAATCTCTTATCCAAATGCTCACTATATTTTAGCATAAATCCCCGTAATTTTTGTTCGTAACTAGATTCAAAGTACATCATACAATTCATTTCCCATCTAGCTTGAATCAAACTATACTTGACTCCATTATCTAAGTACCTTACATATTACACAAATACCAACCCCAAATCCACAACATTTGAATCCAATACTCCTTACACCATAAAAATCATCTTTCAACATTTCAAGATAATAGAATATACCCTAAATTATAATCTAAGTCAATCTCTTCAAAAATCACTAAATATATTTTGAAAAATGGCTATTTAATGGGATTTTACAACCTAAAAATAAAAAAAATATATGAAAAATAGTTTTACACAAAAAACTCTTCATAGTAATTTAACATATATAATAAATGTTTCTTATAAAAATTTTGGAGCTGAAACAACCTCAATAGAGCTTTTGAAAATTAAAGTAAAATTAGCTCGAGTCTAGTGATTTGTTATGAGCTTTATATTTCGGAATTAATTTCTTTGAAATAATATTTTTGCTAAAAACAATATACAAAAGTATGCAAGAATAAATTTTTCATAATTTATGGGTAAAAATTACTATTTTTCTTAATTGAAGGAAAATTAGAAGGGTATAGGACACTCACTTGCATTAGTAGCTTCAACCATCACCGGCGGTAGAGGGTTTGTCAACCAGGCTAGGCATTGTCTCCTTTGTTAGGTGGTGGCAGCCTCTCGCTCTCAAGTCTTGGTTTGGTTGGTGTACTTCGATTTAGCCCTACAGATACTATATTTTGTACATTTGCCCAAAAATGCTTTCTCAGCTCTCCTATGCATCCCTCTATTTTTCTTTTTTTCTTTTTTCTTTTTTTTTTATTTACTAGACCATTCAAAATGAATTAGAGAAGGAGGTTTCTGAATTTATAAAGAAGGATGTGTCAATTAGTGAATATTTTGTTTGCCAATTGTCTTGATTTGCTACTTTTCTTTAGGTTACTTGTCTCAATTCACCTCCAAATCCTACTAAATCACACTCCTATACTATTACGCCTCCAATGATAGTGTGACAAGTTGCTAACTATTTTTTTTATATTTTTTAATTAATTTTCTATATTTATCTAGTACATTTTAGGTATTATGGGTACTTTTAGGTATTATTCCCTATACATAAATTCATATATAATAAAAATAAATAATCCTATAAATGGTACATGTTATTTTAGGATTTTTTCGTGTATATATATTTTATCTCTAACAACTCGTTAATTATTAAAACTCGGTTTATATGTTTTCGATAAATAATAAATAATTTATGTATAAACCAATAGTATAATATCTAATTGTTTCATTATTTTATTTTCCTATATCCAAACTTACAAGGTCACTTTTACTAATACTCCTAACTCTGTCATAAAATTTACATTCAATCGAACAATTTACGCGATTACCCTAAATTTTACATACCAAATTCATAACATGAAATTATGGGGCTTATAATATAGATCTACCCTATGTAGTTCTTTAACAAGAAGAAGTAGTAGAAGAGTGTTGGCATAGCCCTTACCTCCAGCTAGGTACATAAGGCCTTGAAGGCCATTAGAATCCTTACACTGTTCTATACCAATTGCATTAGACAAACATGGTGGTAGTTGAGAATCTTCGTAAAGAACTTCGAAAACGGATGCCAAAGCCCCCTAACCTAGAAATGCAACCAATACAAGACCTGTTCATGTGGATCAAGGTAACTCGATCATCACTCCTATGGACATACTTGTACAACTTAAGTATCTTGTCCTTAAAGTACATTGTAAGCAAGTCACTCACCTTAACCTAGGCAATCTCACTCTCTTCACCATGAGGGGTGAGCTCTACGTCAATGACTTGATCATAGATTAATGAGACCCTTTTCTTCATATCATTTCCATCACCATCAAGGTATTCATCCTTAAGGAATGTAGCAACCTACTGCTTATGCTTGTACAAACTTATCCTCCTTGAACCACTACTGCTCTCTCCTCCGTACTACATCATCACTGTCTCTCTTAAGGGAGGAGCTACTCTTTCCACGACTTCGTCATTGACATTGCTCTTTGTAGAACTAGTATTGAAAGAGCCATAAGACTTTAATCCTATGTCCATACCTAGATATGTCACTTCTTGATGATTGTTGATGATTAAAGTAAACAACATGAAGCTTTTGAAAGTGAGAAAACTTAAGTGCAAAGGAGTCAACTGGTTGTAGAGAGAGAAAGATCATGAAAAGAGTGAATTATATAGCTCAAACTCTTCTTTTAGGCAAAACATTGGGGTTTAAGCTTTAGTAGCTATGAGAAGTCCAGGAGACAAGATGTGTTTGTCTCCTAGATGGCGGTATGTAACCTACATTCAAAATGAATGGATAAGATTCTTCGAATGTGGAAATATAGGTGCAAAGTTCGATGAATCATGGACCACCACCTATCCCATGTAATGATCACATGGAAACAGTCATGCTACAAAACTTGAATTTGAATGAATTGTCTTTAGGAAACTTAACACCCTGTATCTATTGTAGTGTAAAATCCTTAAATCCTCATTATGTGAAAGCATAGATATGCTTGGTAAAATCATCAGCCTGGAGACAAACCTCGGCCTTGGAATAATCCTTGACCCTATGAAACATAGGGATGTGTAACACAATGTGGCTACCAAAAGTCTACTTGGCAAGATACTTAAACGAGGTTAATAATCCTCAAGAAAATGCCTCAGAAACCAAACTACTCTATGGCAAACATCTAAAGTTTGTTCAAAGTTTAAATCATGGTTCTATGATAGTGCTTAGATATTACCTTGGCAACTTGTCCTTATGTCCAGTTTCCTTATTAAGAACCTCACTAACAAGACCCAAAGGGAGGGGACTATGAAGTGTTGATGGAAAATTTAGACCATGGACTCCCAATGCCCATTTCAACCTCTAGACCATCGGCTGACTATCTTTAGCCTAAGACAGGTCTAAGGCAACCTAGGTTATAAACTAAGAAGACAGGTCACACTCAAGCTAACCTTCACCCATTCTAAGACCTCAGCTCGATCAAGTGGAGACCTCGGCCCTCATACCGTAACTAGAGTAATGATACCCATGTCATAAGTGACCTCAAATCTCGATAGTCCACCTACTAGGATTGAACCTCAAGAACCCAACAACACCATGACCTCCATCACTTTTCTATTTGAGAATGTATCTTTTTAGAAGATATACTTTCCTATGTGGGCAAAATGCATATCTATACAAGATTCTCTTTGTAAATCCTATAAATAGGGGGAAATCTAATAGGTAAAACACTTTAAACATGCGTATAAGCCATCTCACTCTTGCTTCTTTATTAATCTCACATATTTGCTGACTTCAGCATCAAAATAGCTATGTTAGACAACCCTCTAACACCTACTGATTATGTTTTCTCTTGTAAATTTAAGCCTATCTCTCAAGCCCAAAGTGAAATCTCTACCAGCAAAAATTAAGATGGCAACAAGTCAAAAGTCAACAAGAGTTATGGTTTATGTAAAATAAGTTGGTGATTAGTCATATTCATGAAAAGCTTATAAGAGATCCAAGTGTATATGGTAGGAAACTCTATATCATTTTAGCTAATGCATTTTATGAGTAAAGAGACTAATTTCTTCTTTGCAATTTTATGTAAGGGTAAAGTGAGGGACACTCCTTGAATGTTCTAAATCAAGAACATATTTGTTACCATTAACTCAATTATGTAGTGATTACATTCTTGAATCCTCAGAACCCATATTATCTAACGAATTGTTAAGAATTCACCAATCATTGCTTGACTATGGTGCCATTATCTTATTAGCTGGAGTAGCAATTGTCTAAGGACACTTAATAGGTATAATTCTAAAAATTTACGAGACTCAAGCATGCATAATAGTCTCTTTTTACTCAAGTTTTAGAGGATTATGCTATACCATTTCTTTTATAATGAAGCACACTTGGAGCATCAAAAGCTATCATAATCAATGCAAGAGCAACTTGTTCACTCATAAGCCATTAGAAAGTGGAAAGACTTGTTTCCTGATGCTATAGTCAAGCACCTTTCTCAGATAATATTACATCATCATCCTCTTTTCTCAAGTATAGACTACCAACTTCTAATTGTGCAATCCTACAAACTATTTTATATTTCAACACAGGTTGCTCTCTAACTCAAATTGTTATGAATTTATCATTTCCTCTTAGACCTACCATACCAATTCCATTACTAAAAAATTTTCTATTCTCTCTACTCACCTTTCTACCTAGAATTGTGATATCTCTAGAAATGATTTCCAATGCAAACAACAATTAACCACCAAGATATGGGGTAATTGGAAACATTTCACCATTTGGCTAAACCCCTTTATCTAGAACTTAGGATAAGCTCTTAATGAGTATCTCATAACACTCTGTTAGATATCTCTCATATATTTTGATGATAATAAAAAGGATAAATGCTAATAAATCATTAAGAATATAAGTATTCAGAAGGATTCTCATAAAGTTAAAAATTGCAAAGTGAATTGTATTTAGAAACTTATTTAGAAGGTTTGAATTGATTGAAAAAGAGAATGGCTTAAACATGTTCATAAAGTATTTCAGAAGCTTCAGAAGAACAGTCGATACAACACTTTAGAAAATTGTTCAAAGATTTCAAAGTAAAGAAAATCGATACTTTTTAACAGGTTATTCAAATGGTTAGTTTGGAAAAGTATAATGTTGAAATTAACTCATATCATATTCGAATTAAATAAGGCCTCACTCCACTAGATTAAGTATATTAGGAAAATACACTTAATCCCATTTCACTTAAGATGAAATCAAGATCCTTAGAGATTATTTTTAAGTGACTTTCTTTTTTTTGGATAAATCAAGATATGTACAAGAATGAATAAAAATAAGCTTGTTTCGGATTTTATGGGTTTTCAATTTTAAATATAAGGTTTATCTAGAAATTGTTGATAAAGCATATCTCTTTGTCAATTTCAAATCTAATGTCTATCTGGATTTTGCTGATCAAGCATAAAGAATCAAATTTAAAAATTCAAAATTGCCGAGATCTTCTCCAAGTTATCCCAAAATAATCTATTGATTGAAAAATGATAAACTTGAATTGAAGATAATTCTCATCATCTTCTAGTCATTAAAGACTCTAGTATAAAAGGAAAAAGGATTTAAAATGTCAAGTACATCTTTGAGAAAATAATTATATTTTTATTACACTTAATCATGACCAAATTCTACCATCTGAAATAGCACAGCAAGTCTCTCAGATGCTACTTCAAAAAGTTGAATCGAAGAGAATTATTCATCAATTATCATTTCTGTTTTATAGTGAATTTATTTGAGATGTATATTATTGCTCTCACTTATAATTTGTAAGCTTTGTTTGTTGTTTGAGTATTAAGAAAAGTTAAATTATACTCTGTAGATCTATATTAGCCTAGATTGTGGAAAGGCTAGATAGGTAGAGTGAAGTATTATGTAAGCATATGTGTGGCAATTAATTGTAATCTTCTCATGATTTTGATTTAGTGGATCAAGTGAAATGGCACTAATGAAGTAGATCGGGTCCCCAAGAATGGTGTTGGAAGAGAGCAATAGATAGAAGGCCAAAGCTCTATAAATCCTCAGCTCGATATTCTACTTCCTTATTCTTTTAATTTGTCTTATTGATTAATTGTGTGTTGAATCATTAAAATACCACTATTCCCTAATATAAGTTATTAAGAGGGAATTTTTCCTATATCAAAAAGGTTTTCAAAATAGATCTTAATTCACCCCCTCTTCTTAATATCTTATACAAGACCAACAATTGGTATTAGAACCTTGCTCTAATATCTTCTAGAGTTTAAGATTATGGATAAACCAAGTGGTAGTTTAGCAGTTTAGCCTAGCAAGGCACCATTTTTTTATAGAACTAACTTTTCTTATTAGAAATTTAAAATGGAAACTTATGTGAAGGCATCAATCTATCAAGCTTGGCAAATCATCTCAATAAAAGATCTCAAAGTTCCAATTATCATTACATCAAACGATGATATCACCAAGGCTGAACTTAATTTAAAGGCTAAGAATTTACTTTTGAGTACTATTACATGTTTAGAGTTTTATCTAATTGCTTCTTATGCGACAATTGAAGATATTTAGGATACCTTGGTGCAAACCTATGAAGGGATGGAAACAATCAAGGATACAAGAATCAACTTGCTGGTTCAATAATATGAAACATTTCAAATTCTTTTTGGTGAAGAAATCAAAGACTCTTTTAGTAAGTTTACTGCAATAACTAATGAATTGTCTTCTCTTAGCAAAATAATTAATGATGCAGATATGGTGCACAAGATGCTAAGGATTCTTCCTAAAATTTGGAAAGCAAAGAAAACTACCATAAAAGAAGCTTATGGTCTAAAAACATTAACTCTGAATTAACTGCATAGTAAGTTGATGGCGCATAAAACTAATTTTCTCAAATCAGAAGGTACTTTAGAAGATACAAAGAAAAAGGCCGTAGCTTTCAAAGCCTAAGAAATAGATGCTGACTTTGGAAGAGAAGATTCATTTGAAGAAGAAGATGAGGATGTGATACTTCTAGCTAGAAAGCTCAACAAATGGCTTAAGAAAAAAGGTAAGAAAACATTCACTAAAAGATTTACTACCAATAAGACCTAATATATTGATGCAGGAGAGGCAATCAAAGAAAAGGAGGAGAAAATGTTCAAGAAGGAAATTATTTTCTATGAATGCAAAAAGCTTGGACATATCAAGTATAAATGTCTCGTGGTAATCAAGAAAATGGAGAAATTTAAGAAGAAATAAGCATTTGAAGGAATAGAATATCAAGAAAATGGCAGATTATGTTGCTCTTTCAACTGCTAAAGCTTAATATATATCTACTGGAAATTGTTGTGTACAAATACTTTGGTTAAAACAACAATTGAATAACTGTAGAATAAGTTATAAGAGTATACCTATAAAATGTGATAATATTAGTGCTATAAATCTAACAAAAAATCTAGTTCTTCACTCAAGGTCAAAACATATAGAAATAAGGTACCATTTCATTCGTGATCATGTAGCAAATAATGATGTGAATGTTGATTTTGCTCCAACTGAATATCAATTTATTAACATTTTTACAAAACCTCTAGATAAATTAAGGTTTAAATTTATTCATAATGAAATTAGTGTATGTAATCCTTTTTGTTAGATTAGAGATCATTTTATTAATTTCCATTATTTTTCAAAATTTTGAACATGTACCATTTTTTTCCCATTTGCTGCACATAAAAAGGAGTAGGTCTTAGCATGTCTTTAGAGGGTCCTCAAATTACTCAATAGTGGGACCATTAAATCAACCCACTTTGCTACAGTTGAAGACCATCAATACTGATGGGTTACTTCTTTCCATCGTATAAAAGCCTATGTTTTTTTCTCTTCTTCTCGTTTCATCAAGCTCGTCACATTCCCTTCTCATGTTTTTCCTTCACGTAGAATTCATGGTAACCACAAAATCTACCTAAATTAATGCAAAGGGGATTAAATCCGAAGTATAAAACAACCCCAAAAATCCCATTATCCTTAATGAACAAGAGACAAACACCACCATCCCTATATACCCTCAACCAAATCCACACTCTGAAGCATGTCAAGATTCATCTGAAAAAACCCTAACCTTAAAACTTCATGATGAACCATCAGAAGAAGTTGTTCAAGAAGTGAATCAAAAGAATGGTTCTAAGGTACATTCTTCATTTCAGGAAGTTAATTAGAAGACTGATTAGGATGTTGAAGATTCTAACTTGTCTAAAAATTTTGCTGAACCTAAAGGCTCTGATCCCTCAAACAAACCATTTGAAGGAAAGTCTAAAAGAAATCCTTCTGAACAACCTCCTATACTAAAACCAAAGAAGACTCTACAAAAGAGGTTGCTACTGTAGTAAAGAAGAGTTTAAAATCTTCTAAGAATGTGCAAAGGTCATTGGAAGTAAAGACTTCAATTCTCTCTTCCAAATCAAAAGATAAACCTAAGAAAAGATATACGATTAAAGGTAAAAATCTCTCCATCAAGGATTCTTTTTATTAAGATTTAGAATTCTTTAACAAGAATGGTTTTAACTAAAAAGAGTACTTAGATAGAATAGGTTTGAATGGTTTGGTTGATATGAGAGGAATTATATATGGAGAACTAGTAGATGAGTTTTATAAGAAGCTTCATAACAAAAATCAAGAAGTGTGGAAGTCAGTTGTATTAGGCCAAAAAATTGAAATAACAAAGAAGGACATTCTAAAATGCTTTGACATTAAAGAAGTACAAGAAGATGAAACCTTAGCATAGATGACTAAAGAGAATTTGTTCATAGAATTGAATGATGGAGTAAAGTTGAGTATAAGAAGAGATATTTTCAATACTAAATTTAAGTTGTTAATTAGGATTTTAAAAAAAATTTGCCAACTCATTTGTGTTACCTAGAAGGGACAATGTAATCTCTGTAACAAGAAAAGATGTATTAGTTAGTCTGGCAATGCTAGGGAAGAGGAGAGTGGATGTCATGAAACTTCTGATGAGATACATACAGTAGCATTTGGATATTTAGCCATATGGGAATTTGTTGATGAGTCTCTTCAATTTCAAGAAATTAAAAATACCAAGTGAAGCAAGTTGTCCTTTTTATCTTATTAAACTAGGAGAAAGAATTTTTAAGCAGATGGACATCTATGTAATTGACAAGCTTTGGCATTCACATAATAGAGGCATTTTTGTTCATCCTTTAAATCTTAAAAGGGTAATCATAATTGAAGAGAAGGACAATGAAAAGTAAAGGAAGCGAGGAAAGGAACCTATTAGGAAGGAACCAAAAATGAAAGGAAAGTTGGTAAGAAGATCAGGTGGGATAGAATTTAAAGAAGTAATTGAGTCACCTTCAGATAGTGATTCAGAAAGTACAAAGATACAACCCATTCCCTCTAAACAAGGAGAGAGTTCAGCTTTTGTTGAACAAATTTCTAAAGGAATCAAGAAAGTTGTAGGTAAGTTAGTCAAGGATTAGATTACAAGAATAAAAGATTTATTCAAAGCTTAGGTCAAAAAAATGTTACAAAATCCAATCTTGATGACCAAACTCATCCTACTGATTTTCCTTCTAAAACCCCTAAATAGACCCAACTAGTTGAACCATCCAAACCCTCTATTCCTATTTCAAATCCTTCCCTTTCACCAATTGAACCTCATTTCCTTGCTGTTTTTACTCAGCCAACTTATCAAACTGATTCCATCCCTACTCTTGCTTCTAACAAAACACTTGTCATCTCTTCACAATCTCCTAACAAATCACCTCGAATTGCTACTCCTATTTTGAATCCTGAAGAACAGGCACCTCTAGAAGGAAATACAGAAACTCTTTCTATTGCTTCTACTAAAGAAGACTCTGCAGTAGCTCTAACTCAAATCACGCCTACATCTGACAATGCTCCCACTTACTATATGGCAACATCTTCTGAAGCCAATCCGTCTCCTAACAAGGTGCTTATAACTTATTCTAGAAGATTCAAACTTTGTGTTAGGAAGAAAACTAAGAGATCTAAAAAATGATTTTCTTTCTCTATGTCTAGGATTTTAGTATTTTTGTTTTAGCTTATTAGGATCTTTTGTTTTCTAATGAAAAGCCCTTCTATAGACTTGTTTTTGTTATTTTTTCTATTTAGTGAACTTGGTTATGATCTTTCTTTTAATTAATGCAGTTTTGTTTTTTCATTCTACACATTCTATTTGTTTATAAAAATTAAGGGGGAATTAATTAATGTTGATAACAAAAAAGAGGGAGAGAAAAACCAAAAACATTTGTAGTCTACACTCTACATGACATATTGTTTATGTGATTGTGAATTTTTTTTTTTTATATCAAATCAATTTGATTTATGCTTTTGGTTCTATAAGAGCGTTTTTGTTATCATCAAAAAGAGGCAGAATATTAGAGATCTCTCATATATTTTGATGATAACAAAAAAGGATAAATGCTAATGAATCATTGAGAATGTAGGTATTTAGAAGGATTCTCAGAAAGTTAAAAATTACAAATTGAATTATATTCAGAAACTTATTTAGAAGGTCTGAATTAATTGAAAGAAAAAGAATTGCTTAAAAATGTTCAAAAAGTATTTTAGAAGCTTTATAAGAACAGTTGGTACGGTACTTCAGAAAATTGTTTAGAGACTTCGAAGAAAAGAAAACCGATACTGTTTAGAAGGTTATTCAGATAGTTAGTTTGGAAAAGTATAACGTTGAAATTAACTCATATTATATTCGAATTAAACAAAGCCTAACTCCACTAGATTAGGTATATTAAGAAAATACATTTAATCCTATTTCACTTAAGATGGAATCAAGATCCTTGGGGATTATTTTTAAACAAATTTACTTTTTGGATAAATTGAGATATACACAAGAATGGATAAGGTTGTTTTGAATTTTGTAAGTTTTCAATTTTAAATATAAGGTTTATCTGGAATATATCTCTTTGTCAATTTCAAATCTAAAGTCTATTTAGAAGTTACTGATCAAGCATAGAGAATCAAATGCATAAATTCAAAATTACCAAGATCTTCTCCAAGATATCTTAGAATAATCTAGTTGTTGAAAAAGGATAAACTTGAATTGAAGATAATTCTCATCATCCTTTAGCTGTTGAAGACTTCAATGTAAAAGGAAAATGGATTCAAAATATCAAGTATGTCTCTGAAAAAATAATAATATTTTCATTACACTTAAATTGTAACCAAATTCTACCTTTTGAAAGAGCACAGAAAGTCTCTTAGATACTAGTTCGAAAAGTTGAACTGAAGAGAATTATTCATCGATCATCATTTTTGTTTTAGAGTGAATTTATTTGAGACGTATATTATTGTTCTCACTTATAATTTGTAAACTTTGTTTATTATTTGAGTATTAAGAGAAGTTAGATATTACTCTATAAATCTATATTAGCTTAGATTGTGGAAATGCTAGATAGGTAAAGCGAAGTATTATGTAAGCCTATGTGTGGCAATTACTTGTAATTTTCTTATGATTCTGATTTAGTGGATTAAGTGGAATGACACCAGTAAAGTAAATTGGATCCCCAACAATAGAGTTAGAAGAAAGCAGTAGGCAAAAGACTGAAGCTTTATAAATCCTTAACTTGATATTTTCCTTCCTTATTCTTTTAATTTATGTTATTGATTAATTGTGTATTAAATCATTAAAATACCATTGTTCACTAATATAAGTTATTAAAAGGGTATTTTTCTTATATAAAAAAAATTTTCAAAAAAGATATCAATTCAACTCTCCTTTTGGTATCTTATACGAGACCAGCACACTCCATCAAGAGGTGATGTTATAGGCTGCTAACCTATGTTAGTTAAATTTATTGCAGTGAGTGAAGCACCAAATCTACTACTAGGTTATTATAATCAAGACACAATGTAAATGCATCAAAGAAGTAAAAGATGACTAAAGCATTATCATTTAATCGAAAGAGGAGATATCAGATCACCTGAGCTCCTTTTCCCAATAGCTCTTCAATGCTCCTATAAAATCTTCTAGTTTGTCTTTTCCCATTAATCTATTTCTAGGAGCAATTTCTTCAAAACCCTTTACAATGGTTCTAATACCCCCATGATAGTAACAAATTTTCACAAGGTGCTAGGATTTAATGGAGTCTATGCTTTCTATTACCAAAGTTTCCAAGACTTAGCTTTTTTAGCATAATATAGTAGCTATAATCACTTTTATTAACCTTTTCACATTTTCTCACCTCCTAGATTAGTTTATACACTTCTTACCTTTAGCTCCTAATTTCCCATTACCAATCATTGGACTGTATCATGTTGACCAAAATAGTTATCAAGATCATTATTACTTAAGTATGCCTTCATCACAACAAGCTCATGAAACCCTTTTGATTTATCTTTATTGTTAAGCTTGATACAAGTGAGAATGTTATCTAACTTAGGGAAGTCACTCATTTCTTCATCAATTGTAAAGGGCATTGGGGCTAAATACCATTCAAGCTATACTTAGAGAAACCATATGATTGGATAGATTATATTCATTTTCTATTCTTTTTTTCCTTTTTCATGCAAAGATTAAACAATCTATTTGTAGGCTACTTTTAATTTCTTTAAGTACTTTTTCACTTCCATGTAATTAGAAAAGGGTTATCCTTTCCTTTGTCAATTTTTTTTTTTTTTTTGGATTTTGATAAGTGCATCTATCAGTTTTATAATATAACATATTCAAATCTAACTATGATCCCTCAAAGACAAATTAGTGAAGTTTTAGTAATTCTCCTTATTTTCTTATTATCTAATGTGATAGTTAAGTGTAGATTATTAAACTATTAATCTAACTAATTAACTAAACTAATCTAAATTAAAATGAAATAACTAACAAAACATAAAAAAATAAAAAGAGCAATAAAGATTATTATGAGCTTTAATATTCTTACAATGATTCCCCTTACAAACTATGCAGTATTCAATTTCATTCTTATCATTGGGCCATGAAGATCCTCAACCATGTTAATATCTCTCACAAAATTACTAACTCTTAACTCTAGAATAATCAACCACAATCACTTTCTAATTAACTTACCCTATGATTGCATTGAAATCTATGATCCTACTATTAGGTTTTACCTTAATTCGAAAAGACTATTACGGCATATCTCTAGATTTACCCTAACTCCTTATAATTACACAAATCTATTCATTATAGGATTTCTTTTTCTCTAGTCATAAAATTGTACATTAAATTGATGACTTGGGCAATATTGATTCAAAGAATAATAAGTCGATTGAAATAAACAAATAAAATTATTGTTTCATGGTAACTAGAGTTCAATATATAAATACTAAAAAAGAAAAGATTAAAACATTAAATAAAAGGAAAAGAAAACAACCCTTACTACCCTTACCTTTCTCTAGAAATCCTAGCTCTCTCTCTAACTTTAGTATGGACTCATTTATACTTGCATTGCCTAAGGTTATAAGAATCTCTCACAAAACGAGGAATTCGTGGAATATAACATATTCACACCCTCATATCATGATCATACTTCCTAGGCATGATCATCTTTTTAACTTAAAATTCAACAACTTAATGAGTTGGGTAGTTTACAATAAAGGAATAAAGGATCATGGCTGTGATCTTCACTATGATTGCTTCGTAAAATGAATACCCTTGCTATTTTAGGCCCAATCTCAATTTAAGAGCCATCCTCTTGGGCATGATTTTCATTTAAGCCTCGAAACTTCATCAAATGATCTCCAAAACATCTTAAACTTAGTAAAATCCATCAATCAACCCAAAAAATCAAATACTCAAATAAGCACTAAATCACTTATGATACCCAAGAAATATAATCCAATTACCATTAAAATCACGTATAAAGATAGTTATAAATGAGCATTATCAAATTTACTAATTTTGAAGTTCCTAATTACAAAAGCATAAATTGGAATTTCCTTAATTTCTACATTTGCATTTATGGTAATAATTTTGATTGCTCATGCTGTGAAGCTAGGTATTAGGTGGAACTTATTTATCGACTCTTCAATAAATTGTTGTTTTATATATATATATATATGCTTGAGTCTGGTTATTATAAATCAACAATATATAGCAACTGATGAAATTTTTTTACATGTTATTTGTTGTTGTGTAGTAATTATAGATGATGAAGCGTTAAACATGCGGAATCGGGGTTATGAGCTATCTTTCAAGGGACATCTCGAGCTCATGTTGAGCATGACACTGAATTCATGACTGGGTGAGATGTTGCAATGATTATTACCGTTGATGATGCTTACAGTTCTCGAGATTCTGTTGTTTCCGATGCATCCCTCCATTCAGTAATGGGAAGGAAAGTTGATTTAGTCCCCGGGAAGTATTTCAACATGTTAATAACCAACTCTTAAGACTTTTACATGCAATAAAAGTGGATGCTCTTTCTTTTGTTCCGCCAGTGCCTTATTTTCCTTTTTCTTTTTGTAGTTGTAAACAGGACATGTTCGGTTTGTTTCACTATGAGTCGAATCGTTTAAGTTTATTCGAATTTATGATTCACTTTGATGTTATCCTGTTTGGTTTGCTATTCGACCGGTTTTCTTTACCTAATCTTACTGCCTACATATTTCAAGGTCGATTTTGCTTGGCAAGGCCCATTGGGTTCTTTAAGCACCCCAAGATTTACAGTAACATATAACTACAGAATTGGCTAACCAAAAAGGGGAGAAATTGTAGGACAACAAGAATAATCAATAAATGCATTAGTTAGAAACTTGCCTACAATAATTATTGCTGTAGTCTATACGGTAGAAATTAAACACAAAAAGACCGCAGTAGAATAGTTCTTTCTCGTTTCAGACCTTATAGTAACCTGAGAACGTTCAACATTCACCAATCCAGAAAACGGAATAGAACGAATATAATTAAATTGTTTTTCCTCGAAAAATTCGGAAAAAAAAGATGAACTTAATTGTAATCAAATTTCGTTTTAACATTGACTGACGGTTGGTGAGATTCAGCGAGAAAAAGAAAAATGGATGATTAAAAAAAATAAAAACCCATTTTTTTAACCTATCTTTTTTATAGTATGTCAACCAATACGTTAAAATTTATATATTTCATCAAACATATGTTTTATATTTTTTCCATTACCATTACAAATTTGTTTACATGTTTTTGGGATTTAAATAAACTTTAACTTTATATATATATATATATATATATAATATAATATATTTTATGCATGTATGAATACATATGCAGTACCGCATATCGACATTTAATGCAAGTCAGAAGCACCAAAAACACAACAAAGATCATTGGCCATGGCCATGCCATGGCATCAATTCACATAAAACTTAATTAAGTCGCATCACAAAGTACGTACCTTCCTCTTTTTCTTGTTTCTCAAAGTTACACAAAATAATATAAAAAAAGAATAATTAAGACAAAAAATATTAACCCCTGATAATATATAATTATTTTACAATATCACTACTCTACAGCAAGTACTCTATAATTAATTGCCAAAAAGAAAGGAAAAAAAAAAAAAGGCAAAAGAGTAGCGACGAGAATATTTTAAATATTTGATCCGTTGAAATTGAGGGGGGAGTGAGGGACTCTTGTTTTACTAGGAAGCTTAATTTAAGGCATGTAGAGCTTGTTGCGACACTTGCAACGCCATGCTTCAGGATAGTACTCTAATGGAACACTAACACCTGGGTGTATGGGCACGTGCACCGGTCTACAAGGTGTGCACTTCCCGCACTTGGATCTGCACGTGGGTGGTGAAGATCCTGGTCCGATCAGTCTTCTTCTTTCACTCGCTCCTCCCCACTCCTCCTTACTGCTCCTTACATAATCACTTTCTCTCTCTTCAATTATCTCCTTCTGCTGTCTTCTTGTTGTTGTCTCCCTACCTGTTCAACAATTTTGAATTGTCAATGAAAATATCCTAGAATTGAGAAATATTATCCAGAGACTTAAAAGATCTACAAAAGGCTTATACTGCACACCCCACATAACAATATACACGATTTTCTTAAAACAACTATTCTACGAAAAATTCGTACTTTATGTTTAAGGTATGTCGATGATTGTGGTGGACGACAAGTAGTTGCTAACAAAATCCATATGTAATTAAGGCCATATATATAGTTACCTAGGAGTTGAGAGGTCGAGATGGCGGATGTTGAGGCAACGAAAAAGAGCAACAATGTGATAGTAAATGTGGTAGTACAACTTGATGACGCAGACGATGATGATGCTAATTGGTGGCGGAGGGAGTGACGGTGGCGTAATACGCCCATCGGCGTGGTGGGAGTGGGGCAGTTTTGCAAGGAGACTGACCCAAAGGCGTCGTTTTAGTTACACGCTACACTCCACTTTGTGTTCTTGCTATATATGTTTTAAGTTTTCGAGAGAGTAAAGAATGGACATTGAGCAAGCGAGAGAGACAGAGAGAGAGGGGAAGAGGGTATTATTATGAGCGTGTGGGAGGAGTCTTAAGTCAAAGAGAGGCAAATGCAATAGCCGGATGGTCAGAAGACTGGAATACCAAAAAAAAGACAGGAAGAGAGAGAAGAGGAAAAAGAAGGAGAGTGTGATTTGTTTTAAGAAAATCGATTGGGGAGAGTGGGGTCTATTTGAAATAAAAGGCCTGTGAGTTTCTGATTGATTGGGCTTGGACATATAATCCTGTCCTGGACGACTCGTCCTCTTCATACTTCATCAAATCCTATTGTTATTGACATTGCTGTAGATATTGATAATTTTTCAAGAACGACTGGTCATACCCCAGTGTTTTCGGATTACTTTATTTTAACAGTATTCCTTTTTTACACATAGAAATTATGCCAACACATCACGTGAAAAGCAAATAAAAAATAGGGATAATTACTAAGGGTGAACCTCGTTTGCTTTTTTAATTATAAATAAACAATGTACGTTTCGGGTTGTGTAAATTAATAAGCATTGCAACACATAGTACGCAAAAGTCTACATTTTCTTTTAAGTCATTACTACTCATGGATATTGTTTGGTCAAAATTTATGATACTAGATTAGATAAAATTTTTTATTTAATCTTTACTTTGCAATTTTAGTTTCGTTATTGGATAAAAAAGGATTTGAAGGATTGAATAAAATGCTTAAAATTTATCTTATTTAAAATATGGTACAAAAATTAACTTCACTGAATAAAAACATAATTATTGAGAGTATAAATGTAATTAGATAAATAATAGATAATATTAAGGATATAAGTATTAGATAATATTTAAAATTTATATTTTTTATTAATATAAAAACGCAATTATATAAATATTAGAGAATATTGAGAGTGTAGATGTAAAAATACAATATCGAGTCTAATATTTACATATACCAAATAAGAGATATCATAAAAATTAAGAGAAATTTGCATATGTACCATTGAAATAAATAAATATTATATAAATACTAACAATAAAAAAAAATTACACAAATTCTAATCCTATATCGTATATACAAAATGTGATATTATGCGATACTAATATTACATGTACGTTGCACTTCAAACATCCAACAATGATATTATAAGTACTGCAATTCAAAAAGGCAAAAAATATAGACAATGAAAATGGTAGGTTTAACATACAATATAGTGACGGTAGAAAATTATTTAGTGTCGCATGTTAGACATGCATTTTCTTTGTAATTGTTAATGTTGTATATTCAAGGTATAATATTACACCCTAAATATATGTGTTCAATACTATATAAACCAAATGTAATACAATAGAGTTATATTATCCTATACTCCTTACAATTGTATTGGCCAATTTTTCTCATTCTGTTTAGTTTTAGCAAGCAAATGCTACCATAGGGCATATAGAGCGAGTAGTGTTTATTATACTAATAAATGATCATTTGCAATTATAATAAAAAATTAAAAGGGATGTTAAAATTTATTCTCAATTTGTACCATAAAATGTAACTTCTCTATTTATATTTAGAAGCAAATATATATCTAATTTATGTGGTTGTCCAATAAAAGCCAATCTTATTATCTATAGAACAACTTATAAATAAAATAGAAATATCCTTTACTTTTAAGTTAGTATAAAATGAAAAGACATCTATAGTTGGTGGTATGAGAAAGAACATTTGTTTGTTTGTTTAACTACTATGATTTATTTATTAAAATATGAACAATATAAGTAAAATAAAAAGAGGTCGAAGTATTTTTTATATTATTAAAGTCAATAGACCCTTAAGTAATCACTATCTTGTGAAATTACTATTTAGTCTTCAAAACCAACTCTTATATCAATTCCTAATTAATTTAAGAAGAGTATATTTATCAATTACCTATATTATATCACCTAAAGAAATTTCCAATTATGCCATAATTGCCACATTCTCTCTCTCTCCCTTTCTCTCATTAACCACAAAAATCATGGCATAACATTAGGTGCTCCTCCCTCTTCTCTCTTTGTAATTGCTAGCATATAACTATATTTATTTCTTTTCTCCTTCATGTAGTTTCCATACCTTTGATGCATTATTTTTTTCTTAATCACCCAAATCATTGATCATGTATATAGTTTGATTTAATAATTTTGTTAGATTTTAAATTTATTATAATATTATATTTATTTATTTACACACATAACACAAGTATACGTTTACTAGTATATTTATAAGTAAATTTTGTAAAAGGAAATCATATTTGGAAATAAATCTAAAATAGAAAATTCGAACCAAGCAATTTTTATACAAGGTCATCTCTAAAATTGTTTGTTAATGTTGTAACTACTCCATCTAACGGGATATATGTAATACACCTGGATTTCGAACCCCTAAAATTAGGGTATCAGTCAATATTAACCAAATCATGTGAGATTTTATAACTAAACTATAAAATTTAGAAAAAATTATTTTGTGAAGTCAAGTCACTAAAATAATGCATATATGTGAAGCAATTTAATAATGACTTAGGTTAACCAGAACTAAAAGTCATTTAAAAAGTGAAGTTGATGACTATGTGTGAAATATTATTTAAAGCAATATATGCTTGGTAAATATAATTTATATGTTACAAACTTATAAATAAAAAAGGATGATCACATGGAATAGAACCTTGTAAAAGGTTAAGAAAATCCTTATAGAAACTTACAAATATGGCATAATGCATATAAAATATATAAATACTAAATGAATGAATTAATAAAAAGGTGGTTTTAGGAAAAAAGTGGGCTGTAAATGGTTTTTTTCTCTTAAACAAGAGGCAACCCTTGGTTTGAGAAATTAAAACAAGAATGATACATGGTTTTGAATGACAAAACAATGGGAGACCATGGTTTTAGAACAAAATCACTTGACACATGGCTTTGTTGAAACCACTTGACACATGGCAAGTTTATCCCCACCACCACTCACTATATAAACACAAAACGTACTCATTTAATACTCTTTGGATATATTAAGAGCTAAAGAAAACTTGGGAGAAAAATCTAGAATTTTTGAAAAAAATAGGAAAAAAATAAGAAAATTAGAAAAATTAGTACAAAATCTAAGCACTTGTGGAAAACAAGTCAAATGACTGCTTAGAATGAGCAACCGCCATCACTAGGCTCCAAAAGTAATGCCTAAGTGGCAATAAGTTCTAATTTTTACCCGATTCTCAATAATTTTTTAAAAATAGTAAATCAACTTGAAAAATTATGAAAAATTGTATTCCCGAGTTATTTTTGGCGTACTTTCATAGAAAAAATATCAGTTTTTCAAAATATGTATGTTTTATATATCGCTTTTAAGAAACAGATCGTTGCAATCATATTTTCGATTTGATTTTTAAAAGGGCAAATGATGTTGTTTCAAGTTGAAACTTTCTTTGTAGACTCTTAATAATATTTACTATTAAGCTATGTTAAAATTTTCCCCAAATTTAGTTGGCAAATTCATATTAGTTTTAATTTATTAAAAATTGCTAAATTTGGAAATTTACGAAATTAGTTGATTTTGATTTTCAAGTACTTTTAGTCAAATAAGATTTTTATTCATATTTTTAGTACTAAAATAATATTTTATATGGATGCATAAGTTTTTGGATGAAAAAGTGGTCTAACATGTGATTTATTGTATTTTCACAAGTCAAGAGTGGTGTTTTTGTGAAACCAAAATGGTGATGTATTGAAAAACAACCATGCACAGGTTTTTGAAATATTGTTCAAATCTGAAATATGATCTTAGGAATGGTTTTACTATTGGTCGAGTCCAAAACTTGGTGAATCTTAATTGTTACATGTAGTCTTAACAAGTTTAGGCATCATTTAGCCATATAGAAGCTTCTATAGAAGATTGCCTATGAAGTTCTTAATGTGACAGTTTGTAAAAGCATCTATAGAAGGTCTTTGGTAAAATACAAAATTAAGTGAACTAAAATGTATCTAAGTAGAAACTTGAGTAGAAGGTTCTTTAGTGAAACATAAAGCGAAAACTAAAAGTAAAATATGAGTAAAAGCTACCCTAACCATGAATCCTAAGACCTACCTTAAGTAGAAGGTACAAGTAACGAAATTAATAAGGATCCTTCCCTATTGGAAGGCTATGTAAAAGGTTAAATAATAAGGATCTAAACAAAAATGAATATGTAGAAAGCTGCATAGAAGGTCTTAAGTACTAATGAAATGCTCTTACCTAAAAAGCTAAGGTACACACCCTTAATTTACGAGCACACTTAAGCTTTAATGAATCATTTATGCAACTTGAATAAACACTGCGTATACATTTTAATCATAGGTTACCTAAATAACAAGAAGCTCGAAGATGCTACTAAAGGTAAAGGACGCTAGTAAGTAAATATTGCATGTTTAGGAGTAAACTTATGTCTACTCATTAAGTTGCAAGTTACATGGTTTATGTGATATGTGCTTGATTGATTGAGCTTGATTTTGAATTCTTAGAATGATGTTTGCTGATTATGTGATGTCCTTAGACATGTAATGGATTGGCTATGCTTAGTTTTGAATCTTAAGTTTGTTGCCATGAATGTATTGATTGAATGATATTTGCTATGATGCATTCAAACTATGGGAAACATTAGCAAATGGTTTAACCTTTAAGGTGTTTGCTTAAGTAAACTCAACACTAGGTTAAAGATTGAGGCAATAAGAGTCTAAATGAGATTCAAGCAAATTAAAATTGTAGTTGATATAAAGCTTAGACATTTCGCTTGATGTAGTATTTGACACATCATTGGTGCATTCATAGCATGGCATGAATAGGACATACAAGTCAAATATTTGAAAGGAAATTATTTTTCTACATGAGTACTCAATTTGAGAAAAAGCTTGATTTTTCGCAATTTTGATAAGCTGGGATTTTGAAGCATATAGGCTTACATATACTCTAGCTTTCGCCTTGATCACTCATTGTATGATCGCCTTTGATTTAATAGTGTTGTTCTTCGTTCGTAGCATAGGTTAGGGGTCTGACTCTTAGGCAACTCCTTGCTACCACTATAGGTTCCTAAACATTGTATCTAGATGCTCGATTGAGTCAACCAATCAAATAAAAACTAAGGCTAGAACATTGGATATTGGATTGGTATTGATGCATTACCTCGTGTACATGAGCATAGAATGCATTTTTGCAAAGACCCTACGAGTGGCATAATATTGTTTGACTAAATATCCACTACTAATATGTTACAATAACTAGATATGTGTGTATTATATTGTGTTTTATTCACTCTCACTCAGTTCATAGTGAACTAAACAAATATGTGTTGTATCTATAGGTAAAGATGAAGAATAAGAGGGGTGCCACCACCATTGGGGAGGAAGATTTTGAAAGCACTTAGGTTAGAGTCAGCAACTTTGAAGGACTTGTTTTTTATGATAGACTTAGATAGTCATTATGTATAAATCTTGTAAGAGTTAGAAAGATTATGATAGTTGGTAGTACAAATTTGTAACTATGTAAAGTATTATTTATAAGGCTAAACTACACTAAAACCTTCTGATTATGTAAGTAAGTTATTGCATACATACATATATATATATATAACCTTGTTCTTTGGTTTATTGTAGGTTAGTTGTGGGTATTGCATTCAAGGCTAAACCGAGATGTGACAATATACGATTCTATTTATGTTTTATTAATGAATGATACATTTCTTTGAGAGAAAAAGGGGAAAAAAAAAAAAGAAAAAGAAGAAAAGAACACAAATGAAAATGGCATTCTATGGAGTTTAAGATATCATTATTTTGTCCTTATGAATAGGTAGACCTTTTTCCTTTAGATACATAATGGACGACCTTCTTTGTTTAAAACAATTAGATTGCATTATCTTAAGATTGATGTATATGCAGATATATAATCATGGCAAAAAACAGAATATTTTAGGAGAGGAAATAAAGTAGGAAAATGAACGTATGGAAAGTGAATGGCTAAGTCTGTATGAGGAAATAGTTTGCTTCTATCTCTCGCTTGAAAGGCAGTAACCCTCTTCAATTAACAAATAGTAACATTTTAACTAAGAAAAAATTATTGTCATCAAAATCGATATTCTACTGTACATTTAAATGTATAAAATTGGTAGAATCAGACAAAACTAATAATTTTGTAAACTTATAAAATTATACATAAAGGTTCATAATTTTACTAAAAATCTATACATAAATGATTTTATATCTATTTTAACTAAGAAAAATATTATAAAATTATAAATTTATATAATCGTACTTTAACTTGTAATTTTAACAACTATAATTATGATTATTGACATAGTCAATTGGATTATAGAGTTTCAATACTTAGTTTCAAGTTGCCATGACTCCAATTTTTGTATTTTCTTAGGAGCAATGACATCTTCAACTCGCAACCACACATTTATTTCTTAAAATGAATTGCTATGGACATAATATCAAGATACTGAAAAGGTTTCTTTGGAAGTTTAATCCTCAAAGAATTATTAATTATTTAAAAAGTATATTTTTTATGCATAGAAAATTTTTGAAGAAAAAAGTTTTAGATATAATTTTTATTATCTTTTATATAAATTGATTCAGTTCCTTATTTCTAACATTTAGTTAGATAGATGCCTTATTTTTAAGGTATAAAATCTTTTATTTGTTAGCTTTATTAATATTTAGTTTCTTAAAATGTTAGGTCTTGCGATGCTAATAAATAGGCTACACTTGTAATCATTTAGATGAAGAGAACAATTTAATATTGAATAAATAAGTTATTTTCTCAAGATTGGTGTGATATATTTCTTTTTTATTGATGGTGTAAAGTCATCCTTTTTCTTATTAATTGTATGAGGCCATTAAATCTCATCGTGTGGTGTGAAGTCACATGATTTACTAACAGTATGAGATTATCATCTTAATCTAGTAGTATGAGGCTAGTAAAAATATTTTTCTAGGTTTTGTTATTCTTTTATTGAAAAAATTGTTCGATTAATTTTTTTTCATTGGTTTACGTGCTTTCTCCAATTTTTTATTCTTTTATAATTTTCGTTTCTACTGTCCTATAACAAATTTGGTATCAAAGCAACTGTTAGGTTTCTTCATAGAACCTAGATTTAGTGTTTGTTCTTGGACCAATTTAAAAAAAAAAAATCTTTTCTTTTATTTTCTTTGTTCTTTCCTCAACAAAAATAAATAAATAATGTCTCAAATTATAAAAAGTCATAATGGTACAACTTTCAAAGGAAATTTGACTAAGAAAACTTATATTATTGAGATGCTTAAATAACTAAATTCTAAGTTGGACAATTTAAATGCTATGACAAAAAAATTTATTCATTGACTTGTATACACTAATATAATTTTAATGAATTAGAAATTCCTAAATTGTGTGTTCATCAAGAGAAACATTTCATAACTTAAATCTCACATGTTGTCTAAGAAAGTGACAAAATACATGATTCCCATGAAATTGAACTAGATCATCAAAACGCTTGTAAGAGTATAATTAAGGAATCAGAGGAAGAAATTTATGAGCAATTTGATTATGTTCTTAAGGAGGATCTTGTTGAGGAACTAGATGCAAAAGTTTGTGAATCTTTTGTTCATATTCCTAAGAAAACCAATGAGATTATTTAACCTTAATCTATATCTTACTTTATAAGCACCCCTTGAGTTAGTTCCCTTTCAAATTCAAGAAAAGTCTGTGGAAATTGAAAAGAAAATTACTCTAAACAATGAATTATGTGAATTTAGGGAAGAACTTCATCGTAGAGATTTGAAGCATTCCTAGAAAAATATGACCTTTGTGATAAGAGAAAAAGATGAGACCAGAGGTATTATAAAATATCAAAACTAAGGTTACATCAATTTACTAAACTCGAATCTTTTCAAATCAAGAAATGTTAACGAGAAGTACAGAGAACGATTTGATTATGAATTTAAGATTTGATTATGAATTTAAGATTGGTTTATATATATATATATATTTTAATCTACGAAGATTCAAACAAAATCTTAGAGATTTAAGGACAAATCTTTATAAGAGAGGGGGAATGATACAGATTATAAAATAATTTAAGAAAAAGATTTTAGATATGATTTTTATTATCTTTTATATAAATATATTCAATTTTTTATTTCTAAGATTTAATTAGAAATGTGCCCTATTTTTAAGATATAAATGTTTTATTTTCTAAGTTTGCTAATATTTAGTTTCTTGAAATATTAAGTCTTATAATGCCTATAAATAGGCTATACTTGTAATCAATTACATGAAGAGAGCAATTTGATATTGAATAAATAAGTTATTTTCTTAAGATTGGTATGTTGTGATCTTTTTTCTTATTGATGATGTAAGGCCATTAAATCTCATCATATGCTATGAGACCATACAATTCACTAGCGATGCGAGGCCATCATCTTGATCTAGTGGTGTGGGAATACTAGATATATTTTTCTAGGTTTTGTTATTTCTTCATAGAAAAAATTATCAAATTAATTTTTTTCGTTGATTTCTATACTTTTCCTTATTTTTCGTTCTTTTATAGTTTTCACTTCTATTGTCTTACATCAATTTCTATAAGTATGAACTATTAATTAAGTCTCATGACATATACAAGTCATCTCTTATTTATTAGAGGATTTATGGGCATAAGATCAACATGTATGTTAATTCATGTCATGCTCGTTGATTGAGGAACTAGATTAAGGAGAGATGTATAAGGGAAATCTTGAGTTATTGGACTACTAGACATGATCCATAGTCTAAGGAGTATAGCATTTGTACATCATCAATTCCTTCCCTTGTGAATTGGTAATACAAATCTTTAGAGCTCGAATTATAGTGTATCAAACACGTGGATCATCATGCTTTGGCATTAATAGCATGACTCCTCTATATAGGTCACTAATAAGTTGGTTACTAGGTATGATTTGTGGCAATCATGAGTTTTAACTACAGTTTTAGACATGATTTTGTTAATATCTCGTTTAGGAGATTGTACATTGAAAATTTTTTGATCAAGCATAAGTAACTTCAAAACCTATGACAATAAGGGGATCCAATCAAGTTTAGTTTAGTTTGTTATGATAAATTAAACAAAAGGATTAGATTCATGATAATGCAATCATATATGAATTAATTTTGATTATCGATATGCAAAATATATGATCACATGCATAGGTGTTTCACTAGTCTAAATCATTGAGTGTTACATTCTCTACAATATGCTTTGATAATAACAAATGTTAGTTATGATTACCCATGTGTTTTTGACAAAGTATAGTAACATAGAAAGTTATGTAGAAGGTAAATGCATGATTTATTTAAGGGTTAATGTTACAATTGGTACCCTAACTTTACCAATTTTTTCAATTTACTACCTAAACTTTTAGTTAGTCAATTTAATACCTAATTTAACTTTTAGTTGTCATATTTAGTACCTAGCTTAACTTTGCTAGACATCGTTAGCCTATAAGGATCCTTCAACCAATATAGTCCTGATACGTGTCATAACATGTGAAAAACATGCAAAATCAGCAACTTGAGTTATCCACTCTCTCTTCTCTTGCTACATCTTAATGCTTTATTAGGTGTTTTTTCAAAGTTTCTTTAATATAGAAGAGAAAGGTTTCATTTCCACCATGTAGGTAAGCCTTCATCTTCCTCCTTCTTAGATCAAATAACTCCATGTAGACCTCACTTTTCTTCTACATATATCTTTTTGTACACTCAACTAAATCTAAATATAACCCCACTCCAAAGCTCTATTGTAACACTATTACAAATCTCCTCCTACTACTACAGCAAAGACACCCTCTTACTCTTGAAAAACATGCCTAAAACAGGCTCCCTGAACTGGATATTTTAACTTAGACAAAATCCAAATCTGATAACAATGGATTTACTTGGACATGCTAAATTTAGTGGATTTTTCTCTCTTTTCTATTCACCTCTCGACAAACCACTACCACCATTATATTATAGGCATGGAACACTATAAGTCATATCCTTTTTCTTGACCTAGATCTCATGAAGTAGTAAGAAAATCGAATCCAAAAATCAAGCTTCACTTGTTTTTTCATATAAGTTATGTGTGAAAAATATATATACGTTAAAGATTCGATTTTTATCATTAAATCTCTATACAAATTACATGTAATGAATTTTAATACATATTGGAATATGTGTTAAATAACTTTATCAAAAGAACACACTTGGAGATAATTAAAATGTCAACTTAAATTCGAAATATATATGCCTATATATATATGTGATACTTATGTAATAGTGAAGAGTCATCTTTGATTCCATTTTCGAATGTGCTTTTAGCATATTTTTGATAAAATTTTTGTATAATCTACAAGTAATCTTAGGGTATATTAAAGATATTGTAACTTTATGGGATTTGGAACTCAAATGGAGAAAGAAAAATTGAGTTGAAAATCAACTCTTGTATAAGTAAAACTACAAACTTGCAGTTTGAAAAGCCCTTACATTATCATTTGTCCCACATAGACAATTTTTTTTAGCTTCCCTTCTATATAATAAGATATGTTGAGCGAAGACATTAAAGTGAAAGGGAGTAGAGAGATATAAAATATGGTGAGATGGGTTTGAGGCTTAGGAGTTTCTTGTTGGTTACTGTATGAGTACATAAGTAATTTATTTTGATTCGTCCTAGCTAGAGTCATACGTAGCAATTAACAACATGTGTCAAGCTATCATTTATCTATTTGTCTAATGGCCTCTAACAAGTCAGGTACACAACTAAAAGTTAAATTAGGTATTAAATTGATTAATTAAAAGTTTAGGTAGTAAATTGATAAAATTGAGATACTAATCCTGACGTTAACCCTTTATTTAAAATAACAAAGAATATAGAAGGTATAATGAAAAACATTTAAGGCAATCCAGTATAGCTTTCTAAATAATCAATAAAAGTTAGAAGGTAGAGATTAAAAGATAGAACATTATATGATAAAAGGAAGGTAAATATGACAATATAAAAGGTTACAACAAAAATGTAGAAGGTTTGTTGTGATACATTGTAGTAAAACAAAATATAGAAGCTTCATTAGAAAATATGGAAGATTCTCCTTTAAGTATATACAAACATTAAAATTACTGGAATTTTAAAAACAACTTGCCTCAATTATTAAAAGCATAACTTCATTGGTCAAATGTATTTGGGTAATTGATTTAATTGAATTTTATTATAAATGTGAGTCAATTTCAAATAAGTTATTTCAAATTTAAAGATTTATTGGAAAAGTTCAATTTATATTGAAGGACCGATATAAGAAAATGATTAACGCGATTTGATGTTTCTAATACATGATTTCATGGATACTTGGTAAAATTAATGAACTTTGGTGGTTACATACAAACATTTATGATAAAGGTCTATTTTGAAGTCTTGTATTAGAGTTTTTTTTTTTTTTAAGATTTAAATAAATAGTCAAAGTCTATTTTTGAAAATGATGAAGCTTATCTTCAAGTTTAGTTAGTTGGTGTATCATTTGAAGATTTTCTTTAAATAAAGTATATGAAAAGGTTTAGTTCTAAAGCTTCAAATCAAGATTTTAAGATCTATTTCAAGTATTGTGACTTTTGAGTTTTTGAAAAATTATCAAGATAATGTTCCAATTATGGGATATATTGGTTTACAAATTATGTTAATTAGGAAGAAATATGATTGATGAAAATTTCAAAATTAAATAAGAGATTTTCATCCAAATTTAAAGGAATATTCCCAGGATTCATCATAAATCAATGAAGAAAATATAGAACTTCATCTTAACTGTTGCTTTGAAATATTTCATTCCCTGATTGATCAAATATATCCTCTTTAAGTGTTGGTCTTGACTCGTAACTTCTTTGTATTCTTTTCTTCTATTGCAAATCAACTTGTGAAGTTTTTTTGGCTTTTGATCTTCTTCCGCTTATGAACTGCATTTTTCTAACCCTTTTAAAATTTGTCTTAGGCTTTTGTCTTTAGGAGTATCTTCTAAGTCTTCATATGATATACTTTTCTTTTCTTCCTCAATCTTTTTTTTTTCTTGTTATTTGATCAATTTTGCATCTTCTCTTCTGGTGGCTTTTATTATGTGAGCTTTAGACAAAGTAGTTTAATTCCATGCTTTTGATACTTCTTATAAGTTCAACTACTCATAAGCTTTTTTGAGTTCATGCTTCTATTGTAATCCTTACTTTTGATTATTCTTTTAAGTTCATCATTAATTTTATCTTTTAATTAGTGTTTTTGCACATTCAAGTAACTCGACTAATAATGTATCTATTAATCTCCCCTTTTTTAACTATAACAAAAATACTTAGAAAATTTGCAAAAACATTCTCTAATATTATTTCACGTATAGTCTTCACCTTTTTGAAAAAAAAAAAAGTTATAACAATTTAAAGCTTATATTTAGGACTTCTCTCCCCCATTTATAACATCTTCTATTTCACATGTCCCTCATATTTTATTTATTTTCTCTCCCTGATGTAATTTTGATAAATTCTCCTATTTATCTCCCTTTTTATTATAATCAATGATGCTTCTTTTGTGGGTTCTTACATAAGATAGGTTACTTAGAAATTCTAAAAATAATAAAACTTCTAAGGTTTAAACAACCATGTTCATGTATTGACTACTCTCATTATGTCTAGCATCTTCCCCATTCTCGTAAAATTTATCAAATATATATTCAAGTTCTTTGTTCTTCTCTATAACCTACTCCTTCTCCTTTTCATCATTTTCATCTATGCTTTCTTATTCATCCCCTTTCAAAGTCACAACTCTTCGATTTAGACATTAGGATGCAATATGGCCTAATCCTAAGCATTCGAAGCACTTCATTTCTCATATCTTCCTTCTTTAACTCTAACTAGTCTCCCTCTTTGGCTCAAGTTTAGTAATAATAGCCTTACCCCTCTGATTAACATGAGCCTCTTCTTTATCAAACTTTCAACCTTATATTCAACTTGTTACGTCTCTACTTTTCAATTCTATTTGCAATCTTTATGGCTTTGTTAACCATATAAATCCACTATACTCCAGCCATTTTTACAATATCGTCCTTTAAGCTTGCTATAAACCTTAAAACTGTTCAAACCTTAGGCTTATCTACTTTACACCGAATCATTAGCATCTGAAATCCCTTGATGTACTCATTAATGCTATTTCCTCTTTATCTAAGCTTCTGTAGGCTCTTAAAAGCATCTGGCTAATAAAAATCTAGTACAAAGTGTCTTTTTAGAAGTCTCTTTATTGTTGGCCAAGTACGTATTTTGTGTTCTTTCACATGCCTTAGTGTCGCTTATAAGCTCTTCCACTATAAGGCAACATATCTTATGAATTTAAGGGTGATAAGTTAGACTTGTACATCTTCATCTTAGTCATCATAATTGTAGCATTTAAACAATTTATCTACTTTATCCTCCCGTTCTAAATAATCATCAACATCACCATTACCTACAAAGTTCGAGGTTCTTTGAATTCTTAAAAATTGTTATTCTCTTATTCTTCATCTACTTCCTCCAGCTTAATTCTTCTCCTAGTCATTCTATCATTCCATTATACTCCTTCAACTTAAATAATATTCCAATATGGGATTGATCAATCTCCATCCATGACCTCATTCCTTTTATCTCCAGCTCCTCGAGTTGCATTCATCCTAAGTTAGCTTAGCCTTTTATCTACCTAATAAGTCAAACTTTTATCAAACATTGCATTGCCACGATCATGTTTTCCATTAGGTTAGTGAGTTGATCTAATCTACCATTGGCAAACTTTAAGATTTGGTTAGCTTGTCTTCCTCAACCTTGTGTGTCACTCTTAAAGTCACCAATGTTCCCTTGTACACTTGGTTTTGACATTGCTGCACTAATATTTTGAATAACTCAATAATCTAGCAACTTTGACATAAGAGTATACTTATAGAACTTCACTACACTAACACTATAGCTACTACTTTATACTAATCAACAACTACCCACTACTAATATACTTTACAACATACTCAACTTCACTACAACATTGTTATCAACATGAACCAACAACTAACATGAGCCAACATGGTATAATAAACTGATTGCAGCTGCTAACTTTAGCAACAACATGTACTTCAAGCTCTCTCAATTGAAACATAAAGCTTTGATACTAAATTTATATAGTAAGCCTAGGAGCTTAGTTATTACTAGAGCTTACCAAGCATTGATATGGGTCATTCTTCATAAAGAACACAGTGCATAATAGAAGGGTTGAGTTAGCAAACTCGTGAGATAGATTGTGGATATGACTTAGCATGATCTTCACATAAACCTACATCAACATTCAATATGACATACAATTGCTAAAATAGGGCTTCTCGCTATTAGTTCTTGCTAAATGAACTATATAAGAGAAAATGGAGTTTACATCGGAAGCTCTTGGCTTGTGCAAAAAAATAAGAGGAGAATATTCATTAACCATGGTAATGGATACATATGATGTCTACATACAATGAAAGGAGGGCTTCTATATGTACCTCCACTAGGTTTACTTACAAAGTAAAAGGAAAGTGAGTACAATCTAAAAATAACTAAAAATGCATGTCCAATAAGGGAAAAACTGGTCAAGACTTAAAGAAGATATTTTTAGGATCATAGCTATGAGTATAGAAAATTAGAACACGTAGCAATCAAATAGTAGGTATGCTCTTAGAAGAAACAGACAAGTCTATACGAAAGTGGTGTGATGTCTAGCGATATAAAGTTCTCTAAGCAGGTCAGCTAACGAATTGGTTAGCTTAGGCTTAAGTTAGAGAGTAGAAGGATTAAGAGACCCATGCTATTTATGATTAGTGAGTAGCATCATTATCAAAATCGTAATTTTACTGTTACTTGGAACGTACAACATCGATATAATCGTATAGAAGTGTATAAAATTAATAAAATTGTAAACTTGTAGAATTGTACATCAAATTTCATAATTATACAAAAAAAAAAATAATACCTAAATGATTTTACATCCATTTTAACTAAGAGGAACATCATAAAATCATAAACTCATAAAATTGTATATTTCATTAGCAATTTTGACAACTATGGCAAGTAAATGAATAATGCCTTTTGTGTTAGGCTCAACAACTTGGCCTTTGGTGTAGTGAATAGCCTTAGACATAAGCCATCTCGTCCTTAGCATGGCTAGCCACATAAAATTTTGAGTGCTGGGTTCTTGAAGCCCTAAAGTCTACCTCGGGTGAGTGGCCTAAGCTTAAAATGTTGTGTATAAACTCTAAAGGTCAGTAGATGTTGCAAAAAGGCTAAATTCCCATCAGTTCTACTAATAAATCTTGTTTTAGAAACAACAAGATAATTTACTTATTACATTAGCACTAGTTCTAATGTCAAATCAAGATATCAAAAAGAAATTTCAACTCTTTCTTACTCATTGACTTGCTTTAATGTCAAACGTTAGTCCCATTAAATGGGGAGGAAAGGGGGTTGAATTTATTGTTACTCTATTATCCAAATGCTTAAACTTTTTCTCACTTATTGTTTAAGATTACTATAAAACATTAAACTTGTTCTTGTGATTTGATTAACTAGAGACTAACAAATTTAGATCAGAGGTTTGCTTGCTAAAGCCTAAAATAACTTGTAATGTGTCTTTTCTTTTAAGCATGAATTTGTTATTTAATTTTTCTTAACTTTTTCTTTTGATAGTTAATTATTTAATTTGGTATGCTTCTAATCTTTAAATTAGTTGTGCTTCTGGTCTTTTGAGAATGTAAAACAAACACAAACAATTTTTCAAATAAAGTTAACATGCAGCAAAGTAAATGTGTAAGGGTAAAGAAGACTAGACTAGAGGTTCCTCCTTGTAGTTAGTCCCTTTTTCTAGCATCAATTACCAAGGACCTGATACTCCATACTAGCTTGTTCAATTATCTAAGAAAAATCTAAATGAGGTATACAATTCCCATGGCTTTGCCTGATTTCCTATTCCTTGCTTTAGAAGTAATTGCAAGTTTCTAAAGTCTCCCTCACCATTCCCTCAAATAGTAAACCACTAAGTTTAAAGAGTTTAGCTGCTTTATTTAAGGATTACAATGAGATTCCTCATATTTTTACACAAGTCTCACATAAAACAATAAATCAAACACTTTCGCTCAACTAATCTCATTATCATCATGTACTCTTGTAAATTTTTTCAATGCCTTCTTCATGTTTTCTAGTTCTTCATTATATAGTTTTTAAATTCCAACATTTAAAATAGTATATTTCTAGTAATAGTAGTCGTCTTAAAAAATTCATTTCCTCCTCCTTTTATCATTAGATTTTTCTTACTATCACTTGATAATCTTCTATATTTGTTATGTCAACTTTCTCCTTTTGTTTTTCTTGAATATGGAATTTTTCATCTTGATAATATTTTGTTTTTATTTGAATTAGGTTCTTAGTATGCCTAGGAGCTATGTAATCACTTAGACTTGCCATAAGGAAGATAAGTCCTTTGAATATCAAAAAAATGATAATGGTTTGAGAGCACATGTAGCTCATTGTGAGCAATATTCCTAGATATGATTCTCTAAAATGATCCTAACGTCTTAACCTCAACTTGATATGACATACAAGCTCTAATTAAGATCTACTCGCCATTGTCCTTAGCTATATTCTAGATAGATAAGAGTGTAAGCAAGATACTTAGAGAGTGATTCTCTTAAGAAGCAAAATATTCATTAATAAAGTAAAAGATGATTTTAGCTATATTATTTGGAAGCTTTTATAATAAGTCCTTAAGGTAATGCAAAAGGATAATTGAAATTATAGAAAAGGGTAATCATAAAATTAACAATTTATGAAGGATATAAGGGACAAAAGATGAAAAGGAATGATAGTATGTATATAGAAAAAGAGAAGAATACATGTTTGGCACTTGTTAGTGTTGTATACTTGTGTAGATCCGATAAGAAAGAGGATGGACATCAATTTTGGTCGAGATAAGGTAGTTTAGGAGGTTGGTAGCTAAGTTGGTAAGGTTGAAAGGGGGTTGGAAGTAGGACATAAACTAATTCTAAAGCAAGAGTTGAGCCAGGATAGACTTTAAGACTAGTTAGAAGAGTACTTAGGGCTTTGGTCGTTTGAAGTCAAGGTCAGTATTTAGGCAAGTAAGTCAAGTGGCACCTAGAGGGCCTTGTAGAGAGCTATGAGGTACTAAAAAGGATTTCGACTGTTGGCCACATTTACTAAGCTATTACTAAGGTTGACTGGGTATACTAAGGGAAGCTTAAGAGCTTGGATTAGCAAGTACATCCTAGGAGGAGTTAGCTAGAGCCTGTTACTACATCCTCAACTAGCTAGTAAGACAACATTTGTTTAGTTAGCCATTATAGGGTTTAGAGTCAAGCTTAGGTTAGGGGACTTGAGGTTAAGACTTCATAAGCTCTTCAGGGGTGTTAGAGACTTGCTCTCAAATTAAGATGATCATTAATTGCATCTTTTGATACATATGATGTTAGGTTAGCGATACATGTACACTAGGTGATATTAAGTAATTATACCTATTAAGTAATAATATAATTGATAAAAGAGTCTAAGGTTGTCAATCCCTTGAGAACTGTACACTTACTTACTTACACTCAATTATCCTACTAGAAAGGAAATATCAATTACAACAATAAAATGAATGGATTATGTTTTAATTAAAAAGAAATAAAATCAAATAACAATTATTGATAAGTAACAAGAGCAAATAATAACCATAAGGATATCTAGACTCTAATTACTAAGAAATTAATCTAAAATAATGCTAAAGATTTCCATCCCTATTCTTATTAACTAAAGAAATTCAATAATTAAATTAATAGGAATTGTTTCTCTATTAATTTCTAATCCTAACTACACTCTATCTAAATTGCTTTTGTAATAGATTAAGTTAAAACAATATGAAGAATAGGAATTCCTTAAACACGTAACATAACAAATTAATTTAGAAAGAAGTCTGTAACTTATTGCTAAGGTTATAGTAATTACCTTCAATTACGGTAGATCTATTTATGTATCAGGTTTCACAATCTTAACACACAAAATCAAATAACTAAGTTGATATCCTAAAAATAACAACTCAATCAATGCAAAACACGCAATTAAAATAAGAAGAAATAAGGAATATTATTAAAATAAACAAGACAAGTGCGTTACATGTAAATTCAAGGTTCATAGTCCTAGATATTTACAGGTCTACTCTAAAAATGCAATAAAAACATAAACTTGCATAAAGAAGTGATTAAAACTCCTAAGAAATGCTATTAAGCTCTTGTTATTTTCTTCCTAGCATCTCCTCTTCACTCTTATGCATATCTAGATTCCACTTATATGGATATGACAAAACGGATCTCAAATGGTAAGTTTTAAAAATCATAGAATGATTATACATAGGGATCACAACCGTAGTCTTAGGGTGTAGACCTCTCCTTGTACAAATTCTTCAAAATTTGTATTGAATTATGTTACAAGTGGACCTGTAGACTCTATAAATTTAACTTTCTAAACATAGTATCGGATTCGAGTGTCGTAGACATTTCCCTAAGTCAATAAAACTACATAAAATGGAAATCAACTAAAATTTTGAACTTGGAACTTAAAACGAACTTGAAAGACCCAATGATATAATTTGGAAACCCTTATCATGTAAGAAAACCCCAATCCTTACATATGTGTACTTTAAAAAAAAAATGTAAACCTAAACTTAATAGAAACCGTAAATGTCAAATAAAAAAAAATTTTAAAACTTTATAAAATTATCTTAACGCTTGAAAAGCCATAAATCAATAAAATTATCAATAATTTTGGGAAATCATATAAAACTGATAACAAACGAATCAAAGATTATTTCAAGTAATAATAAACAATGAAACTAAGCTAATTAAAGGAATAAATTAATAAATTTACAAAAATTATTTTACTTGCGTACATAAATAGCCCCACAATATGTATATATAAATATATTATTAAGCAATTTCCTTTTCTTAATCTATCATATGTATATATATATATGTTGCATAATAAAGCGGTGTTCCTAAATAATTAAGCCAATTGATCCTTAAGCTCCTAAGTGTAAGTAAATTATTCCCGAGTTGGTGAAAAACCCTAAAACATACATAATCTCACTCGAACTCTAAAAGATACATACACTCACTCAAACCTTAAAACCTAGGATGATCAAAGACTTACGATCATAAATAAATAATTAAAAATATAATTTCAATAAATTTTATTTAACTTTAGAAAACTCGAAAATTTCTTAAGAGGCAAATCACAATCAACAAATTAATTCGAGAACCAAACCTTAAAAGAATTTCATATAAGACAATTCCCTTATTTTCACTTATAAGCCATGTTATGTATGGATAAATTGTAAACTCTACTTTTAGCAAACTTATGATTCAACTAAGAACACTTCCTAAATATTCCCAAGGATAAACTAAGCTAAGAATCCAAGTTTACATTTAAAAATGAATTTAATTTTCTAATTCGAAACCCTATTATCGATAAAACTCGAATACGAGAACCATAGACTCTAAACGCAAAACCTTAAAACAATTAAGGAATTTTAACCCTAAGTGACCAATCGATAATTTAATTTGAATAATTTCATTCAACTTTAGAAAATTTCACAATTTTATAAAAATCAAATCATAAATTACAAAACAATGCGAAATGAAAACCCTAAAATAATTTCCTATAAGGTCATGCCCTTATCTTCATGCCTAAGCCTTACACTTCAATAAGTAGATCAACCAATCACTTTAGATAACTTATCAATTGAGAGTTGGCATCATTTATCAATTGATAACTTATCAAAATCTAGTAATAAGACATTTTTCTTATCACCTCTTCACTTATACTACATATGGACAATTTTTCACAAGATTTTATAAGCTTAACTTTAATAAATGAGACAAGACCATTCCATGGACAAAAAGGACTTGAAATGGCAGATCTAAACAAGGAAGAAAGGGGGGCCATACTCTTGTCTTTCAACCATCAATCACTTTCTCTTACACATCACTATTTACCCCTTAATGCTTACATCATCAATAGTTGTAATTGTTGACTTTTATGTAAGCTACAAGATAATCAATTAAAGCTTCTTGCACACACTTCTTTCCTCATTCAAAATCTGCCACTCTCTCCCTCTTTCACTCTCATTTTCACTTCCTTTTCTCTCACTTTAAACACAAATCAAAAGAAGAAATCTAACTCCACAAATTCCCAACATTTCTGCCACCATTTTTGCTTCCATACTCACGGCAATTTCTCCTCTTATTCTTGTGTCATTTTCTTTCACCATCTAAGATCTTTTAGAACTATTAGAACCTTCCACAAACCTCATTCCAAAAGATCAAACAACTCGGGTTTCCAAAAGGTGGCAAAAAGGAGGAAGCAAAGTTAAGAGCTTAAGTGGAACCTTAGTGCACAACCACCAAACTTTGCTTTAAGGACGAGTAAGTGTTTCTTGTGATATGTGGATTAGTATTTATGTTAGGAGACTTTGATTTCTTGAAGATATGAGTAAGGTTTAAGTTTTTATAACACCAAAAATCATTTTAAGAAACAAGCTCATGAAACCCTTACATGAAGTTGAAACATGAGCATGTAAAGTTAGTGATTTGTAAAGATTCTTGTGTAACACTTTGAATGGAAGATTTTAAGCTAAGAAAATCTTGAAATAAAAACTTTAATGGAGGATGAGCATGCTGGACGTGAGGGTTCCATAGTCATTTGGATGTTGATTTTGTTTCCATTAAGTTAAACATGCTCAAATCTAGACTTAAGTTAAGGAAAAATCCATCACATAAAGTTTTATGAAGAAACCAACTTTGTATGACATGAGCTATGATATGAGAGTTGTATTAAATATAAGATCTTCTATTTCTTTGTGTGGAACATAAGTTATGGAATCATCTTATGGAAGGAAAGTTAAGTCAAGATTTGTACACAAGTAGTTAAGTGCATAATCTACCACCTAAACTTAAGGAAATGATGAAACAAGTTGAAAAACCAAGTGAGGACCTCTCGGAACCATCATGAATAGATCTGGAACATGGGAAAAAGAAGCTAAAAAATATGATAAAAGTGAATGAACAAAGTGAAAAGATCAACTAAAGCAAGTATGGTAAGCATACAAAGCCTAAAACTCAAAACCAAGCCTAAAACTCTCAAAACAAGCTTAGAACTCTAAGTTAGGCCTTTAATAAAATTCTAACCAGTACCTTAAAACATTAAGAGAGGATGTTTTGAAGCCCATAAGAAATCCACTTAAGGCCCCATAAGCCCACCAAAGTCATTAACTTTAGTTTGAACAAAAAACAAGCCCATTTGACAACTTAAGCCCACTAAAGGGCCCATGAAGTGGTTGTTAGCTTTAGGAATATAAATCAAAGTTGTAAATCTGATCTTAAGGAGTATTTTAAGCTTAGTATAAAATCTTAAGACCAAGCCCAAAGAATTTCTTAAGTTATTAAAAGGCCCATTTATCGAACAAGGCTCAAAAGCACTCCAACACATGAGGAACGCTACTGTTCTGACCCATGGACAGAATTGTATGCCTCATTTTGAAAATCTAACCTCACCACATTAAAGTACACTCGAAAACGATGAAGAATGACTATAAGATCATAAAAATCGGATTTAAAACGAGAAAGTTATACGCGATTGAACTTTTAAGTAAAACCGGGAAAAATTATGAAACCAAGTCCAAAATATAACTTAAAGGGTTTTAGCTTAGTTTTCTAAGTTTTAATTCAAATCCTTATAGTATTATATTTGCGATGCCCAGGGGACTCGGCTTTGGGGAGACGACCTATCTTGGATTATTTTGATTGATCTGCATGGCTGAGTGAGAAAATTCCCGATGACTCTTTACTTGATTTTGCTTATAGAATAGATGTACCTAAACTTATATATATAAATTTGGATGCTTGTGGGGTATGGGAAATGCATGTGTATGAATTTGTGGATGAATGCGATGACTTGTTAATTATATTTAATAATGGGAATTGTTTGCATTATATATACATATGAATTGTATGGAATGAAATTGTCTGATCACCTTAAAAATCGAGTTAATCACTTATACGATTAAGAAATCAAAATGAATCATGCATTCCTCATATTGCATATGGATAACACCGACTGCCGCTTTACACAGAAAATGGGAAGGGACTCATAAGAATACGAGTTTCCTGCAGGATTGGGCACTAGCTATGTCATCATATATATTGAGTCTCTGTCCTAAGCTAATGGGCTTACTAGGCGCCGGGAGATGCCAACCATCGGCGAGGGGCCGAGTCTTGTGGCTTCTGCTTAGGGTGTGTGTTTGTGGATTGTGGAGGCCACTACACCGCTAGACTTGGGATTTTAAAAGATATGATTTAATTTTGGTAAAGGAAGTATACATATGTATATATATATATATATAGAGTTTTGTTTTGGCATGAGCATGATAGTGCAAATGAATAAAACCCAAGGTCTAGAACCCGGATTTTGGTTTGGGTCGGTTAATTATCTCCAAACCCCGACTTTAGGGGGCGTAATTCTGAGTCGTATGCAGTTCCTAGGTCACTGCATGCATTGTTTGGCATACTGATTATTCATGTATTCATATAATTGTGCATCTAATAAATTTTGTCATGCGGTATTGATGAGGGTAATTATCTCACTAAGCGTAAGCTTACACCCCAACAGTTCTTTTCCTTGCAGGGTGATCGATAGTTGGGAAAGAGGATAGGAATCGAGTGCAGAGTGGTACCATTGAATCAGTATGATGAAAAGCTTGTGTAGTTAATTCGGAATGCTCCAAAAAACGACTAATGTCTCATTTAAGTTTACTATCTTTAGTAAGTTTAGAATTTTCTAAAATTTTCTATCTTATTTCATTATTTTGGTAGGGGATACCGATTCTCTACGGTTTTGAGGAATTGTGGAAAAAATGGATATCCATAATTATTTATATTATATAATGAGTCAATGAACTAAAATTGAAGACTCCAGTAAATAACTATTTAGAGTCTTGCAATCTCTGACTTGTAAGGCGATTTTCTTATCATGGGTGCACACATGATATGAAAATTCTAGGCAATACTACTAGGCCCCTCCTAGGGTTGCTACAGGACCATGGCCAAAGAATATAGCCGTAGACTTCACCCTTACTCTTCTTTAGACTTTGATTCTTAACATAATTTTCTTTCGATGCTTGCTATCCTTAAGTCATTATTTAAATCTAGTAAAATTATCTTGAAAAAGCATACAAGCTTCACCCTTTTCACTTCATTACTCCATTAAAGCCCTAAAATCAATAAATGATCTAATTAAGTATCAAATTCATTAAAAATCACAATAAAATAAATCTAAATGACCATTAAAATATAATAAGAAATGTACGCAATGTCCCTACTCTTAATCATTTGCTTATCCCTAATAAATTAATTAATCCTTAACAAGGGTTGGGAAATTATGATAAGAACTTCTAAGTTTACCTATTACTATTCAAGATACCAAAAAATCACATAAACCCCCAAGATATCATATGAGTCCATGTGACATTGTAAAGTTTTTATCAAACATCTTTAGCAACTTGTATAATCTTTCCTTTCACACTTTTTCAATGCATCATAGGCCCAAATACTAGAATTCGACAGCTAATTCATGTAAATCAAAGTTAGCTTACACTGTTTAATTAAGGATTATTTGCTAAATTAGTTCCCATTTTTATATAATCATGCAAGAACCATCTCTCTTCAACCATGCCAAGCATTATAATCAAGTGTAAACACATTTTGTAGCTATTTATCCCCTGATCATTCCCTTAATACACTTTTTTGCCTAAAGGCTATTCAATTTAATTATTAACCATTTATTGAAGCTTATTAGTAGTAAGAAAGTACCTTGCTGTTTTGATAGACCAAGGCTAATCCTTGCTAATATAATCTTTTTATTTTTATACTGACAATGGGAAAGAACCTTACTCTTTTGTAGGACCAAGATTGATTTATATCAATTTTCTTTCTCTTTTTTTTTTCAACATATTGATAGTGGGAAAAAACCTCACTCTTCTGATGGGTCAAGGTCTATTTGTACCACTTGCTTCTTATCGTTTTAATTCATATTCACACCTTTAAGTATTTTAAGTTTTATGGGAATTTATAAGAGACAAGCTTTATCTACTTATTTACTTAAGATTATAAGGTTCTAAAAATCAAAGAGGGATAAGTATACATCCAAGTAAATTCTAGGACTAACATATCATTAGTTCTTGATCAACAATTTTGTTATTTTATTATTGTATTGAAATCTTGGGCTAAGTAGCATGTAACTTTACCCTACATGAATTCTACTATTCAATTCTAATAACATGTATACAATACAATAGGGACTCTAGAAAAATTTTATAAAAGCAATATTCACATATTATATTACTAAACAAGAGGGGGTTGTGGACTTGTAAAAGAAAAAACTAAAAAAATTTGGGATTAAAATTATCTTGTAATTGATTTTTTAAATACTAATGTAAGATATACTTTTTCTACCATACCCTTCCTAACACTTAATTTAGTACATTGTCTCTAATGTAGTTGCAATGAAGGATATTACAAGTGTGCACAAAGAAAATATAATAATGCATAATGGAGAAGAGAGTCTTAGAGAGATAGTACTCCCTTAGATGAACATAAATTGCATGTGAAAGTCCATAAAATTGAGTGTTGCAAAAGTTGTCAATGAATTGGTACAAAGGAGATCTAAAAGAAAATTGTAAAAAGAGTGAGACATGTACAAAACAAATAAAATTTTTATTATTTCATTATATGGAATAGAATTACACATAAACTTGAAAACTGAGAATTACAGCATAAATATAAAAATACTCGGAACTAATAATAGAAAATAAAAACATGAAAACTCGAAATTAAAATAACTAAAGATAGTGGTTGAACACAAAGACACTTAAAAGAAGTCTCAATCGTTTATGTTATTCTCATATCTAGAATCCAAATTAATGGTGTCCATTTCATCATCCTCCTTAGCATCTTCCTTCTCCTCATTCCTTAAATCCATCCTTTCTACAACATCAATCAACTCTTCTTTTATGGATTAAGGGATTTTTACCTTGACTTGATTGATGAGAATGCTACAGAAATCAATCAACCATGTTTGTCAATAGGAAATTATCTTCATGGATTGTTTAAAGAGAGCTTGGGATGTCACTAACTTTTGAAGCTCACTTTTTAATTTCTTCACTTCATAGGCCAATCTCTCTTGATTGATGAAACTTCCATTTTCTTTCCTATTGGGTGTAGTTTTACTAATGTCATCCAAGAGAAGTCCCATTTGCTAGAAAGTTACGAGAGACAACGAGGTTATATCTTTGACTATAGTTAACTGTGGGTTTTCAATAACAAGTTTGAGTTTCTCCGCCAAGACCATGACATAAGGCTAATAAGCTCTAGATTAGTTAAATTTCATTTGGTGATTTTTGATGATTTTTGTAAGCCCTAAAGCCAAGCCAAGCCAAGCCAAGTAACCATAGGTTTGAGCTTAAAACCCAAGGTTTAGGGCGATCGGCTAAAAGATCCGATCAAACCCAAATTATAAACTATTTAACAAAATACCAGTAAAAATGACCCTGTAAACTTAAATTTAAGAAAATGAGTAGTAAAATAGGAAACTATAAAATTTTCAAATTTTAAGCATAATAACTGCTAATTACCGAAAAGGCAAAAAGTGTAATATAATAACTAATAAATTAGTAGAGATAGATTATATGTATACTAAAAATTTTAGAATGACCAAAATAATATTTAGGAATGTTCATGTGTACCCTACATGTATTTACGTGTAGATAAAAATACGCATAATTACTAAAATTGGCCGAAAACTAAGTAAATAATTAAAGAAAAATACAAAATAATTATAAAAAAATCAGAAAAAAATCAAAAGAGGATAACTACAACAAGATCAGGTCGTGGACTGAAAAGAAAAAAATAACCAATAAGAATTTGACAAACAAAAAGCCAAAAATCAAGGAAATAGGGCAAAATCTCATCAAATTAATGCACATTAATTACTACATTTGTCTATAAATAAGGAAAAAAATTCTCAGAAGTCATTTGGCTAGTTTGTGATCTGAGAAAAATCGAAACACAAGAAAAATCGAGAGAAATTCTAGAAAATAAAAAAAAAAAAAGAAAACTGTGCAGATTAGCAAGGTGAACTAAAACCACCACCCACCACCACCTGGGACCGAACCACCACCACCACCACCACCTTACACTAGAACCAGCGTCTGGACTGGCCGACAGCCTTGGATCGGGTTTAGACGGCCAGAAAGCTTCGAACCGGTTAGTCATTTATTCACCCCGATTTTTGTATAATTTTGTAAAATTAGATATTTTGCCCAGAAAATTATGAAACTTGTTATTCTGAGGTTTTATTGTATGTAGATTTAGGGAAAAATATTGATTTAGTTTAATTATGTCTGGAAATATAGGGTCCCTAATAAATTGTTCAAAACCGAGCATGAGTAAACCGGAAATTAAATAGGCTTAGGGATGTAGTTTAGGGCTCAAAATTTTTTTGTAGGATTCTCATATGATGTAGAACAGTGCTATGAAGCCATTTTTTTTAAATTAATTTTCGAAAATTTTAAGTTAATTTTTAGCCCTAAAATGATGGTAAAATTGGGTGATTTAGGATTAATTAGGTGATTAGGATGTTAATTACTGATTTGGATCTTAATTAGATGTTTAAGGAAGTTAATCTTTGCAGTGGAACCCTAATCCTAGCCTTTAGGTACTAAGTATGGTTAATTAGGGAAATTAGGTAAATAATATAAGAAATTAAGAATATGAGAAAATGTAAATTAATAAATCTAAAAAAATAAAGTTATTTAGATAATATTATAATTGAAATTAGAAAAATAATAAATCTGAAATAATATTTAATTTTAAGTAAATATCTCAAAATGTAAGATTTTTACACATCGGGAATAAATCCGATACCTCAATTAGGGTTAGCGTGTACCGAATAGTTTAGAATACCAAAATTATGACCCAATAGGATATTTGAATACCCGAGCATAAGGTGATTAATGTCACATTGGGATTCGAGCCTAATTACGATTTAGGAATTAAAACTAGAATCTAGTTTAGGAGCCGAACCCCGAAATAGAATACAAAGAATTATTAATACGTTGTAGGTATACATGAGGAAAATGAGTTACATTATAAATTAGAATAAGAATCCATAAAATATAAGTACTCAAAGAACCTATTTGTATTATAGGACACTCAGAAACAAATCAACTCGCAACTAGAGGATCGGGCGATTGAGCAAATTCAGGTAAGTTGGGTTATTGCTTATTGTAATAGAGTACTAGTTTTGTAGTACTCGGAGACTTAGGCTTGTATATGATTGTGGTTGTAAATAGTTTGCGCATGTGCTTGATGTATCTAAATTCGTGCTAGAATTTGTACTATGAATGATTTTGTGACTGATTGAATTGGTATGAACTTGTTGAACACCCTAATCGGAATTTAATCTTAGTCGACCTTAATAACCGAAAATGTCATGCATTGCAACCCGTTAGGGGATCATAGGACTCTCCAACCAAATACCGACCCCTTCGAAAGGGATAGTGCAGGATTGCAAAATGGTCCCTTCTTCATCCTCAGTCGAACTAAGTGATAGGAGAGGAGGTCGCGGCGGGGGTGAAGTCAATGGTTCGAAGGTAATCGCGGGAGGAGCGAGGTCTCCATTGCACAAGCTTGGGTTTGGTTGTGAGCTGCTGCATAACATGGAACTCCTCAACCTGGATTGGAGCGGGTGAAATTTCTCTGATTTCACAACGGACCAGACTACGTTGTGCGATGACACTTGATTGTTGTATTGCATGAAAATAATTGTTTGTTAACCTTGTTTGTACTTGTATGCATTCATGAGTCTCCAATTCAACTTACTAAGCTGTAGTTGCTCATACCCTTATAGATCCTTTTGCAGGTTCTGATTTGTAATCTCTTCAAGTACTATGCCGCCCTACAATTATCCAGAGGTTAGTCCTTTTAAAGCCAGGGGTATGAGGATCAAGTTATTTAGCAAATGTGTAACTAGACTGACCTTGTAGTTAAAGGTTGAAGACTGTTAGTTATTCTGTAAATTAGTAAACTGTAGTTATTATGTAAAACTTCCTAGGAAGCTCTGTGGACATATTTATAATTATCTATGTTTTATAGAACTTTGTGATAATTATCATAATTGTTGTATAATCATTAATCGAACTGTTTACTTCAAAGCGAGGGGTCGTCGACGCCTTGTGTAGATTATCTCTATGGTAGGCACTGTGAGGCCAGTTACTATCATAAAATGGTTTATATGGCGGGACTGTTGCGACTTCACGACTTCGGGGCGTAACAATTTTCATTTGAAATTTGAGTTCATTTTTAGATAATGATACTTAATTGAGTAAAATCTTGTTTTCTAGGTCTTGAAATGATTTACGTAAAAAAATGAGAAGATATAAACAAGTTTTGCTCAATTTGGAGCTAAAATGAGCAAGTTATGAAGGTTTAAAGATCGATATAACCAAATGACATGACTATTCATTTGTAAGCAAATTTATAGCGATTTTTAAGCATTTACAGCTAGCTACACAACTGAAGGACATGACAGTATCCTTGGTCATGTTATTCTTACCATTGAAAAAAAAAAGGGAGAAAAGAAGCATTCATAGCGAGTTATATGACCAAGGGATACGATCGTATGTTTTGTAGTGACCTTGTTTTTTTCTTAACTCCTATATAAAGCTTCTTTAAGACCTTTTAGATAGAATTTTTGGCATAAAATTTTAAGAGATTTTCAAGAACAGAACTCTTAAGAGAGCATAGTGTATCAAGACATCAAGATTTCAATATTCAAGAACCGTCTTATTAAACTCACGATCTATTTCTTTTACCTTTCTCTAGTTTTTATTAAAGATCAATATTTTATCATGAGTAGGATGTAAAGCTTTTTGTATCTAGGCCTTGTAGAACCTAGATCTCGCATGTGATGCTTAGTTTTATTAGATCTAATAAAGATTTTTAGTTTTCTTGAATCAATTATGTGTGCTTACATGTTTTAAATTGATATTTCTACGGTTATTAATCTAAATTTAATGTTGTATAAGAAGATCGAGAGGTTTGTTGTATAATTAGATCTAGCATAGTTGATGAGAGTTTATGCAATGTTAGAGATAAAGTGTAAGATTCTTTTGGATCTATAATATTATCTTTAATATTTTCTTTAAGAGAATTCGCTACATGTTAATGCAATCTTAGACTATGGTATAGGGAAGAGATTCTATTAGGTATTCTAAAAATTAGAGTTAATAAGATTGAGAAAGTTATCAACTTTACTAGAGAATTTTACTGGTTAAGAAAAATTAAAGATTTAATTAGATTATCTTTAGTGAATGTTGCATGTGTAGATCTAGAGAATCAAGATATAGGTATGATGTTGAGTCTTGAATCAAATCTTTAAAATTTTGTTTTCTAGTTTGGTTCTTCATTATATGCTGAATTTAATTTTTGGCTGCAATTTTAATTTGAAGAATTGAATTCTTCAAATTGAATTTATCAATTAAAAAATAAAGCTAAGGTTAGTGCTAGTATTTAAGATCTCTAAGGATTGACATTATGACTCATATTTGCTTTATTATAATTTGATAAGTGCGTTTGCCTAACACCAAGTTTTTGTCATCATTACTTGAGACATCGATATTAAGAACACTTGTTGCTTTATTAGTTTAACCATTATTTTATTTGCTTTCATTATTTTCTTTTAATTGTTTTGAGCTATGACTGATTTTTATATTTTTCCCTTTTGTAGTACATGATCCGATGTAATCTAGAAGATTTAGTAGAGCTTGATCCTGAAATTGAAAGGACAACCCTTCAAAAGTTGAGATTGTGTGTGAAACAAATAGTGGCTACCAAAGAAGTCGAGTTAGTTATAGAGGTTAAGGGAGAAGGTGAAGAGGTAGATGACCAAGTTATTGATCAACAAGATCCACCATGAAATCATAAACCAATGGCTAATAACTGTGATGAAGCAAACAAGACTACATCTAATTATTTGAGGCTTATACTCACTGGAGCCAACTCTAGTATCATTAGACCAACAGTCGCTACCAATAATTTTCAAATTGTAGCTAACATCATCCAAATGGTGCAATAGTATGTGCAATTGAACAGTTTTTAAGATGAAGATCCTAACACTCACATCTCTAGTTTCCTAAAGATTTGTGATCCATTTAAGATTAATGGAGCCATGGATGACGTTATTTGATTGCAGTTATTCCCTTTTTCCTTGAGGGGAAGAGAAAAGAAATGGTTAAACTCCTTGCTATAGAGCTCGATAACAACTTGGAATGATTTAGCAGAGAAATTCTTACAGAAGTATTTTCCATCAGCAAAGACCACCAAGCTTTAGAATGATATTTCTTGCTTTGCCCAATTGGAAGCTAAAACCTTATATGACACTTGGGAGCGATTTAAGGGCTTACTTAGGTGATGCCTACACCATGGTCCTCGCCCTATGGATGCAAATTTAGACCTTCTAAAATGGTCTTAATTTAACTAGGAAACAAATGATTGATGTTGCCACATGAGGTATTTTGAATTCAAAGAGACCTGAGCAAGTGCAAAACTTGATTAAAGGGATGGTGATGACTAAAAATCAATGGGAAACCACTAGAGTCAAGTAACGAGTTGCAGTAATTAATGATTTAGACTTAGCCATTACTTTGGTAGCTAAAGTGGATCTTTTGAGCAAGAAAATTGTTGCACCTTTCATTGGACCTCACCAAGTACAGCTGGGTATGATCTTAATATTTATGGGTATAGATGACAAGGACAAATGGAACAGGTGGATTACTTAGGGAATCCACCTCGACAACAGAATAACCCCTTCAGCAATACTTATAATCCTGGCTAGAGGAACCATCCTAACTTTTCATGGGGAGGTCAGAATCAAGGCCATTATAAGGCTACTTTTAGTTTACTTAAATTCCAAAGACTACTACCTCCCTTTATTCAAGTGAAGAAGTCCAATTTAGAAGAGCTTCTCACTAAATATAGTCAAGGAAATGAATCTTGGATATCTAATATTGAAACCTAATTAAGGAATAAAGAGGCCTCTAATTGCAATCTTGAAAACTAGATTGTTCAGCTTGCAAAGTTGATCTCTAAGAGATCATAGGGTGCATTGCCAAGAAATATGAACCTAGCCTAAAAGAACATGTTAAGGTAGTGTCACTTAGAAGTAAGAAAGAGTTGTTGGTTCAGAAAAGAGATAGCGAGGACACCATTGAGAGAAGTAAGGAGGTGAAAGCCATTAAAACTGTTTATGATGCGCCTTCAGGTGTAACGACCAGTTCAGAACTCCTCTTACTAAGGTATTGTCCACTTTGGCATGAAATGTTGCACAGTCTTGCCCCCTAGTGTAGTAACTTCCTAAGAGGTCACCCATCCTAAGATTGCTCCAACCTGAGCATACTTACCTTCAAAGTTTCAACATACTCTAAGTTGCTACACCAAAAGATGCCTCAATGATTTAAGTTCCTTCTCTCTATAAGTAAGGGGTATTACAATCCACCTCCCTTACAAAATTGACATCCTCGTTAGTTTCGTTACATAGGTCTAGAATCATCACTAAGCAGAGCTCTCCCCTTTTAGTTGGCGGATTGCTCTGATATCACTTATAACGACCCGATAGGAACTCCTCTCATTGAGGTATTGTCCACTTTGGCATGGAACGCTGCATGGTTTTGTCTCCTAGTGCAGTAGCTTCCCAACTTGAGCATGCTTAACCTTGGAGTTTTGATGTACTCCAAAACACTACACCAAAAGGTACCTCAATGATTTGAGTTCCTTCTCTCTACATGTAAGGGGTATTATATTGGGGTTGAACACATGGAGAAGCACCACAACGAAGCAAACAAAAAACAAATAGGGAAAAAGCTAGCAAAGTCCGAGCAACCACCGAATGGATATGATGCACCACTCGATCCTACTTGGCCTATAATTCACCAAATATGACACATCGGTCTGAATTGAAGGGTCACTTACCATTACTTTTTGCTAAAGGGAATAGATAAGAGTTGAAAAATAATGAGAATAATAAAGTTATTCATTGTAAATAATTCTATATTCATTGGTTGATTGCCTGCTTACAAGAAAGTGGGGGTTTATATACCTATCCATTGGGTTATTTTACATGTATGAAAAGACAAAAGGGTATTCTACAACTTACTTACATAAGACATAATAAAAAGGGTAAAAGAGACAAAGAATATTTAGTGCAAAAAAGTGAAGAATCCTTCTAGGAAGATCATGCCAAAAGATACATATCACGTGGTGGATGGGAGGTAGGATAATGATATAAAGTAGGCGAAACAAAAAGTGCTGACAGTTAGGGGTCAACCTGATTTAGACTAGGCTAGAGACCAATTAGTTCTTCTAAAGAGAAGTTAGCTCAATTCGGGGTTGGATGCCTATAGTCGGATTGGGAGCTTACCTCGACTATTCTTAGGCTGTCTTTTAAGATAAAGCATCACTATTGAACATGGGTAAATCTGAGACAAATAAAGATTTGATAGTCAGGTCAGCGAGAGATTGGCTCGAGATAAGAATCCTCATCTTAGCTATGGCCTAGAGTTAGTATCCTTCGAGCGAGTCCTTGGAGTCCTGTTTCGACTATGTATGATTGGTCGAGGGGGTTGATTCCTATCATCTATTTGGGGGTTGGAAAGATTTGTCCTTAAATCTAGAGTGGTCTTTACTCTTTCTTCTAAGGCACTCATAGGGTTTTCTTTTGTTGGTTGATGAGGAATCAGATTGGATACATTGAAGGTGGAAAAAACACCATAGTCATTAGGCAAATCAATCTGGTAAGCATTGCAGTTGATCTTCTTCAAGACCTTAAACGAACCATCAGCACGAGGAGATAAGATTATTTTGTCTTAAGTATATGAATCATTCTTCGCTAAGGTGAATCTATACTAAGTGATGGGAATCAGTCTCCGACCACATCCAAGCCAAGGACCATCAATGCTTACCGAGGTCGAACTGCAACCAGAAGGACAAGAGGAAGGAAGATGAACACTCAGCATTAGGTCTATCATCAGCCAAAGTGCCGAAAGATCATACAGCCGAGTAATTAAAACTAAAAAACCACTTAGCACATCAGAGAGAGACTCGTGCCAACTGATTCTATGACATAGCAATTGTGGGCTGACCTCTCTGGTTTCTCGGCCAAGATACGTAAGACGTTACCGACCCCTTCTCAAACATGGACATCCAATTGCCGACCCCATCCAGTTCAGATACTACTCCTTCTAAGACATGCCAAGTCCTGTAAAATGTATAGTTTTGTATTCTTGTATATGTTTTCCTTTATTTTATTTATGGGCCTAATTTGTTAGGGTTTAAGGCCTTATACATTATTTACAGTTTTGCCACTAAGGTTTAGGACTTGTTATAAATAGCAACATTTGTATAGATACAGAGAACTATACAAAAATATTTATACGAATGAAACTTTCCTCTTTCGAGTAAGGCTATACTTGAGTTAGCATTTTCCAGATTATTGAGTGTTGATCATACTCTTTAATCATCTTCGCACTCTTATCAATCTTGTCCTCAGATTGTGGTGAACCCCTTCATTTAAACCGATTAGTGATTTACATTTAACCTTCATTTGAAACCCCAAGCAACATTTAGTGTTCGTGAGTTGTATCGAACTCTATTTCGAGTTGAAACCCTTGATCATGTTTGTGTCTTAGTGAGTTATATCCATTCACATTCACCATCAAAACCTTCGTGTTCTTCATACCCATTCTCTTTTTAATATCCATTCATGTTCTTTTGTTCTAAATCTACTGCCATTTCTTTCTTATCTCGATCCCTTATCATAATGGTATCAGAGTTTTGGGGAGATACGCATGTTAGTGTTCTTTAAAGAAGATTTATGGTTCTAGCATTTTTGTTAATCATTGTTCTGTAGTATAGTGTGCTGTTCGTAGTAGTAAGTAACTGTAGAAGGTGAGTAGTGGTTGTTTCTGAGTTACTGTAATTTTGTTTTGTTGTTTCTTCAATTTTTTGGTAAATTATTGTACGAACAAGAATGTCAGAGGATAGTGTCAACAACAATGGAGACAGTCCTCATGGAAGCTTGAGGAGGCATGTTGACAACTTGGAATACTAGATTCAAAATCTAACTAACTCTATTCAAGAGCTTATTGGGTTAATTAGAGGCTGTAGACATGATGGCCGAGAAGAAAGGAGGGAATGGACACCCACCAATAAGAGTGGTTCCAATGAACTTTGTAATGATGTGAGACATTTGAGAAGAGTTGCTAATTCGAGAAGAAGAGAAAACTCATCAATGCCGAGAAGAGGCAATGATAGGAGTATTGACTCCGAGTTGAACCATGGAGCTCAAAGAAGAGAGCTGAGGCCAAGAAGAGATATGGTCGAGTAGAACTCGAACAGAAGTAGTCGATTCAAGGTAAATCGACCTGCTAAGAATGCAAGGGACGAACCTCAAACACCTAGCTAAAGACTTGACAATATAAAGCTTAAGTTGCTGACTTTCTATAGAAGTAGCCGACTAGAAGAGTTCTTTGATTAGATTCCCTAAGTTAAGAAATTGCTCGAGTGCTAACCTACATCAAGCAAGAGATGCTCCATGCTTTCCAGCACTTAAGATAAGGTCAAAATATTGTTAAAGAGTATTTACAAGAGTTTGAGACCTTAATGATAAGATGTGAAATTGTTGAGCCACAGGACTGCACTAGTGCCAAATTCTTGAGTAGACTCTGAGACAACATTATCGATATATTTGAATTGTAGCTGTTCAACTCTTTGGATGAGTTAATTAATTTGGCATTAAGAGTAGAGAGGTAGAGGAGAAGAAAGCATCAAAGGCTAAGTAGCCGACCTCAATAAGGCAACCTTGAGCTTAAGAGGTATGCCGAAGGAAGGCAAGAAAAGAAGATGGAGAAAGGAGAGCCTAGCCGACTAGCCTATGCTAAGAAAAAGATTGTCGAGAAAGAGAAGTCACTTAGCAACAAGGCTCGAGAAGTTAATTGCTTTAAATGCTTAGGCTACGGACATATTGTATCCTAATGCCTGAATAAAAGGGTCATGGTCTTGAAGGGTGAAGGGCTTGAGGCTCAAATTGAGAGTTAGAGTGACAAGAGCTTAGATGACCAATTAATAGAAGAAGATGTCTATCCAGAGGACCTCGATAAACTCTTAGTTGTGGCAATAAGAGTTGACTTAAGGGTAGATCCCGAATAAAGGGAAAATTTGTTTCATATGCAGTGCCTAGTGTATAGGAAGACCTATTCCTTAGTTATTGATAGAGGTAGCTACACTAACATCGTCTTTGCTGAGATAGTGGAAAAGATGAAGTTGTTGACTTACCCATACCCCCGACCCTATGGATTAAAGTGGTTTAATGACAAGGGTATGGTCCATGTACATAAGTGTGGTCGGATTGCTTTCAAGGCGGGACTATACAATGATGAGATTGAGTTCGATGTGGTCCCTATGAATGCTGCAAATCTACTTCTTGGCTGACCATGGGAGTATGACCGGCAAGTGATCCATGATGGCTTCCTCAATACTTACAGTCTTCGAAAGGATAGAAAGAGCTATTGCTTGACCTCTATAAGCATTGAGGAAATCCAAAGACACTTGGCACCCATAGTGAAGAGAAAAGGGAAGAGAATATTATTCAACATTCCAACCTATGCTCTATACTTAACATTGAGGACAACTTCCTTTCAAATCCGCGGTAATGATAGGAATTAGCCTCTAACCACATCTAAGCCAAGGCCTATTAATACTTGTCGAGGTCGAACTACAGCTAAAAGGACAAGAGGAAGGAAGATAAACACTTGGCATCAGGTCTGTCATCAGCCGAAGTGCCGAGAGATCATACAACAAAGTAATCAAAACCAAAGAACCACTCAGCACATCAAAGAGAGACTCGTATCGACTAATTCTATGACTTAGCAATTATGAGTTGACCTCTCTAGTGTTTCAGCCAAGATACATGAGACATTAGGGACCCCTTCTTAGACACGGACATCTAGTTGCCGACCCCATCCGGTTCGGATACTACTCCTCCGAAGACATGCCGAGTGACTTCCTGCTGAATGACTACATGTTGAGTCCTGTAAAACATACAGTTTCGTATTCTTGTATATGTTTTCCTTCATTTTATTTATGGGCCCAATTCGTTAGGGTTTAAGGCCTTGTACATTATTTATAATTTTGCAACTAAGGTTTAAGACTTACTATAAATAGCAACATTTGTACAGATATAGAGAGATAGATAACTATACAGAAATATATATACATGGAGTGAAACTTTTCTCTTTCGAGTAAGGCTATTCTTAAGTTAACATTTGTCGGATTATTGAGTGTTGATCATACTTTTTAATCATCCCCGTATTCTTATCAATCTTGTCCTCAGATTTTAGTGAACCCCTTCATTTGAACAAGTTAGTGAGTTGCATATAACCTTTATTTGAAACTCTGAGAAACATTTAGTGTTCGTGAGTTGTATCAAACTTTATTTCGAGCTCAAACCCCTGATCGTGTTTGTGTCTTAGTGAGTTATATCCATTCACATTCACCATCAAAACCTTCCTATTTTTCGTACCTTTTCTCTTTTGAATATCCATTCCTATTCTTTTATTCCAAATCCGTTACCATTTCTTTGTTATCTCGATCCCTTATCACTAAGTCTCTTGGGTGGAAAGAAATGGTTTGATGGCCTCAGTTAGCGATTTCTTACTGTCTTTGATTGAACTTGGCAATCTTCTTAGTTACAGACTAGTGTAGCTTATGCAATTCTTGTGCTTAGTTAACTCTGGATTAACTTTCTTTAATAGCTATTGGGGTACAAATCATATCTAGTGGAATAATGAGATTGAGGCTATAGATGACCTCAAATGGGATCTTCTCTGTAGTGCTATGAATAGTTCGATTGTATTTGAACTCTGCAACTAGTAGGCATAGGTCCTAATCCCTTAAGTTCTTCCCTACAATAGCTTTAAGCAGATTGCCTAGTATCCTATTCACTACTTTAGTTTGGCCATTAGTTTGAGGGTGGCTACTACATTAAAATAGCTCAAAAATTTTGTGTCCTGATTTAAGACAATAGTCTTTGGTACCCTATATAGTTTGACAATCTTTTGCAAAAAAAAAAAAAAAAAAAAAAATTAGCAATATATAGAGCATTGTTAATTCGATGGCATAGAATGAAGTGCATCATCTTGCTGAAGAGGTCCACTACAACACAAATAGAATCTTTCCCTTTGGATGTCCGAGTTAACCTTAAGACAAAGTCTATATTGAGGTCGGTCCAAGGTAATGTTAGTGTTAGCAGTGGCATGTACTCTCCATAGGGTTCCCTCTTCTCCTTAGCTCGCTTGCATACCTCACAACACCCTACTACCTTATGAACATCCTTAGCCAAACTAGACTAATAAAAGTTTTCCCTCAATAGATTAGCTATCTTGATCTCTTCGAAATAACTAGATAATCCTCCGCTATGAGCTTCCTTGATCAATAGTTCACATATGAAGTAATTTGGAATACATAGCCTCGATCCTTAAACAAATAGCATTCCTTAAGATAATATCCTCCAACAACTACCCCTTCTCTACAATGTTCAACAACCGGACCAAAGTGAGGGTCAGTAGCATACTACTTAGTGATGAGTGAGAATCCAAATAATTTTGTCTACAAAGTAGTCAGCAAAGTTTGTTGTCGTGACAAAGTGTTAGTGACCACATTTGTACTTCCCTTCTTATACCAAATTATGTATGAGAACCCTTCCATAAACTCCAACCACTTGGCTTGCCTCTTCGAAAGCTTGTTTTGACTCCTAAGATGCTTTGGAGACTCATGATCTATATAAATAACAAATTCTTGTGGTAACAAATAGTGTTGCCAAATAGTAAGAGCTTAGTAAAGAGAGTACAACTCTTTCTCATACATAGAATAGTTCAAGGTAGGACCTCTAAGTTTCTCATTGTGGTAGGTGATAGGTTATCACTCTTACATCAAGACAGCACCAATTCTAACTCTCGATGCATCACATTCTAACTTGAAGGGTTTGTCAAAATCTAGTAGTGAAAGGACAGGTGCTGAGGTGAGTTTTTCCTTAATCTCTTTAAAGCTCTATTCAGCTTGGTCATTTCACCTAAACCTTTCATTCTTCTTTGTTAGCTCGATCAAGGGGGTGGCTATGGTATTGAAGTTTTTGATAAATTGCTTGTAGAAAGAAGCTAAGCTATGAAAGCTTCAAACCTCAATGATATTCTTTGGCATCGGCTACTCAAGAACAGCTCATATCTTCTCCTCATCTACCTAGAGTTATTCCCTTGACACCACAAACCCTAAGAAGATCACCTCCTCCGGGCAGAATGTACATTTCTTCATGTTTCCATACAACTTTTTGTTTGCAAAATGTCATACACTTCGCGAAGATGTTGAACATGGTCATTCAAGTCAGCACTGTATACCAATATGTCATCAAAGTATACATCTACACATTTTCCAATTAGAGGGCACATTACATGGTTCATTAATCTCATGAATGTGCTCGGTACATTAGTAAGTCTGAATGGCATAACCAACCATTTATAGAGTCTGTGCTTAGTCTTGAAGGTAGTCTTCCACTCATCTCCGGGTCTCATACGAGTCTAGTGGTAGCCACTTCGCAGATCAATCTTTGAAAATATCTTGGCACTAAGAAGCTCATCTAAAATGTCATCAAGCCTTAGTATTGGGTACCTATACTTAATAATGATTTGGTTGATTGCTTAGCTATTGATGCACATGTACCATGAATGATCTTTCTTCAGAACAAGTAGAGCTAGCACAGCATAAGAGCTCATGCTTTCCCTTACATATCCTCACTTTATGAGTTCGTCTACTTATCTTTTTAGTTTGGTAGCCTACTCAAGGTTCATTCTATATGTAGATCGGTTTAATAGGTCGACACCTAGCTACAGATCAATACAGTGCTTTATGTCTCGGATTAGAGGCATCCTTTAGGTAGTTCTTCCAGAAACAAGTTGGAAAGCTCATTTAGCAAGCTTTAGATCTCTTTTGGAACATTTTGTAATTCTCTCATCTCTAAAAATCTCCTAAGCAATAGGAACATAGGTTCTTCAACTTCTTCAGTAGCTCGGAGCTGTCTTCGGTTCATCACCAAGGCCTTCTTCTTACTAGCTCAAGTGAGTTGGTTATGAGTTTCATTTACTTGGGACGGGTTCATAGGTTGCAATAGAATCTTCCTTCCATCATTAATAAGGGCATAGGTGTTCTTATACCTGTCGTGAGCAACATGTCGGTCAAACAACTAAGGTCATTTAAGTAATAGATGTAAAGCTCTCATGGGGATAATATCACAAACTACTTCATCCTTATACGCATTCCCAACACTGAATGGTAAGATCACTTATTCAGTTACGTGCAAAGCACCCTTATCATGAAGCCAATGCAGCCTGTAAGGTCGAGGATGCTTTGAGGTTGGTAGACCCAACCTCTACACAAAGGACTGTGTAATGACATTGGTATAATTTCCTCCATCCACAATGATCATACACAATTGGCCTTTGACGATATACTTAGTATGGAACAGATTTTCCTTCTAATCCTCCTTAAAGTTTAGCAAGAAACTCGGTACTCGTCTTAAGACTAAGGTCATTACTTCTCCTTGGTTGGCATAGACACAGGTCTCCTCTTCATCTTTGACTTTAGGTTTTCCAACATCCTTTTCTTTCTCCAGCTCGCTCTTATTGGTACTGTCCACTACATCCCCTTCGAAGCACTATGACGCATCGACTTAGATACTCAGCAACCATATGTCCAAAGCCTAAGCCTTTAAAGCACTTCACCTTGCTAGTCTTCCATTCGGAGGTCTACCCTTTCTCATATATCCTCAGGGTCAATCTAACTTCGGCTTAGCTTAGTTGACTAGCTCGGCCCTACTAGGTTGCTTAATTGTCATTAGATCGGTCATTTCTATCCCCGACCTTATATGGCCTCCTTGGCTCTACTTGAATAGGTCGATACATAACTGGGCATAGGGAAAATGTTTGGCTAGGTTAGTTTGAAGTTCTTTTGATAGGAATCAACTTATTGGACTGATCACGTACAGTTGAGCTAAACGACTCCAAGGATTCGCTCGAAGGATACTAGCTTTAGGCTATAGCTGAGATGGGGATTCTTATCCCAAGTTGATCTTCTGCCGACTTGACTATCAGATCCTTATATGCATTAGATCTACCCCTATTCACTAGCAACGCTTTATCCTAGGAGATAGCCTAAGAGTAGTTGAAGTGAGCTCCCAATTTGACCATAAGCATCCGACCCCAAATCAAGCTAACTTCTCTTCAAAAGAACTAATTAGTCTTCAACTTAGTCCATATCAGGTTAGCCCTTGACTATAAGCGTTACTTTATTTCCACCTACCTTGTACCATATTTCTCCCATCCAAACGCCAAGTGACACGTGTCTTCTGATACAGTATTCCAAAATGATTCTTTATTTTTTATACTGAATATTCTTTGTCTCTTTTACCCTTTTTAGTATGTCTTATGTAACATAGTTATAGAATACCCTTTTATCTTTTTATACATGTAAAGTAATCCTAGTGGCTGGGTCTATAAACCCCCACCTTCTAGTATGCGAACAATCATCTCTCTTCAATATAGAATTATTCATTTGAGCAACCTTAGTGTTCTCGTTATCATTCAACTCTTATCTATTCCCTTTAGCAAGGAGTAGTAACGAGTGACCCTTCAATTCGGACTATTGTGTCATATCCGGTAGATTGTAAGTTGAGTAGGATCGAGTGGTACATCATATTCATTTGGTAGTTGCCTAAACTTTGCTAACATTTTCTATTGTTTTTTGCTTGCTTTGTTGTGGTGCCTCTCCGTATGTTTGACCTCAGAGACGTATCAGCTTCGCTGATATTAAAGTAAGTTTTGCGATGGAGTATGTGAAGTTGCAGTATAGTTTTGGTTCGCTTTACTATTAATAGCTACTGTATTCCTTCCATAGCTACTGTAGTCTATTAGTGTGATAGCAAGAGTGGTTTTATTGTTACTCAATTTTTACTTTGCTTCTCATTGCGAAAACAGAGCAAGTTTGTTTCTATTTTATTTGAGTGACTATTAGGTATTGAAGTTGTTAGCAAGTTATTAATCCATTTGAGAAGTACTGTACCATGTTTGATTCAAGTGTTTAAAGTGTTATTGGTGACTAGAGTAGTAGTGCTCAAATTACTCGTGGTCATAATGGTAGTAACACCTTAGGGTCAGTTGACAACAACTTGACTAACTCATAAGCCTTGTTGAGAGTCTAATCATTGTAATGTAAGTTAACAAACAGCAACCTTAAGGTGTACAGTAGCAAAACCTACAGGAAGATGCCCTTGAGAGATACTATGGCTAAGGAAATTAAACCAATTGCCCAATTCAACTGCCATAAGCTAGAGAGTAGTAGACCAAGCTACTAGATGAAGACTGGAGTTAGAGGAGATTGGGGAAGATGACAAGGAGCTAGGTGTTGAAGGGTTTAGTGAAGAAGAAGAAGTTGATTATTACTAAGCATAAGGATAAGGATGCTAAGTACCTTGAGGGCCAGACAATATCAAGGTGCAAATCCTATCCTTTGGTAGAGGTGGAGATGAAGATGAATACTTAGAGTGAGAAGAGAAGGTCGAGAAAGTATTTGAATGTTATGGGTTTAAGGATGCGGTTAAAGTCCAACTTACTGCATTGGAGTTTACTAGGTATGCCATCATGTAGTAGAAGAATCTGAATGCAGCTAAAGTAAGAGATGCATGATTAGATGTTAAAACTTGGGATAAGATGAAAAGGTTGTTAAGAGGCAAATTTATGCCAGAGACTTACTTACAAGATACGTTTGCAAAGTATCAAGAGCTTCACCAAGAAAGTCGATCTATTGATGACTACGTAAGAGAGTTACAGATGTTAATGATCTAAGTCGACGTGGAAGAGCTAGAGGAAAATTTTATCTACCCTTTCGTAGAGCTATAAGTTAGCTCGTTGCTCGAGAGAAGAATCTTGGATGGATCCCTTGATGGATTATTTGAGAGACGATGTTCTCCTCGACGACAAAAAAGGAGCGCGAAGATTAGCATACTAATCCATGACCTATACGCTGATTGATGGTCAGCTGTATAAACGCAGCATATCATAACCTTATCTTTGATGCTTTCCTCTAATAGATGCCTAAAGGGTGTTATCCGAGCTGCATGGTAACATATGCAATAACCACGTAAAAGTACAAACATTGTATGTCCGAGCACTACCACTCAGCTATTACTAGCTGACTATGAGAGAAGATGCAAAGGAGGTTGTTTAGCACTATCCCCAATGCTAGAAGCACGAGTCGTCGAGTCGCATGCCAACAATTGAGTTATGTAGCCTAATCAACCCTTAACCCTTCACCTAATAATGACTAGATATTCTCGAACCCTTTCTAAAGTTTACCGTCTAGCGACAATTCATCATTGTTGCTGTAGATTACTTTACTAAATGGGCAGAGGTCGAGGCATTGGCGAAGATTACCAAGTAGAAAATGGAAGCGTTCGTCTTTAGCTCCATCACATCAAGATTCGGAGTTCCTTAGATGATAATTACAAATAATAGTCCACAATTTGACAATAATAAGTTCCGGGTATTTTACGAGAAGTATAGCATTTGCCTCAACTATATGTCTGTAGCGCACCCTCAAACGAATGGACAAGTTGAAGTCATAAACAAGATCATACTGCACAGCTTAAGAAGGAAAGTAGATTAAGTCAGGGAGAAATAGGCCGATGAACTATCGAATGTTTTATAGGGGTACCGAACCACCTATAAAACTGCTACTAGGGAAATGCCCTTTAGGTTAACATACGATACAGAAACCATGTTGCTGATTGAGTTAGATTTTCCAAATTTGTGAACTCAAAATTTTGATGTTATGATTAATGAAGTTAGATTAACAGTGAATTTGGACACCATTGATGAAATTCGAGATATTGCAAGAGCTAAGGTCATGGCATACTAGCATAAAGCAGCAAGGTATTACGATTAGAAAGCTAAGCATAAGGTTTTTTAACCTAGGAACCTGGTTTATCGAAAGATGGAAGCTACTAGCACATAAGCCAATCGAGGGAAGCTCAGCGTAAATTAGAAGGATCTTGTTAGGATTCGAAAAGTCGTTGATGAGGGGGCCTATCAACTGGAAAGGCTAGATAAATCTATCATCCCTTGAGCATGGAAAGCCAAGAATTTGAAATTATACTTCAATTGATAGCTCTGCTTATTTGTAAGGCGATAATCGATAAGCTTGTAAGACTACAATGCTTTTTCCAATGAGAATCATGTTTAAAGTCTCGTATTTCTTATTTTTTTTCTTATTATCGAGTTAATGAGTTCTAGGCCATATGGTAAACGAACTGACCTAAGTTCTATTCTATTACGGCTAACGAATAGCATAAATTAATCTTATAGCCGAGTAATGTAGCTAATCCACACCTTAAATGGCTAACAGACAGTGTCTATAAAGACGTATGAATTAGGCATATGAAATATAACATGCTGAGAAATAATTGGGCATGTGAGATAAAACGTACCGAAAATTAGTTGGGCATATGAAATAAATCATGCCGAGAAATAATTAGGCATGTGAAATAAAACATGCCGAGAATTAGTTAGGTATGTGAAATAAAATATGCCGAAAGATAATTTGCATGTGAATTGAAACATGCTGACGAATAAGAACTTGTGAAATAGAATATGGGAAACTCATCGTATGTGAACTAAAATGTATTGAAAACAGTCATATGAAAGATATTTCGTTTAACCAATGTAGTTATAAATGTACAGCTTAACAATTTGTTTAAACAATTACATGAGAGGGTGCAAGGTACAAATAATACAAAGGAAATCTTATGGCTTATTGTCAGAATTAGTAGAAGTAATTCTTGGACTAGAGGTTAGGGCTTTCTCTGAGCAAGCTTCTTTTTCAGTACATAGGGTTTTAGAGCTAGTAGATTTTTCTTTTTACACATCGGGGATTTCTTTTGATAGACGTTCCTCTTCTTCCCTTAGATCCTCAACGTAAGCTTCGATATTACCCTTACTAGCAATCTCAACACCTGCCTCATCATCATCATGTTCATTGGCACTACTGACTTTGTCATCGATATTAGTAAAGTCAAGGTAAGAGAGATTGTAATTGAGGTGAAGCTTTAGGATCTCCTCTCTTGCCACTTGAACCCCTTTTAACAACTTCTTCAGTAGAAGCCTCTCGTATTGCCGTTTAAGAGTGACTATATCAAGAGCCTCTTTAACTGATGATCTTCCCCTCATAGTCTCCTCTAATTCAGCGACACGACTTTGTAAGTTCGAGTTGTTGGTCTTTAACTCTTTAATATGCATTCTAAACTTATCTTCCTCATCGCTCATCATGCAAAGAGTTTGGCCTAGGCCCTAGAACTCTTCTTTCTTCTTCTACAATTCCTCCTTTAGGCCTTCAAACTCTTTATATTACTCTTCCATTTTGGCTTTCAGGCTTGAGACTTCATCGGCAGCAAGGTTATGGGCTAACTTCTTGGTAGTAAGGTCTCCTTGAAGCTTTCTCACCTCCATTTCGGCTCTTATCCCTGCGTTCTCGGCAATAATAGTTTGGGCTTTCGACGCATTGTATGTATCCTCAATTCTCTACAACAATTTTATATAACACATTATCAGGAATGATTTGACATAACACATGGATACAACCAAGGATATTACTTTCTTTGCCTCTCTGTCGGCTTTGTCCAAAGCCATCAGAATATGGTTGCTCATCTAGAAAAGGAAAGGTGTTAGTAACCTAAACGAATTTGACAATTAAAAGTAATGGTTATGGTTATGGTTACTTACATCATACACGATATGGGTCTTATTGCAACTATTGACCTTATCAACATCCTTCTTCATAAAATCTTTGTCCTTGCGAAGAATAACTCCTTCCATCAAAGCCAAGGACTTTGTCCTATCACCTAAGGCCAAGTCGATGTCCAGAATTGTTTAGCTCTAGCATGAGACATAATACTTGCTAACCTCCTTATTGGAGATGAACTTGACACTATTGATGCTGTATGCTTTGCTACGTATTGCCTCCTTTACCCTCTCATCTATGTCTTTGGACCTTTTGGCAGCAGATTGGCAAGCGAGTTCTTTCCCCGATCTTTTATTGTTGCTCGATCCTACCGCCACTATTAGGGACAACCCTTTGGCAGTAGTGACTTTAGCCTCACTATGGGGTCAAATCTCTTAAACTTGTTGTCTTAGCTCTATAGTAGGTGGAACATCTTCAACATTCTCGATAGGAGGTTCCCCTGAATGAGCAATTTTAGTTTTGGCTAATAGATCCTTCTTCCTCTTCTTCCATTTCTCAGTCCGCTAGGAGGGTTTCTATTATGCTGCAAGTTGCTTAGTTATGTCTTTAGCCACCTTTTTCATCATAGTTGGCTGAATGGTGGTGGATGTAGTGGCTACATGCTTGTCAACCTTTGATTTTTAGGCCTTGGTTAGGGCTAGTAGCTTAGCAAGATTCACTTCACCAATACCCATATCTACAGTACGAGCAAACAAGTTAATGTTAAAGAATAAACTTACATTCTCCGTATCAAGTAAGGATCAAAGGTGACAATTCTCCCCCCAAGTTGCGAGAACAGCTTTCCTCTTGTAACTATACTTGGCAAGTTAGTAACTCTTTAGCTTACCTTCCTTTTTGGAGAAAATTGGCTCTCTACTTTCATAATGCCTGATAATACTTTCATAACGCCTGATAATCCTTTCTATGTCTTTCGTACAGATCGATTCTATCCACTAAGTCTAGAAATCCAACTCTTCATTAGACATGATCGACATTAATTTGTTGTGCTATTTGTGAATCTTAGACTCCAACCCATCCATGAACTTGTGCCCATGCCTTGCAGTAATAAAATACCACTTGTCAGGCTGTCTCTTAATCATGAAGAAAAACTAAAATAGTTGAGGTGTAGCCCTAACTTCAACTTCTTCATAAACTATCTCAAAAGCTGTTAGAAGCCAGTATGTGTTGGGTGAGAACATATTTGATGTAATTCTAAAGTAGTTGAACCCTTAATAAATGTTAAGAAAGGGAAGTGCAATCCAAAATCTAAATATTTCAGGTACATATAGAATTTGTGAGCTCTTGGGAAACATAGCCTCTCCTCCTCTCTTAACCTCCTTAGATTCTACATTTCAAGAAGATCTTGCTAGTACTTGTTGTATTTCATGATAAGAACTCTATCAGTAGAACTAGCAGTTTCATCTATAGAGTCATAGAAGTACACTATGTTATTATACAGATATCTTACTGAAGATTTCCCTTCTTTATCCTTGGGATAATCATCTACAAAATGAGCATTTATTTGGGTGAGTTTATCCTACCTTTCCTCAATACTATCAGTCGAGTTACTAGAAGAGTACACCACCTCGCTCCTTATTTAGGGGGGAAAAGTAGCCTTAGTTTCGGTTGCTTTGGAATTGGAAAGAACAAGTCGATGGATGACATTGCGAACCATACTTGAACGTTTATAAAGAATGGTATCACAGAAGTTGAAGAACTTGAAAGTGAAGACAAGAAAATGAGAAAATTTGTTTGTGACTTTGAGTATAAATGAATTCTAATTTTGAAAAGTCCTATAAATACAAACAGCTTATCCTCATAACTGCAAATTTGTTTCTAATGATAATGATGCGTTAATTTGATAGTGGTGCAAATTTTTTATGTGCGTTTTAAGACAAAAATCTAACAATTGACAACTCCCTAGTAGTTATTAGGCCTACGATGTAATGATGACTAAAGCGATAGGTGTCATACCATACACTTTTTGGTTTTTTAAACAGGCGGGAATTTGAAAGTTGCAACTTTTCAATTAGGATGCAAACTATCTTGCTTCCCATTTTGCTCGGCATCTAAAGAACTATTCCCCATTCGGCCTCTAGAGCAGTATGTATTACTTTCTTTGTTGAATTCTTGAACATAGGAGTCGAGGGACAAATATTGATAGTCACTTTTCATCTACCTATCTCACTCATCCATTCGGCTGTTGACAGGCTACGCAATCCATATTCTTGGCACTTTGCCAAGTAATCGACATTCTCAGTACTACGCTAAAGTAACACGGATCCATTATAGATTTGACTTTAAGTTCATAGCGTGAACAGTTATCATAAGTACGGTTATAATTACATAATTGCCTACTCTCCCTACATTTTAGGAAAGGTGACTAATTAAGATGCTTTCATGTGTCTCGGCAGTTATTCCAATAACTACTCCTTCAAACATGCCAATCTCCTATAAAGATGGGAAAGAAACCCTATAAGAGATCATCTTATAACTCTGAACTTCTATACTTTACCCTTCTTATTCCTACTTATTGACTTAGGCATTGAAGTAGTCGCATTAAACTAGCCCCGGTACTAAGCATTTGTCTTATCTTTATAGGATATTTCCAACTCTCGAAATTCACCAACAACAGTACAAAATTAGCTTAACGCCAATTTTTCTAAAAATAGCATTTTAACTCAAAATTATGAAAAATTAGGAAAATAAGTAAATTTAATTATAAAATAAAAATCAAGCACTCTGAACATCATTATAAACTTCTAGAAGTCACAATATGTAAGGCTTATTAATTAATTTTACCATAAACTAATTATTCTAACAAAACAACAAAATTTTTAATTTTAATCAAAATAATTATAATAAATATTAAATATGCTTATTTTTAAAAATTCTTCTTATTGCAATTAAATACATATATTAAAAATATTATGTAATAAAATTCTACTCGAAAAGACATTATTTAATATTTCTAAAATTTAATTTAATTTTCACCCAAATAGGGTAAATCTTTAAGCACCCTAAATTTTCACCAACTATTTAATTAAAATCAAATTATTATATTAATCTCAACATAAAATAGTCATAGAAAACCAAATTTCATTATTAAATAACACCATTTGTTATTTTAAAAAATTAGATAAGTTATAGGAAAAAAATTGGTTCACTTGAATCGGTTGACATACATGATCAGAAAGGCTTCTTTGGCCACTCACTTTTTAACCCAAAATGGCCACCATAGTAGAACTTCAACACCTTATTGAATTAACCTAGACCAGATTGTGCTATATTTTTGTCCTGTTTTTCTTTTCATATTCTAATTTTTTAAAAATTTTTCCTAATCGAATTTGGTTTGCTAAAATGTCCAATATCTAGTATTAAGGGTCTATTTATAGATTTGGAGTTAAATGAGTTAATGATTCATCATGCCATGTGTCATTTTCTTAGCTTAGGTGTCATTTTTATGTTAATCTAACATGTTAGGTATCATTTTCTTATATTTTAGCTTTTAACTCATTATTTCTAGTTAGTCCTAGGTTGCCACATCATGCTTGGGTGGTTTGGTGACTCATCAAGTCAATTTGTAATTAATTTTTCATTATTTTATATTATTTTCCTTATTTTTATAATTTATCTTTATACATTTATTACATATAATGTATATTCTATGTAATTACATATATATAATACATAATTTAACTTCATTTATTATTTTTATAATTTAATTAACTTATCTCTAATATCTTGTTATATCTAAAAGTTTAAATTTCACGTTTTCGATAATTATCGGCTTTATTGATAATTTGATATTGTTATCAAATTAATTTTTTTATATAACTTATTTTGGGAAATCGACTTTACTAGAAAACTTTGTCTAACTTTTCTAACCTTATTGTGATGTTTCAATTAAAACAGATAATGTTGTACAATACCTTAAATTGAGGGGCTTGGATCTTAGGGTTATTTTATTGGCTCGAAACCTTACGGTGTTACATTACTCTTATTCTAATCCTTAAGTAAGGCTACCTAGTGAGTACTCTCATTAGACCAACTTGTGTGTTATATTGAGTTGAGCTGTGAGTCCATAGAGTTTCCTTAGTACGTTACATTCTCAGAATTGTCAATGGTTTTTACTTGTTTACTTTCATTGTTATTCACACATTTTCCCATGTTCATTTTCAAGCTTTCTGCACCCATCTTGATACTGACACTCTTGTTAGCTCTCAGTACTACATATCACACAGAGTATTTGTGTGCATGGGAAAACATGTTATGGGTGATGGGAGAGATAAAGTTGTTAAGAAGAGAAACTATTAGGAATATGCACTTGAAGTTGGATAATGTTGAAAGTCATAAAGGAGCTAGTCTTAGTTCAAGCCATGAATCAAGTTCTCAACTCAATTGGAAAGAGGATATGTTGAAAACTCTAAATATCCATTAGGATAGGGTTGAAAAGAAAATGGGTAAGATGCTAGTAGAGCAGAATTGCATCACGCGATTCTTTTGTAATGTGGTTGAATTGAGTAGTTTAAAAATTCTTGATGTTTCGCTTAAGTCTTCATCCTTACCCTCCTTAGAATAAATAGCTTGGGAGCTAGCCTAAGGAGAAGAAGACTAACAAGAGAAAGAGACGAAAGAAGATTTAGAAATATTTGAGGAGGAGGAACAAGCTCAGGAGGAGAGTTTATAAGAGGAAGTCAATGATGAAGAGGACGATGAAGATTTGGATTTTAAGGAGAACGATCACAATTTCATGGATGATGATTGAAGGGATGTAGCTACTTTTACTCTTAAGTTATTGCCTAGGATGTATTTCGATTTTACAAACTTGTTTCCTTTTAGACTCTTTTATTTGTTTTAGGTTTTGCTTTTCTCTTTTATGTTTTCTTTTGTGTTTTGATGGAAGGATAGTGTTTGTTGCTCGAACGTCTTAGAACTAATGGTCGAAGCTTTTAGATAGATATATTAATTTTTGCACTTGCAAATATGATGTTGGTTACTTCATAACTTATGGATCATGCAATTTGTTTCTCAATTTTCAGGGGAGTATCAGTTCTTTTCCCCCTCTTACAATCCTTTACTCATAAAGTATTTTGCATTGATTTAATTTCCATGTGTGGCTTCATTCGTACATTCGTGACAATATCCAATTTTAAGTGTAGGGAAGGGGCCACAAAAACTATTGCTAGGTAACCATTTTTTTTTTTCACTTAACCCAATTATTTAAATTGACTTGAAAAAATTTGGAGAATTAGCAACTTCCAATGGATTGTAATGAATAATTGAAAACTTAATCTTTAATGATTGAATTACACTTTACTAGAATTGATATGTGAAATCTTTATAGAGTAAAGTTACAGGTTATTTAGCCTAAGACTTTAAGATTTAGGATTAGAGTAATATCATTAGCTAGGAGTTACTCATGATTATTTTCAAACTTAATTTGATGTATACTTTCTTCTTAGATGACTTTGGAGCCCTATAATTCTTAGTAAACAAATAGATGAAAATTTTCTTTTGAGAAACCCCTGAAAACTTGAAATAGTTGGAGGTATAAAGTGATAACAATTGCATGAATAATCAATAATTAAAAAGAAAAATTGGTAAGGATTTGTCTTGGTCCCTCAGAAGAGGAGGTTGAATTCCACTGCTAATGCTAACGTAAACTTAACGAATAAGTTGGTATGGATCGATTTTGGTCCCTCAAAAGAGCAAAGTTCTTCCCCACTACCAATATGTGGGCTAAGTTAGTATAGATTAGTCTTAGTCCATTAGAAGAGAGAGATCATTTCTCACTGCCAACACAATCGACGTTAAATAATGTACTTAATTAATACTATAAATTTAGTAAATTTGAAGCATTCCCAATGAAAGCATGAACTAAGGGAGTGATGAGAGGATGATTGGATGTAGTATATGTTTACTCTAAATTATCACACTTAGCGTAATTGAAGAGAGGGTTGTATATATTTTAGTTAAGTAGGTTAAAATCTTTATGACTTTTTCTTGATTGGCGATATGTTAAATATGAACTTGAGTACAAGAATTCTTGATTAAATGATCTTGGTAAGCTTTAATTTACATGAATTAGCTTGTGAACTCTAGTACTTTATGTCTTTTGGTCTTTGAGAAAAGAATCGAGTATAAGAGTTAAGGAAGTTATTTAAAGAAAAATGATTGGAGTTGTAAGTTGAACTTTTTTTTTTTTTTTTGGGTTAAGTGTAAATTTTTTCCAATCTCTTAACCAATGATAGTTTTTAACTTAATAATTCTTATCTTAATTCTTTCTTTGATTTATTTGCTTAAGGATAAGCAAATTCTTAAGTGTAGAGAAGTTTGATAAGCTCTAGATTGATTTTATTTTATTTGGTCATTTTTGATGATTTTCCTTTGAAATAGTTGATTTTGAGATAATGATGCTTAATTAAGTAAAATCTAGTTTTCTAGGTTTTGAAATGATCTATGAGAGAAAATGTGAAAATAGAAACAAGTTTTACTCAATTTGGAGCTAAAAAAAGCAAGTTATGAATAATTGAAGATCGACACAATCTAACGACATGACTACATCATTTGTAAGTAAATTTGTAGTAATTTTTAAGCATTCATAGTCGATTATATGACATAAGGATATGACCATGTCCTCGATCATGTGTTTTGCAATGGCTTTATTTTTTCTCAACTATTATATAAAGCTTCTTTAGGGATTTTTATATAGAACTTTTGGCATGACTTTTTAAGAGTTTTTCAAGAACAAAACACTTAAGAGAGCATAGTACATTAAGACATCAAGATTTCAAGATTCAAGAACTGTCTTGTCAAACTCATGATCTATTTCTTCTATCTTTCTTTAGTTTTTATTAAAAATCACTCTTTTATCATGAGTAAGAAGTATAGCTTTTAGGTCTTATGGAACCTAGATCTCACATATGACACTTAGTTTTATTAAATCTAATAAAGATTTTTAGTTTTCTTGAATCAATTGTGTGTACTTATATGTTTTAGATTGATATTTCCATGGTTATTGATCTAAATCTAATATTGTACAATAAGATTGAGAGATTTTTTTTATAATTAGATCTACTATAGTTGATGAGAGTTTATATAATGTTAGAGATAAATTACAGGATTCTTCCAGATCTATAATATTATCTTTAAGCGAATTCACAACACATTATTGCGATCTTAGATTATGCTATAGGGAAGAGATTTTATAAGATAATCTAAAGATTAGGGTTAATAAGCTTAAGAAAGTTATTAAATATAATAGAGAATTTTACCGGTCAATGTAGACACCTAATTTTTGACCTTCTATAGTCTTAATTTTTATTTTTACAAAAAGGGTCCTAATTCAAAAAAAAAATAAAAAAAATAAAATAAAAATTAATAAATATAATAAAAATTAACAAATAATGAAAATACCAAAAAAAGAAGAAAAGGAAAAAATCATAAAAATTTCGTAGATTTTTAGAAAGTAATTTATATTAGGAATAATTAGTTTTAGTTAAAAATTTTATTCTAGGGAATCGGATAGTTTAATTATAATTGAACTGAATGTCAATGCACAAGCCAACGGCTTAACGGATAAGAATCGGAGTATTTGGGTTGGATTTAATTTGAGGTCAGGGGTTCGAGTTTCACCAGGCATCTATGTCTTTTGTTTTTTTTACATATTTTACAAGAGCGAGAGAAATAAACGGGATTCATATCTAAATAAAAACATTTGAATCTAATTTGATTTTATTTAGTCAGATTTGAATTAATTTGGATCTAGTATATAATCAAATTAGTCACTGAGCACTTACCATTTTCATCCTTCGTCCATCCACTGTTCATCGTCGACGTTATCAGTAACCATAGCAACAGAGCAAGCTGATGTGATCCAGCACCAGATTCTGCTGCAAATCTTCGACCCTTTTCTCCAACCCCATAATAGCCCAACCATCAACAGTAGCTGCTACAACCACAGCAACTGAACGTGGCAACCCCCCACGCTCATTCTCCTCCTTACCTTCGATACGTCACCACGTTCCCTACCATATACACCCTTCAACCTCACGTCCACTACGTCCTAGCTCCTGCATACAGCTTTACTGTATTGCCGAACAGCAAGCCCAGCCAGCAGCACCGTTGCAACTTTCAGATTAACCTGCCATACCAATGTCTGCCGCAACAAGCCAAACCGAGTTCCAACGTCCAGCCATACGCTTCACATAAGCCACCACAGCCGTAAATCCATCATTGCTGCAAACATTCGATTGATCCAACGCTTCTCCGAACGACAATATACGCATGCCATAGCTGGGCATCATCAGGTTCAGTTTCTATCTAAGTTTTTTCTTTATTATTACTATTTTTGATTTATTATTATCATACTATATTATTGCTTTTAGGATTTTTGTGGTTTAACATGCTGTGCTATATATATATATGTATATATGTGTATTTCTTAGTTTGAGATATTTCTTTTAGCATTAGCTTTATTATGGATTAGGTATATTATGATAATATAGAGATATATATATCTTATAAGATTGTTTTTTTTTTTTTATTATATGCCTTATTACATTATCTATTAGTGATATAATATATATATATATATATATATATATGTTAGTTTAGGAGTTTAGTATTAGTTCTTGTACAAGTTTATTATATGGAATTAATTTATTTTGATAGATAGTTATATATATTAGTTTAGTGGTTGTTATAATTAGTCATATTTTAATATTTAGTTTTATTTAAGGATTTATCATATAGAAGGTTGTTTTTCTTTAAATAAAAATTAATAAAAGACCCTTTTTTAAAATAGGATTGTTAAAGCAAATTTTTTTAAAACAATAACATTTAAGAATTAGGACCCTTTTTTGTAAAAAAGAACAATTACATATTTGTTAAAAACACGCTCGAACCCACTCCTCAGACCAATTCTATAGTTGTGCGCATGATAGGATTGGGGATCGAATCCATTTCCTTTCATCAGCTTTGCGTGCCTTGCCTTGCAGGTATGTAATAGTGGTTTTTAATTATTGTTTATAGGTTGTTTTATTTATTTATTTTTATCTCACTTAGTATATGCATAGTTATTTTTAAGACTTGTACTAATTTTTTATTTTATTTTATTTTTATCACGTCTTTAATTGCTAGTAATTAGTTATAGCATTAGTGTCTAATGAACATATGTTAAGTTAAGTTTTAGTTTATTTATTTTTTATTAGTTTTTTTAGATTTCATGTTTTCAAAATGATATCTCATATTTTACAAAATCTTGTTCTTTGCATTTGTATTAATTTAGAAAAATTGCATTAGGCATGTTAGGTTTTTCTAAATAAAAAAAATCATTTTGTTGTTGATAAAATAAAAAAAAATCTTTAATTGATTTCTTTTCTATGGTTAGATGTCTTTTTCATAGTTTAGATATCTTTTCCATAGTTTAGGTTTCTTTTTTATGATTCAGACATCTTTTCTATGATTTAGACATCTTTTCTATTATTCAGACATCTTTTTTATAATTTAGATTTTTTTTTCTATGGTTTAAAAATCTTTTTCATAGTTTAGACATCTTTTCTATGATTTAGATATCTTTTCTGTGATTAAGGCATCTTTTCTATGGTTAGGAATTTTTTTTTTCTTTCTTTCTTTTTTAATGTTTTAAGCATTTTTTCTATATAAAAGTTTCATCATGTAGAACATTGCATATTTCATAAAATCTTTAGGGTTTTTCTCGAAAATAAAAAAATTATCACTTAGTTATTTTTAAATGAAAATTTTAATTTGGCGCTTTTCAAAATTAGGTTTTTAGGTTTTTTTTTTATAATTAGGAATAAAAATTAGGCTTTTAGGGATTTTTCTTAATAAAAATGAAATGATTAATAAACACGCAAATTCAACCAATTATTTCTTTTATAAAAAGAATCAATACACTAAAGATTTTCCGAAAGAACTACAATCGTCTGATCCTGGCTAGCGAGTACGTAGGCACCTTCGGGGCGACGATAAAATATGTAGAAACTTAGGTTCTTTTTTCTTTTGATTTTTATTTATTTATTTTTAAATATTATAATTAAAAAAATAATCTTAATTTCGGCAAATAAATATTGGTACCCGTTAGCATTTAATAGGTTAGTACTCGAATTTGGAACCCTCTGGTTCTTTATTAAAATTGAAATCAAAGACCGGTAGCTAAATCGTAACCAATCCACCCAATTAGTTATGGTTTCTTTTCTTTTCCCGACTCCAGTCGGGTGGCGACCCTAAAAAAATAATTTTTAATAAAAAACTAGAATTTCTCAATTTCTTTAGTCGAGGATTAATATTAAATGAGTTAGGATTTAGTATTAATCAAGAAATGAGAAATTAATATTATAAACAGAAAACCGAAAAATCAGGCTCGACAGTCAAGAAAAATTAAAGATTGAATTAGATTATCTTTAGTGAAAGTTGCATGTGTAGATCTAGGGAATTAAGATCTAGGTACAATGTTGAGTCTTGAATTAAATCTTTAAAATTTTTCTTTCATGCTTGGTTCTTAATTATTTGCTTAATTTAATTTGTTGCAGCAACTTTAATTTAAAGAATTGAATTCTTGAAATTGAATTTATCTGTTAAATAATAAAGTTAAGGTTGATATTTGTATTTGTGGTTTTTGAAGGATTAACATTCAGACTTATATCCACTTTACTATAATTTAATAGGTACACTTGCCTAATACCAACGGCTTGCACCCAATTTGGTTGACATAGGTGCTAATGGCTTGATATTTGATGTAAAAGGCTAAGACTATTGCTAGGTTGATTGGATAACCCTTCTCAAGGCTATAGAAGTAGATGACCTCATGTATTACTACTACCCTATTACTTTTGCCTTTTCCACTAATAGTATAGCTAAGCAACAGGTAGAGGAATTGGTATGTAAGATTTTTTATGTTGTTTAGTTTAACTTATTCACTTCCATTATAGTTATTTTATAGTACAAAATAACTTTATAAGAATCCTTGAAATTCCATCGCTATTATGCTTGTCTAGTTTAACTTCTTACTTTTGTTTTCTAGTTAGTTCATTTTGTTAGATGCAAAGAAAACCTTGTGAACTTAATTAGATCGATAGAATTCAAATTCTAGACTTCAAAATTTTTCAAAGATCAACGCAAAACCAGGGAAGTCTCAATTCTTTTTCATTTTATTTTTCTCCTATTTTTATTTTGAATTGCTTTGTTATAATGTACATTAAGGACAATGTATAACTTAACTGTAGGGGTACAACTATACAATATATGTTAATAATTTAGATAATCGCTTAAGTTTGTGAATTTCTCTTGAATTAGAAAATCTTAGAAATTTATACCCCTTATGTCTTAACCAAGATTTTTTTTTTTTCGAAATTTGCTCAAATCTCTTATGAATTTAGAACACTTAATTGAATTTAAGTGGTTAAATCCTTATAATTCAGAGTTCCCTATTGCTTAAGCTTATACTTACACTTGATATTAGGATAGGTATTATGCGATAAGGACTGATTATTTTAATTTCTAAGCTTAATTCTAGAGAATAGTCATCTATCCCTCTTTTTCAAAAAATTTTAGATTTGATGAGTAAAGGAGATTTGTGCTTTGAAAGTCTTTTAAAAACTCAAAGTAGTTGGAGGCATTAATTGAATTGTTAAAATAATTACTAAAATTTGGTAATGATCAATCTTGATCCCTTAAAAAAGTGAGACTTTTTCTCAGTCCCAATTTGCAAAAAGGAAATTAATTAAAATTATTAAAGATCGACCCTAGTTCTTCAAAAGATGGAGGTTCTTTCTCGTTAATGATTGCTAAATACTTAAAAAAAGGTTAAATTAGTAAGGATTAGCCTTGGTCTATTCGGAGAGAAAGGTTCTTTTCCCAATGCTAATTAGCTTAAATAAAGAAATCAATTAGAATTAAAAAATCTCCTCATGAAAATTGAAAGAAGTGGAAAGACAATCAGAGAATGAATTGATATAATATGCATTTAGTTTAGTTTTCAATTTAAAAATAGTAAGGGAAGATTTCCCTTCACTTGAGTTAGAGTAATGAAATCTCTGTAACTTTTTCTTAGTTTATTAATGTTTATTTTAATCTCTAGTTTAGTTTCTGTTGAAGTGATATGGCTGGCTCTAAATTATTAGGATCGATTATTGAAATTCAGCAGTTCTTAAGGTATTATTTTCTAAATGTGCTAAAGGCATTATTAAGTGTCATAGTGAAGTTATAGTAGTTGTACCATATAAACTAATCTAAGATAAAAGATGACTTTATAACTGCTATTGTAGATGTAGCTTATATAAGGTGAACATGATTTAACTAGTTGGAAGCATTTAGTAGCGTATCTATTATAAGCAAAACCTATGGTATTTTCTTTATAATAATCATAAGGAAAAAAATCTATAGTACATACTTTTAGCACTTATCTCACGTTTACATGGCCATATTTATATCAAAAGTTACATTGTGCCAAGAAAAGTTTCAAAAGTTTATAGGTTTTGACATACATATATAGATTTCATTAAAAAAACTAGTGACTGCTTAAGGAGACTAGTTAGTTTTCCCTAAACAAGACACTAAGAGTGATTAAGTTTCAACAGTCTTCATACTTTTCCTCACTCGCAACCCTTGATGTGCTAACCTGTGGTTAGGTGTAATGCTATATCTTTACTTTTAGTAGCTACTTGCAACAGAATTTATAAGGATGTGAGCAAAACTAATTCTGTAAGCAGGATAAAGATAGAAGAGTACAATACAAGTACAAACAAAGTTATTCTTTATAATTAAATGCATTGCAATCAATCATACGCAACATCACACAATATTACCCGGTCTATTGAGAGGTTAAAGAAATTACATTTGCTTTAACATATATTAAGGAGTTTACTGTGACTTAAATCTGACTAAACCTAGCCTTATGTAATGGAAAATACCCTCCTCTCAAGACTACCTTTAAACTCTGGCCCTTAACCTTACTGTGACCACCTTACCTATCACTTATTTGACTAAGAGTAGGGAAATGACCATTTTAGCTATTCTCATTGAAGGAGATTGGTATTTGGTATAACACATCTAATCATTACTCTAATGGGTTACTATATATGTCCACTTGAGTTAATGATCAAATTTCTATTAGTTTCATTCAAAGGTGGCCAAACAAGATCAAATAAACTAATAATATGAAATCATGTAAAATAGTACTCTTAAGAGTTCTACTCTTGCCACCAAACAAAGTATCAATCGCACACATGACATGTGCATAGATAGCTAATTTACAACCACAAGCAAAAGTACTCTTAAGTTTCCATATACTTTGATATAGTATCCTAACCAGCGGTAAAGCCCTAATCCCAACAAACTTGTACAAATGTTTACTTCAATAGGTATGTACTGCCAGTATTCCATTCACTTGGAAATCCTATATATATTAAAACCCAAATTTAGTTTTTGTAAGATTTACAAACAGTAAGGTTCTATCTAACTCTTTGTATTGCCATACAACTTTGTTGAAATACTGTTTAAATAGTTATTTTAATAAAGTCTCATATATTATGAAATATAGATATATTTATACATGTATTTAATTATTATAGTTTTATTATATAAGTTATATTAAATTCATAAATATTAATGGATATATGTAGTTATACTATCACTTATAATATATCATTTGGATTGTATCAAAACGTACATTTAATTGATCAAATTGTGTTTCAATTATGGAAAAGTCATTGTAGGATGACAGTTTTTGTAATATTATAAAAATACTTGTTTTATTACCTAAAATTATCTGATTTTAACAAAATTAGTATTGTTGGGTTAATATGAACTCGATAATACGTAATACGTGTTCTATTTCAAAAGATAACTTTTAAAGAATATTTTTAATCTTAATATACATATAAATTTATGCAATGGGTAATATCACATTAATATCATATTATCTAAACAAAGTGTATTTTTTTAATAGAATTTTCAAGTAAAACATAATAAAATACGTATTTTTTGTCCCTAAAACATGTACATCCTAATCTAGGCCATAAAATGTCACAAAATATAAAAAATAAAATAAAATGTAATCATGTTTGACTAGAATAAATATAATTATGATTTAATCAAATAATTAACATATTTTTGTCTAATATTGCTAATAATATGTCTTGAATTGTAAATTAAGTCATTTGATTAGGAAAATTCATAATAAATAATTAGATTATAAAATAAATCTTTGAAAATTTCTATAAACTCAAAAAAAAATATATGGAATATAACCAGCAACTTACTTCACAAAATCGTGGTTATCACCTAAATATGCAAAATTACATTTTTTCCCTTAAATTACGATTAGTTAAGTAAATAATATCATTTTCATACAAAATAATTTCCATATCATCCTAACATTACTACAAGTGTCTAGAGGTCATCAAATATCATTTGTATAAATTATTTTTGTTAAAATCAATTTATTCTAGAAAATTCCATTCTAACAGTTTTTAAGGTAAAAAATACAATAAATACTAAACATGTATAAAATCAAAATTGGACTACATCCCATTAAACTAGATGTAATAATGATCTTACAAAAAAATTTTGAGCTCAAAATAGCATCACTTGATATATTTATCTTTGAATTGAAAATTCGGCTAAATAGTATAATTTCTTAATGAAGTATATAAAATGCTTAAAATGTTATCAAAATTATTATACCACATGAAAGTACATCTAAAATAACCTAAGAATAAAATTTTCCATAATTTTCCTAATTTATGTGGAATTTTCAGAATATAGAGGAAACACATAACAGAACATGGAACTCGCTATTTATCAGACCTTTGCTAGTTGGCAACTAGTGGGTTATGTCAATAAAGCTCAATGGTGGGTCCTATGCTAGGGGCCAGTGGGGTTTCAAAGCATGTTGTCGTTTGGTAAGGGAATCGTCTTAGGGTAGTGGTTTGCTCTATTTTTCTTATTTTCCAAAATTTTTTTTTATTGTTCTAAGGTTCCAATATGTATAAAATAAAGTCCTAGTTTCTTGTTTATACTGATTTGGGTTGGCCAAATTTTTCCTTTAAGATTAGGTATTATAGTTGATTTTTTTCTTCACTAATTTCTAGGGTGGAGTTGGCTCTTACTCTTGAATTCAACTTTTGATTCAACACATGTTTATTGGATTAGCTTGCTACAGTGATTCTTGTAATTTCACAAGTTTTTTTAGATGAGTTTTGGTTATTTTTAAGGTGCTTTTAATATTTAAGATACAATATATTAACATTTATAAGTTTTGTTAATATATGTGTATACATCCTACATAAATGATACACGTAGTGACTAATCTACCTATTTAGTTATGTTTTACCCATGTTATTAATTTTTAGGATATATTTCCTCGTTAATTTTTTAGATTTACCACTTATATTATACATTTTTAGGGTTTTTGGATTAATTTATGGGTATATTTATTATATATACTAAATATATTTAAAAGTATATATATATATATATTTCATATATTAGGTTATGCAATATTATTAACTTTTACAAGTTAAATAATTTATCTTTAGCGTCTTGTTATATTTCGGGGCTTAGATTTAAAGATTCCAAGAAGTTTTATATTATATTGAATAATTATACTTTTAAGGCTTAAATTAGGATTTTATGAAATTACTTTTAGTATCTAACTTTACTAACTCACTTCCATTAACTTTTCTAACCTCATCATAAAGATTGGACTCAATTTGATAAGTTTTCTCGAGAGCTCTAAATTTAGATACGGTTACCCTAAATATGACTTTTGGAGCTTACATTTCGACCCTCCTTTAAGAAAGTTTTGTCCTCAAAACTTTCAATCCAACCATCACATAAATGATAACTACTTATTTTCTAATGAAAAACTTGTTACTCACTATCTCTTTGAAAAGTTTTGCGTAATGATTCTTCATTGCCATCTTTGACCCCCAAGTTATCTCCACACTCAAACCATTAATGATAGGAATTAAACTACTGGACCCTTGACTTAAACTTGAGCTCGAGGATTAGAAAGCATGGCTAGACAAGTTCTCTCTTTACGTACCACATTTGAGGAATCTGAGCTATTACAATCTACCTACCTGATGCCTTGGTTGAGCTGAACCCTCTTGTACTTACGGATAGTCTCCAATTGTTGACTTGAGACATATCCAAACAATAGCTCAGCTCATTCGACTAGTTGTTCAATTGACCTAAATCCAAGCTATACCCAATATGTCCAAGCTAAATTCACCTTGGAAAATTCGCTTGATTAGCTCGATGATTAGCTCGATATTGTTGAACTATTACCTCAACTTGGCATTATCACTCAACAACACTTAGGCTAGTTGACCAATTGTGCGTCTTTCGCCAAACATACAACCACTAGTCACCTACCACGTATCTAAGGACCTTATGATAGAATCTTCCATATAAGATGCCCATTTTTGTCGTAGTTTCAACTATATCCTTTAGACATTCCTTATAATGTACTTATTTTAAACATTACCTTTTTGTCTTTTCCATTTTAGGTAAGATGCCCTAACTTTTCAGGTATAACTACCTATTGTAAATGTAGCCGCAAATCATCTTACATTCTCTAGTATTGAATATACTCCCTTTTTCATAAACATTGCTCATAGCTTATTTGCTTATTTTATTCTTATCATAATCCTTAAGTAAGGTTAGGTGGCGAGTACCTTCATTGGACTTGCTCATAGGTTACATTGAGTTGAGCTATGAGTCCTTGGAAGTTCCCTAGTGCATCATATCTTTAGAGTTGTTTGAGGGTTGCTTGTTTTCTTTCCTATTCTTCACGCATTTCCCACCTTGTTTTCAAGCCTTCGATAAGCTTGGAACCACCCCTAATATGGTTGCCCTTGTTAACTCTTGGTGTAGCATATCACCTTAGTATTAGAGCTAAGGTTTATTCGGGTAAGTTGTATTTGAGCTTTCGTGAAAGTAGTGCTTGTTGTAGTAGTGTATTGAAGTTGTGCGAAGGTTAATTGTAAGTACTTGGGTAAGTAGAAGGTGTAGTAGTTTGCTATGGTTGTGTATTTTTTTTTTGCCATGTTTCAAACATACGAAAATAGAGCAAGTTTCGATTATGTTTATTGGTCTTCAAAAGTAGTCACTATGCTGATAGTTAGCTTAAACTTTCATATGGAGAAGAGTGTGTGTGAGTTACTTGAGTTAAGTAAGCCATTCCCAATGTTGTGTGGTTTTCGAGTTTGTTTACCTAGTTTTATCAAGAAGATGATGGTTCTTAATGTTAATGCCGGTATTGCAAATGATAATAGTAGTGTTGTTTACTATGGATGACAACCTTAAGGTATCTCAGAAGTATAGATGAATGAATTGATGAATTAGCCAACATTGTAGCTGACCTTACCAAGGCTATACATGCATAAGCCTTTCAACCAGCTGAGGTTATATAGAATACTCACTAAGTTGCTCGACCTACGAGAGGATGTAACCTAGCTCGACAAGCTCATGGTGGAGGAGTAGGAGGATGAGCACGAAGGAGGATTGACCTGGGTGATTTAAATGAGGAAGAAGATGAAGAGTACAATGGAGAAGAGAAGTGAGCTAGGGTACTTTAAGCTGTCGACCATGTGAAGCTTTAGATTCTAAGCTTCAACGATTCTAGGAATGCAAACGACTATCTAGATTGGGAGGAAAAGATTGTACATGTTTTTTACTATTATTAGTATAAGGATCGTGAGAAGGTGAAGGTTACTGTTGTCGAATTCTTAGGGTAAGTCACATTATGGTAGAAGAACTTCCAGACCATAAAGAGGCAGAAAGGATATAGAGAAGTCGGTACCTAAGCTAAGATGAAAAGAATTCTTAAAAATAGGTTTGTATCGAATACCTACCTATAGGGTACTTTTGCTAGACTTCAAGAGCTATGAAAAGCGAGCCAAACTATTAATGAGTATGTTTAGGAATTCCAAATACTTATGATTCGATGTGAAGTGGATGAACCACTAACTCGAATAGTATCTAGATTCCTTATTAGATTAAGAAGTGACATTTAACATATTGTGGAACTTCAATAGTTTACTACATTGGACGAGGCTATAAGAATAGCCCATCGAGTAGAAAGATAGAGGAGGAATAGGCCAAGGTGACCTCTAATAAGTTGACTTGGTTTGTCAAGCCAACTTACTCAAGGAAATTACCAAACTCAGCAAAGTGCTGAGCCAAATAGAAGGGCAGACATTAGAGTTGAACAAAAGGGTTGACTAACTAATGATGAAGTGCCATTGAGAACTTATGAGAATGGATAAGGATCTAGGAGAAAGACAAGCTAAATCAAATGCTTTAAATGCTAAGGGTTTCGGCACATAGCTACTTAGTGTTTGAATCGAAGAACTATGGTTATTAAGGGAGATGTCTCAAAGCTTGATGTGGACATCACTAATGAGAAGCCCGAGGAGGAGGTTGTTCTTAAAGAGAATACCGCCCAAGAAGGAAAGCTTGTTGAAGAGGACATGTTTGCTTGTCTAACGTGTGATGAGTTTAAAACCCTCTATTGAGGAGGAGTAGAGAGAGAATTTGTTTTACATTACTTGCAAAGTAAATGAGTAAGTTTATGCCCTCATAGTAGATAGTAGGAGCTACACAAATGTTGCGTCTACCCACCTAGTTAAGAAGCTCAAGTTGCCTATTATCTTATACCTAAAGCCATGTAAGTTGCATTGGCTAATGAAAGAGGGGCACTGTATATCACTCAATAATTAATACTGTCGATTTTTATTGGTAATTACTTTGATGAAATTCTTTGTGATATATTACCCATGTGCGCATCACATGTATTAGAGATTTATTTATGATGGTTTTAGGAACACATATGTGTTTAAGAAGGAGGAAGAAATATTACTTTGAATCTTATGATGTTGAGCCAAGTAAGTAGATTGCAAGCTAAATTAGCTTAGGGAACCAAGAAGGCTTTGGTTTTGAGTTGAGTTGAGTTGTGAGGGGTTCTTAAAGTTGAGATGTCGACCTTCCTATTAGTATGGAAACTATTCAAATTGAAGGAGCAAGTTGAACTTCCCCTAGAGATTAAAGAGCTGTTGGACAAGTATGCATACCTATTCCTAAAACAACTACTAGAAGAGTTCCCCCTTTCTGAGGCATAGAGCATTGCATTGACTTGATACCTAACGCTGTCCTCCCAAACAAACTAGCTTATATAATGCACACTAAGCAAGCTGTAGAGCTCCAAAAGCAAGTTAATGAATTATTAGAGAGGGGATTTGTAAGAGAGAGTGTTAGCCCCTGTATTGTACCTGCATTACTTGTGTCAAAGAAAGATGGCACTTAATGTATGTGTATAGATAGTAGGGCTATCAATAAGATTACAATCAAGTACCTATACCACATCCCGAGGTTGAATGATATGTTAGATGAACTAAGTGGTGCAAGAATGCTAAATGAGATTGATCTGAAGTTAGGATACCACCAAATTCAAATGAGATAAGGGAACGAATGGAAAATTACTTTTAAGACTCGATATAGCCTGTACGAGTGGATGGTCATGCCTTTCGAATTATCGAATGCCTCAAGCACTTTTATGAGATTTATAACTTATGTTTTGAGGAATTTGATGGAAAAGTTTGTTGTTGTCTATTTTGATGACATCCTTATCTACATTATTGACTTGGCAAGTCATGTTGATCATTTGTAAGCCATTTTTTATGTCCTCTGAGTAAAGAGATTGTTTGGAAACCTGAAGAAATGTTGTTTCTACCGTGAGGAAATGATCTTCCTAGGTTACGTGGTTAGTAGAGGAGGACTAAAGGTTGATGAAGAGAAGGTACAAGCTATTATGAAGTGGCCAACCCCAACCTCAAGTGCTAAGGTGAGGAGTTTCCCTAGATTGGCATCATTTTATCGATGCTTTATCTAAGGATTTCGTACCATAATAATGCCTCTAACAGCTAACAAAGAAGAATATGGAGTTTAAGTAGGGAGAGAAAGAGGAGAGTAGTTTTGCTAAAATAAAAGAAAGGTTAACCTTTATCCTAGTCTTGGCTTAGTTAGACTTTAATAGAGTGTTTCAGCTTGAATACGATGCATTAGGTGTCAGCCTTAGAGTTGTAATGATGCAAAAAGGCTGATATGTTCTTATTATAGTAAGAAGCTTAGAATAGTGCAATTAAACTATTATCTATATGACAAAGAGCTTTTAGCCCTAATCCGGGCTCTTTACATATAACAGCATTATCTTTTGCTAAAGGAATTTGTTATAGACATAGATCATAAGTCCTTAAAATATCTACGAAGCCAATCTAAGCTATCTAAATGCCAAGGTCAATGGATTGAATTTTCAAAAGGATTTAATTTCATCATCAAATACATGCAAGGCAAGAATAATTTAGTTACCGATAATTTGTCAAGAAGACATGTTCTTCTCACTAAGTTGCAAACTGAATTATTAGGGTTTGCAACCATTAAAGATCAGTATTAGTTTGATTCTCATTTTAATCCTATATTTGGGCGATGTGAGGAAGGAAGAGCTATGGATGAATACTATGTGAAGGATGGCTACTTATTCTAGGGAGGCAAATTATGCATACCAACCTATTCGATAAGAGAACTTAGTAAGAGAAGCCTAAAATGGAGCACTCTTTAGGCATTTTAGAGAACGAAGGATGTATGAGTTGTTAAATGATAACTTACAACATGTGGTTGAGGGATATATTGCAATAGGTTATAGGGTACCAACCCAACTAAATGCTAAAGCCTAGCTTATCTACTCTACACCCAAATATCTCATTTAATAACTTATTTTTGCTTATGTTATTTAGACTTCTTATTTCTTATATTTTTCCTAAATTGTCCTCATGTTTATTTTGTATTTACGGGAAAGCCACAAGAGCATTCTTTCAATTATTTTATTTATAAGTTAGACAGATTTTAGTATATTAATGAAAAACACTTAAGACTTTTCTCTTGGAAAACTCTTATTTACTCGTTTTTATTAATCTCTTTAGTAAGGATTATAGCAAGTAACCTTATAACTTGGATTGGTATATTACATCCGGTGAGTTGTAGGCTTTGTAAGATCTTGTTGGTATTTTATATTCAACTTGATAGTTCATGGATTTTCATTTATTTTCTTGTTATTATTCGTTATGGTGAAGTCTCTATATATATGACCTTAGAGACACATTAGCTCCATTAGTATCGGAGTGTAGTTCCAACAAATGAGCATGTTAGGTTTCATGAAGTTTTTGTATGTATATTATAGGAAGCTCATGTGTTTCTCCTGTTGCTACCATAATGAGTGTGTTAAAGTGTCCGATTGGTATTTGAGAAAGTGCTTATCAGTTGGTTTTTTTGTGTCATAAAGAATTTATTTATTAGAGAATTGGTGATTTAGGTCTAAGCAATATTTTGGGTTATTTTATGGTACTTTTTAGTATGGGTTTACTATTTGTTTGATTTGGAGTCTCTTTACAAAGGTTGGATATTCGATATCAATATATGTTAGAAAAATAAAGAGAGAGAGAGAAAGAAAAGGAAAGAAAATGGTGAAAGAGAGTATTATGTTCTGATGATTGAATATTATCTTTGTCATTTCCATACGTTGTATCACGAGAAACACCAAAAAGGGAAAAATTAAATCTGTGCCTTTTTTCATATCAGTAGCTGTATGTGGAGAAATTGTATCCAATATTTGAAGGCAACGACGACAGTGACTTAAAATTTGGGATTGCGAGTGAAAGCTTCAAAAAATTATTAGGGATTCGAATTGGGTGCTCAAATTGAGAAGTGGGTGTTAGATTTCCTTACAGTAGGTGTTCCAATTTCTGATTTGGGTATTCGAATCTAGTTAGAGTTTAGGCGGAGTTCCAGTGGGTTGACACAGATTGTTATGTAGGCTACTAGGTCATGCCCATGGTTAGGTTCTTGATGTGTGTAAGATAGGAGAAGATTATGGTGTTTGTATACAGCAACTGACGTACACACTATTGACCTTGCGTACACTTGTTTATTTCGTTGGTGTAGTACTTTGGAGACATTGTCGTATATGGGTGCACCGTGGCCTAAAAGCATTGCCTTATGCATCTGGGCACTCTTGTTATGAGTAAGTGATAAATAGTAGTGGGTGTACTAATGATTTTGTAATGGTCGTGAGCTTGCAGTCGAGTTGTGTCACTAGTGGTCGTGACTAAGTGTTGAAGTCGTGTGAGTTTGGCTCTGGTGTTCATTGAAGTTTAGTAATGTAGTGACGCTGCAATTTTGCATAGTATGTAGCAAGAGGTAATTGTACCATACTGTCTTCATTGGAGAGTATGTAGACAAGCATGGAGTTACATGGTGGTTTGTGGATTATGCAGAAGTGGAGCATGTGTGCTTTAATTTGTGTGTGGTGACCAAGTGAATTTGTTTAGTGGGCGTACAGGAGCTGTAGTGTATAGAGGAGTGGTGGTGTACCCGTGTTGGCAAGAATATTGGGATGTAGTGGTAGCTATTCGAATTTGAGTGTGTGAGACACAATGAAAGTACTTTTTTGCAACTGTGATTCTCAAAACATTCATAGGAGTCATGAGCTGCCGCGTAATGGTTTCTCTAGTGTGGTGGTGTTTAATGAGGTGAGCGACTGGGTTTGTAAGCTTAGCGTAGGTAGTAGTAGTGTTAGGCCATTTCATGGTAGTATTTGTGTAGATGTATTAGTGCTCAAAATAGTGTTTATTGTAAGTTTATAGTAGTGAATTTCCGTGCTGCTGTATGTAAGAGCCAAGTGTTTTTGAGTTTAAGTTGCGAGATTATTTGATTTGAGTTGTATTGTATAGCTATGATTGAAGCGTATGTTGGTGTAGTGGACAGCAGTGTGTATGAGTTGTTGTACTGTAGAGTACATTTGAAGTTGAGGTGAAGTGCCATGCTATCTATGCTATTGTGGAGTGTACCATGTTGTTGTGACCAAACTGAACTACTAATGAAAAATTTTCTGATCTTTCTTTATGTATTGAGCTTTAGAGGAGGAGCTTAAGCTGTTGTCAGATTGAAGACCCAATATTAAGCTGCCCTATTGTGTATGTAATAGTGTTAGCTTACCTTGGTGTGTTCAAGCTATTGCTATAATAAAACTGCCGAGTTGAACTGAGTTGTAAAGATAAGCTGAAGTGTCAAGAGTGTTGTTACATATGACTTAAGAAATTCCCAAGGTGAATTGAGTGAGTTGTGTAGTGTTGCATTGTCGAGCTTGCACGTTTGAGCCGAGTTGAACTATCATCGAGCTAAATTGAGGAGTTGTCTGAGCACCAAGCTGTTACAATCTAAACAACGAGCTGAGTGAACTTAGTAGTTGAGCTGATTCAAGTGTTGTTGAACTTATGCCGAGGTACCTAAAGTGCAGAACCGAACTATTTATGTACAAAAATTTGAGCTAATATATTGTTTGACCGAGTTGATGAATTGTATTTGACCAAGGTAAGTTAGGAGATTAACGAACACATACTGATCTATTTTCTATCGAAGGAGACATCTATCATTTTCGAGTTGAACTTAAGACTCCGATCCGCTACAATTCAAGGAGTGCCCACCTGTCGTTGCTTGATCCGAGCTAGTATTGGCTATATTTGAGTCGTGTCTGAAGTGTGAGCCAATTTTTGAGCCATTAAGAACTACTACTGAACTATTTTGCTGCTCTTTTCAAAATTGCCGCGCTTGTTTATAGATTGTACCAAGCTAGTGTGTTAGTGCTGAGACAAAAGCTGACATGCCATCCTAGTGAAGTGCTACTCAAATTGAGGTCGACAAAGAAGCGTGCACATCTGAGCTACTGTATTTTGTAGATTGCCGAGCTAAAGTACTATAGCATTCGAACCAAGCTAACATAGTGTGTATCCTATTTTGAGAAGTGCCGAACTGACAACTAGCTTTGTCTGAGCTGAAGTGTATGCGAGTGGGGTTGAGCTTTAGTGTTGAGTGGTTGCTGAAGTGCAAGTCTGAATTGATTCAAGCATAAATCCGAGCTGTTTTACTGCATTGTGATCGAGGCAAAGTAATGCGATGAACTGCTGTCTTTTTTTCCACTCAATTGCCGAGTTATCGAGCTGAGGTGTAAGATTCGAATTGCTTGTGTTTGCTGTTGAATTGAGTTAGGATAATTCCAAGAGTTACCAAACTGTTGTGACCAAATTTTGCTAAGCCAAATTGAAGTAGTGATCCGAGGTGCTAAGCTAGCATGTACATGTGTGTTGTGTCTACTGAATTACAGTGTGTGTCCATGCTTCCATTTTGATAATTTTGTCGAGTTGTGATTGGAAGTATAGAGGCCAAGATAGCCATTGTGTGTGTCGAGCAGTAAGTGATTGTTACAATGTTCAGTAAAGGGAACTGGTCAGCTTGCGACTTATTCGATGCAGTGAAGTTATGGAGAACTCATAAGTGGCTGATGTGATGTGTCCATTTCAGACCGAAGTGTGATATTGTGCAAGATATCGTGAGTAGCCTTACTCTATTGAAATTGTGCTACTGTGCTCACTCTCTAAGTTGCCGATCTAATAAGCACGTGTTCAAGTTGTAGTTGCTGAGGTGAGTTGATTTAGTGGATTTAAGTGCCGAGATTAATTGTAAATTACTGAGTTGCTCCAAAGAGATTAGTGTGTTATAATGAATGGTAGGAATTGAGCTTGATTCTCATAGTATGGTAAGAGAGTAAAATTTTTATGATGCGAAAGTGAATAAATTTTACATCAAGAGAAAACTTGAGTGGAGTATTATACTAATTCGGATTAGCTACTATCCTATAAACTTTATTCTTGAGATTGTTGTTAGAAGATTGAGCTACGAAACTATTAGCCACTCAAATCTATATGAGATTGTTTATAATGATAGAGTGATTCGAGTGACGAAACAAGTGAAAATGGCCTTCTCCATTGGCAAATTTCAAGATGAAGTTTTATGTGATGTTGCTAACATTAGAGATTAAAACACGTGTTTAGGTTCTCCATTGAAGAGAAGTTGTAACATAAACTATACGCATTTGAAGAATACTTATTCCTTCTATGACAAAAAATGAGTTGTGCTCCATCCTATCTCCCTAGCTAATCTTGAAGATGATTTAAGGATTGTTAAGACTTTAGTAAGGAGATGAAGGACTGAAAAGAAAATTCTCAAAGAGGCCATCAAAGAGGAAGAGGAAGACGATGAATGAGATATTACATCATCCATGGCGACCAAAGAAGAAACAAGTTATGAGGAAATGGATGAGGTGATAATTACTAAAAATGAAGTTGAGGGGCCAACATTGGGAGAGCATGAATCTTTAAGAGTACTTAAGGTTGAGCAGGAATTTGAGGTTTTACAAGTTTAGATACCCTTAGCTCATGTCATGTTTAAGCCTAAAGTTGTGTTATTCCCCATGATTGATAGCTGCTGGAACTACTTAAGGGTAATTGGCATGATATATGGTGAGTGGAAGGAAGGGTGTTTAATGAAGAGCTTGATTGATCGTGCTCATGATGAGTGGAAAGAGCATTGGATTGTGTTTGCTTTGATCATTGAGCTGAGTTGTTGTAGTTTATTTTTGTTTTACTCTTGTAGATTTGTTTCTTATCCAAGTAGAAGTGGGAGTGGTCAATTGTCATGTTTCCATGTCAAAACTCTTTCAAGAGGGGGATGATGATAGGCTTTAGGGTATCGACTTAACCAAATGCCAAAGCCTAGCTTATCTACTCCTTACTTAGATATTTCATTTGATTACTTATTTTTGCTTATGTTATTTAGACTTCCTATTTCTTGTATTTTTCATAAATTACCCTTATGTTTATTTTGTAATTATAGGAATGCTACTAGGGCATCCTTTTAGTCCTTTTATTTACAAGTTTGCTACTATGTATAAATAGAGCACATGTATAGGATTTTAGATAGATTTTGGCATATTAATAAAAGACCCTTGAGAATTTTCGATTGGAAAACTCTTCTCTACTTGCTCTTATTATTCTTTTTAGTAGTGATTGTGGCAAGCAACCTTATAACTCAGATCGATGAGTCACATCTAGTGAGTTCTAGGTTATGTAAGATCTTGTTGGTATGTCATATCTAGCTAGATAGCTTACAAATTTGCTAAAATCTCTTTTATTTTCTTATTATTGTTCATTATGGTACAGCCTCTATGTGTATGACTTTAGGGACACATCATGCCATTTAAAAGAAAGCAAAAACCTAAGCAGAATAAGGGAAGGCAATGCCTCTACCTACTCAAACCAAACCATAGGCCGATCTGAGTATGTATTTTCTCCTCAAACTACTCGAGGCAAATATTTTGTAATGGTTATCTTGGATAAGTTCTATATTTTGCATACCAAAACTAACGATGCTTCAACTATTTCTTCTTTGTTTTTGCATTTAATAGTTTGCTTGCATGGAGTGCTAAGGAGTGTAGTGTCAAATAAAGACCCAAAATTCTTGAGCCATTTCTAGAGAACTCTCTAGCATCGAATGGGAACCAAGTTATTGTTCAATACTTCTTTCACCCTTAAACTGACGACCAGATAGAGGTTTTCAACCATACCCTAAGTTCACTACTTTGAGCTATAGTGGAAAAGAACTTAGCTAACTAGGACGTTGCTTGCTCATGGCAAAATTTGCTTACAATAAGACAATACGTACCACCATTAGGCATGTCCTAATTGAGGTCATCTATGGCCTCAACCCTGAGCTACCCCTTAACCATGCCTCGATGCTGGCCACTAACTAAGAAAAACCAAAAGCAAGAACTAGAGCTTAGTCTCTCTAACAGATTTACCAACGAGTCTTAAAGCATATTGACAAAGCTGCTAGAAAACTAAAGGAGAAAGGCAAAGGAAGGAAGACTAAGTAGCTTTAGCCTGGTGACCAAGTGTAGCTACACTTTAATAAGGAAAGGTTTCCAAACAAGAGGAAGAACAAACTATCTGCTAAAACTAAAGGACCATTTAGGATACTCTTGAAGATAAATGACAATGCATGCTAACTAAAGCTACCGGAAGACTTTGGAGTGTTAGACGTGTTTAATGTTGCCAATCTCAACCCTTACCAACCTAAGGAGAACTTAGACGAAGACTAGCTAGATTTGATCCTAAATCCCAATAAGCCCAATGGGGATGATAGGAATCAAACCACTGGATCCTTAACTCGAGCCAAAGCTTAATGATTGGAAAGAATGACGAGACGGGTTCTCTCTTTATGCACCACATTTGAGGAATCCTAACTGCTATAGTCTACCAACTTGATGCCTTGGCTAAGCTAAACCCTCTAGTACTTATCGATAGTCTCCAATCATCGACTTAAGACACATTTAAATGACAACTCAGCTCATCTGACTAGTTGCTCAGCCTACCTGAATTTAAGCTATACCCAGTATGTCTGGGATGAATTCACTTAGGAGGAATCACTTGATCAACTCAGCCCTGTTAAATTGTCACCTCGGCTTGGCATCATCACTCAACAGCACCTAGGCTAGTTGAATAGTTGTCCATCTTTTGCCAAATGCATAACCACTAATTACCCGCCACGTGTCTAAGGACCCTTATGATAGAATCTTCTATACAAGTTACTTATTTTTGTTATATTTTCAATTATACCCTTTGGACATTCCTTGTAACATACTTATTTTAGACATTAGCCTTTTCATCTTTAGGTAGGATGCTTAACTTTTTAGGTATAAATACCCACTATACATGTGGTCACAAAGGATCTTACATTCTCTAGTATTGAATATACTCCCTTTTTTTTTGTGTACATTACTCATAGTTTGTTTTCTTATCTTAACCCTTAAGTAAGGTTAAGTGGTGAGTGTCCTCATTAGACTAACTCATGCATCACATTGAGTTAAGTCATGAGTCCTTCAAAGTTCCCTAGCACACATATCTTTGGAGCTATTCAAGGGTTGCTTGTTTTCTTTCCTATTCCCTATAGATTTCCTACCTTGTTTTCAAGCTTTCGGTAAGGTTAGACCTACCCTTAATATGGTTACCTTGTTAGCTCTCAATGCAGTCTATCAATTGCCCCACTATTCAACTTCACAATTCCTTAACTTTTGAATCCAGTTTTCTAATATCTTGGTTGGTTTCTCTTTAATCGTATAATCTGTTTGAAGATCCATTAATCTAAACTTAACTATCTTCTATAGGTCCTTCACAAATCTCCTTAACATTGACATGTAGAAAACATCATGATACCTTGCCAAACTTGGAGGTAAAGCAATTTGATATGCCACATCTCCAATTCTCTCTAACACTTTGAACGATCCCATAAATCAAGGACTTATTTTCACATGCACATGATCTCTTACTGCAAAATCCATAGGTTTTTTCCTCAAATTGACCCAACTATTATAACGATTGTAATGACTTTCATTCTTTGTCATATTATTTTCACTTTTTCATTTATTTGGTAGATCATGCTAGAACTTATCATTGTGTGTTCATCACTTTCCAATATAGTGGCAATCTACACTTTGATACAATGCTTTATATGGAGCCATCTGTATAGTTTCTTAATAAACACTGTTATAAGCAAGCTCTACTAATGGTAGATATTGGTCCTAATCACCATCGAAGTCTAAGATGCAACCCTTCAACATATCTTCTAGTATTTGAATAACTCTTTTTAACTTACCATTAGCTTGAGGACAATAATCCATATTGAACTGTAACTTAGTTCCTAAAGATTACTATAGACTTTCCCAAAGTTTAGACACAAAACGACTATCCTTATCTAAGGCAATACTAATAGGTATATCATGCAATATGACAATCTCTCACACATATAATCAAGCTAACTTGTCCATTGAATCATTAGTTCGATAAGGTAAGAAATGAGCACTCTTCGTCAACCTATCTACAATAACCCAAATCAAATCATAACTTACTATTGTTCTTGGAAGTCTTATTACAAAATCCATAGTAATATGATCCCATTTCCACTAAGGTATTTCCAATGGTTGTAATAACCAAGTGGGCCTTTAGTGTTCATCTTTCACATATTGACATGTAGTATATCCTAACACATATTGTGTTATCTCCTTCTTCATACGTTTCTACTAGAATAATGACTTTAAATCATGATACTTTTTATTTCCACCAAGATGTAAAGTATAACCAATAGTATGAGCTTCATCCATAATTTCCCTCTTTAACTTTGTATTGTGAGGTATAAAAACCCCATTCTTGTATCTTAACACTTGCTTCTCATCAACTTGGAAATGATATGTCTTTTGTTTCTTGGGATTTAATCCATTCCATTAAAGTCAGTTGTACAAAGTTCATCAATTGTACCTCTGTCTTATGCCACCTAAATCCATTCTCCAACTTCTCAAGTTTTAGAATTAACTCTTGTTGAGTAGTAAGTAGTAAAGCTATTTGCTCATAATTCTTGCGACTTAATGCATTCACTACCAATTAGCCTTGCAAAGATGATAATCGATAGCCAGATCATAATCCTAAATCAATTCTAAGCATTTTGCCTTAAATTTAACTCTTTTTGAGTAAAGAAAAATTTCAAACTCTTGTGATCCATGTAAATTTCACAATGTTGGCCATATAAATAATGTTTCTAAATTTTTGGAGCAAAGACTATAGTTGCCAATTTAAGATCATGCATTAGATAACTCTTTTTGTGAGGCCTTAATTATCTTGATGCATATGCCACTACTTTACCATCTTACATTAATATATAGCTAAGTTTGTTCTGAGAATCATCATTGTATACACAATATGGTTTACTTAGATCTAGTAGAGTCAGTATTAGAGTTGAAATCAAATCAACCTTTAACTCCTGAAAACTCTGTTCACATTCATCACTCTATTTAAATTTAACATCCTTCTCTGTTAATTGGGTTAAAGGTCTCACTATCTTATAGAAATCCTTTATAAATTGTCCATAGTAGCCTACCATTCTAAGAAAACTTCTCACTTCTAAAACTATAATTAGCTGCTTCCATTGAGCTATAGCATTAACTTTCTTAGGATCAACTAATATTCCTTCACCTAATATTATATGCCCTAAGAATGAAATTTTATTCAACCAAAAATCACATTTACTTAACTTAGGATATAGCTTGTTATCTCTCAGCTTTTGTAATGCAATCACAAATGTTTCACATGCTTCTCTTTGGTCTTTGGATAAATTAGAAAATCATCAATAAATGCAACAACAAATTTATCTAGATATGGTTGATAAACTTGATTCATTAAATCCATAAATATTACGAGTGCATTAGTTAGTCCAAATGGCATCACTAAAAACTCAAAATGTTTGTGTCTCATTTAGAAAGCCATCTTCAATACATCATCTAGCTTAATGCATAATTGATGATATCTAGATCTCAGATCAATCCATGAGAATATGGTAGCTCCATGCAACTGATCAAACAAATCATCAATTCATAGAATGGATACTTATTCTTGACAATTACCTTATTTATTTCTTTATAATTAATACATAGTCTCATAATTTCATCGTTCTTCTTCACAAATAACACTAGTGCTCCTTATGGATATACATTAGGTTGAATGAATCCTTTGTCTAACAATTCCTATAGTTGCTTATTTAACTCTTGAAGCTCTATTGGTGGCATTCTATATGGCACTTTCGATATTGGTTTAGTTCCTAAAATCAATTATATGGTAAAGTCTAACTCTTGATGTGGGGCTACAATTGGTAAGTCATCTAGCATTTCACACACTACCGATATCTCAAACATATTTAGTGTCTCTTTCTTTCATTCTATTATGAATATCCAACAAATTTGTCAATCTTCTATAATGTCATTCATTTCCTTACTTACTTCCACTATCGATAATCTCATTCTATGTTCTTTAGTCTTTCCTTAGAATAACACTTTATGTTCATCTAAGGTAATGCTCTTATTTCAGCAATCTGCTTGAGCCTTATGTTTAGATAATAAATCTATTCCCATAATCACATCATAACCCTTCAATAACAACACTATCAACTTCATGAGGAATTCTTTCCCTTAAATTTAAAGTTGACCATTATTCATTACCTTCTATGTCAATACTTGTCCATTAGTAGGGGTTCTCACTTTATAAGTGGCCTTCACTTCAATTGCATTGATTTCATTATTTAACATGAACTCCTGGCTACTACCATAGTTACTATCACTCATTTAGTGTAATAGTTAAAATTACTTATTTCCTTGATTCCTACTATGCATCTACCTAAAGCAAATGTTTCACATTCAACTTATAAGTAAGAAGAGTTGTTAGAATAGATACCTATCAATAGCCCCTATATGAATTCATCGATCTCTATGTCATCATCACATCCATCATGGAAATATTCTTCCATCCACTCATCAAATTCCTCAGCATACTCCACACTTTTTATTATGAATACCTAAGCTAGTATTGTGGCAGTTTTCGCTCTACCCGAATGCTTAGTTCCTAGACCCACCTATCCGCAATACCTTGAAAAGTGTCCCGACTTTCCATACCTATAACATTTTATAGTTTTCATCTTTAGGCATCCCCTTGATACATGATTCGAATCTCTACGTAAAGAGCACTTGCAGTTTAACTACACACATTGGTGAGGAAAGTGTTGATCTTTACATTTCCAACACTTTACAGTCCCTTCCTTATCATAAAAAGTATATCCCCCTTTATTTTGTACCGAGCCATTAGACATTACAACCAGCTTTTCTCTTTTTGATTCGAACTATTGCCAACATATGGAGATGACCTCTTGAAAGTAGGTTAGAATCAAGTGACTCCCCTTAACTTCTTACACCATTGCTCTTACATAGCCATTCGGTTATTTTCCAATTGTTGTACTTTATCCACAATTTCATGATAGGTGATAAATTTGTAATCCCTCAATTTACACCACATTGCTAGGTCGCATTAAGAAAAGGGTCTTTCTTAAGCACTTGATTATCCTAGTATGACTTAAGCGCATACTACAATAATCTATTAAACTCATTTCCATATTAAGATGCACTTATCATACCTTTCTTTAAATCCATCAATTTCCTAGTCATTTGATTTTGTACAGTCACAAGAAAGTATTCCTTTTTAAATTCTTCTCTAAATACTTACCATCTAATTGGTCCTATGATTGATCTCACCTTTGAGTCCTACCAAACTCGTGCACCCATTTTCAACAAAAATGTACCATAAGAAACTTCTTTATCATCAGGAATCTTGAAGACCTCAAAACTTCATTCATTCTATGCTAGCTAATCATTCTCTACGGTGGGCTTTCCCATCTTACCTTTGAAATACCAATACGCTTTCATGAATTTAGGAAGCTTATCAGCTCCTTGGAGTGAATTCCCTCATAGTTTGACCTCTAGGGGCCTATGATCTACAACATCCCCACTCGTTATATGATGCTAGATTAGAGCTCCTTCTTACTGAATCATGGTATTCATATTTGCAAGCATCTATCCATATTAGATTGGATCCATCATATTTAAAGGCAGTAGTAGTGGCGGTGGTAGTGGCGGTGGTAGTGGCGACATGTTTTTCTTAGGTAATTCTCATGGTATAGGAGGATTAAGAGGTGGGTCAACATTCTCGTGCTGCTTATCTAGATTTTTGTTCATGTTCTCATCCATAATTATAATCAAAATGACAAACTATTTACCCTACACTCAATATATACAATCTAACAATTAGTGTAACATTAAATTACTCAAAAATCCATATGGATCTAAAGTCTCTTTCTTAAGCAATATAAATGTAGACTAGCCACAACTTTTTTAACATGACATCAACTTCCATATTCATCTGTAACATCATTTATCTGCTTATATAATATTAATATATATATATATATATATATATACATCACTTGTCATTCATATCCTGTACTTCCTTCATATGAAACATACATAGTACAAATTCTAACAAAATTATGCTTTCTTCTCATGTAACTACATACAAAATACATTTACATCCTTAATAGAATTTCATTTACATCCGAAGAGATTACCAACTTAACTATGCAAAATCAAAAGAGTACATACTTGATTCCTAAACACATCATTTCTATTTACAACTTCATATATACATAAGTTTATCTATCTTCGATACACAAATTGAAAACCAAAATACAATCAGAATTTACAAAAGTTACACAAAAAGTTAACATTACATTAAAAGGTAGCATACAACCTAGATACATAAAAAATAGCTAGGTCATATATCATAGCCATTGTTAAAAAGCTAAGATCAACCTAAGTCAAGCCATATAACTGGTCATCTATTAACTCTACTAATTATTTGAACTCTCAGAAGCTGACGCCTCCTCAATAGGAACTCCATCCTCTTGTCCCTCTTCCTTAACTTCTTCTTCTTCTTCTTCTTCTTCTTCTACTTCCTTGGAATCTAAACATTGTAGTACAAGTTCTAGGGTTTTAGGTATCATTATAACTTCATAAACTTCATCCTCATCATGCATATTATCATCAATAACTACCACTTTAAGCTCAACTTCATTAATTGCTTCAAGAGGTTCTTCCCCATTCACTTGATTGCTTCCTATAATACTTCTAACAAAAATTCTTCCTCTTTAGGATCCTCTTCTTCATTCACTCCTACATTTACTAGTATATTTTGATGTGGGTTTTCTTGTGGCTCATTAAGGTGTTTAGGTTCTTAAGAATGTAAAGGCACTTCTATTCTATTATCCATAATTGGAAATCTACGAAACTAGTTAATAATACTAAGTAGATAGTTCCTAAAGATATGATGAACACACATAGGCACTTGGTCAAAATCAAGTAGATAGTTTTCACCTGGTTCTACAATAGCTAGAAAATACAAAATCGGTAACATAATAAACAAAATTCCTTTTCACTACATGTATCTTTTCTCTAAAGTTACGATGACAATATACTCATTATTCACTGGTCTTAACTCATACTCTATCAATTGCCAATCATCCTTTAAATTATAGGATAACCTATGATTGTAAGTAAATATGATTTTGTCAATAGTATGAAATAATAGCCAATTAGCCATATCTAACAACAACTTTTGCATTCAAACCCTATGATCTATAGGAGACTCATCACATTCCTAATTAAAATACATTTAAGCAAAGATAAGTCCATTTCTAAGAATCTGAAATATTTTAAATCCATAAGTTAGTTTCACTTCTTATAATAGTCACAATTAAATTCTCATACATATAACTTATATATATATATATATAGATAGATATCTACAAGTTTAAATCTTTTGCAGTCCAATTAATCCCTAACTCTTAGTATACCTAAAATGTCTAATTGATTTTAATAACAACACTTCAAAGCTTGGTTCTTGGGAACCATGCTCTAATATCAACCTAAAACTATCATGCCTTGAACAGTGGAGTCGTAACAGTTTTGCTATACAAATTATTCTAAGATAGAAACCAACATTATAGCTGTTATTATAAATATAGCCTACATAAGGCAAACACGATTCAATTAGCCTAAAGCGTCTAGTAAAGTACATGCTATAAGCAAAACTTATGGTTTTTCCTTTATAATAATTAGAGCAAATGTAATTTCTCTAACCTGAATTGAGGAGTTTTCCACAACTTAAATTAAACTAACTTAAGCTTAAGCAATGGAGAACACCCTCTTCTAGAGACTACCTTCAAACCATGGCCCCCAACCTTTCCATGACCTTCTCTCTAGAACTTACTTTAACCAAGGATAGAGAAATGACAATTTCAGCTATCTTCACCAAAGAGGGTCGGTATTTGGTTTGCCATGCCTAATCGTTACCCTAATGGGTTACTATGCATATCTACTTAAGTTAGCAATTAGATTTCTATTAGTTTCATTCAAGGGTAGCTAAACAAGATCAAACAAACCAATAACATGAGCTCCTTAGAACACCCTAAGGAGTTCAACTCCTGCCACCAAACAAAATACCAATCACATACATGACATGTACACAGATAGCTAATTTACATCCATAAACAAAAGTACTCTTAAGCCTTCAAAAAACTTTGATATATTATCTTAACTAACAGTAAAGTTCTAATCCCAACTTACTTATATAGATGTTTACTCTAGTAGGTTTGTACGTTAGCATTATATTTACTTGGAAATCCTATATATACCAAAACCCAAGTTTAGTTTTTGTAAGATTTATGAAAATAATAAAGTTCTACTAACTCTTTGTATTATCATACAACTTAGTTGAAATATTATTTGGATCGTTATTTTAACAAAGTATCATATATTATGAAATATAAATATATTTATACATGTATTTAATTATTATAGTTTTACTATATAAGTTATATTAAATTAGCTAATATTAATGCATATATGCAATTATATTATTACTTATAATATATCATTTCGATTGTATCAATTATAGAGAAGTCACCATAGGATGATCGTTTCTGTAATATTTAAAAAATACAAATTTTAACAAAATTAGTATTGTCGGGTGATATGAGGTAAGTACATCTATCAAATTCTAATATAGTAGATACGAGTCTAAGTCGATCCCTTAGAAACCTCGAGTACTAATACTAACCTTAGCCCTATTATCTAACTGAAAAATTGAAATGAGTTAGGTGAATTAAAAATACTCAAATTAACAAACTAATCTAACTATGAGACTTGACTAAATAATTAGGAAGCAATAAAATTAAGAATGACTTCAAGAAGGCAAATAACGTATTTAGGAATTGTTTCCTCTTGTGTTTAACATGTGACTACTTAAAATATATCAAATTCCATCTCTATTATTCTTGACTAGAGGGATTCACAATTTAGGTTAACACCTTTCTTAAGCATATTAACCCTAACCCTAAATTATTTACCATAATCTCTTCACTTAGTAATATAACTTAGAATTACATTAATGTACAATGAATTCCTACACAACAATAACAACTTTTTGAAAGAATCATGCATCTTCTCTCTAAATACACATGTAAGTCTCTTCAATTATATCTAGATCTCATTACCCATATGATTTCTTAATCATTATGCACAATATCACAAATTAATACCTTAGAAATATCAATTAACAATAAAAACACATAATTGAATCAAGAAATATAGAAACTTTATTGAAAATTATCAATAAATCCAATAGTCACATGAAATCTTAAGTTCCATAATCCTAAATACAAAAATCTTAAGCTATTATGATGAAATTAGAAGAAAATTGTAGCATAATGAAGAAGTAAAATATGAAAAACCCCTTTTGTTGACAAGAAATCTCTTCAATCTTGAAGTTAAAAGATGCTTTCGCCTTTTCCTCCCTCTTCTCTTTTAGTCTCTTCTACGTTCATTGTGAAAAGTTATGTTCAAGACCCTTACAAGTCTTCTATAATACATTAGGAAGTTTCCTTTTTCATCATCAAACACAACCTAGAATATAGTTGTGTCTCTAGGCTGTGTAACTCATTGACTTTGGACACTAAAATCAACCTAGATGAGACATAGTCTAAGGATACAGTTGTGTCTCAATGTTGTGTAACTTACTAACCAAAAATTTGCAACTTTTCCTATTGTATGGACATGGCCTAGGGACACGATTGCGTCTCTAGGTTATGTAACATTTTCAATCCAAGAATGTGTTTAAACATTGAAATAAAAAATTTACTCAATTAAGTATTGATGTCTTTAAAGACAACCATAAATATAAGGGAAATGTGAACTTAAACCTATAACTAAAATTAAAGCAAAAGGGAAGCAAATAAAAGAAGCAAGGTAAAGTTAGATAAAAACAAAATAAAATGAAATAAACTAAAAAACTAAAGTGTGACCAAAGTAAATTTAAGCAAAACAAATATTAAAAAGGAGTTACAAAAGGGTTGCCTCCCAAAAAGCACTATAGTTAATGTTGATAGCTCAACAAGATATATTTATAGCTTATGATTGTTCAACCGGGTGGAGATAAGACTCCTCTGGTATCTTGCTTTCGAACTCTCCTCATGAGTATACATTTACCCTTAGGCCATTGGCTTTGAAAATTCCATTCCATTAGTGCATGACTTTTGCCAGTTCTTTCCTTATCATGCCACTTATCAAATTCATGTAGCTCGAATTTCTTTATTTTGTTTGCTTTTAGCTTAGATGCAACTATCATCGATAATTTTGAACTCTTCACCATAAATATATGTTCTAAATGATCTCTTGATTGTTTTGGTTCCAACACTATTAGCCATTCTTTAGAGGATCTTAGCCTAAAATCCTTTGGCCTATGAGGCGGTTCAACCCCCTTCTTGTCTACAATGAGTTCATGAACTTCTATTTAAGCTACTACTTCCACATGATTGGGGTTGATCACCATTTTTTCATCTCCCTTTTGCAAGTAATAGCTTGAGGAATCTTCGGCAAGTGTTTCCTATACGTATGTAGTTATAATGACATCGGTGGCACTAACATTATAACATATGTCCTTAGAGTTAAGAAATTTGTTCACTCCCTCTAGAATTTTAAAAAATATTTCAACATCCCTAACCTTTAATATAAGCTTATGCTCACTAACATAAAAAATAACCCTAGCAATGGTTAAGAAGGGTTGACCTAAAATGATTGACACCTCAATATCATCATCTATATCAAGTGTAACAAAATCCATAAGACAAATGAATTTGTTTACTTTTACTAAAACGTCCTCTATGATGCCTCTAGGGTATATGATAGACCTATCAGCTAATTGAAGATTCATGCATGTTAGTTTAGGTTCCTTTAACCTTGGCTTTTTAAATAATTTATACAGCATCAAATTTATACTAGTTCCCAAGTCTTCTAAAAAACTATCTACTAATGAATTGCTAAGTACATAAGGAATAGTGAAACTCCTTAGATCTTTTAATTTTTGTGGTAGCTTTTTTTAGAGAAGTGTTGAGCATTCCTCATTCAGTGTAACGATTATAAGCTCCTCCAACTTCCTCTTGTTCAATAGAAGATCCTTTAGAAACTTGGCATACTTTGTCATTTGAAAGATAGCATCAACAAGAGATAAGTTAATGTGTAATTGTTTGAAAAGATCAAGGAGTTTATTGAATTCCTTATTCTAATCAATATAATTATACTTGAGGCACTACGGTTAAGGGATGGAAGGCTTGTACACCTTTACTTTTAGTGGTATCATATTCTTTTTTTATTTTAGTGGCTCTATGTCTTCCTTGCCCTTGACTTCCTCTTCTTTGTCAACTACTTCCCCAACATCCTTTTTTTCAACTTGCAATTCTCTACCACTTCTCAAGGTCACTACATTGACATGTTCCCTAAGATTGATCTCGATGTTCCTTAGTAGTATCCCTTATTACCTTTCAAAGATCATTCTTGCAAGTTGACCAATTTGGTTCTTAAGATTGCGGTTGGAAGCCTCTTGATTTCTCAATGATGATTTAATGTTGGATAGCTAGGCTTCATTACCTTAAATATATTTACTAAGAAGTTCTTCTAAATCGTACTTCTTCTTTTGAGGAGGGAGAGATAGTAATGGTCTTTGAAATCTAGGTGGACCAAAGTTTGTCTTCTCCTAGCCTTGGTATTACTTTTCCTATGAGAAATTGGGAAGATTCCTCCATACAGGATTATAAGTGTTGCTATATGGGTTGTTTTGTTGCTTAAGTAGATTTCCTAGATAATCCACCCGGTCTAATTGTTCTTATGCTCCATAACCCTACGTACCACAATCAGTTACATCCGATTGTACTTGTTACGGGCTAATAAAGGTGAGTCAATCTTCTTGCTCGATAGATCCACCTTAGTTACCAGAGCAGTAGTCAAATCCACACTATAAATTCTCACAACCTTTTGTTTGACTCTAGTGCTTTCCTACTGATAATTGTTCATCGCCATTCCTTTAATCAAGTTTTGTATTTACTCGGGTATCTATGTGTTCAAGTTACCTCCTATAGATGCATCGATCATTTGTCTTATAGATAAATTGAGACCATTATAGAAGGTTTGAATCTGCATCCGAAGTGGGAGGCCATGATATGGGCACCTCCTAAGAAAGTCCTTCAACTACTCCCAAGTATCGTATAGAGTCTTAGATTCCAATTGGGCAAAACAAGAAATATCGTTTTGAAGTTTGGCGGTCTTCATAGGTAGAAAATGCCATACCCTAACTTAAGGAGTCGTAACGATCTTGCCGTATAAACCAACCTAGGTTAGAAGCTATCCCCTTGGTTGCTAACATAGATATAGTTCACATAAGGCGAACAACAACTTAACTATCTTTGAAGTAATCATATGAGTACATATAGTATATAGAACTTATGGAGTAACACTTCACAAAATGCACTTTCTTATATTTATAGATAGATTAGTTCATTACATAACCTTATGTACATTAAGAGTCTAAAGTTTTCAAATGAAACTTTACATCTCCATAAACAAACTACATTAGATATATATAAAATAGCAAGCGAATGAAGACTATAAGGCCTCATAAGAAGACCTTCTAATCCTCCCACAAAAGAAAAACAAAAGTACCATAAGTTTGTTCCATTCTTTAAACATCCATACTTTACTTTGCAATCTACTGGAACCAACCTATAGATAATTGTATTGAGGCATCTTTTGGTGTTACTCTATACCTACAAAACAATCTATTAGGATGTGAGCTCAACTAACTCTGTAAGAAGGGATGAAGCCATAAGACTACATTAACAAGCATGGTTGTTTAATCATTAATTTAAATGCAAATGCATCAAACAAATGATATAGCATCTCATAATGTTGAACAAGTTTATTGTGAAATTAGAGTAATTTCGTCTACTTTAACCTAGATTTTGAGAAGTTTCAATGTGACATTATTAGACTAAATTTGGGCTTGTGCAATGGAAATACTTCTTTACCCTAGACAACATTCGAACCATGGTTCCCAACCTTGCTATGAACCCCTCTCTTGTTACTTAGTTCAACTAAGGATATGAAAATGACTATTTCAACTATCCTTATTGAAGTATCGGTATTTAGTCTAACAACCTAATCATTACGCCTATTGGTTATCGTGGATATTAGGTTAGGTCTTTAATTAATTTAAGATTAGTCCAGTTTATCAGGTGAGCAACTAAGTTCATATACACAAGCCATGATGTATTAAATAGAAGCAATACTTGAAGTTTAACTCCTAATCACCACTTAGTATCACAAGCACATACATGGCACATGTACATACAATCTAATTATAACCACAAAAAGACATTCTTACTCTTCTAAGTATCCTGACATGATACTTTAATATGCCGCTAAGCATAGATCCCAACTTACCTAAGTTTACGAGCACCCTATTCTTGACAGTTCCTTCCTTGTTCTTTAATTCCCCCTAGAAATACACATTAAAATAGTTTTCAAGTCTTAATTCCTTAATCATTAGCTAGTTTTATACATTTTTAGATTATTTATTCGTAAATCTATTAAGTTAATTTTACTTAAAAATCAAGATTTCCTGACCAATTAGTGAATTTTACAAATTACCCTTATCAACCAAATCCTTTAAGCTATCATTTAAGTTGATTTATGGTGATTTTCTTTAATCTAAAATCCCCTGAGTTTGGTTCTAAGAAGCCTTATAATACTTTTCCTTAGTCCAAAAATCTTTTGAGTTTGGTTCTAAGTGAATTCATAATAAATTCCTTTAATCAGAAATCCTGTAAGTTAGTCTTTGAGCTATTCAAGGGTTATTTATTATACCGATTTTATCCTCTAAGACATCTTCTGAACTTTTCTAAGTTAAACTCTTTATTCAAAAATCCTCTAAGATATCCTCTGACCCTGTTTTCTTTAGAAGTTTTAATATCAACATCCTTTGACTAATCCTTTACTTCCCTGTTTTCACATTTACGTAAGAATTTTTACCTCTAACCTATCCTTTGAGCATCAATTTAGTGCATTATTCATTATAAAAAATCCTCTAAATCTTCTTATGCCATTTATCAATGTCCTATAATTAATGCATTTACTGGCTTCCTTTTAAGTTATAATCATAACATTAAATGAAAATTAGCAATAACACTTCAAACACCCTATCTTCAGTTCTCATCACTTTCCATAACTTCATTTATTCCATCACAAGTTATCAACATCAAATTCCCTAAATTGGTTAAATACCAACTTCCATATTTAAGGCTAACTACCAACATCCCTTAACTCATTGTAACAATCAATCCCAATCACTCTAGAACAATATCCTTGCTCCTTATGTGATTCAAACTTAGTAGCTGATTAGGATCATCAAAGGAAACACATTATTTTCACTAAAATACACCATTTTAGCTCAAAGATCAAATAAAAGAATGGAAAATAATATCACAAAAAACTTTGACATGGCAAATTAGTATTAATTTTGGATAATTTATGGAAAAAAGTTGAAGTGGAAACCACATCATTAACTTAATTTATTTCAACTTTGAAAATTGTTCAATTTTGTCGACTTCTTAAGAACGTATATATTAGCTATTAAATTTATACAAATTGATATTTTTCTTAAATTTCATATATAAAAATATGTAAGAATAAATTTTTTTTCATATTTTTCTAGGCATTTTTAGTTTTTATTTTTTTTAAGTTTAACAAAATCGAATAAAAATGGCTACCCATCGGAACTTGGCCTCTAGCCACCAATGGCTGCCCTATCTTCGTTAGCAGTGCTAGGCGGTGGTGGTGGTCATGCTCCAACAACTCCCTAACCTTCTATATCCTCCAATGATCATATTGCACTCGTTTTGTATAATTTTTCCTAATTTCCTACCTTTGATCTCCAAATTTAGCACTTAATTTTCCTGAAACCTACTTTGCATGTAAAATTTGTTAGAGAGATTTTTCCTAATTTTCTAAACCATTTTGAAGTTTAAATGATTCTCTCTCTCTCATCCAAGCATTTTCCCTTAAAACTAAACAAAATCTGCATGTTAGTGAATTTCCTCAACTCCCTTACTATCATTAGTCATCCACACATCCAAGGATCCAATTCTTAGCTACCATGATCTTTTTATAATTTTTTTAATGATTTTTTTTAATTTTCTTGGATTATTTTAGCATAATTTGCTTATATTAGGGTACTTTTAGCTATATATAGGTATACATATATGCTTAAAAAAAACATGTGATGCATACGTTTATATTATATATGTTATTTTATATCCTATATAATTTTTATTTCCTAAATGACTTATCTCTAAAAATTTACAAGCCAATCAAATCTATTTTATGTGATTATGGCGAATAATATATAATATAGTTAATTTGTACTATTTTAGCTATATTATTATTTTATTATATTTTTTTGATATCCAGGCCCATGGGGTCTCTTTGTCTAATGTCTCGAGCCCATATGTAAATTTTTAGGTTCATTAAGTTAGTTTTACCAATACCTTAAATTTACTCGCTCGATCCCTAATTATTAGATACAAAGCTCACATTTCCTCTTCCCTTTAGAAATGTTTTGTCCTCAAAACTTTATCTATCATTCAACTTAATATAACATCTAATTTCTCCTACATTCGATTAGTTATCAATAATAAAAAATAGAAAGATTTACTAACTTGATTTCTTAAAAAACTATGGATATCTCTTCTGTATTGCCATCTTTGGTTCCTATGTCACTTATACTTGAGGGCCACTTCCCAAACAAACTTTTACATATTCTACATCTCGATTTTGTAATCTTTGAACATATGTATAAATTATCGATATAGGCTGCTCTTCCACTATAAAATCTTTTTGTAGATCTATTGGCTTTATTTCCACTATTGAGTTTGATTTCTTCACTAATTTCCTTAACATTGACACGTGGAACACATTATGGTATCCTGATAGAATTGGTGGTAAAGCAAGTTGGTATGCTACATTTCCAATTCTTTTTGGTACCTCAAAAGGTCTAATGTAATGCAGACTTAACTTTCTAATCATTCCTAATCGCCTAAATCTATGAAATAAATTTACCTTCACATACATATGGTCTTTAACTTGAAATTCTAATAGTCTTCACTTTAGACTCACCCAACTCTTATAATTTACCTTATCATTTTTTTGTTGAATTAATTCAAGTCCTATTTGTGCATGCTCCTCACTATGCCAATATAGTAGTGATCGACACTTTCTCCCATTCAATGCTTCAAATGGTGCCATTTGTATAATTACTTAAGAACTATTGTTATAAGCAAACTCTACTAGTGGTAAATATTGATCCCAATCTCCTCCAAAGTCTAATATATAGCTTATAAGCATATCTTCTAAAATTTGAATCTTTCTCTTTGATTGACCATCTGTTTGTGGATGACAGGTTGTACTAAAGTGCAATTTCATTCCCAAAGATCGATGTAAGCTTTCCCATAACTTCAACATAAACTAACTATCTCTATCAGAAATGATACTCTTAGATATACCATGTAATCGAACAATTTCTCATACATATAACTTAGCCAACTTCTCTATCAAATCACCAGTTCGATAAGCTAAGGAGTGCGAACATTTTGTTAATCTATCAACAATTACCCAAATAAAATCATGTCTTGCCTTAGTTATGGGAAGTCCTACCACAAAATCCATCGTGATATTATCTTATTTTTTATGGTTGCAACAATCCACTAGGGCTTTGATGCTTAGCTTTTACCTATTGACACGTGGTACAACTTGCAACATATTGAAACACATCCTTTTTCGTTCCTTTCCACCAATACATGGTTTTTAAATCTCTATACATCTTATTTTCTCTAAGGTATAATGTATATCCAATATCATGTGCTTCATCCATGATCTCTTATTTTAGTTTTGTATCATTAGGTACACATATTCAACTTTTAAATCTCAATAACCCATTTTTATCCATATGAAAAGCCAATACTTCTTCTAAATTCATCTTTTCTTTCACCGACTTTGAACTTGGATCTTATTCATATTGCATCCTAATTCTCTCTAATAGGATTGGTTGAACAACCAAGTTCATCAGTTACACTTCATCATCATGCTGCTTAAACTCAATTCTCATTTTCTCAAATTCTCGAATTAAATCCTTTTGAGCAGTTAATAAGGAAGCTACTTGTTCATGAATTCTGTGACTTAAAGCATCAACCATCACATTTGCTTTGCTAAAGTGATGATCATTAGTTAGATCATAATCTTTAATTAACTCCAACCATCGCCTCTGTCTAAGATTCAATTCTTTCAGAGTAAAAAAATACTTCAAACTTTTGTGATTAGTATAAATCTCATAGTATTGATCAAACAAGTAATGTTTCCATATTTTCAAAGCAAACACAACAGTTGCCAATTCCAAATTATGTGTTAGGTAATTTCTCTCATGAAGCCTTAACTGCCTAGAAGCATAAGCAATTACTTTGTCCTCTTACATCAAAACACATCTTACTCCATTTCGAGATGCATCAATTGAATACAATAGGACTTGGATCAGGCAAGGTAAGTATTGGAGTTATGATCAAGCAATTTTTTAACTCTTGGAAACTTCACTCACATTCCTTAATCTAATCATACTTAACATCTTTTTGAGTTAACCAAGTTAAAGGTCATGCTATCTTCGAAAAATCCTTAATAAACCTTGTATAATATCCTGCCATTCCTAGAAAACTTCTTATTTTAGTAACTATAGTAGGTTGTTTCCAATTGACTACAGCCATAACCTTTCCTGGATCTATTGAAATTCCTTTACTAGATATAATATGACCTAAGAAAGCCATCTTTTCTAACTAGAAATCACACTAGCTCAGTTTTCCATATAACTTATTGTGCCTCAGCTTCTACAATGCCAACCTCAAATAATTAGCATGTTCCTTCTTTGTCTTTAAATAAATCAAAATATCATCAATAAACACCACTACAAATTTATCTAAATAAGGTTGATAATTTGATTCATTAAGTCCATGAAAATTGTGAGTGCATTTGTCAATCTAAGTGGCATCATTACAAATTCATAATGTCCATATCATGTACATAAAGCCACCTTAGGTATATCTTCCAATTTAGTCCTCAGTTGATGGTATCCTAACCTTAAATCAAACCATGAGGATACCTAGCTCCATGTAACTAATAAAACAAATCACCATTCCTTGGTAATGGACACTTATTCTTATTTGTTACTTTATTGAATTCTTTATAATAAATATACAGTCTCATTGTTCCATCCTTTTCCTTCATAAACAACATATGGGCTCCCTAAGGTGATACACTTGGTCTGATAAATCCTTTATCCAAAAGTTCTTGTATCTATTTCTTTAATTTCTATAATTCCATTGATGACATTCTATATGGAGCTTTGGATATTAGCTTAGTTCTACGAATTAACACAATAGTGAAATCCAATTACCTATGTGGTGTTAAGCCGGGCAAATCATCTAGAAACACATTGGAAAATTCACAAATTACTGGTATTTTCGACACATTTGGCTTTCTTTTGTTTCCTCTATAGTAAATACCAAATAATACTGCCAATCTCCATTGTCTGTTTTCTCTTCTTCAATTACTTCAATGATAGACAATTTTACACCACAACTTTCAGTCTTACCAATATATACAATATTTCCATCATCTAATATTACCGTCTTACTTTGGCAATCTACTTTCACCTTATGCCTCAACAACTAATCAATCCCTACCATAACGTCATAACCACTAATAGGTGATACTATCAATTTAATTGGAAATTCCTTTTCTTGAATCATCATTTGTCCTTCATTTACTACTTTTTGAGTGAATATATGCTTTCCTCTAAGGATTCTTAATCTATATATAGCTTTCATTTCAACTATTTCAATTCCATGGTTCGTCATAAACTCCTAATTGATAAACAAATGAGAAGCTCCTGTATCAAACAACACATAAGCAACTTGTCCATTTCTGTCTACATGATCTGGTATACTATTATCATAGTTGCTATCAAGTTTTAAGAACTTATAACAATTTTTACCAACTACTGTAGTACTTAAAACACATAACTATCTCATTAAGCATACTTTATTCTATAACTCTTAATTAGTAGTTAATGTTAGTATATGTACCTATTACTAAACCCGGTTCACCTCTATCTATGCTATCATCATCATCTGAACCTTCACAAAAAATATTCTTCCATCATTTCATCAAACTCCTCAATATCCTCATTCGTACTTTCCAATGCAAAGATACGTATGGGGACCATTATAGTATTGACTCCTTCAGCATTCTTGGCTCCAAATCTAAACTACGTACAATATTCGAAAAAATGTCTAGTTTGTCCACAATGATAACATTTCACATTTTTCATCATTAGGCATACTTTACATATATGGTTTTGATTTCCACACAAATAACTTTTTCCTTTCAGTTGGGCACAATGGCAAGGAAAGTGTTGGTCTCTACATATCCAACATTTGATATTCCCATTCTTATCATGGAAACTGAACCCTTTGTCCAATTGCACTACTTCGCCAATCATTGCAGTGAACTTCTTTCCTTTTTTATTTGAATTGCTACTTCTAGCATAAGAGAAAGATCTCTTGAAAGTAGGCTTAAATCGATTCATCCTATTGAACTTCTTACTTTACTTTGACTACATTAGTATCCAATTATTTTCAAGTAGATGTACCTTATCCACTATCTTATTGTAAGTTTTAAAACCATAGTCCATAAGCTTACATCTCATCATAGGCTCAAATCCTATGAGAAACAAATCTTTCTTGAGCTCCGAGTTATCTCAATACGATTGTAGTGCATAGTGAATCAACTTATTTAACTCCTTCTCATACTGTACCATATTCATCGTACCCTTTTTCAAACCCATTAAATCCTCAATCATTTGGTTTTGAACACTCATAGGAAAATATTCATTCTTAAGCTCTTCCATATATGTTTGCAATGTAATTGGTCCTAGTAAAGTCTGTGCTTTTGAGTCCCATCATATCATGTAGCAGACTTCATTAAGAAAGCTCCATATGAAAGTTTTTGCACTTCTAGTATTCGAAAAGCTTCAAAACTTCACTCGATTTAGGCTAGCCAATCATCAACCATAACTGGTCTTCCTATATCTCCTTCAAAATATCAATTAGTTTTGACAAACTCCGTGAGCTTACCAATTTCTGATGGTCATTGCTCTCTTGGCTATACTTTAGGTTGCCTTCTTCCTATGGCATTTCCACTAGCTATAAGATGCTGAATTGAAGCTTCTTGTTGTTAGATCATAGTGTGCATATTCATCATCATTTCTCTAAATTGAGTAGGGTTTAACATATTAGGAGGAGGTGGAGGTGGTGGTAAATCAATCCTTGGTTGATCTTGTGGTGTAGGTGGAAATAGAGGTGATTTTCTATTTCCATTTTGTCCATCCCCATTCCTATTTCCTTCCTTAGCCATGTTACTCAAGTATTATAATAATTTACTTAAACCTCTACACAAAATCCATTTACTTATTGGTTAGTATAGTTTCTAAATCATTTGCAAAATTCTTTAATTGTATTATTTTACTCATTTCATCTCCATAAACTTCCAAGTATACATCTTTTGGTGATCATTAATTTTCATTAGATTACCAAAATTAAGCATGTCCTATATATGCATAACAATATAAACATAATCCCCTATAATATCTAAATCTTGATTTAATGAAAAGTAATATTGATTTAACGCCTGTAAATTTAGTATCACCTATATACATTTATACACAATTGCATCACCTGTGATTCTTGAAACATATGATGATACTAAAGAATCACTTGTAGCAAATTAGCTTTATACTTCATCACTAACCTTCGTAGCACAATTTTACAATTCAAAAATATACATCAAAACTTGAGCTTTACATTAGGATACATATAATAAATTGAACTTTTTACGTTATGGATTACGTATAAACATAACTGTAGAACAAAAATTTACATTAAGATTTCCAAACACATGAGTTTTATATATATCCATCTTGCCTCAAGTACAAAATTATATTTACAATTCTAAAAATCTATTTACATCAAAAAAGGTCAAAACATTCAAATAACTAGATATACAACGTAAGACATAAGGTCCAAAAGTTCTAAAAGTAACTGACTTTTATTCGCTCCAACCATCTCATTCATCTGATGCCACAATATTTTCCATGTGAAACCAATTTTCATGATCATTTAAATCTACATTATCATGTCCTATTTCATAATCAAAACTTACTACAACTTACTCAAGTGTCTTAGGAATATATATAACTTCCTATACGTTCTCATCATCCTTATTTGCTAATTCAGGTTCTCTATTTTGATTTACTTCTTATCCTACATCAAGTTCTACCTAAATTCCTACTTGATTCTAAGAATTAGCTATTGCCTCAATTTCCTCCTCAATCTCATTTTCAACTTTTGCTTAAGCTAATGTTACTTCTAAGTTATACTTAACAAAGGCATATTTTTCATATTTTAAAGTGCAAATTACGATAGAATTATTATTGATTTTATAAAAATCATTAAGAAATGATACTTAATTATTTTCATTTGGACATTTTAGGAATTGGAGGATGCAAGAGTAGAATTATGAATGATTTGGAGGAATATTATGCAAAAGAACGAAGTCTAAAACAACAAGTGTAAGTTGGAATTGAAGGTAGTTGGCTTACAATGTACACGGTCGACTCTTGATGTCTACATCATTGACCTAATAGCCAGCCTTGCACTTACATTACTGGTCTTCATGAAAAGGAAACTTCACGCGAATCAACCCTAATTTTTTTTATAAATAGCTTATGTTTCATCGTTTGAGAGACTTTTAATACACTTTCCTTAGACTTAGAGAGTTGTAGAATAGTCTTTAGATAGTTCTTGAAAAATTCTTTAGGAGAATCGCTTGGATCATTGAGAAGAATTAGCTTTTGCTATAGAGACCAAGTTAAAGTTGCAATTAAAGATTATCTTTTTCAATACAGAATTGGTGATATCTATTTCAATTATTCTTATGCAATTCTATGAATTACTTATGCTTTCAATTATGAATTTCCCTACAATCTCAATTAGTATTTGTGTTTTTCTTTTCGAATCCATAGCTGGTTAAATTTATTTGTGGGAATTGATGAAACCCTAGATAGCTAAGGTGATGATTGTGTTCATTTTATAGGATTAAGAGATATATGGATGATTCATGATTGCAATTTCTATAATTTCGATTATAATTATTGGAAACCCTAATAATATGGGAGTTGATATAGGGTTTGTTAGAAATTATTAGTTGATTTGATTAATCAATGTATAATAAGAGTTAATTAAATTAATTAGAAATTATCTAGAAATTAATGCTATGTTCAACGATTGATTATTCATTAAGAAATTAGGGACAATTGATTTAGGACATTAGATAATCATAGTATTAGGAGATATATGATTGTAATTTAGAGTCTACTATTAATTGGAAGATGCGAAAGTTGACTAATTAATTAGGAGTTTAAATCCTTAAGGTTTAACGTATAATAATTTCAATTGAATAACTGTATAGCTATTAATCTATATAACATGATAATAATTTGATTGGAATAATCTAAGATGGATTCTGTTTTCTTATAATTCTCAATTCATTACTTAATTTTAGATTTTCATAGTTATTTTCTTTTCAATAGTTTTAGCGTAATTATTAGATTAATTAATTAAATTTTGATTGCTTGGATATTGATAAGAACTAGCATGGGATTAGTAATTTCTTAGTCTTCAAGGGATCGATGACCTTACTTTCTCTATATTACTTGATTCCAACCCAGTATATTTGCTGGAGCAGTTGTGATTTATTTTTATATTTATATTTTAAGCGAATCAAGTTTTTGGTGCCATTATCAGGGATTGGAAATATTAAACCTTTTAGGTCTATTGGTAATTTAGGTACACTTGACGACGTATGTTAATTTTTCTCTTCTTGCAAGTATTTTATGCGAAGGAGTAGAAGTGCTAAAATTCTACCACTAGATTAAAAAATAATATGCACTTTACATCAGTTTAGGCAAGAGAATAGAAGAAGGATAGAAGAGATAGCAGGTAACGAGGGTAGTAATCTGATACAAAGAGTTCCGCAAGCACTACGAGATTATACAGTACCTACGATAATGTGTTCGGCTATAAGGAAGTCCACTATTCAAGTTAACAACTTTGAGTTGAAGTCGTCCCTTATTCATATGGTTCGAACAAATTAATTTCGAAGATATCCTTATGAATGTCCTAATGAGCATATTGCAGGATTCCTTCAATACTGCAATACAGTAAAGATGAACAATGTGATAGACAAGGTTATTAGATTACTGCTCTTTCCCTTTTCACTAAGGGATAAAGCTAGAGCTTGGTTTAATTCATTGTTATAAGAGTCTATCACTACCTGGGCTGATCTTTCATCGAAGTTCTTAAAGAGATTTTTCCCACTAGTTAAGACCACAAAATTAAGGAACGACATCACCAACTTTACTAAGTTTAGTGGTGAGTCACTTTATGAAGCATGGGAGAGATTTAAGGAGGCGATTAGAAAGTGCCCACATCATGGCTTGCTGAACAATCTCCTAATTGAGATCTTCTATCTCAGTTTGGACGAGACATTAAGGTCCTTAGTTGATGTTGTAGTTGGAGGTGCTCTCATGGGTAAGACACATAATGAAGCAAGTGCACTGATAAAAGAGATGGCCTCCAGTACACATAACTAGCAAAACGAGAGAAGCAAGTTAAGAGTGGAAGCAACCAGTGACAATAGTATTGTATCTCAATTAACAGCTTAGATTATAGCTCTCACTACTCAGGTAAGTAAACTTACCTTGATATAGTCTTTTAATGCTAACCCTATTATTTTTTGTGAATTATGTTTAGGACCACATTCGACTCTTGAGTGCTTAATTGGGAATCACTTAGTTCCAACCAATGGAGTATAGGTGAATTTTGTCAACAATTTTCAACGTAGCAATCAAGGACCATATTCAAATACATATAATCCCGAGCAATGTAATCATCCAATTTTTTCATGTAGAAATAAGAACAATGCATTCTAACCATCATTTGGATTCTAGAAGCAAGGGCTTGCCCAGAATGCTCTACCTTAGCAAAATCAATCTAGAATAGAAAAGCTCATGTTAAGCTATATGCAAAAGACTAACACCATGCTATAGAATCAACAAGCGACTATTCGAAACTTAGAGAATCAAATTAGTCAGATTTCTCAATAGTTGAGTAATAGACTATTAGGTTCTTTACCCAACAATATTGAAGAGAATCTTAGAGGTGTCAATGCTATTTTGCTGAGGAGTGGAAAAGAATTGAAAATAGTCGACAAACAAGTTGAAGAAAAGGTAGAGATTCCAAAAGGTAGAAAAAGGGAAGGTAGTAGAAGAGGAACCAACAGAAGTCACCAGAAGTGAAACCGTACGTTCCTCCAGTCCCTTTTCTAGGAAGATTAAAGCAACAGCAGCTAAACACTTAATTCGCCAAATTCCTAGATGTCTTCAAGAAGCTACAAATCAACATTCCTTTTATAGAAGCACTTCAACAGATGCTTTTGTATGCCAAATTCATGAAGGATTTGCTCACCAAGAAGAGAAAGATTGATGGGAACGATTTGGTAGTGCCTATAGGGGAGTGCTCCATAATCCTTTAAAAAATTTATCCATCTTGCTTAGAAAATAAAGAGATCAGGGGAGTTTTACTGTTCCTTACACTATAGGAAATTTTCACTTTGATAAGGTTTTTATTAATTCAGGTGTAAGTATAAATTTAGTGCCCTTATCTATTTTCAGGAAGCTGGGACTTGGAGATTGCAAGTAGACTCATGTCACCTTGCAACTTGTTGATAGGAGTATCAAATACCCAAGGGGTATTATTGAGAATATCTTGATGAAGGTAGACAAATTTATCTTCTCAATCGACTTTATAGTCTTAGAGTTGGAAGAAGAGTGAGAGGTACCCATGATCCTGGGTAGACCATTTCTTGCAATAGGCTAGGCGTTGATAGACGTGGAGTAGGGTAAGCTGACTTTAAGAGTTATGGATGATCAAGCAATGTTTAATGTTTATGAAGCCATAAAACATTTTAATGATTGCAAATCTTGTTACATTATTGACATTTTTTATGAGATTACCTGTGAGTTTATAGAAGAGAAAGCAGGATTGGATACTAAGGAATCAGTTCTTAGGGATCTGGATGATAGGAGCGATGACGATGAGCTTGAAGAAGAAGTAGGGAACAAGTGTCAGAAATCAAATCTTGGTACTATGAAGAACTAGGCACCAGTAAGTAGAAGCCAGTCCCATCATTGACACAACCCCCGGTGCTTGAACTTAAACTTTTACTTAGTCATTTAAATATGCTTATCTTGGAACAAATGATGCTTTGCTAAAAATTATCTCCTCCTCTTTAGCAAGTGACTAAGAGAAACAACTTCTAGGAGTTTTGAGAGAGCATCAAGAAGCCATTGAGTGGACCATTGTCGATATAAAGGGGATTAGTCCCTTAATTTGCACTCACATGATATTGCTTGAGGCTGAGTGCAAACTTACAGTACAACCATAGAGACGACTCAACCCAACTCTTAAGGAGGTAGTGAAGAAAGAGGTACTTACATTGTTGGATGCAAGTATTATCTACTTTATCTCAAATAGTAAGTGGGTTGGTCCCATTTAGGTAATGCCCAAAAAAGGTAGTATGACCATGGTGAAAAATGAGGATAATGAGCTAATCCTTACTCGTACTGTAACCTGGTAGAGAGTTTGTATAGATTATAGAAAATTGAATGATGTCACTCGTAAAGACCACTTCCACCTTCTTTTCATAGATCAGATGTTAGAAAAACTTTCAGGGCATGATTATTATTGTTTTTTAGATTTATATTCTGGTTACAATCAAATTCATCACACTCAAGGATCAGGAGAAAACTACTTTTGCATGTCCTTATGGCCATTTTGCCTTTAGAAGAATACCCTTTGGTCTCTATAATGCACCCGCGACTTTTCAAAGATGCATGATGTCTATATTTTCTGATGTGTTAGAAGATTTTATTGAAATATTTGTCGATGACTTCTCTGTCTTTAGGATGTCTTTTGATTCATGTCTGACTATTTTTGGTTGTCTGCTCAAAAGTTATAAGGAGACTAATTTACTTTTAAAGTAGCAAAAATGCCATTTTATGGTAAGAGAGGGAATAGTCTTAGGTCACAAGGTATCAAAAAAGGGGGTTGATGTCGATAGAGTCAAAGTAGAGATAATAGAGAAGCTACCACTACCCACTTCAGTCAAAGGAGTCAAGAGCTTCTTAGGAGATTTATTAGGGACTTTTCTAAAATCTCTAGATCTCTTTGTAATTTACTTAAAAAATATTCTACCTTAGTTTTTTATGACAGTTATTTGCAGGCATTCAATCTATTAAAGGAGAAGCTTACTTCAGCACTAGTGATCATTGCACCAAATTAGGATCTTCTTTTTAAGATGATGTGTAATGATAACAACTATGTTGTAGGAGTAGTACTTAGGCAAACGAGAGGTAAGTTATTTCATGTTATATACTATGCGAGTAGAACTTTGAATGAGGCATAGAGAAACTATGCCACGATAAAGAAAGAACTTTTAGTGGTTATATTCACTTGTGACAAGTTTAGGCCTTATCTCATAGGTTCTAAGATCATAGCATATATAGACCATGCTACTCTGAAATATTTGTTTGCTAAAGTTGATGCTAAACTTAGGTCAATTCAATGGATCTTATTACTACAAGAATTTGACCTTGAAATTAGAGATAAAAAGGGAACTGAAAATGTAATTGCTGATCATTTATCTTGATTACAATTGAAGTGATTAGAGCTACCCATTAATGAAAAGTTCCCTGATGAACAATTATATGCAGTAGAGATCTGAGGATTATCTTGGTATGCTGATATAGTCAATTACCTGGTGAGTAAGATCATACCATATGGTTTCTCATTTGAAAAGAAAAAGAAGTTTTTACATGATGTGAAGTTTTATTTCTAGGATGAACCATATCTTTTTAAAATTTGTGCTGACCAAGTAAATAGACATTGTGTGCCTAAAATAGAACAACTTAATATAATTCAGTACTATCATTCCAAAGAAGTAGGGGTCACTTTGGTGTGGAAAGAACTATAGCTAAGATTTTATCTTGTGGATTTTACTGGCTTAGTTTGTTTAATGATTGCAAAAATTATGTTATGTCTTGTACTTAATGCCAAAGGACTGGGAATATTTCGAGAAGACATGAATTACCACAAAAGAGTATTTTAGTAATTAAGCTTTTTGACGTATGGGGAATAGACTTCATGGGTCCTTTCCTTTTATCTTTTTTAAACAAATATATACTTTAGGCAATAGATTATGTGTTGAAATGGGTAAAAGCAGTGGCTCTACAAATTGCCGATGCTAGAGTGGTAATTAAATTTTTGAAAAAGAACATTTTTTCTAGGTTTAGGGTACCCAGGGCTATTATAAGTGATTGGGGGTTGCATTCTTACAATCGGCAGTTTAAAAAATTATTAACAAAATATTGAGTCACTCATAAACTTGCCACCCTTATCATCCACAAACTTGTAGATAAGTTGAGGTGTCTAATAGGGAAATAAAGTATATCCTAGAAAAGACTGTCAATGCATCTAAGAAAGACTAGTCTGTAAAACTAGATGAAGCATTGTAGGCTTACAGGACAGCTTTTAAAACTCTTATAAGAATGTCCCCATACAAAATCGTTTATGGTAAATCATGTCACCTACATGTAGAGCTCGAGCATAAGGCCTATTAGGCCATAAAATACCTTAATTTTGATTTATAAGCTGTAGGTGAAAAGCGATTGCTCTAATTGAACTAGCTATATGAGATTAGAGAAGAAGCTTATGAAAATGTTAGGATCTATAAGGAGAGAGCCAAGTAATGGCATGATAGGAACATTCGACAGCAGGAATTCATGCCTAATCAGAAAGTGTTATTATATAACTCTCGACTGAAATTGTTCCTAAGAAAGTTAAAATCTCAATGGTTTAGACCATTTGAAATAGCTAATGTTTTTCCTTATGGTACAGTTGAGTTAAAGGTAGGAGACAATCACACTTTCAAGGTAAATGGTCATCTCCTCAAGAACTATTTTAAGAGAGAAAACATGGATAGTAATGCCACTATAGCGGTGAGCGAAAATTCACAGTAATATCGAAAAAGTTAGGTTAATGACTATAAACTAAGCGTTTAATGAGAGGTAACCTATGTTTAACTAAACTAATTTTTTTATTCATATTATTTAATCATTTTTATTTATTAATTAATTTTTTTTTTAAATTTTAAGCCAATCATTGGCATGAAGGTTGCTCGCCTAAGAAAAAAAAATTGATTTAGGTAACTCAGGATCATTAGCTCTACTATGTACTCTTTAGTGCACTTTTATGCTATCTTTGCTATTTCGTGTTTCGTTGCGTTTGATGAGACAAGTTAGAACTGAATTCTATGATAGCAATGATCTTATGCTTAGAATTTTCATTGTTGTTGAAAATTTGAATCTAGGGCAGTACCAATTTTTCATTTCTTATTGCTACGAATTTTTATTTCCTCTTGCATATTGAATAGAAGACAGTGAGGATAATGTCTATCCTATAATGGGGGAAAGGAATTATAGGAAATGAAAATATCAATTTTGATGTCGGTTTTTGTTTATAAATAGTTATACTTTCCTATCAGCTTAAACTTTATTTGTTCTTAAGTATCTAGCAATGTTTAGGCTAATTTTTTTTTTTTTTGAATTTCTTGTTTGGAATCTAGAGATTATACAAAGAAATTGTTGATAGCATCTGATTGTGATTTAAATAATTGACTCACTAAGGTGCCCTACTCACCAATGTTGAGATTTTTGTACTTAGTTAAAAATTAATTAGTCAATTCTTTAGGAACCTAATTTACCTAGTTTTTAACCTTAGAATTTGAAGCTTAAAAGTCGGTCAAGTCCTTAAGTAAAAACTAAACAGGTTCACTTTTATACAAGGTTAACTAGTATATGGTCTTTTTAGTTATTCCAATGGCAATTTAACACTTAGTGAAAGAGGTAAGTGAAGCTTTGAACTAAATGATTCCTATAAAATAAGTTTGAAAAATTTTAGTGAGCATTCAAAAGTGATGAAATGAGAACCTTTACTCCAATAACTTAAGATATTGAGTTAAGTGTATCCTAACTTAAATATTAAAGTGAGGAAGAGTTCTAGGGGTCCCTTTAAAATTTGGTCACTTGGGTGATGAGCTTGAGAAGTACCGACTCAATGCACTCACTATAATGAGAAGAGTAAAAAGATAAAAGTTCAGTATCTAAAATAGAAAATAAAAAAGAAAAAAAATTTGGAATGGAAAATGGAAATTATGAATGCAAATAAAAAAATGAATTAGGGCTTGTAATAAAAAGGAAGAAAACTTAGGGATACGGTAGATACCATATGCTTTCACTACTTTGTTAACTTATTTGTTGGGATAATATGCTTATTAACAGCTGTGAAGTTTAAATGGGTGTTTTTTTTCCTAGGACTAAGTATTTACTTTTGAAATAGAAATCCTAGGTTAAATGCTTGGATTAAAATTTGTTTTCTCTAGCATAGCTAATTAATTTCAATTATGGTACTCTAATCACATATTTTAGTTTGGTTAGAGCTGTTGCCATTATAAATTAGTGAGTCTGAAAATGCAAAATATCAAATCTCTTGGACTAGCAATTGAAAACTTTGTATTTTCAATCATAGATTTCTTTAGTTCTGTTTATTTCGCTTGAGGACAAGCAAAAGTTCAAGTGTGGGGGAGTTCATAAAGGTATATTTTTCATGTTTTAAAGTGTAAATTAATATAGAATTATTATTGATTTTATAGAAATCATTAGGAAATGGTACTTAATTATTTTCAATTGGACATTTCAGGAATTAGAGGATTTAAGAGTAGAATTATGGATAATTTATAGGAATTTTTGCTTAAAGGAACAAAGTCTGAATCAACATGCACAAGTTAGAATTGAAGGCAGTTGGCCTATAATGTATACTGCCGACCATTAATGTCTATGCCACTGGCCTTCATGAAAAAGAAGCTTCACGTGAATTAATACTAATTTTTCTTATAAATAGCTTATGTTTCATCGTTTGAGAGACTTTTAATATACTTTTCTTAGACTTAGAGAGTTGTAAAACAGTCTTTAGATAGTTCTTGAAGAATTCTTTGAGAGAATTGCTTGGATCATTGAGAAGAATTTACTTTTGCTATTGAGACCAAGTTAAAGTTGCAATTAAAGATTATCTTTTCCAATACAGAATTGGTGACATCAATTTCAATTATTCTTATGCAATTATGTGAATTATTTATGCTTTCAATTATAAATTTCCCTGCAATATCAATTAGTATTTGTGTTTTTGTTTTTGAATCTATAGCTGCTTAATTTAATTGTAGGAATTGATGAAACCCTAGATAGCTAAGATGATAATTATGTTCATGTTATAAGATTAAGAGATATATGGATGATTGTTGATTGTAATTTCTATGATTTCGATTATAATTGTTCAATTAATTATAATTGTTAGAAACATTAATGATATCGAAGTTGATATAGGGTTTGTTAGAAATTATTAGTTGATTTGATTAATCAATGTAGAATAAGAGATAATTGAATTAATTAGAAATTATCTAGAAATTAATGTTATGTTTGGCAATTGATTATTCACTAAGACATTTGGGACAATTGATTTAGGACATTAGGCAATCATAGTATCGAGAGATATATGATTGTAATTTAGAGTCTACTGTTAATTGGAAGATACGGAAGTTGACTAATTAATTAGGAGTTTAAATCCTTAAGTTTTAAGGTATAATAATTTCACTTGAATAACTGTATAGCTATTAATCTATATAACATGATAATAATTTGATTGGCACAATCTAAGGTAGATTCTGTTTTCCTATAATTCTCAATTCATTGATTTATTTTAGATTTTCATGGTTATTTTCTTTTCAATAGTTTTAGAGTAATTATTATATTAATTAATTAAATTTTGATTCCCTGAATATTAACCAGCATAGGATTAGTAATTTCTTAGTCCTCGAGGGATTGACGACCTTACTTTCTCTATATTATTTGATTCTGACTTAGTATACTTGCTAGAGTATTCGTGATTTATTTTTATATATGTATTTTAAGTGAATCAATACTTGGGATCTTGTTCAGGATCTTCTTCCTCAAAAATTTCACTTACATTTTCTAGTTGAATTGGAACTGGACTCTTAGTAGGTTCTATTGATGGCTTAGGCTAATGTGATCGTAAAGGTACTTCATTTCCTACATTCTCAGCTAATAGAAATCATAGAAACCAATCTATGATTCCGAATGGATAGTCCCTAGGTACATAGGTAATTCTTATAGGTATCTAATTATAACCAAGTAGATAATTCTTACCAGGTTCTACTACATGGGAAAATACAATACCAAGACCATCATAGATACAATCTCCTTATCATGCATATACTTTGTTCTCAAAAGCTACAATTGTGGTATACTCATTATACAATGGAACTAGTTCATCCTCATAATTTTCCAGTCATCTTTCATACTCTAAGACAATCCCCTCTTATAATTATATATTATCTCATCTATTGTATAAAATATCATCCAATTAGCCAATTCCAACAAGAAATTTTGCATACGAACTCAATAGTCAATAGGAGATTCATCTCATTCCCATCTAAAGTATAACCAAGCATAAATAAGCCCATATCTACAAATCTAAAAGTAAATACATCATAACACAATTTAAATTAGTATTATCCTTTACTTGCTTCCATTTTTAGTTATTTAAGTTCTGATATATAGATAACATAGATATATATCGATAAATCTAAATCTTTTACGCCCACTTACTTTCTCTTACTCTCAGTGTTCCTAATATCTAGTTTATTTTAATTAGATGCTTTAAAGCCTAGTTCTTAAAGAACCATGCACTAATACCACCCAAAAACTATTACGCCCCAACTTGAAGAGTCGTAACAATTTTGCTACATAAACTAACTTAGGCTAAAAGCTATCCCCTTATCTACTAACATAGATATAGTTCACATAAGGCAAACGAAGACTTAACTAGCTTTAAAGCGATCAGATGGCCACTTGTAGTATATAGAACTTGTAGAGTAACACTTCATAAAATGCACTTTCTTATACTTACAAATAAATCAGTTCATTACATAACCTTATGTACATTAAGAGTCCAAAGTTTTCAAAAGAAATTTTACATCTCTACAGACAAACTACATTATAAATATATAAAACAACGAGCTAGTGAAGACTATAAGGCCTCCCAATAAGACCTTATAATCCTCTCATAGAAGAAAAACAAAAGTAACATAAGTTTGTTTCATTCTTTAGACATCCCTACTTCACTTTGCAACCAGCTTGAACTAATTTGTGGATAATTGTATTGAGGAATCTTTTAGTGCTACTTTATACCTACAAAACCATCTATTAAGATGTGAACTCAACTATCTTAGTAAGAAGGGATGAAGCCATAAGACTACATTAATAAGCATGGTTGTTCAATCATTAATTTAAATGTAAATGCAACATACAAATGATATAGCGTCTCATAATGTTTAACTGGTCTATTGTAAAATTAGAGTAATTCAGTTCACTTTAACCTCGATTTCAAAAAGTTTCAACACAAAACTATTGAACTAAATCTGGCTTTGTACAATGGAGACACTTCTCCACCCTAGACAACATTTGAACTGTTGATAGTCAGTTTTTGTCCACTTAGCTTGACAAGCATTGGTAGTTAAAGCTTCACATATTCATCCATTCAATTGTCGACAAGTTAAGTAATTAACATTCTCGGCATCTCACTAAGTAACACAGATATGATCCTAATTTGAATTCAAGTTCATAACATGAACAATTATCATAAGCACGGTTATATTATATAACTGTTTGTTCTCCCTACATTTCAAGAAAGGTGCCTATCAAGAAACTTACATGTATCCCAACAGTTATTCCGATAATTGCTACGTCAAACATGATAGTCTCCTATAAATACAAGAAAAAAACTCTGTAAGAGACATCAGATAACTCTTAACCACTCACTTTAGTTTCCTTATTCTTGCTTACTGACATAGGCATTGGAGTAGCTGCACGAGACTGGCCTTGGTACTAAGTGACTTTCTTTTCTTTGCAGGATGTTTCTAATTACCAAAACCTATTAACAACATGAACCACAATTCCCAACCTTGCCACAACCCTCTCCCTTATCACTTAGTTCGACTAAAGGTAGGAAAAGGATCATTTCCACTATCCTCATTAAAGTATCGATATTTAGTTTGACAACCTAATCATTACCCCTATTGAGTATTGTGAATGTTAAATTAGGTCTTTAATCAATTCAAGATTAGTTTGATTTATTAGGTGAGCAACCAAATTGTTACATACAAGACATGATATATCAAATAAAAAGTATAACTCAAAGTTCAACTCCTAATCACCACTCAGTTCTTACTATTCCAAGCATCCTGATATGAAACTTCAAAATGCCATAAAGCATAGATCCTAACTTTCCTAGGTTTACAAGTATCCTATTCCTAATAGTTGCCTCTTGTTCCTTAATTCCCCTTAGAAATACATAATAAATTAGTTTTCAAGCCTTAATTCCTTAATCATTAGTTGGTTGTATATGTTTTTTGATTATTTAGTTGTAAATTTTTTAAGTTAATTTTACTTAAAAGTCAAGATTTCATAACCAATTAATGAATTTTATAAATTAACCTAATTGGTCAAATCCTTTAAGCTATCATCTGAGTGGATTTATAATGGTTTTCTTGAATCTAAAATCCATTGAGTTTTGTTCTAAGAAGTGTTAAAGTACTTTTCTTTAGTCTAAAGTCTTCTGTGTTTAGTTCTAGGTGAACTCATAACAAATTCCTTATGTGATATAAACTTAGTAGCTAATTAGGATCATCAAAGGAAATGCACCATTTTAAGCATCATTTTAGCTTAAAAATCAAATAAAATTATGGAAAATAATATCATGAAAAACCTTGACATGGCAATTTAGTATTAACTTAGGATAGTTTATAGAAAATTTTTAAAGTGGAAGCTACATCATTAACTTAATTTATTCCAACTTCAAAAATTGTTCGATTTTGTCGATTTCTTAAAGACGTATATATTAGCTACTAAATTTATATAAATTGATATTTTTCTTAAATTCTATAGAAAAAAATATGTAAGTCTAATTTTTTAAAAATAATTTTCTAAGCATTTTCACCTTATGGGGTCTCAAAATCTTCCTTACTTTGGAACTCAAGCTTCTTGATCCTTTAAATGGCTTCTTCCCAAAAACAATCACTTTTGGCTTCCACAACTCTTCTCTATACCTCTTACTAGTCTTTATCACGTTTGCTTTCTCTATAGCCTCATTATAATTTCTTGGTTGAAATTCCAGAACCTTTCTCTTCATTTCAGGGTCCAATCTCCTCACAAAAATCTACTTCACCCAATCACTATGGTGGTATTCAAGCAGAGCAAACTAGAGTAAGTGAGTGAAGTCTACCTCACACTGCTCAAGAGTGCGGCTTCCCTTTTTGATTCCAAATAATTCATCATTGTACCTTACCTACAAACTCTCTGGAAAGTAATTTCTTAAGAACTCTCCTCGGAAGTCTTCCTATGTAATGGGGTGCCTTAAATTTCCCCTCTTCGTTTCCTACCATGTCTTTGCTCTTAAATAGAGCAGATAGGTACCATAGGTCAACCTCAAATGATGGGGCACCTCAAAGGCCTCAAAAGAGCTCTCTACTTACGTTAACCAATCCTCAGCCTCATCAGGCTAGCTTGCATTTCCATCGAAGTACCTATTACATTTCAAAAACTCAAGCAACAGATTCCTTAGTGGTTGAAGCTCATGAGAAACTTGGTAAGGGTCTTTGGCTAGCAGGCCCTATCAGTAGTGGTAGAGGCGATGGTGCTAGTGCATACTGCCTTGCCATAGCCATAAAGGGTGGCATTGTCATTTGTAGAACATGCTCTTAGGTTACTGGCGGTAGGGGTGCTTATGTTCTTTCTAGAAAAGTCCTTAACAAGGCATCATTTGCCTATATAGCTAGCAATATCTCCTTATTGCAATCTACTGGTGCATTTTGTTCCATATTTTGTTCTAGTGGCACTTTATCTCTTGGATGTCATCTCCTGCACCTTTGTTCACTAAAAATTTAATCCAATTCATAGTTTTACTCAATCCAATTCTTTACTTAGATGAAACAACTTTATTGCTTGGGAATCATAATGTCTTTATTCAAATCACCCATTATAAAAGCACTTCTTTTTAATTATATTACTGAAATAGAAATCAAGTCATGTAAAACATACAATGAGTTCTTTTATAAATTCTCCAAATATACACATGATTCAAGTACATGACCTTTCAAAGTTATACATACTTCCTATGATTACTGTGACGATACTTAATACAACTCTGAATTTAAAAGTACACATAACACCATACATAAAATCCTCACTACAACTTTCACTTGAATTAAACAACAATAACAACAACATTAGAAACACTTTGGAAGCTAAAACGTCCTTGACTAGTTATGCCTTGTTGAAGGTCTAGCTTGATTGTCATCTAACCAGCCTAATTATCAAGGCTTCCTCCTAAGAAATAGCGATGAGGCTCCTTCATTTGGACTAGGTGGTGCTCTTAGACAATAAACTACTTAGTATAGTTCATTAGGAAATAGGAACTCAAAAGGGTCTAACTTGGGTTCACTTCCCTTCGATATTCCCTTAGAAAGAAAGGTAGAATATTGATATCATTTTCCCACTCGGGGGGTATATGAGTATATGTCATTGATATCAGGCTCCACATATGGAAAATGAACATTAGCAGGAGCGATTGGTGGGGTAACTCCATTCTACTCATCCAGTTGAGCCACTTAAAGGTAGTCAGCCCTTAAGTCACACACTAAGGCATAACCATGCCCTAGTTGTTGCCAGTGCTGGAAACTAAGTACAGCCATCCTTGGACTATCATGTACCATGTACACCATCTTGGCTTCAAAGTCGGCTCCTTCATCCCGCTCTAAGAGATATACCAAATCCATATCCATTAGAATGGGTCTAGGCATTCAAATCAAGATATCCCGGTAATGACTTCTCTAATAAGGGCTCAATCTTGACCTCCAGGATATCCATACATCTTAGATCCTACATGGCATTCCAAGTAGGGCCATGTCTTCACAAAGGATCCTTAACCTTCAGTGGTACTCAATAAGGGTTTCATCTTTTCGCGTCATTAAGAGCACAAGGTTCTGGTGAACCTTGCTTTCATTCCCTTGATTGATATGAAAATTCGTTAAGTGTTACACATACTTTTAAGATTATACCATCTACTTGATTGTTTAGAGAGCTTATCCCAGTTCTACCCCTCTCTATCTCCCTTAATAGGTAATCCTAATGTCTAAGGTCAAGTTTTACTTTTCTTATCACTATTTTAAACCTAATGCTCTGATACTACTTAAATCTATCACGACCCATCAATATCGTTGTCATGGTAGATCGTCATGTATCATATAAAGATTAACAATCAATCCCTTTATTGATCATAGGCCTTTTATACAACACATAAGGCTCTTTCCACTTTACGTTACCATCAAGCCCATAGATATATAATGTCAAGCATTTACCTAAAATTTACCCCTTAGATATAAAATAATAAAGTGAAAGTGTAGATTCATAGAATGCTATACCAAAAATATTACAAGACGAATGCAGTCCATATAAGAATCTTCATTCAGAATTTCTAACTAAAATTTTAAACTGAATAAGATAAATGATTATCTACAAAATGCTATTACAAAATTCTCTTTTCACTCTCTGAACACTCCATCCCGTCTCTGTATGAGACTCACCTCGAGCATTCTTCGATCCAAATGGACGAAGAGGTGATCCAACATCAAAAGAAATCTATTAGGGTGTAAGCTTATGCTTAGTGATATAAATCCTCTCATTAATTCCGCATAACATTTTTATGTAATGCACAAACATATGAATGCATGAACACTCAGAATGCTAAACAATACATACGACAACTTAGGAACTGCATGTAACTCAGAATTACACCCCCCTATAGTCGGGGTTGGAGATGATTAACTGATACAAACTATAACTAGGTCCTAGTTGTGTTTTTATACCAATTGCTCTATTGTGCTCAAGTCAAAACAAAATCATATATATATATATAACATATACAACTTTCATATGATAAGTACCCTTTCTTTTTACATCTCATACTTTAAACCAAAATTCTCAAGTCTAGTGATGTGGTGGCCTTTGCAATCCATAATCACACACCTTAAGCAAAAGCCATAAGACATGGCCATTCGCTAATGATTAGCGTTCCCTAGCGCCTAATAAGCCCGTTAACTCAAGATAAAGACTCAATAATATAATGATAGCTTAGTTAATGCCCATTCCTATAGGAGCCCCTCCTCTTGTGCGTCCCTTCCCATCTTTTGTGTAAGGTGGCAGTCTGTATAGTATGATATGATCATGAGAAATGCATGACTCATTGTATTCCTTAGTCCAATAATTACTTAATCCGTTTTTTATGGGGATCAAACAATTTCATTCCATATAACCATAAATAGATGTCATCGTAAACAAATTCCATTATTATCTGATTAGCAAGTCATAGCATTTAATCATAATATCACACACATGCATTTCCCATATCCTATAAGCATCCAAGTTCCTTATGTAAGTTTAAGTGCATCTACACTACAAATAAAATCAAGTATGGAGTTATTAAGAATTACTCACTTAGCCATAATGGATCAACCACAGTAATCCGAGGGCAAGTTGTCTCCAAAAGCCAAGTCCCCTAGACATCATAAATATGATACTATAAGGATTTGAAATAGAACCTTGAAAACTAAGCTAAAACCCTTTAAGTTATACTTTTAACTAGATTTCATATTTTTCTCGGTTTTACTTAAAAATTTAATCATGTATAACTTTTTCATTTTAAATCCGATTTTTGTGATCTTATAGCTAATCTTCATCATTTTTCAAGTTTACTTTAATCTGGTGAGGTTAGATTTTCAAAATAAGGCAAGTAAATCTATCTATAGGTTGGAACGGTAATGATCCTTATGATTTGGTATACTCTTAGGCTTTGTTTAATTGTTGGGTTTTTTGATATCTTAGGAAATCTTTTGGTCTTAGGCTTAAGATTTCATTCTAAGCTCAAAATACTCCTTAAGGTCAGGTTTCCAACATTGGTTTACACTCCTAGGGCTAACAATAACTTCTTAAGCTTTTATGTAGGTTTAAGTTGTCAAATGGACTTGTTTGTTATCCAAATCAAGGATAGTCACTTTATTAGGCTTAAGCGGGGTGTTAAGTGGGCTTCTTAAAGGTCTCAAAACAACTTTTATATGTAGATTAAATTGCTGGTCAGAAAATAAATGAAGGCCCAACTTAGAGTTTGAGGCTTGTTTTGAAAGTTTTAGACTCGATTTGAGTTTTAAGCTTTATACACTTATTGTACTTGCCCTAGTTGGTTTTTTCACTTTGTTTACTTAGTTTTATCTTATTTTTAAGTGGCTTTTATTAACTTTCCAGATCTGGTGTGATGAATGAAAGGGGCACTCATTGGGTTTTTCAACTTGTTTTATCATTTCCTTAAGTTTAAAGGTTAGATCATAAACCTATACTACTCATATTCTAATCTTGACTTAACTTCTCTTCCATGAGATAATTATTTAGCTTATACTCTACATGAAAATAATAGATCTTATACTTATCATAACTTCCATGCCATAGTTTTCATCTAAAAAACTTAACTCTTCATAGAAACTTCATGCAATGGATTTTTGCTTACCTAAAACTAGATTTAAGCATGTTTAACTTAATAGAAGTGAAAATAACATCCAAATGACCCACGTATACTTTACGTCCAACATGAGGTCCCCTCTTTCATGTACACATTTCATGATTTCTAAACTTAAAATCTCCCATTCTAAGTATTAAACATATATCCTTACATAACACCAACTTAGCATACTCATTTTTCTACTTTCATACAAGGGGTTCATAAGCTTACTTCTTAATGTGGTCTACTTATTTTATCATCTTATGTTCATGCTAATATCTTCATGAAAACATGGTCTCCTAACATGGCATACTAGGCCACTTAAACAAGGAAACAACTTACTCGTCTTAAAGCATAAACAAGGTGATTATGTACTAAGTAACCTCTTATGCTCCTTGTTTTTCATTCCTCTTCTTGCAAACTCTTTTGGAAACTTGAGTCTTGATTTTTAAAGTGGGGTTTGGTAGATATTCTAAAGTTCCTAAAAGTAACTTTTGAAGTTGACAAATGGAGACATAAAACCAAGCTTTGTGCCATGAGTAAGGAAGTAAAACAAGTGGCAGTAAGGTTAGATTTTGTAAGGTTGGACTTCTTCTTTTATTTTGTTTTTAAAGTGAGAGCAAAGGAAGTGAAAATGAGAGTGAAATGGGGGATGAGTGCCCAGTTTTGAATGGGTAGGGTAGGGTGTTTAAGAAGTACTAAGGGATGAATAGTAGTTGTATAAGACAATGTGATTAATGGATGAATGACAAAGCATAAGCCCCCTTATTAGCCTCTTACAACTGGCCACATAGGCTTTCTTTTTACACATAGTGTTGTCTTATTACTTAATTAAAATTTAAACACATAAAATAATGTGATAACTTGTCCATATATAGTATAAGTTATAGTGATATAAGAAAAGTATCTTATCGCTAGCTTTTGATAAGTTACCAATTGATAAATGATTTCAACTCTCAATTGATAAGTTATTCAAGGTGATTAGTTGCTTCATTTATTCATGTATATAAGGCTTATGTATTTAGATAAGGAGATTGTCTTATATAAAATTCTTTTAGAGTATGTTTCTTAAATTGGTTTGAAAGTTATGATTTAATTATGATAAAATTATGAAATTTTCTAGAGTTGAATAAAATTATTCGAATTAAATTGTCAATTAGTCACTTAGGATTACAAGTCTTTAATTATTTTAAGGTTTAAGGTTTTTGGTGACTTAAGGTTCACTCTTTTCGCATTCGAGTCTTATCGATAATAAAATTTCGAATTGAAAATTTAAATTTGTTTTTAAATGTAAACTTAAATTCTTAATTTAGTTAATCCTTAAGAATGGTCGTGAAGTACTTTTAGTTAATTCACATGCTCGTTAAAAAGTGGGGTTTACAATTTCCCAATTAACTCAATATATATCATTATTTGTTTAGTTTCTCATTATAACTCAAGTATAACATAAATATAGATTAACTTAAACCTTTTACCTATTTTTCTTGGTTTATGATAAATTTTTAATCACATACAAATTTTTCGTTTTAACTCTAATTTTTGTGAACCTAAAGTTTATTTTTAACTTTTCTAAACATACTTTTGCGTAATGGGGCCCGTTTTAGATATTATAACCTACATTTTTCATAATGATCTAAAAATATTATAAATTTTATTATTTTGACTTAAATACTTACTAATTGTTATTTTAAGCTTTTCTTTATAGGTTTATGATTTAATAAATATCTAAATTTGACATCTTTGTAATTTTCTTATTGTTAAGTCTATTTTGTAACAATTTACTTATTTTTCTATTTTCAGGGTTAAATACTTATTTAATTTACCTCTTATTACTTTAATAATTTCTTAATTAATTATATTATTATTATTATTATTATTATTATTAATTACGAATTTTAATAAAAAAAATCTAGAATGATGACGTGGCAGCCTAAAATTGCTCGATGTGTTATTTTTATGAATTTTTCATTTTTTTTCCTATGTTATACTTCACTTAATATTTATATATTTATATATCTATTATTATATTTTAATAAATTTTGCAAATTAATCTATTTTCTTCTCCTACACTTCAAGGCACACATACTTATATAAATTATCTTACTTTACTTAATAACTTAATATTATTGTATATTACACATATACTTTTTTTAGTTAAGCATACTCATATACTTATGCATATTACACTACTAATATATTTACTTTTATACGCATATATATACTTGTATGTTTAGGTTCCCTCAATTTATTTATATATATGTGCAAATGTAATCTTTCAATATACGCCTAGACATACAATATGTGCTATACATGCATATATATATATGATATTTATACATAGACTATACTTATATTTTTGCACTTTATACATACATACATAACTAGCGGTATAGACATATATATATTAAAAATAAATAATATACAACTACCATATATGCATATATATACATATACATAAATCCCCTTATACCAAATACTTGTATAATCAATTATAATATATATTTATATATAAATATACTTAAGTATGTATATACATATATGAACACATAAATATAAGAAATACTAACTTTATACCACTTTTAATACATGTACATTTACCTTGATACAAGGAAAGCAAATTACCAAAATCAAATATATTACATAATTCCTAAATACATGTATTTCTACAAAATACATATATATACATAACAAAAGTACATATAAATTAACAAGATAAATACATTGGAGTATTACTTAGTTACTTCTTTTGATGTCTTGATATGGTGTTGATCCAAGTGGTTTTCTCTTTCTTCTTATAATTGTTGAGAAATAAGAAGAAAATTGAGAGAAAAAAAAAATGAATAGAAAAGGGAAAAGAAAGAGAACTTTTGGGTGGAGTGATATTTGGGTTCTTTGGAGTTTATTTTGAAAAAAGAAATGAACAAGTCAAGGAAGACAAGTGTGTAATTGTCCAGGAGAAGGAAGATAAAAGAAAATCTAAATGGAAGAAAGAAAAGAAGATAAGGAGTGCATTTATTTGATTTGATTTGTGGCTTATCAAGTGCCTTGTCCTTATCTTCTTAATTAAACGTATGTAGAATGCAACGTGAAGGAGAAGGAAAAAAATAAGGAAAGAAAAAGGAAAAAGGAAAAGAATGAAAAAGGAAAAAAATAAAAATAAAATATTAGATTTTTCTAAACATAAAAATGATAAATTTAGTAATTATGAATTAACATTTAGATTTCATAAAATTTATTAATTAAATTGTTACCTGTTACGTTTATAATATTTAAAAGTTATCTTAATGTGTTCATTAACAATTTTACGCGATTACGCGTATTGACCAATAATCATATTTTAGTAGGTTTTTAATACTTTTAGGGTATAATTATTCATTTTATAAGCTTTGGTTTATAGTTTTAGAGTTTTTATTAAGTTCGAGTTTAATTTTAGATACTTACACGTATATAGGGTTTAGGATTCTTATACATGATTAGGGTTTCAATCGAAATTTTTGGGGCTTTTCTCCTTCATATTATGTTCGAGTTTAAAATTTTAATCAATCTTAAATTTATTGACTCTGTTGACTTAAGATAATAGCCTATAATATTTAAGTCAATTCGATACTTAAAAAGCTAAATTTGTGGGGTTTACATTCTACTTCCCTTACAAAAAGTTTCGTCCTTGAAACTTTACCAAGATGGTTCCTTACTGAAACTACTTTCATCATTCGTAAACAAGCTGCTTACATGTAATCAACAAGCTTCTTATTAGTACCTAACACCTAATTATAAATATCATAACCAATCCATAAAACATATTTTACATACATAATCTCTTCATACTTATTACATTAATTCTCTAAGGTTCTTCAATAAGTCATTAGATTTCTTCCTAGTTTGCTCACTTCCAATAGCACTCCGAGAGATGGTGACCACACCTTCCACAGTTACTACATGTTAAGGCATTCTCCCTTTTAAAACACCATTTCACTTTATGTCTAATTTTTCTACAGTAAGAACATTTTCCTTTTAAATGTAAGCGATAATCTTGGTTGCATTTCCAGCAACTTATTTGATGTGGCTTCTTTACGATTGGTTCATCCACTTATGACTCAAATACTTCCATTGGTTGCTTGTCACTATTATTAGTATCATGTCTTAACTCTTTAATTGATTCAAAGAATTCCTTATTTTCCTCCTTTTATTCTTCCAGTAACACTTTTCCTACATATTCTTGCATTCTTGCTCTCTCCACAACTTCATTCTCAGTCTTTAATTGAAATTCTTTCAACTTAATTCAAGTTTCTTAATCTAATCCTGCTAAGAACACTTGGATTGGAAATTGATCACTAAGTCTTAATTCTGGGTAAGTAAGATGCATTAGTCCCTTGAGTTCATATTCATATTCACCAATGCTTCGATTTCCTCTTCGTACTAGAGTAAGTCTTCCTAAAGTTTCTTTCGTAGGCTTCTTATAATGTATTCTTTTAAAAATTCCTCTTTAAACTCATTCCAAATGATAGGTTGAGACATAACCTTACTCATGAAGCTCTACCATATTCTTGCATCCTTATGTAGCATAAAAGTCTCGTAAGTTAGCTTTAAGTCCTCTAAAATCTTATAGATTTCAAAGGATTGCTCAATCTGCACTAACCAATCTTCTGTTTCAACTAGATCATCAGGTTTGCCTACAAAGTATTTATTGACTATGATAAACTCAGAAAGTTTCACCATGTGTGGTTCCATTACTCCCGAAATATTTACAAGTTGACCTTTACTTTCTCAATTTTGCAATGCCTACAAAGGATCAAGACTAAGATCAATAATAATAACTATCTTAACATAATATTTCCTCAATTTAGTATCATTTAACTAACTCATTTATTTAAATCATCAAATATATGATTCCATCCTCCTTACATTGTCATATCATTCCGTTTTATAAGGGTGATTACCTTTACGTCACTATTTAATTCTTACACATCATGTTCAATAATACTTTTCTTCTTTTTGTATTATAATTGAAATCCATATAATATCACTTATTTCTTAATAATCTATTTGATCAATAGATCGGATTCACAAACCTATTATCACAACTTTTCTCAAACCTCTACTCTCATGATTTGAACTCTCTAGATTTCTATTTGATTTGCTATTACTATTTGAAGAATTAGAACCTCTAACTAGAATAGTCAAACTTCCAATTTTATAGTTGGAATATTCTAGTACACCTCCTCTCCAATACATGCTTATCTTTAGTTACTCCTTTAAGAATACTTATGTTGATATCACTTCATGTTCGAACTCATCAAACTATTTAACCACCATATTGAATTTACAATCAATTATCATAGCATCGCCTTAAAATTCTACTTGTGCTATTGAATTCACGATTTCAGACATTATTGAGATCTTCAAAACTAATGAACTCTTAATAATTGCATTTCGAACTTTTAACATGAAATTGAGGTGTCCTTACACTCCAAATCTGTTATAGAGATATTGCTTCTTAATTCAACACAATTGAAAATATCTCCTTTTATTCTCTTTTCAACACTTATTCCTTATATTCTTTTTTCTTCACTTCAAACTAACAGTTCTAAGCTTTTTGAAATTATACACATCAACAATGTCTAAATTAGGGAGGAATTTAACAGTTAATAAATAAACATACATATAACATAAACATAATATGTATGGGTAATACTAAGTATAGTATATAATCTAAAAGTCTAAGTCTTTTAGTTTTAAATCCTAAACCAACTTAAGTTCTATCCCAACTCATCATTTGGTAAGATTTTCCTATCTCTAACAACCTAAAGCTCTAATACCACTTCCATCATGACCCAAAGAGGGCCTAGTAGGATAGTCTAAAATTTTCATATTACGTATGCACTCATGATACGAAAATTCTCTTATAAGTTAGAGATTGTAAGACTCTAAATAATTAGTCACTAAGGTTTTCGATTTTTAATTAATTAACTTACTATAAAATATAAATGATTATGGATACTAGAATCGTAGAAAATCGGTATCCTCTACCAAATGCTAAGATAAGATGAAACAACTTAATAATTTACAAAAAAATTATATTATACATAATCTTATAATATAAATATTTTCTACATCAATTGTTTCTATAACAACTATACACATTTCAATCCATTCTAACATCATCAAATCTATTTTGGGTTTGTACTCTACTCTCAAGTATTTCCCTGATCCTTATTTAAAGGAACTTGCAAAAAAACTATAGGGGAATGAACAAATCACAGCTCAATGAGTTCATTTCTCACCACTATCTTTTAATCAAGTTACTAAACATTATTAGCACACATGTAAGCTATGTACATATGAAATGAATGCGGGCGCGCGCAATGAATGCAAGTAATACATGCATAGGAGTCCAAAACTATGGAAGGTATAGATTTACAACATCTATATATCAATTTTTCCTCCATACTTAACTGTATAGAGCACCTCACCTTAACTACATGAGACTGCCTAGGGATAACGTCCCACCAGACAACACTCGATTATTACCTTAGCCAAGAAATAGTAATCAATATAAGTGGACCTTAACTAAGGCCATCCATCGAACATATCTAAGGCCTCTTAGGCACACAAAGCGAGTCCCCTTGCTAACATAATATATCTAAGGTCACACAGTCACAAATATGCGAGTCTTCTTGTAATTAATTGGAGAATCTATGCTAACTTTGCCTTAATGATAAAAATATCATTCACAGGCACTACAAGCCCTCATAGAAATCATATAAAATATATTTAAGATTGGGAAAACATTTTGTAAAAATACTTTTTTCAAAAATCTACAAAGCTAGCACTCTCCATCAGTATACTAATTGGAACATAGACACGCAATAGGTATAACTAGTTATTTCAATCGATTAGTTATATTTAACAATTTAAGAAAGTGATCACATGAAACAATTAATGTTTACTAACAAGAAGCATACAATTAACAAATAGTAAGTAGATAGCAGATCATAAGAACTCTCTCACCTAGGTTAATGCTCACACTCCAATCCTTTAGGATTTCCAAAACACGATAATCGAATACCTAAAAGATAAAAAAGCTTATAACTATTTTGAAAAACTAGGTTCCCCAATCAACTCAATATCTACTATTATTTATCTAGTTTCCTACTATAACTTAAGTATGACATAAACATAGTTTAACTTCAATCTTTTACCTATTTTTCTCAATTTATCATACATTTTTAATCACGTACAAATTTTTCAATTTAACTTTGATTTTTGTGAACTTATAGTTTATTTTTAGTATTTTCGAATGTACTTTGGTGTAATGAGGTTCGTTTTGGACGTTATAACTCGCATTTTTCATAATAATCTAAAAATATTACAAATTTTATTATTTTGACTTAAATATTTACTAATTGTTATTTTAAGATTTTCTTTGCAGGTTTATGATTTAAAAAATATATAAATTTTATATTTTTGTAATTTTCCTATTAATTAGTCTATTTTGTAACAATTTACTTATTTTTCTATTTTTAAGGTTAAATACTTAGTTAATTTACATTTTATTACTTTAATAATTTCTTAATTAATTATATTATTATTATTATTATTATTAATTACGAATTTTAATAAAAAAAATCTAGAATGATGACATGGTAGCCTATAATTGCTCGATGTGTTATTTTTACGAATTTTTCATTTTTTCCTATTCTATACTTCACTTAATATTTATATATTTATATATCTATTATTATATTTTAATAAATTTTGCAAATTAATCTATTTTCTTTTCCTACGCCTAACGGCGTACATACTTATATAAATTATCTTACTTTATTTAATAATTTAATATTATTGTACATTACTCATATACTTTTTTAGTTAAGCATACTCATAAACTTATGCATATTACACTACTAATATACGTACTTTTATACGCATATATATACTTGTGTGCTTAGATTCCCTCAATTTATTTATATATATATACAAAGGTAATTTTTCAATATACCCTTAGACATACAATATGTGCTATACATACATATATACATGATATTTATACATGGACTATACTTATATTTTTGTACTTTATACATACATACATAACCAGCCGTATATACATATATATATTAAAAATAAATAATATACAACAACCATGTATGCATATATATACATATAAATAAATCCCCTTATACCAAATACTTGTATAATCAATTATAATATATATGTATATATAAATATACCTAAGTATGTATATACATATATGAACACATAAATATAAGAAATAATAACTTTATACCACTTTTAATACATGTACAATTACCTTGACACAAAGAAAGCAACTTACCAAAGTCAAATATATTATATAATTCCTAAATACATGTATTCTACAAAATACATATATATATAACAAAAGTACATATAAATTAACAAGATAAATATATTGGAGTATTACTTAGATACTTCTTTTGATGTCTTGATGTGGTGTTGATCTAAGTGCTTTCCTCCTTCTTCTTATAATTGTTGAGAAATAAGAAGAAAATTGAGAGAAAAAAAATGAATTGAAAAGGGAAAAGATAGAGAACTTTTGGGTGGATTGATATTTGGGTTCTTCAAAGTTTATTTTGAAAAAAGAAAAGAACAAGTTAGGGAGGACATGTGTGTAATTATCTAGCATAAGGAAGATAAAAGAAAATCCAAATCGGAGAAAGAAAAGAAGGTAAGGAGTGCATTTATTTGATTTGATTTGTGGCTTATCTTGTGCCTTGTCCTTAACTTCTTAATTAAACATATGGAGAATGTAAAACACACCTTAGCAGCTGAATAAGTTCCAAAATGCAACATGGAGGAGAAGAAAAAATATAAGGAAAGAAAAAGGAAAAGGAAAAAAAAAGGAAAAAGAAAGAAAAGGGAAAAAAATAAAAATAAAATATTAGATTTTTCTATAAATAAAAATGATAAATTTAGTAATTATGAATTAATATTGAAATTTCATAAAATTTATTGATTAAATTGTTATCTGTTATGTTTATAATATTTAAGAGTTATCTTAACACATTTGTTAATAATTTTACATGATTACATATATTAGTTAATAATCGTATTCTAGTAGGTTTTTAATACTTTTAGGGTATAATTATTCATTTAATAAGCATTGGTTTATAGTATTAGAGTTTTTGTTAAGTTTGAGCTCAATTTCAAATACTTACGCATACATAGGGTATAGGGTTCTTATCCATGATTAAGGTTTTAATCAAAATTTTTGGGGTTTTTCTCCTTCATATTATGTTCAAATTTAGAATTTTAATTAGTCTTAAATTTATTGACTTCATTAACACAAGGTAATTACCTATAATATTTAAATCAATTCGATACTTAAAAAGCTAAATTTGCGAGATTTATACTAGAGATTAGGATAAGATGAAGAGAGTGATGAGAAGAAGATTTGTTCGAGCTATTATTTGTAGGATGCATTTAAAAGATTGTAGGAGTTGAGACAAGGAAGATTGAGTATTGATGCTCATGTAAAGGAGTTTCAAATGTTGATGATTCACTATGAAGTTATAGAACTAAAACACAAGATTATCTCTAGATATATTAGTGGTTTGAAATATGAGGTTAGAAATATCTTGAAAACTGGAGAACTTAGATCCTTAGATGAAGCAATTCGAGCCGCATAGAGGATTGAGAGGTGCTACATGAGTAGATTCCAAGCTCCTGTTAGTTAAGAAACCCTTAATGAACCTATTTAGAGCGAACCTGTGAGATTAGAACCAAGCAAAGCTATTGAAATCTAACTTGTTTCAATCACCTGTACTAAGGAGAAGAACCTCCGAGAAAGTATTGGAAGGGATAGAGCTTAAGAAGAAAGGCTAATGAGATCAAGTATTTCAAGTGCTGGTGGTGAATGGCAAACAAAAGAGGTTAAAAAGTTAAAGGAATCTAGACAAGAGGTTGAAGAGCTGACCTATGAGATTGAGCACACGTAACTTAATGTCCAAAAGAAAGAGTGATTGTGGTGAAAGGTGAAGTGCCGACCAAAGAAGTTGATAGTATTGATAAAGAGGTTGAAGAGCTGAAGGAATCTAGGTTAGATTCAATATGAAGAGGAGGAAGTTATCTATAATAAGGAGGGTAACTTCATGCTTGTAACCATAGTACTAGGGCGAGTGATGAGCATGAGTGTAGTACTTAAGGATGAATAGCGTAAGAACTTATTCGACATTAGATGCAAGGTTAATGGGATATTATGTGCCCTTATAACAAATAATGATAGTTACACTAATGTAATGTCTATCTTTATGGTCCAATAGTTGAAGTTGTCGACTACACTTTACCCTAAGCCTTATAATTTGCACTAACTTAGTGACAAAGGAGCCTTACAAGTTGCCAAGCAAGTAGCAATGTTGATCTACATAGGGAAATACCATGATGAAATTCTTTATGATGTGTTACTTATGAGTGCTTTACATATTCTTTTGGGACAACCATGGATGTTTGATCAACATGTGATGTGTGATGGGAAAAGAAATACTTGCTCTTTTGAACATAAGGGAAGGAAGATGAGATTGAATCCCATGTCTACCGAATAAGTCAAGACATTGTAGGCTCAACTTAGTTAAGCCTTGAAGAAAGAAACCGTAGTAATGATAGGTGTAGAGCTATCAAAAGAGATAAAGCTTGAAGAGTCAATCATTTTGTTAGTCTTAAGGTTGCTTGAATTGAGGGATTTGAATATTAAACTACCTATTGAGGTGAAGTACTTGTTGAAGGAGTTTACCAACTTGTTCCTTGATAAACTACTAGAAGGTTTGCCTCTAATTAGAGGGATTAAGTACATGATAGATCTATAGCTTGGAGTCGCATTACCAAACAAGCCAGTATGTAAGTTGAGCTTTGAATAAGTGGTCGAGCTCTAAAGGTAAGTAGATGTCTAATGAAAAAATGACATGTGAGAGAGTCCTTAAGCCCATGCATTGTCCCATCTTAATTAGTGCTAAAGAAAGATGGTATATGGTGTATATGTGTGGACAGTGGAGTCATCAATCGGATCACTATCAAGTATAGGTAACCTATACCTCGATTTGATCACATGCTTGACGAGTTAAACGGAGCAAGGATCTTCTTTAAGATTGATCTTAAGTCTAAGTACTATTAGATCAGAATACGAGAAGAGGATGAGTAGAAGACTGCATTCAATACCCATAATGGATTGTATGAATGGCTATTGATGCCATTTAGGTTATCAAACACGCTGAGCACATTTATGCGACTAATGAACCTTATGTTTTGAGAATTGATTCAAAAGTTTTTTATTGTTTACATTGATGAAATTCTTGTTTACAACCCTGAGTTGGAAACATACTATGAGCATCTCAAAGCTGCCTTTGAAAATCTTCGAGTTGAACAACTATATGCCAACTTGAAGAAATGTGATTTCTACAAACCTAATGTAGTCTTCTTAGGATTTGTTATGAGTGGAGGTGGTGTATAAGTTGAAGAAGAGAAGGTGAAGGTGATTAGTGAGTGGCTTGTGCTAACCTTCCTATTGACGTGTGAAGTTTTCATGCTTTGCATTTTTTATTGCCACTTCATAAAGAATTTCAATAGGATTTTGCAGCTCCTCTTAATGAGCTAGGGAAAAACATTGAACTCAAATGGGGAGAGAAAAAACAATAGAGTTTTGAGGAAGTGAAGAGGAAATTGACTATTGCCCTTATCTTAGCTTTTCCAAGCTTCCACAAATTATTCAAAGTGAAGGGTGATGCATTTATATTGGGCATAAGTGTCATGCTAATGAAGGAAGGTAGACGTATTGCTTACTTTAGTGAAAAACATCAAGGAGTAACAATTAATTATTCAACATATGATAAGGAATTCTATTCCTTGATCCAAGCCTTGATTGTTTAGCAACACTACTTGTTGTATAAAGAATTTGTAATTTATACCGACCATGAGTTGATGAGATATATGAAGAGTTAACCAAAGTTGTCTAAGAGACAAGTCAAATTGATCAAGTTCATGGAGGGATTGATAGGATTCCAGGTATCGACCTGATGACATGCTAGGTTTCAAACTATAAAGGACTTGTGCGTGAATGGATAACCTATTTATAAGCTCTGTCAGCATTAGACAACCTACCTTGCTATGTTGGGTCTACTTTGTAATGTTGAATACGCCTTGCTCTATCTTGACCAAGTACTCCCATAGACCTAATTATGAACTATGGCAATATCGGAAGACTTGACGTACTCTGCAAGTTCTGTCTTGGCCCGATATTTGTGTCCTGTTTTGCTAGGTCTTCCTTACTATACTAGATTCACCCTACCTTACTTTGGTTGAATTTGCTCTAGCCTTCTAGGTCTACCTTAATCAACTAGGTATGCTCTACTCTAGTCTAAATGGTTCTATCCTACCTTAACAGTCTGTTCTACTTTGCCGAGATTGATATGCTGGCCTAAGTTTGCTTGGCCAAAATTTGCTTAGTCATGTCGAGACTAGCTAGCTCTTCCATATCAGCTTAGTGGTACCGGGTTGATCAAACAGGCCAGCTATGTCCATGTCAGATCGATCACTACTATATCAGGTCGGCTTGGCCATTTAAGGTCGACCATGGTCATGTTAGATCGGTCACGACCATATCAGGTCGGCCTAGCCATTTAAAGTTGGCCACGACAACCTCAAGTTAGCCACAATCATGTTAGATCAACCCTAAACAAGACAGGTCATCCAAAATTAGGTTCATCCAAATCAAAGCTCTAAAGTCTCCAATAGCTCTTCGGAATCAAATATTAGCTCCTCACTTGAAAATCTCAATCAAGTATCTATTTTATTTATGTTATTTAGATTTCTTATTTCTTGTATTTTCCATAAGTTGTCTTCATGTTTTATTTATAATTATTAGAATGCCACCAAGGCATCGTTTAGTCATTTTATTAACAACTTTACCACTCTATATAAATAGAACACTTGTATAGGGTTTTAGACAAATTTACAACATTAATGAAAATCTTATTGAGTCTTTTCTCTTGAAAAGCTCTTCTTTATCAACTCTTATCAATCCCTTTAGTAAGGATTACGGTGAGCAACCCTAGGCCTAGCGTTCGTGCATCATATTGGGTACTAGCTTAGGTCCATGTGTGGTTCTACAGTATGTCATATTCGTAGAGTTAGTGTGCAGGATTGCTAAACCATCAACTTTCATTTATCTCTCGAGCTATCTCATGATCTGGACCCATCCCTTAGTTTTCGTGTGATATTGGGTTTGTGTATTTATCCACAGAATCCATATAAAGGATTCTCTTATGTTATCAAGTGCAAGGCGGGCAAGAAAAATGTAATGACCAATGCCTTATCACTGATATACTCCCATAACTGAACTCTAAGTGAGGCTCCTTATGTTCTTAGTTATCAAGTGTTTATACATCGAAGATCTACACTTTGGACCAATCTTTACTCAATGCAAGGATAGCCAAGCTATTAATGATTATCATAGGAAAGATGGATACCTATTTAGAAAGGGGAAGTTATGTATCCTAACTCGTTCCATGAGAGAATTACTAATGTACGAGGTGCATAGAAGAGGATTGTTTGGTCATTTTAGAAAGGTTCGAACTCATGAAGTGCTTACATCAAGATTCTTTTAGCTTAGAATGATGAGAGATGTACAAGTTATGCTAAAGAGGTATGCTAACTATAGAAAGGCTAAAAGGTGAGCTAAGTAAGGACCTTGTTTGCCATTGCTTATTCTAACCAAACTACGGTCTAAACTGAGTATGGATTCTATGTTGGATTTGCTAAGGACATCCCAAGGGAATGACTCTATTATAGTAGCTATGGACCACTTCAGTAAGATGGCGCACTTCATACCATGTAATCAAACTCACGATGCTTTGGTTATCTCTTTTCTCTTTTTACAGGAAGTGGTCAAGTTGAATGGAATGCCTAAAACCATAGTATATGATTAGGGCCTTAAATTCTTAAGCCATTTTCGAAAGACACTTTAGAAGCGACTGGGGACCATGCGACTTGATTGCCCCTAATTAAAGCTTCCAAGTTTTAAAATTTATAAACCTATATTCTATTTTAACTCAGTGCAATAGGCAATTATACTTATCATTTTATAGTATGGATGAGTATAGGGTTATCTCAATTGGGAATAGATATAAACATTAGTACTAGCTAATTTTCTTATGATTAAACAACCAAATTATCAAGTGATTAATGACCAAAATTTCTAATTTACTAACTAAACTATATTAATCCACAACAACTTCTATCCAATACAATGGCTATAGAAACAATTAACAATATAATGATTAACTTGTAGACTTGCTTCATCTTTAGCATGATATTACCAAGACACTTTTATCCTAATATTCATTACCTATAGGGAATTACTAGCTTGTAAGTATTCTTCTCACAATTACTTACTCCTAACCCTAATTGTGCCCATTAGAATCTATTTGGAATTAATAGCCAATTAGAATCACATTAACATCATAATCATTTATCAATTCCTTTAAGGATGCAACAACTTTCCTAATAATATCTCCATTATTAAGAGTAAGTTGTTTTAATGAATTAAATCTATTCAACAAAATTGTCTCTCTTAACTTATTTTGTTAAAATCTATCCTAAGTTAGTGTCATGCTTTACACAAAACTTAGATTCATTATGTTTAATTCATTGGAATGAACATTTATCAAGAACCCAATTCTCCATGCACTTGGTCATACTAAGTGGATTTAACAAGTCTTAAACTATTACTCATACATGGTGTCGAGCTTAGTTTTTCACCCTCCCAATTCTTTTTATAAAATTAGGTTTTCCTTAAATCGACCGGTATTAAACTTTACCCGTTTAATACTATTCCTTGACTAGGGCTTAAAGAAAACCATGTTTTTCAACTTGAAAAGATTTAGAGTTGCCACCCGACTGGAGTTGGGAAAAAGGGTCAAGTGATAACCAATTTGGTGAATTAGTTATAACTTAGCTATCGGTCTATCGATTAAAAAAATAAGTTATAAAATGGCTTTTTTGAAAAACTAGAGAATCTGGATTTAGGGGTTAGGACTTTTAAACCCTTTTGGGTACCATCAACTTTTCAAAATTAACTTTAATCTTTAAGAATCACCTTTTTTTTATTTTATAAGATGGAACTCAATTTAACTATTCTAATTTAGACAAATGAAATAATCTAAGAAAAATGAAAATTAGTTTTTTTTTATTTTTATTCTTACCTCGTAGGTGCCTAAATATCCGCTATTTAGGATCAAACGTACGTAGTTCTTTTTTTGTAAAACTTTAGTAGATTGGTTTTGTTTTAATTGGAAAATAATCGAGTTTATGTTTTACTCAGTTTTGATTTGTTTAAGAAAATTCCTAAAATGTTCTGATCGGTTTTTTAATTTTTGGAAACTCTAAAATAGTCTTAATTTAGAAGAGGTTTATTTATTTTCATTTACTTTTAGAAAATCGATTTTTCTAAGTGGTTAATCTTATTTTATTTATTACTTATTATATTTTATCTATTTCTATTAAACTAATAAAATAAAGCAAAAATACTCTTTTCTTTTTCCTTTTTTTCTTTCTCTTTTTTTTTCTTTTCTCTTTTCTTTTGTTTTTTCTTTCTTTTCCTTCTCTTTTTTTTTTATTTGATTACATTTACATGGAATAAATAAATGAAATAAATAGATAAAAAAATAAAATAAAATATAAAAAAACAAATAAATAAAATGAAATTTGGTAAGGGTTCAAACCAGGGTGGAGAGCGCGGGACTGGTCGATTGTGGGTCGCGAGTCACGGGTCGCATCATGGGTTAGGTCGTTAGACTAGGTCAGGTCGTTTGCAATTCTTCTTGAGCAATGTCGGATAAGGGTGGTTCAAGACAATTTGGGTCGAATTCTTTTGGGATAAGGGAAGATTTGTGTGTTTAGGATTAGACTTGGGGGGCTAGGCTGAGTGTCATGGCCTGGGGTGGTCGTTTGGCGGTTATTGGAGGTGGCAGTCAGTGATGGTGTTTGGGTGGTATTGGAGGGAGTTGTTAGGTGTAATTGGCCGACTAAGGTAGGGGCTTAAGAGTGTGGGGAGTTTGATTGTGGGCTCAATTTAGGGCTAAGGTGGTCGGAGGTAGTGTTTTGAGAAGGGGTAGCTTATGGCGGTTAGGGTCAGGCGGTGGCTAACTTAGTAGAGTTGCTAGGGGGCATGGTAGAGGTTGAAAAGGATTAGGTTGGAGAGCCTAAGCCACAAGGAGCTCAACTATGGTAGTGGTTAGGCTCGAATTGTAATGGAGAAAGAGAATCGAAGAGAGAGAGAGAGCGAGTTAGAGAGAGAAAGTTTACAAGAGTGAGAGAGGGGGTGTTTCAAGTGGTTATCTAAGGTTGTCTGTCTTCATTGACATCCCTAAGCCCTATTTATACTTGAATTTCACCCAAAAACTAAGGAAACTTGAAATCGGATTTGAATGCAAATGCATGAAAATTCAGTTTTTTTTCGATTTTTGAAAGCCGATTTGAATGTTGTTTTAATTGAATCTGGACTTGTTCTTAACACCAATTCAAAGCATGCCATGTCTAGTGTAAGATTGATACAAGAAACTATATGCTTGTGTATGGAATTCATGCAGAAATTGATGCTAAAGTATAGGGAGTAGGCCGTTCCTAAGAAGGAAAAAGGAGGAAAATTGGGAGAAAATCAGGGAAAATTGAGGGAAAGAAAGGGTGGCGCCACGTCAACCAACTCGATGAACCTTGACCTGCTACGTGGCACCATGTCAGCAAAGTCATCCAATCCAATGATGCCATGTGTCAATACACATGGTGGTATGCTAGCAAAAAAAGTAAGTAAAAGGCCTCCCTGCCTTTGCTAAGATTCGAACCTAAGACCTCACACTCAAACTCACTGCTATGTCCATATGCTTAACCATTAGGTCATTAGCATGTACCTTGTCCATTTCTGCAATTAAATTGCACACATGGACTCGGTTAGCTTGGTCTAGATTTAAATCTAAGCCTAAGTTTAACAACCCAACTTCTAAACTAAAATTAAAATTAAAAATGTATCCTAATAATATGTTTTTTTTTTAAATCTTTTACTTCATTTTAAATTTTCTATTTTTATGTAATTTTTCAAATTTCTAAATTTTTAAACTTCATTTTATAACTTTTTATCTTTTTAGGGTTTCTTTCTAAAATTTTCTTACTTTTTTATGTTTTTGCTTATTTTTGTATTTTTCCATAATCCTTATTTTTTCTAAATTTCTTATTTTTTTTGGGTTCTCCTTTAATTCCTTACTTTTTGAACTTTTTCTAATTTAAGGCCTATTGAGAAAAGGAAGAAAAATAATACAAATAAAGAGAGCAAAAATTAGGTGTCTACATATGGTAAAACAGTAATATAAACTAATATAAATCATAATTGACAAGAAATAAAACATAGAATCAGTAAAGAGTAAAAACCCCTTTTTGATTTCATTGTAGAAGTCTCATAAATACACAAACAATGAAATCTTATCGGCTCTATTGACTAGTTCTAGGAAGAGTACACAATATTACATTAGTGATTATATAGAAAATGGAAAACACAAATGCGTATAAAGATGAATAGATGTGTAGTGGTTAAAACTCTCTAACTAAGGTCTAGATTGTCTTATGATGTAATGCAATATCTGATGATGTTTGATGATGATTCATTCTCTTTGTTTAAAAATTGTAGAATATTTGTATTCTTCTCATCAAAAGGCTCGAAATATCCCCTTCAAGACACCCCCTAATGTTTAAACTTGTTTTACATATCGGTTCATGCAAAACAATTTAAAATGAATCATCATGTCCACTCTCATAACGCTTATGACTCGAAGAGTGATCTTCTTGTCTCAATTGATTCACATCATCACATTGATGATAATGGGAGTGATCACCCTCCTAATATATAATCATGGGCATGATGAATAGGAGGATCATAATACTTCCATTGGTCATGCCTATGATAGACAGCATGATAGGCACTGGGCATTCAGTTCTTCCTTTAAAGTTTTCCACTCCTCATTGGCGTAATTTCCTCAAATCACATTGTTTTTTGTGCAAACTTCATTCCCTTGCTCTTAAATCATTTAAAACTAATATATTGCACAATTAGATTCTAAGAACTTCATAAATGAACACAATTATGATCAATTTTTAGCTAAATATGCCTAGAAAGTGTATAGTGATTTATGCTTATCACTACTCTTTAGTATGTCTTGCCATCTATAAATAGATGGATAGATCAAGGCCATTAATAGGACCTTAGGGACCCTGTTACAAGTTGTAGTTGGAAGAAACCCAATTGATTGGGTTATGCACTTACCTATAATTGAGTTCACCTACAGCAAGATCGCTGATAGTGTAATAGAAAAAATCACCATTTAAGGTTGTGTAAAGATATAATCACATGCTCCCACCAGATTAGATCTCCCAACCTAGTCGCTAGATGATCAATAAGTTGTGGAATGAATAGAAGTTAGACGAGCAATGCACTAAAAGGTCATGGACCACCTGACCTAAGTTGCTACCAAGCTTGAAGGAAAGGGTTAAGGAAGAAGAATTAGAGAGTTCTAGCCTAGTGACTTGGTGTAGATTCACCTCAATGGGGATAGGTTCCTTAACCTAAGGAAGAACAAGTTGCCTAAGAGAGTAGATGGACCTTTCAAAGTGATAAAAAAAATCAATTTAAACACCTATAATTATGTATAACCTATATCCATGAATTATGAACGTGTATGTCACTTTTTTTCTTATGAATGTATATGCTTAGTACTCTTATCCACAACAAAGAAACAGTATCTTAATGATGTCTAGCAAGTTCTTGTAAATATCTTGAAAATACATTCAATAAATACCCTACCCACTTCATCATGCCCATGACATAGATAAAAATACTTGCAATCAAAAGAGATTAATTATTTAAGGTATTTTTTACAGCAATTTTTTATAATTATTTTGTGGGCTTATATTAGCCAGTCCCGTACTTAAGCCTAATTCGATAATCCAGTTCGAGTATAACTTTTATTGATCAATTATAAATACCATACAAGACCCCTAAATAAGAAGACCTTCTTTCATTCTCTCATTTTCTTAATCACTTTGCAATTCTCTCCACATGATAAGGTGGTTAACTTAGGCATCGAAGTAGTAGCACTGAAGCACTCTTTGGCGCCTTCGGTAGCCGTTTTCTCATTTTACAGGTGTCTACGCATCGGAACGAAAATCAATTGATAACAATTGGCATTGTTTGTAGGAATGTATAAGTTATTGCCATGATTCTCAATGTTATTCTAAGATTACCTAATGAGATGTTTTTCCTTTTATGGATTCTGCCAAATTTGGTTTGTTATAAATGCTTCTATTCATATCTTCTTGGAATTTGTACAAGTTTATTAATGATTGGCTTATTATATTTCACCAATTTATATTCTTCATCTCTCCTAGCTTTAAAGTTCGATAACAAGGAGGGTCCTCTCATTTTCTTGATCAGCTTACAATTCTCTCCACATAACAAGGAGGTTGACTTAGGCATCAAAGTGGTCATGTCGAAGCACCCTTTGGTGTCACATCCCAAATTAGCACGGAATGCACTATCACATAGAAATACTTGTTGAAAACTTAACTCAACCTACTCATTCATCAAAAAACAACATTGTTTATATGATAAAGGGGTTGCTACATTAGAGTTTAGTTGAATATTTTGTTACAACTTATGTATACAGCATAATATTTACATCAAAACACGAACCATCCTTTTTATTTTGTCATCTTCAGAATAGTAAGATTCCTAACTTAGTATATGTTCCATACAAAAGTCACCAACTCCAAATCATGTTGTCAATATATATCTTTACCCATACCTACCCTCCTACCTCCTTGTGTTGGGCCCTTCATGATACTATTAACTTAAGTATAAAATATTTTATCCCCTCAACTATTGAAGCTGAGTGACAGTGTATAACAAGCAATACAATATAGATAATATCGCATATCACAACTGAAACACTTCAATCATAAACTGTAGGTTTAACTTCATATATGCATTCGCTTAACCATGCATTTATTATTAGCAATATAGCATGCTATGCTCATGTTGATACCGATATCCTATTCCCTTCTAATTTTTATCTGGTCAATCAATATAGTTGGGCATTTGGATACAACATCCAGGAACCTATGGGCAATAAAGAACCGCTTGAGAGTAAGACCCCTAACTTTATTTTACAAAATTAGACTACATACTATAGTTTACCAAATCAAAGAGGCAATAAGGCCAACTTAGACTACACACTATAGTCTACCAAATCTAACTATCAAAATAGTCAACATGTTTAGGTAGTGCAAATCTATATGCTTCCAAAAATTGAGTACATAAAGCTATGATTTTTCCTTCATCACTTGGAAGGCTTATTTTGAAAATTCTTACCTGTAAGTCCCTTTTTGTACCATGCCCTGTCATGCCATGATATGCAATAACAACTTAGGAATATCAATCAGTACAATTAATCTTTAAGTTTTATTTAATTTAGTTATCTAACTCTAGTTTTCGAACTCTCTTTAATGGAAATCTAGCATCTCACTTTGGGTTCACTTAGGTGAACACCTAGAAAATTGAGCTTATAATTCCTCAACTCTCTAAGTTAGTATAATCATTCATAAACACCATATCAATAACCAACATAGCAGCATAATGGTTTAACTAAGATACAGTTATCGTCAATCAAAATCACCACATTAGCATCCACCATAGTAGCATATCAGTTCACCTAAGATATAACCATATTTAATCAATACAACATCAAACAGCATACAGTGTTATGAGTAGCAACATATCTACTCTAAGCATGGGTTAAATCCACTTACCTGGGCTTTATAATAGTGCAAAATCCTAAACTTCACGACATGATCCTTCTTTATTTATCACACCTAAGAAAATATAAATACAATCTTCAAGTCAAGTATGGGTCGAACCTCAACTATCATGAGCTTTCATTATTGCATTTTTAAACTTCATTCTCCTATATCTTATTCATTCCTTATTCGATTTCGTAAACTTTATATTGTTATGATCGTTATTTCGAGTACTATTATGATATCTTAAGATCAAATCTATCAATATTGTCAAAGACTAAAAATACGCTTTCTCATTATCAACTCAACCATATATTATTATAACTTTGTAATTTACTAAAATAAGCTTTGATTCTAAACTAGAAGCCTTAAAATCCCACTTTCCAAACTTGACTAGAAACTCTTAATATATTTAAAAGTGTTCATTTACATGAATCTAACAAATATTTTACAAGTATTAATTACTATATTACATATTAAGCTAATATATAAGTTTTTATTAGAAAAATACATAATAAATAATATATGAGCCCAATCAATTACATGAAAAATCCTATAGACTCATAAAAATATGTAGATTAATTATTGACCATGAATTATACTAAACTAGCTATTATCTATTATCTATTTTTATAAAAATAGTAGTTTTAGCTTGAAATTATGGAAGATTAGGGTAAATAAACAAATTTATGTGTGAGATAAAAATTAAGTGTTCCAAATATTATTATAAACTTCTAGAAGTCAAAACATGTGGGGCTCATTCACTAATTTCATCAAAAACTAAATATTTTAATAATTTGGTAAAATTAGCAGTTTTATTCAAAATAATTATAAAAAATATTAATTTCGAAAATTCTTGTTACCACAATTAAATATTAATATATATATATATATATTAGTTGTATAATATACAAAAATTGAGCTTGAAATAATGTCATCTAATATTTATAAATATTAATTCAATTTTCATCCAAATAGGGCATTTTCTTAAAAACCCTATATTCCCAATCATTATTTAACTAAAATAAAATTACTACATTAATCTACAAATAAAATAACCCTAGAAAACCAAATTTTATAATTAATTCACAATATTTACTATTTTTAGAAAACTAAATAAGTTATGGGTGGAATTTTGGTTTATGTGAATCAACCACCCCCGGCCATTACCAAACCACTACACCTTATTGGAACAACTAGGTGCATTACCCTCTCTTTAACCCTCAAGCCACCTTAAGTTAGGTTATGGTTTGGTATACGAATCATCTTAGACCAATTTTAACCCTATTTCCTGTTTTATTTTTATTTTATTTTATCTAATTTTTCTAAATTATGTACTTATATTTTTAAAGTGCTAAAATATTGTAAAAGAAGGTTTAGGTCCTATAAATAATTTTTATAATTTATTTGGTTTAATAAAAAATTAGACATGTGTTTGCCACATGTCGTTTTTTTCCTTTTCCTTAAGTGCCATGTGTTATTTTCTAGTTAACTAAGTATTGACTCAAGTTTTCCAATTAATCCTAGGTAGGTTACCATATCATTTGATGACTCATCCACTCATTTTTTTAATTAATTTTCATTATTTTACTTTATTTTCATAATTTATTATATGTATTTAATACATATAATGAATATCACATGTAAATACATGTATATTACGTATAATTCAACTTCATTTATTATTTTTGAAAGTTAACTTATTTCTAATATCTCGTTATATTTAAAAACTCGAATTTCATGTTTTCAATATTTATTGGCTTTATTGATAGATTTACATTTTTCTTAGATTAATCTTTATATAGTTTATTTTGAGAAATTAACTTTATTAGAATTACTTTATCTAACTTTTTTAGCCTTATTGTAAAGTTTGAATTAAAACGGTTAATATAACTCGGTGCTCTAAATTTAGAGGCTTGGATCCTATGAATATTAAACTAGCTGGAAAACCTGGGTTATTACATCTAGCACCCCTGATAGCCGTTTTCTTGATTTATAGGTGTTGGTGTACTGGGACGAAAATTAGTCGACAATAAGTATATAGAAGAGTTTTTGAAAAATAAAGAAAGTGAGTTCATGGTGGATGAGAAAAGGTGTTAGAAGTGAGAGGTGATATTTATAGCTAAAAGATCGAAGTAGAGTAGAATTTTGAGAAATAGGTGATAGAATAGAAAGTTGACATGATATCTAATCTTGTTAATATAGAAGAGCTTCCTATAAAAATTGAAGAAAGTTTACATGTTTGACCCTATAGTAGAAAGTTGGCGAAGCAAACCAAAAACTCGAATTAAATATATTTTAATCCTCTTTATTTTCTAGCTATGAGTCTTTTGCAAGAGAAATAAAACCTAAGATAAAGTGCTTGGAACTTCTAGGATATATTATTAAATTTGAACAAGCACTTAGTATAAACATTCCTCTTTAGTGAACCAAACTAAAGGGGAGCAATTAGTTAACGAAAAAAGAGTTTCTCTAATTTTCTTTAGCATTATGGGAATAAGACACCTTCCCATAAGATCTTGGTGGGTGTAATTCAATTGAATATTTTGTTTAGTTTACTCATTTTTTATCTTCTTTAAAAAAAAAAGAAAAAATATCTACTTGCATTATTTTGAAGTTAGCAGTTTAAAATTAATATTTCCGATGCACTACTAGAATAATCTTTTGTAGGATGCAAAGAGAATTTGTGATGAGTTTTCTTTTAATTCTTCAGCTTTTAATGCCTTTCTTATTTCAAAAATCAAGTATGCTCACTCATTCTCTCTCTTAATTTTCTCTTCATATATTCTTCCATGCATGTTTGTTTTTCCTCTTTTCATAAATATTTAGGATTTGCATTTGTGAAGATAGATTTAATTCTTAGTATGCCATGAATATGGAATTTTTTTTTTATTTGTTAATACATCCACAGATACAAGTAGTTATTTTATTGGACATGAGTAGTTAATGCATAACTTTTAGCATGGCATTCATATATTTTTGTTTTCATAGTCTCTCTCTTTTTTCTTTTTTTTTTTGCACTCTTTAGAGTGTTTCTTCATGAAAGAAAAGTTGTTCCTTTTGGCTTATCTAGATTAGTCAAATTGGTGCAATTTGCTATTTAGTAATTAAAGTTGACTTAATTCATGTAAGTTTTGATACACTAGGACTATGAAATTAGAAACTAATCGATCATTTGTTTTGATGTTGTGCTTGGTTAAAATTGATTAGTTTCTAATTGTGCTTGGTCTAATACTATGTTTTATGTTTTAATTGACTCTTCACACTTGTGAATTGTCTTGTTCACCCTTACAAATTAAGTGTAAAGGAGATATCTCTAAGATATGAACTCATGTCTTTCCTATTTTTTTTAGTAAACCAAGAGAAGTTATAGATATGCTTTAATTACTGATTTGCTAACTTAGTTTTCTTTATTTTTAATAAATATGATAGTTAGCAAAGTATTAGTCTTATTTATTTTATGCTTTTTTTTATGGATTTTTTCTTATTTACAAGTAGAGCGATTTTAGTTCTAGGTTTTAGCCTTTTACTTTTATTTTTACTACCATTATTTTACTTTGTTTTGTTTTACTTTTGTTTTACAAGGGTTATATGAATTTAATTTTGAAAAGGAATCTTGTGGCATGGTAACTCCAATATTTGATGTCATAGCTTAAATTGTGAAAGTTTCAATTCCCCTATCCTTTTTCTTTTATTTTTCCCTCTTAATTTTTGTGTGTTTTTATTGCTATATTTTATAGACTGAGGATAATGTACAATTTAAGTATAGGGGAAGGATAGATTATATATGCTATTGTATATTATTACATTTCCACTTAAGCTTTCAATAAAATTGCCAAAATTTTAGAAATTTGCAACCCCGCTCCTTTCGATACATTAAGTAATTATATTTTTTTGAATCTACTCAATCTTTTATGAATTTAGTATACTTTACTGAATTTGAGCTATTAAACCTTTAGAGTGTAAGGTTACCCTTCTCTTAAGCTTAGACTTAGACATGTTATTAAGATAGATATAAATGGATAAAGGTCTATTCATTGTGATTTTCGAGCTTAATTTTTTATGATAATTATTTATTCTTCTTTTTCAAAATTTTAGATTGGGTGAACAAGTGAGATTTTTCTTTTAAAAAATCAAAGTAGTTGGAGGTATAAAGTAATTTGAATAATTAATTTGAGTTAATTGAATAAATTGCTAAGAATTGGTATGGATTGATTTTGGTCTCCTAAAAGAGCAAGACTCTTTTCTACTACCAAACAGAAAAAGTAGAAAATAATTAAGATTGTTAAGGATTGACCTTGTTCCGTTAGAAGAGCAAAGTGCTTTTCTACTAGCAACTACTACACAATTAAAAAGAGCTAAATTAGTAAGGATTGTCTTTAGTCTATCAAAAGAGCGAGGTGCTTTCCTAATGCTAATGAAGCTTAAATAAAGAAAATTGAATTGAATTAATAAGCCTTTTAATGAAAATTGAGTGAAGTAGAGGAACAATCAAAGAATGAATTAATTTAATATGTACTCGATCTAATTTTTCAAGTTAAAAATGCTTAAGGAAGATTTCACTCCTCTTAAGTTAGAGCAAAAGAAATCTTTATAGCTTTTTCTTGATTATTTTATGTCTATTGTGATATCTTGTTTAGTTTCTATTTTGTGTTGTGATTAACTCTAAATTCCCCAGATTGATCAATGAAATTTAGTAAGTTTCAATTTGCTACTATCTAAGTGTTTAGAATTCATTGTAAAGTTAAGGAATAAGGTGATTCTTGAAAGAATATATGCTAAGAAAGTAAGATATCAAGGGTGCACTTTTCTAAAATTAAAATATTTTGTCTTTGTCCTTTAAATATTTTCTTTACTTTGCTTAAGAATAAGCAAAAGCTTAAGTATAAGGGTATTTAATGATACATAAATAATATATATTTTCTATAGTGATTTTGTGCACATTTCAACTTTATTCTTGTTAATTTGATGCTATTTTGAGCTTAATTTGGTTATTTATTATTTTTAGAGACATCATGAGTATTTTGTGAAGATCTTAAGGAGTCTAAGACAATTTTGAGCATTATAGGAGCAAAATCAAGACAATGGAGTGAAGCAGAGAAATTTCTAGTAAGAACAAAAGTTTAGTAAAGACTATGGTTGAGGACCATGCCTGTGGTCCCTACCTACGATTCTCTTGTTAAGGAATTTATTTTGAAATTTGAAATTTTATGCAAAAGCATGACTACAGCCGTGGCCTGTACCTATGTTCCTCTCATCAGTCAATTCCATTAGATTTTGAAGATTTTGGATAAAGTGCAAGTATACACTCAATACTACCAAGAAAGTTGATAAGGCAAACCAACTGCAGTAGGTGCACTATGCTGGACCCTTGCATGTTAGCACCCCTATTGCAGCAAGTAAACATCCCCCAAATTAAGAAGAGCTCTTTCATTCCCAAGATTTTGGAGGAGGTTATACTACGATACATCAAGTTGCCTCAATTTGAAACTTAAGATGAGACAAAAGATCTTGAAGATCATTTAAAGTACTACCGTACTTTAGCTAAGTAACACAGCTTGAGTAATGCCATACCCTGCTAAGCGTTTCCCTTAACATTGAGGAATGTGGTAAGTACATGGTTCAAACACATGAAGCAGAACACTATTTGTGTTTTAAAGAACTAGTAGAAGTGTTTCTTTAGCACTTCCCTATAAGTAAGCTTCCTGTTAAGGATTCTTCAGTCATTAAGACAATAAAGTAGAGATCAAATGAGTCTATTAGAGATTATCTAGCTTAGTTTATGGTTGAGATGGTCTAAATTCTGAAATTGGACATGAGTGTAGCCCTTAATGCTGTCATTGCTGGAGTTAAGCCTTATAGAGACTTTTTTATGTCTCTCACTAAGAATAAGCCAAGAACTTTTGCTGAGTTCAAAGCTAAAGCCATGTTCTACATTCAATAAGAGGACTATTTAAAGGCTTTAGGAGAAGCCGATCAAATAGAGGAGATAAGAAAAATGACAAGAGGAGAAGTACAAAAGATTAACTCAAGATAAAAGATTATCAAAGTCTTAATGCCGAGAGAAAGAGACCTTGAATTCCAACATATTCATACTACATACTGGTTAATTGTCCAATTTTGGACATATTAATGGAGGTACGTAAGTAGAGAGGCGTGTTATAATGGCCAGAGAGGATGAAGGGAAAACCCTCAAGGCAAAATTCTAACAATTACTATGATTTCCATTGTGACAAAGGCCATAACATAGATGAATGCATCTAACTCAAGAATACGGATGGAATTTAGCGAGGGCACATATGTAAGTTTCTGGTGCATGATGTTGAGAATATCGAGCGACCATTTCAAAAGAGACGTGAAGACAAGGAGAATTTTACTCGGCCAATTGTTGTTGGGAAAGATGCAAGATATAGGGATACCAGTAGAACACCCAACAAGATATTCAACACTAATGTCAATGGACCTTTTGTTATAGGTTAGTCAAGCTCCTCAAGTCTGACTAACGCAATAAATTATGTTCGCAATATCTAGGGCAAGAAGGTCAAAATCAATAATACAATTTCTTTCATAGAGGAAGATTTTGAAGGCATCTAAAGGTAGCATGATGACGTACTTATGGTTAGTATAAGAATTGCTAACTTCAAGGTCAAGAAAATTCTCATGGATACTAGAAGTTAAGCAAACATTATTTTTTAGCACGCTTTTGATCAAATGAGACCAAAGATCAAAGCACAACTGAGATCTTACAACAATGATTCGTATGCCTTCAATAGTCAACCCGTTTGTGTAACTAGAGTAATCTCTTTACAATCCAGATTAGAAATGATGAGCATGTTGTAGAAGACAAAGTAGACTTCTTTATTGTCAAATGTTAGTCCTCATATAATATGATCATGGGACTATTGTGTCTATACTTATTCGGCATTATCCTTATCACTGCTCATTTGAAAGCCAAATTCTCCACTCCTATGAGAGTTGGTGTATGTAAAAGGGATTAACAATTGGCAAGGTCTTTATATATGAGGGGCTTTAAGGCATGAAGAAATTTTCCAAGTGGAAACTTATCTAAAAGGAAAGTTAGTCAGCATAGACAATGATGAAAATGAAACAAACAAAATTTCTTTTGGAGGTAACCTTGGAAAAGTGACCAAGATAGGGAAACCCATGCCAATACACATCTGTCAAAGTTTAATCGACTTTCTACAAGATAATGTTGATGTATTCGCATCGTCCCCTTTAAACATGTCGAGTATCTCTAAAGACGCTATGGTACAAAAGCTTTGGATTGATCTAAGTGCGAAAGTAATCTAACCAAAGAAAAGGAATTTTGCCCTCTAGAGGCAAGCGACAATAGAAGAAGAAGTTCAAAAACTCTTGAAGGCAAGTTTTATTCAGGAAGAGCCTTATCCAACTTGGCTAACCAACTATGTGTTAGTTAAGAAATCTAATGGTAAATGGCACATGTGCATAGACTTCATGAATCTTAATAAGGCCTATCCTAAGGATTGTTGCCTATTGCCGAAAATTGATTATATGATCAATTCAATCATCGAGTATACATTGCTTTCTTTTATGGATGCTTTTTCTGGTTACAACCAAATGAAAATGGACAAGGAAGATAAAGTTCATACATCATTTGTCACTAATTTTGGAACATATTGTTGTACAATGATGCCCTTTAGGTTGAAAAATGTCAGTGCAACTTACCAAAGGCTTATGGCTATGATGTTCAAGCCCTAGATCCATCAAAATATTGAAGTATATGTTGATGACATGATTATGAAAAGTGTGATAGAGGATTGGCATCTTCTAATCTTAAGGAGACATTCGTTACTTTGAGGAGATATAACATGAAGCTTAATCCAAAAAAGTGGGTCTTTGGCACTACTTCAAGTAAGTTTTTAGGGTACATGGTCACTTGGTGTGATATTGAAGCCAACCCGAGAAAGATTGATACGATAATAAACATGAAATCTCCTCACACTATCAAAGAGGTATAAGAACTCACTAAGCGAATAGCTACCCTTAACTGATTTGTGTCTAGAAGCATAGATAGGTGCACAGTATTCTTTGAAATGTTAAAGAATCTGAGAGACTTCAAATGGATAGATGATTACAAGAGGGCATTCGATGAACTTAAAGAATTTCTAGTGTTACCCCCGATACTTATTAGTCAACTCCAAAGCGTTGTCTTCTACATTGATCCGAATTAATGGCAAGGAGTATCGACTAATTTATAAAGTGAGTCATGTCTTACAAGGACCAAAGCATCGATATACGAAAATTGAGCAATTTGTACTAGTAATGGTTCTCTTGGCAATAAAGTTGAAACCATATTTTAAGGCTCAACAAAGTGTAGTCCTTACCGATTAACCTTTACGGCAGGCATTGCAATGGATAGACTCCTCCAAAAGGATGATGAAATATGCCTTGGAGCTAAGTTCCTATGGTGTATAGTAAAAACCGGTAATAACATTAAAAGCTCAAGTGCTAGCAAATTTTCAAGCCGAGTTCATAGGTAAGGAAGACAGCATGGAGATTACCGAGGAACCCACAATATATCTTTATGTGGATGGTTCTTCTACTAGAGAGGAAAGTGGTGTGGGCCTTATTTTACAAGGACCCTATAATGTAAAGGTTAATTATGCTTTGAAATTTAGATTTGTAGTTAACAATAACAAAGCTAAATATAAAGCATTGATAGCTAAACTTAAACTAGCAAAAGAAATGGGTGTTGAGAAACTCAAAGTTTTCTTCAATTCACAATTGATAGTGAATCAAGTTACAAGAAGTTATGCGGCAAGGGAAGAAGAAATGAGTAAGTACTTTATAGCCCAACGATAATTCGTCATTGTTGCTGTAGATTATTTCACAAAATAGGTAGAGGTTGAAGCATTAGCAAGGATCACCAAACAAAAAGTTGAGGTATTTGTTTTCAACTCCATAATATCAAGGTTTAAAGTCCTATTTATGATAATCACGAACAATGGACCATAATTTTACAACAATAGATTCTGAGCATTTTATGAGAAATATGGCATTCTCCTAAACTACACATCCATAGCTCACCTTTAGACTAATAGGTAAGTTGAAGCTATCAATAAGATCATCTTGCATAGCTTAAGGAGGAAGGTTAATCAAGCTAAATGAAAATGGGTTGACGAATTGCCGGATTTCTTATGGAGATACTAGATTACCCATAAAACCGCAATCGGGGAAACACCCTTTAGGTTAGCATATGGTATGGAAGCAGTTTTACCGATCGAGCTGGACCTACCAAATCTGTGTATACAAAATTTTGACATGATGAACAATTATGTTGGTTTGACGGTAAATTTGGCTACAATTAAGGAAATTAGAGATGTCACAAGAGCAAGGGTTGTGGCATATTAGCATAAGGTAGCCAGATATTATAATTAGAAGGTGAAGTATCAGAGATGCATCAGCTTCACTAGTATTAAAGCATGGTTCTAAGAGGAAGCGTGTGAAGATGCAGTAAAGTTTTGATTCACTTTACTATTAGTGGATGTTGTGTTTCTTTCGTAGCTATTGTAGTATGTTTGTATGATAGTAAGTGTGGTTTCATTATTACTCTGTTCTTACTCTATTTTTCATTACAAAATAAGAGTAAGTTTGTTTCTATTATGTTTAAGTGATTATTAGGTATTTAGATTGTTAGTAAGTTTTTAATCTATACGAGAAGTATTATATTATGTTAGATTCGAGTGTTCAGGGTATTATTGGAGACCAAAGTGGTGGTGCTCAATCTGGTTATGGTCATAATGATAGTAATACCCGAAGGCCCATTCATGACAAACTTGACAAACTCAAAAACCTTGTTTTGAGTCTAGTTATAGCAATGCAAGTTAACAAGTAATAACCTTAGGGTATGCCGCCGCAAAATCTACCTAAAAATATTTAAGATAAGGGTTATGGCTAAGGGGGTCGGGCCCATGACCCAGTTTGACCCCCTTAAGTTGGAGGAGTTGCTAGACGAAGAATAGAGTTAAAGGAGATTAAGGAAGATGATGAAGAGTTGGATTTTGAAGAATTTGGGGAGGAAGAAGAAGATGCTGACTATTACCAAGCATAGGGATGAAGAGATCGAGCTCTTCGCTCCTCGAGGACTAGATAATGTCAAGGTTTAAATATCACCCTTCAATAGAAGTGGAGATGCTGCTGAATACGTGGAGTGAGAAGAAAAGGTTGAGAAGGTGTTCGACTGTTGTGGGTACACAGATACTGTTACAATCTAACTTGCCACATTAGAGTTTATTGGGTATGCCATAATGTAGTGGAGAAATCTAAACATAGCTAGAATAAGGGATGGCAGATGGAGAGTTAGAACTTGGGATGAGATCAAAAGGTTGTTAAGAGGAAGGTTTGTACTAGAAACTTACTTACAAAATACATTTGTAAAGTTATGGAAGCTTCACCAAGGAAGCCGATCTATTAATGACTATGTAAGAGAGTTATAGATGTTAATGATTTGAGCCAACATGAAAGAACCAAAGGTTCGTACAGTATTGAGATTCATTTATAGGCTCAAGTATGAGATTCGCAACATTGTAGAAGTGCAAAGGTTTTATACCTTGTAAGAGGTGATCAAGATAGTACAGAGGGTTGGAAAACAGAGGAGAAATGTTCTAAGTTGACTTAGGCCAACATTATCTTAGGCCTCTATACCACATCGACTTGTTCAAGCCAAGCCGATAAGGCTATACAGAGTCAAGAATAGGAATGACCGTTTTAACAAAAGCTGAGCAAGCTAATAGGGCCGAGTAGGCGAGTGAGGCCAAGCCGAGGTTAGGCTAACCTAAAGGACAAATGAGAAAAGGCAGACCTCCAAATGGAAGACTAGCAAAGTAAACCGCTTTAAATGTTTAAGCTTTGGACATATGGCTGTTGAGTGTCCGAACCGACACGTCATGGTGCTTCGAAGAGATGTGGTAAATAGCATCAACAAAAGAGAGCTCGAGAAAGAAGAGGATGTTGGAAAACCTAAAGCTGAAGAGGAGGAGGAGACTTATGTATATGCCGACTAAGGAGAAGTAATGACCTTAGTCCTAAGATGAGTACTGAGTTCCTTGCTAAACTCTGAGGAGGACTAGAGGGAGAATCTGTTCCATACCAAGTGTTCCATCAAAGGCTAATTATGCATGATCATTGTAGATAGAGGAAGTTGTACTAATGTCATTGCATAGTCCTTTGTGTAAAGGTTGGGTCTACTGACCTTAAAGCATCCTCGATCGTATAAATTGCATTGGCTTCATGATAAGAGTGCTTTATATGTAACTAAACAAGTGACCGTATTATTCAGTATTAAGAATATGTACAAGGATGAAGTAGTTTGCAATGTTGTCCTTATGGGAGCTTCACATCTACTGTTTAGATAACCTTGGTTATTCGAACGGCATGTTACCTATGATTGGTATAAGAACACCTATGCCTTTGTTAAGGATGAGAAGAAGATTGCATTGCAACACTTGATCTCATCCTTAGTAAATGAAATCTACAGTTAGCTTACCTAAGCTAGTAAGAAGAAAGCCTTAGTAATGCATTGAAGAGAGCTTTAATCTACTACGAAGGCTAATGAACCTATGTTCCTATTGGTTAGGAGAGTGTTAGAGATGATTGAATTAGAGAATGTACCTGAAGAGATCCAAAATATGCTAAATGAGTTTTCTAACCTATTTCCTAAAGAACTGCCTAGAGGACCACCTTTAGTCGAAGGCATAGATCACTATATTGATTTGCAGCTAAGCGCCACCTTGTTGAACCGAGCTGTAGAAAGAGGAGGATAAACTTATAAAGCGAAGATATGTAAGGGAGAGAATGAGCCCTTGTACAGTACTGATGCTAATCGTTCCAAAGAAAGATGGTTCATGGCATATATATATCAATAGCCGAGTAACCAATTGAATTACTATCAAGTACAGATATCCAATACCGAGGCTTGATGATACGCTAGATGAGCTTCAAGGCACTAAGATAGTGTACATTTTACCAAGATGAGGTAGCTTTATGAACTGAGAAGTTGTATAGGAATATGAAGAAGTATATGTTCTACTAGGATGAAGTAGTTTTCCCAGGGTTTGTAGTGTTAAGGGAAGGGATTCGAGCAAATGAGGAAAAGATTCGAGTTATTCTAGAATGGCGGACACCAAAGAATGTCACTTAGGTTCGAAGTTTTCATGGTTTAGCTTCTTTCTATAGGCAATTTATTAAGGTTTTCAGTACAATAGCTACCCCATTGATTGAGTTGATAAAGAAAAGTGAAGGATTTAGGTGGAACAACTAAGCTATACATAGCTTTAAAGAGATCAAGGAAAAACTCACCTCGGCACCTATCCTGTTGCTGTTAGATTTTGACAAGCCCTTCAAATTAGAACGTGATGCATCAGGAGTTAGAATTAGTGCTATCTTGATGTAGGAGCGACAACCCATCGCTTACCACAGTGAGAAACTTAATAGTCCAATCCTAAACTATTTTGTGTATGAGAAGGAGTTATACTCCCTGTTCCAAGCCCTCACTGTTTGGCAACACTATTTGCTACCATGATAGTTTGTTATTTACATTGATCATGAATCATTGAAGCATCTTAGGAGTCAGAACAAGCTTTCAAAGAGGCAAGCCAAGTGGTCAGAGTATATGAAGGGGTTATCATACATAATACAGCATAAGAAGGGAAGCACAAATGTGGTCATGGATGCTTTGTTGCAATAGAAAACTCTATTGACCACTTTGCAGACAAAATTATTAGGATTCTTACTCAGCATTGAGCAGTATGCTACTAACCCTCACTTTAGTCCCATTGTTGAGTAGTGCTAAGAAGGAATAGTTGTTGGAGGATATTATATTAAGGAAGGTTATTTGTTCAAGGACTACAAACTATGTATTCCAAACCGGTCTACACGTGAGCTATTAGTCAAGGAAGCTTACAACAGTGGACTTTCAGGCCACTTTAGGAAGGTTAAGATAGCCAATCTGTTAAAGGAGAACTTTTATTGGCCAGGTTTAGCTAAGTATGTCCATAAGGTAGTCGGTAGTTGTGAAGTGTGTAAGTATGCTAAGGGGAAAAGAGAAACCTAAGGAGAGTACATGCCTCTACTGATGCGAACCTTACCTTGGGCCAACCTTAACATGGACTTTATCTTAGGGTTGCCCTAGACATCCAAAGAGAAAGATTCTATTTTTGTTGTAGTGGACCATTTCAATAAGATGATGCACTTCATTTGTGCCATTAGACTAACAATGCTTTATATATTGTTAATTTGTTTTTATAGGAGGTCATATGACTACATAAAGTACTAATGACTGTTGTCTTAGATCGAGATACAAAATTTTTGAGTTATTTTTGGAAGACTTTTTAGAGAGGACTTGGAACTAAGCTTGTATTCAACTTTAGTAGCCACCCTCAAATTGAAGTGGTGAACAGGATGCTAAGCAATTTACTTAGAGTTATTGTAGGAAAGAACTTAAGGGATTCGAATATGTGCTTACCAATTATGGAATTCGCATACAACCAGATTGTCTACAGCACCACTGGAAGGACCCTATTTGAGGTCATCTATGGCCTTAATTTGAAAATTCCCTTAGACATGATCAACACCATAGTAGCTACTAAAGAGAGTCAATTCAAAGTTGACTAAGCCCACGAATTGCAAGTGCTACATGAGTCTATAACTAGGATGATAGCCAAAATTCAATCAGAGACGATAAGAGATTAATAGTCGAGGCTGTCAAACTGTTTCTTTCTAATAAGGAGACTTAATATGGATTCACCTCAACCGAGAGCTATTCCCACACTTAAGAGAAAGCAAACTATCTCTTCAAGCTGATGGCTCATTCAAAGGTCCTAAAGAAGATCGACTGCAACTAGATCAACTTGCTTAATGACTATGGTGTCTCTTCCACCTTCCATGTATTCAACTTAATTCCTTGCCAACTAATGGAAGAAGACTCTTTGAGCACCTTAGAAGAAAGAGTAGAGACCGTACTAGATTTGAGGACAAATCTCTCTGACCCCTATACACATGATAGGAATCTACCTCTAGACTAATCACACATGGCAAAGTTAAAGGACTCTAAGGACTCACTCGGAGAATATTAGCTCAAAACTTAAGCCAAGATGGGGATTCCTATACCAAACTAATCTCCTAACAACCTGAGCCTCAAATCCTTGCTTATGTCAAACCTGCCCTTGATCAATAGCAATACTCTATCTTAGAAGATAGCCTAAGAATAGCTGAGGTGAGCTCCCAATCTGACTATTGGCATCTAACCTCAAATCAAGCTGACTTATTTTTAGAACTAATTGGTCCTCGACCTAATCTAAATCAAGTTAGCCCCTAACTACCAACACTTTTCGTTTTGCCTACTTTGTATCATATTTCTAAGATCCAACCACCAAGTGACACGTGTTTTTCGACACAACATTTTGGAATGATTCTTTCTTTTTTCGTACTAAATATTCTTTGTCTCTTTTACCCCTTTTTAGTATGTTTCATGTAACTTAATTATAGAATACCCCCTTTGTCTTTTCGTACATGTAAAGTAACCCTAGTGGACGGGTATATAAACCCCCATTTGTTTATACACAACAAAATCATCAGTATTTAATTATTTAAGTATCCTTTAAGCAACCTTAGGGTTCTCATTACTCTTCAACTCTTATCTATTCCTTGTAGTAAGGAGTAGTGGCGAGTGACCACCCTTCAGTTCGAACTGGTGTATCATATCCGACAAATTGTAGGCCAAGTAAGATCAAGTGGTCCATCATATACATTCAGTAGCTACCCAAGTTTTGCTAGCTTTTCATTTGTTTCTTTTTAGTACATTTCGTTTTGGTGCTTCTCTGTATGCCCAACCTTAGAGACACATCAATATAGATTTGCATTTGATTTGAATTTAAAGAAAGTGGCACGAACAGCTATTACCTAGCATAGTTATATTACATAACTTCCCATTATTCCTATATCTTAGGAATGCACTATATCAAGAGGTCTCCGCATGTCTCAATAATCATGTAATTAATTGCTACTTCAAACATTTAACATTCATCTATAAATATGGGAAAACTACACTGTAAGAGGTATTAGATAACTCTTTACTACTTACTCAAGTCTTTTCCAACATTCACTTACTGACTTAGGCATCGGAGTAGCCACACTAGATTGGCCTTGGTACTAAAAGCTTTCTCTTTCTTTGCAAGAAAAAAGTTCCGTCTCAAAAATCACCTAACAACACTATCAAATTAATTAAATTGCAAGAAATCTTCTATTTTTAGAAAGCTTTGAAGTCTAAGATACCATGCTTCCATTATACTTTATTCTATAAGCCAATTGGAAAGTGAATTAAAGAGGTATGCAAGGAGATATTGAAGAAATAAGGAAGATAAGAAAAAGATATTTTGGAGATATAGTGAAGATCTATTCTAAGATTACTTTTGTACTATAAATAAGATATAAACCTTGGAAATAAGAGTATATAGACTATAACAAAAGAGTATCATAAACTATAACATAGTAGATCATAGATAATCTATTTTCTTTTCTTCGTCTTTATTTATTTTTCTTTTCATTTTAAATTTAGTTCATAGTATTCAGTTATTGTGAACCTTAGTTTGTTATGTCATGAATTTTATTTGATTATCAGTCTATGATTTCTTGTTATTGCAGTTGAATTAGATAGAATATATTATCTTCAATTAGCATACCATGATTACTAATTTGATGTTTGATTTTATTGTAGAGTTACAAGACCTACAGTAAATAAACAAGTGTAATTAAAAGAGTTTTGATGCACTAAGAGACTAGGTATTTAATCTTTCTAGATTAAGGAAACCTAATAGTGGGATCCACGTACTTTACACGATCTTAAGATGCTTTATTTAGCAATGATGCAAATAGAAAGGGTCTTAGGGTTAAGAATTAGCTAAAGATGTGAGTTTGACTAATTCAAAATCCAATTTCCATAGGAATAGGATTAAGCATCTCCATGATCCAATAAACAAGAATAAAATTGATAAGTTACATAGCTATTCTAAGAGGATCATTGATTAAATACTAAGTTTTTTGTGTTCATAGTAAATTTTAATTATTTTGTATTTTGTTAATTACTCTTTATTTTATTAGTTTAGTTTAGTTTTTCTATGTTTATTTAACTAAATTTGCTTATTGTGTTACTTTATTATTTATTCTTTATTCTATTTTAATAGTTGTCTTTAATTAATTACAATTGTTTGTTAGGTTAAATATTAGGAAAAAGGGAAAGTACTATTATTTGCAATTATTAGTAGTTCTTGAGGAATCAACACTTAGACTCAATCCGTTTTATTATACTATAATTTGACTAAGTGCACTTGCCTACACCAATCATCTACTCCAATACCTTTCTAGGACACCTTATATCTTAGTACTATACCCTTTTGTACCATAAAATGGCACTTCTCCCAGTTTAATACCAAATTTGTTTCCTCATATCTTGCTAGTACTTATTATAGATTCTTAAGACATGATCAAAAGAATTCCCAAAAATTGAGAAATCATCCATGGATACTTCCATTATATCGTTAATAAATTCATCAAATATAGCCATCATGTGCCTTGAAATGTTGTGGGTGCATTGTAGAGGCCAAATAACATTCTCTTATAGGCAAAAGTGCCATAAGGATACACGAATGTGGTTTTCTCTTGGTCCTCTAGGGCAAATGGAATTTGAAAATACTCGAAAAGACCATCTCAACAACAATAATACATGTGACTTGATTAATGCTCCAATGTTTGATTAACATAGGGTAGAGAGAAGTGGTCTTTCCTCATGGCATCACTAAAGTTTAATTACTTCAGCTTTGACTAGTTCTTTCATATTTAGGTTTAGCCATCTCTATAGTTACATTATCAATTTGTGACCTTCTTCTAGTAAAATTTTCTTACTGTAAAAGGATAGATTAATTCCTTTGATATCAAAAATCTTCCAAGCGATTGCCCTTTTATGCTTCCTTAGCATGTTTAGAAGTTTTTTCTTCTATTGCCTAATTAATTCAAAGGATACTATCACAGGCAATTTTGAATTTTCTTCTAAAAAAGCATATTCTAGATAATCTAGTAACTACTTTAATTTTAACTCGAGTGGCTTCTCAATAGAGGGCTTCAATTTTACTTCCTTAGCTTGCTCAATCCTCTCAAACCTTCTTCTTTCCATTGATGGAGGGTTGGCTTCCAACCATGCTGTGTCAATGATGATTGGGTCACTGGATGACTTTTCTTGGTTTTCCTATTTTAAACAAAAGTCTAAAGGATCCTTAGTAATTCCTACAAAACACTGACACAAAAGCATTAGCAACATCAAGGCAAAAACAAGTATCATCTTGTCCAACACATTTTTTAATTACCTCTTTTATTTTAAACAACATTTCCTACTCTCAATATAAGCTTGCCATTATTAACATCAATTATGGCTTTGGCTATAGCTAAAAAGGATATCCCTAAGATGAGTGGCACTTTTATATCTTCATCAATGTCTAAAATCATGAAATCTATAGGACAAATAAATCTATCTACCTTAACCAACATATCTTCAATTATACCCCCTGGGTATATTACTGATCTATTAACCAATTGTAAACTCATTCATGTTGGTTTTTTCTCCCTTAGGCCTAGTTGTTTAAATAATTTGTATGGCATTAAATTTATGCTAGCTCTTACATTGACTAATACTTTTTTGATAGGTAAATCTCCAATTAAATAAGGGATAGTGAAATTCTTGGATCCTTCAATTTTGTTGGAAGTTTGTTTTGAAGGATTGCTAAACACTCTTCACTTAGTGTAACTATCGATAGTTCCTCTAATTTCTTTTTGTTAAAGAGTAGCTCTTTCAAAAATTTCGTGTACTTGGTAATCTATGGCAAAACTTCCACAAAGGGTAAATTAATGTGCAATTTTTTAAAAAGATCTAAAAATGTATTGTACTACTCATCTAAGCATTCCTTCCTTAACCCCTAATGACATGGAGTTGGCAATCTATACTCTTTAACTTGTTGGGGTTCTAATTCTTCCCTTAGTGGTTCTAGGAATTCTACAACTTTGTCCTTTGGTTATTTTGCCATTGGTTCCAGATTGACTTAGTTCTTTTAGATTTCTTAGTACCTTATAGTTCTTTTCCACTTTAAAGGGTTATGACTTCAGCTTGAGCTATTGGGAGAGGCTCCTATTGCTTTTCAACAATTTTTGCAAGCTGCTCGATTTGCACTTCAATGCTTGTCAACTTGGCATCACTATTCTATGTGTACCTTGTCAACATATCTTCTAGTTTTGATTTCTCCACTTGTTGAAGGGAACCTTGAAATCCTTGAGGAATATTCACAATCCTTAATTGAGTGGCATATGGATAATCCCCTTGATATGTGAGCCAATCCTTACACCATTCTTTACAGTTATCATAAGGTATATTAAGAAATCCTCATTGATTCATGAAATTGCCAATTAGCCTTAGGTGGTTGATGTAGCAAGTGCACATATCAATTTATAATATAGCGAATTAAGTCTAAGTGTCGATCTCTCTAAGACTTTGGCTATTAGTACTTACTAAGTCTCTATTATCTAATTGGCAAATTAAATTTCAAGAAACTTAAAACATTAAATTTAAATTACTGCTAAAACTAATTTAAAGATTAACTAAGAAGCAATTCAAGAATTAACAAGTTTAAGATTCAATGTTATACCTAGATCTTATTTTCCTTAGATCTAACATGTGATTTTTCTAAAGATAATCTAATTTATTATTTAATTTTTCTTAACCGGGAGAACTCTTTCCAAAACTTAATCGCTTTCTCAATCACCTATTATAATCTCTTCTTAATAGCATGACCTAAGATTACATTATTAAACAATGAATTCTCTACGCTTTAATTTGAAATCCGAGAGAATCTTGAAAATTATCCCTAATTTTGCAACAATTCTCATCAACTATGCCTAAATCTAATATTATAAGAAATCTCTCAATTCTCTTATAAGATATCATACTCTAAATTACTACCTACAAAAATAATAACCTCAATCATGAAGTAAAAATAGTTAAATCAAGAAAATAACAAAGAACTAAATTAATCAAGCAATTAAAATATCATATGAATAGATCTAGGTTCCACAAAACCTATATACCAAGGTTCTACTCTCTATATATCGCAAAATAGGAATCTAAAAACAAAATATAGAATAGAATAGAAAGAAGTATCATGAAATCCAAACAAAATTAAATCTTGAAATCTTCTCTTCTCCTTGCTTTCTTGATTGTTTTTAGCTTCAAAAACTCCCTAAAAGTCATGCCAAAAAGTTCTCTTCTTAGATAAACCCTAACAAGGCTTTATATATGAAGAGCTAAAAAAATAAATAAATAGGTTGGAAAAGATACGATCGGGGACACAACCGTATGTTTTGGTCGTATCTTTAACTATACTTGAAGTCTATCTCTTTTTTTTTTTTTAAATTAGAAACGACATGACCAACGATAAGGTCATGTCCTAAGCTGTAACATAAAAAAATCAACTCTAATTTTGCTTGGAAACGATATGATCATGTCGTTTGGCTGTATCAATCTTCAAAACTTCATAACTTGCATATTTTAACTTTGATTTTAGTGAAATTTGTTTCTATCTTCTTGTTTTCTCATGTAGATCATTTCAAAACCTAAAAAATAAAATTTCACTCAATTAATTATTATTATCTAAAAATAAACTCAAATATCAAGGAAAAATCATAAAAAATCACTAAATATAATATATGTAATTAGGAACTTATCAGTAGTGTTATCTTATGTATCCCTCTAGGTTAATTAAATTCAGCATCATCATGAAATATGGTGGTAACATAGAAAAATTTCTAACTTCTAGCTTATCACATCAATCTTAACTACTAAAGTTATGGTAGTATCTACATCTACCATTCTTAGACTCTTTCTGCTAGATCTAGTGTTTTCCCAATGCTACCTATTCATGGCCAATCTTTCAACTAGAGTTTGAGCTCCCTTAGGCTTTTCATATTTAATGTTTTACCAATAACTAAATCAAAAAATTGTTTAATAGGAAATTTTAAACTACTATACAAAGTTTGTACTTGCATCTAAAGTGGAAGAGCATGATTTGGGCATTTTTTGAGCAACCCCTTGAAACACTTCGAGACATCATATATAGTCTAAAAATTAGATTGAGTAAATGATGAAATGTCACTACAAAACTTGGTGTTCATAGTTAGAGGGAAATACTTTTATTAGAATTTGTTCATTAACTCTTCCATGATGTAATGAAATCCTTTTGAAGAGAAGCTAACTATTGCTTTGCTTTTCCTTATAATGAGAAGGGAAACAGTCTCAACCTTACTACATCGTCTATAGCTTCGTCAATTTTAAAGGTGGCACATATCTCTATAAAACTAGCAATATGAGTATGTAGGTCTACTTTTAGACCATTTGAATGATTATAGGCAAGATCATAAACTCATTTGTAGTTATAGTTGGTTTTGCTATGTTGGAGTTGGCTCCACCAATTAAAGGCTTCACATAATTAAATAAGGTCTTTGGTGCTTCACCATTGTTGGCCATTACTCCAGTTTCCTCAAACACATAGAAACAAAATAAAATAGCTTAGAATTGATTTGACTAAGAAAAGAAATAGAAAAATAATTGAAAAAGAAATAGTAGAATATTGAGGACATAAGGTTTCTTGATTCATAGTCTCAAGCAATGGCACCAAAAACTTGATATATGCATGCTATGAGGTATTAAGCAAGTGCACCTATCAAGTAATCATATAGTAGATAAAGGAGTCAAAGGTTGTCGATCCATCGAGGGTGAAGTTCATGGTCATGTTCTCTAATTATGATCTCCTCGTAAAATAATTCAACTGAATTTTCAAAGAACTTGATATATGCATGTTAGGAGGTATTAGGCAAGTGCTATCTTATGAATGACTTAATTAAGTATCAAAATCATAAAAAATCACTATAAAATAAATTAAAAAGGTCATAAAAATGTAACAAATAATGTATACAAATTCACCCTAATCAATTTGCGATGTTGAAAGTTGGTAGCACTCCATACTCATTCGATAGCTCGACTTCATAGGCATCGTTGATCCTTTGATGGACATTAGATGGCTTGTCAACTCATTACAAGAGTTTATGGACTCTTTTTTTGTGAATCTTTCCTTGCCTAAATGGACCCAAACTAAGTCTCCTAGGTTATAGACAATAGCTTTCCATCCTTTGTTACCAAGCTCTTTCTACTTGGCCACAGTCCTTGCAAGTTGTTTGGCAACCTTCTTACGCTACTTTTGGAACTCTTCAACGCACTTTACTCCTTGAAAATTGTCCTCTTTGGGGGTTAAATTAGTGATTATGCCCAGGGGTAGGCTTGGGTTGACTCCATAGATGACTTCCAATAGGAGATGTGCTTGCTAAACTATAGGTAGAGTGATTATAGCAAACTCAATAACTAGTAAGCATAAGTCGCAATAGCTTTAATTCTCACCTAAAGTAGCTCAAGGTAAAGCACTAATATCCTATTGACCATCTTAGTCTAGCTATTAATTTAGGAGTGGCAAGAAGAACTGAACATCAACTTAGTGCCAATCTTCCTCCAAAATGTCTTCCAACATAAGCTAATGAATTTTGAATCTCGATCTAATACTATGATTCAGGGAACTCCATCTAGGTACTTAATTTCTTGCAAAAGATGTTAGTAATTGATAAAGCATCTTCAAATTTGTGTTAAGGGATGAAGTACCCTATCTTGCTAAATTGATTAACTACTACCATGATCAAATCATACTTCTAAGCTATTTTAAGTAGTCTAAGTATGAAGTCCATTCATAAGTTAATTTAGTGTTATTCAAGTATAAGTAGGGGTATGTACTATCCATAGGGTTCCTTCCTTCCCTTAGCTCACATACACACCTCGCACTTCTCTAATATTTTGTAGGCATCCTTCATCATTCCTAGCCAATAGAAGTGCTCCTTCAATAGTCTGTGTATCCTCCTTTCACCAAAGTATACGGCTACCTCCGATAAGGACTTCTTGGTCTAAGAAGTCTCTGGCCAATCTACTTGGAATGTACAACTGATCTTTCTTCAACAAATATCCTGGGTTCATCTAAAATTCATCCACAGCAATTCCTTATCTACACTTAGCCAAAATAGACCTAAAGAAGGTGTCTTGTACATATTACTTGGAAAGTGTTCCAAATTCAAGTATCCTAGCTTAGAAGGTCGTGATAAGTACATAGCGATGGGATAAGACATCTACTATACCATTCGAACTACCATTCTTGTACTTAATCTCATAGAAGAAAGCTTCAAAAAGCTCAATCTACTTAGCATCATGTTAAGACAACTTTTATTGGCCTTGGAGATACTTGAGGCACTCATGGTCCATGTAGATGATAAACTTGGAGGTAGGAGATATGTTGCTAGATTTTGAGAGCTTGGACACGAAAATAGAAGTCCTTGTCATAAGTAGGAAAATTCAAGGCTACTCTATAAGGTTCGTACTAAGGTAAGCAATGAGCTATCATTCTTACACTAGGATAGCTCTAATACCAACTCCGATGCATCACATTTGAATTTAACACCTTGTCGAAGTCCCACAATGTTAGCATAGGAGTTGAAGTAAGCTTGACCTTAATCTCCTAAAAACTCTTCTTACATCAATAATATATGTTGGTATCAACCATTCATGAATAGCTCTTGCTTCTCCTCATCAACTTGAATCCTACCATTAGATACTATATATCTACATAACTTTACTTACTTTTGGTAGAATGTACACTTCTTTAAATTATAGTATGATTGCTTATCCTAAAGGATATCAAACATAGATCTTAAGTGCTCAACATAGGATAACAAGTCGACATTGTTTACCAAAATGTCACCGAAATAAAATACGATGCATCTTCCTATCAACAATCTCAAAATGTGGTTCATAAGTCTCATGAAGGTGCTTATGCATTAGTGATAGCTACCAATGTTGATTTTGTTTATAGTTTGGTTGTTTATAGAAATATGCCATGATCTATCCTCCTTAGGAACCAATAGAGCAAGCATAACAAAGGGGAAAATGCTTTCCTAGACTTACCCTCTATCAATGTGCTTGTCCCTTGTCTCTTAAGCTCAATAACCTACTTAAGATTGAGCCTATAGACTAGTTAGTTTAGTGATATGGTCTTCGGTTGAAGGTCAACACATGGCTTAATTCCTCTTATGAGCGAAAATCTAAATGAAAGTGATTTTGGTCATAAAATCCCAAATCAAAAGTATTTTGATGATAAAAAAAAATATGTTTAAATGAACGAGAGTTATTTTGTTATTGTTAATTTGTAGTACAAAGAATTATATTCTTGAAGGTGCTTGAGAAAAAAGTGAACAAAATGAAGAAATCATAAGTTACTTGAAGAAATAGAATCTGTGAAGCAAGTATTAGCAATTGACATTGAATTGAAATCTACTATTATTAGAAGCTAATTAAACTTATAATAATATATGTCTTGATTGACATGATCTAGAAGAATAAGATGAGGCTACATTATTTTGAAGATAAAGGAAGAAAAAGAAAAGTTCCTATCATAAGGTAAGACCAAAAGTGTAAGACTAAATAGAACCACAAATATCAAAGGCACATAAGATGAATTAGAAGTAAGGCATGATTAGAAGCTTGATTATAAGAAAGAATAGTTCAAGAGACATCATTTTAGGGATATAGTAAGATATTTGGCTAAGCTAAGGGATATAAAAGCAATATTTATGAAGATCACAGAAGCATGTGATATGACAAACTAATGAAAGATTCTAAATATATGAATCGAGTACATGGATAATATTGAATGATAGATAAGAGTATTAATTATGAATGTAAAGAACGAAGATCATAAAGATTTGGAAAAGCAACGGCTAAACAATGACTACTAACATATCGAGAATAATTAAAGTTGGAGCCACAACTACTTAAAGATGAAGTGATCAATGAAATAAAGAAGATAAGAAGAGGTAGTAGAAGAAAGAAAAGAAAACAATTAAGAGCTACATAAGTTTTTGTGATATTATTGTATAGCTAAGCTTACATATGTTTATCTAATTTGAGAGAAAAGATCATAGTTTGAAGCAATTATGTGTAAGTGTAATTAAATCCCTGGTAATCCTCAAAGGAATTACTAATATCTTTAAAAATTAGTATGAGATAGTTGTTTGAATAATAGTATGAGATTGTTGAGAGAACTTAAGTAGGAGATTCTATAAACTTTTGATTTGAAGGCAAGGTAGGTTCGGAGGAACTATTGGCCTTTATGTAAGGTTTTCTTCAAATAGTAGAAGTATGTTATGGATAACTGTATCCATAGTTACGAGCTAGAAGAGTAGAATGATGCCTAAGGTGGAACCATTATATATGCTTGCCCGATACTCTTATCACTATACACTTTAGTTACTTGCAATTTATATATTGTTTATGTGACATATTGCTTGACTGCTTGACACAGGATTATGTTTAACATCAGAAGCACATATTGAATTATTAACTTGTTGGAATAATCGAATTACTAAGTGTTAGGAAGGTTTTCACATGCAAATTTCTTATCTAGATTTGTTAATATTTCTTATATGTAAGTTTAGTAAACGTTATTAATCCCAAATATCAAGAAGTAAAAATTGGTTAAGTATTGAAGCATGCAACAATCAACTCAATCAACCTTCTTGATTATTCACTAGGACTAATAATTAACATCATAGTAAGATTTCATAGAAGAGCACACATATCTTTTTCTAAGGCCTACCAATATCTGAGTAGGATAGAGTAACTGTCTCGACAAGGTTATTTAAAAGGAAATAAATATCTTTTCCTAATATCTGAAGTAGCGTACGTTTATCATAGCAATTACTATGATGGATTTCGTTTATTTTAGATTAACAATTTTTTATGAGGTCTGTGATGCAAAATACAGAATGATAGAAAGAGCCAATGGAAGGAATTTTTATAATAACACTTTAGACTCTAATGATAAAGATAGCCAAATTGATATGTATGTTGTCATAGAAAAGCTTCTAAAGGAACTTTCAAAAGCAAGAAACAAGATATCCATGTTGGAAAGAGAAAACAAACTTCTAAAAGATGAGAAAGAAAGACATAATGATGTAATACAAGCTACATTGAGTGAAAAGGAAAATCTTAAAAAGGAACATAATGAAATAACACAAACCAATGAAGAATTGAGAAAAGAGAATGAAAAACTCAAGAATGATAATGAAATAAAGGTAGAACAAATAAGTGAAATTCCTCTAAGAACATAGAAGGATCATGGTGAATGTATAAAAGATGTGAATGATCTCAAGAAACATGAAGTATGGAAAGCACCAAAAATAAGAATCGGGAGAAAAAAACAGTAGAAGGAAGAACAAAGAGAAATGATTAGAAACAACAAACTATTAAGAAGGCCATACAGTAGACTCAGAAAGACAGATCAGAAGTAATATGATATAAACTTATATACGATTTTGATGTAATATAAAATCAAAGAAGATGGAAAGTTAATGACTATGGAGAATCGTCCAAAAGCTATTGTTAAATGTATGTCAAAACTTACTCTTGTTTTTATTGCAAAAAAATTAGCCATATAGAGAGGAGTTGTGATTTTAAATGGAAATATTCAAATACAAAAATTTTTAGAAAATAAAAAATGGTATGGGAAAAAATGGAATAATCTACTTTCAAATATCTTTACCATTCTAATCGCCAAAAGTAGTTACCAATATTTCCATGAGGTAAACAATCTCCAAACCTTAAGAAAATCCATACATTCAAGACATGGTACCCAAGAAAAGAACTTTGATTTCCAAACTTTCTAAAACCAAAAGGAAGAAGTGAGGATTTCAGAAGAAGGATGAAGTAAAGAAAGTCCCCTTAAGTGATTTGAGAAGCTTCGTAAATGCTTAACTCATAGAGGTAAATCATGTTGATTTCACTTTCTTTAAATTGCATGGGATAGATATCAAAACTTTGTTCCAAGTACATGGATGGGTTATGTGATAAGAGAAATCCAATATATATGGAAGCAATATCTAAATTTTATGTGAAGTTAAACATTGATAAATTAGAACATCTACATTCGTAGGTAACCAACACAAAAGTAACAATCACAAAAGAAGATATTAAAAAATGTTTTAGGATAAAGAAAATTAAGACTCATAATTTTCCTAATGTGGAGTAGAGAAGAACTCATCTCCAAAGTAGAAGCATTTGAATGCTTAACCAACGAACATTGTATTTGAAATTTTCAAATAGAAATTAGGATTCTTCACATAATAATGATAAAATGTCTCCCATCAAAATATGAAGAAATCGAAATTATAGCTCTTATTCAAACAATGGTATTATTGGCACTCTCTTATATGCATTGCATTTGGTAGGAATGATGATTAAACATATCCATGAGATGAGAAATCAAGGGAACATAGTACTTAGAAACATTATCATGGGTTGATGGAATATAGAGGATTGAATTTGAAGAAGTAGCATTTACATTGAATTCTCCAAGAGCCATTGTAAAAGAAATCTTTGAAGTGTGAAATGGAGAATCAAAGGTTTGTGGTGGAAACCAAACAAATTTGAAACGGCATATGTTGTTGAAGCATTTATGAATAGAAAATAAGAAAAGAAGAAAGCTCTAGACAAAGAAGATAATCCGATTAAGGAATGGATTAGACTTTAGAGAGTTAAGAATAGTTGAAAAACAAATAGAAATGAGTAATGAAAAGAATAAATATATTGAGGTAGAAGAGAAAAGAAGAAACTAAAAACCTAATTATAGCTCACATTTCTTGCTAAAATTGCAAGTATACATAATTTCAAGCTACTGATTGATCAATATGAAGGTCTATTGACGGTCAATGCATACATGTTAGCATTGGGTTGCCTTAGTATTTTATGAAATGCGGTGTTTAAGGGGATTAGGGTTTCGGACAAAAAACCTTAACCTTAATTTCTTCTACTGATCAATTGGTGTAAAAGGTACCGATCGATTGGCATAGGTGAATCTACCCCTATACATTCTATTCACTATGTCGTCCTCTCCCTCACTAAATCGCTTAAGGCATCACTGTAATTCTAATGCTTTAAGGCATACCGATTGGCATGTAGCCTTGTTACTGATTGATCGGTAAGCTAAATTCACTAGTGCTCTTAATTTTAGCCTCTTTAATTGAATGGTAGGGTCTACCAAGACCATGATAGCTCCCTTACACCTATACATAGGATATAATATTAATAAAATCTAATTAAATTTAATCTTTTTTCATGTATTCTTAGCAATTTTATACAATTTGGTCCATTTTGTGCACTAACTCTAATTTCATGTAAAATTTACAAGTTTTTGGTAAATTTATGTAGAAATATTAGTTTTAAAGTTGGGAAAAATTATATATTTTAAACCACAATCATGTAATAATATTTCGACTTGGTACTGCAACTTGTCCTTAGCTAGCTATCAAGACAACTTTTGTTTAGTTAGCCCTTGTAGGTCTTGAAGTCAAGCTTAGGTTAGGGGACTTAAGGAGACTCCATCAATAAATCCTACCTTGATTAGATATATTAACTAAATATATCTTACCCTTGATGTTGGGTCTTGACCAGTAGTTTCCATAAAAGTTTCTTTCTTTTGTTGTTTTATATAATAGCTTTTACTTTAACAGTTAGCTTGTCTTCTGAACATTCTTTTAGCTTTTGCTTGTCTTCTTATTTCTAAACATACATAACTTTCGAACTTGTATTACTTTTATGTAGCTTTTGAATTTCTATAGCTTTTGAGTTTCTAATCTTCTATTGTTTTAAGAAATCTCTTCCTATTTGTTCAGACTCTTCTTTTCTTTCTTTATCATAAATTATTTCATTGTCTTTCTTTCTTTTGTAAGTTTATAAATATACAATTATGATAGTTTCTTCATACATCCGCTTTTGGTTCTTATCATCTGGGGTGTTTAGATTATTGAACATATTAGGTTTTTATCAATTCTTTAAGCTATTGAACAATTTTTTTAAACATATCAAATATTTTTTTTTAAATAGCTTTGATCAATACATTAAACCTATATTTTTTGTTTTCATTAAAATACCTTTATGGAGGTTCTAATATACATTAAAGAAGAGGTTTTTATATAAGATTTCTTCATATTCAAGGAATTTTAGACTTTGTTTACCATGACAGAAGGAATCGAGATGGATAAAAAATGAAGAGAGTGAACGTGGGTGGAAAGAATTGTAAGAGAATTCAATTATTTTCTAATGTATTTGAATAGTGAAAGAAAGGAATGAAAAAAGGTATCTTAATCATTACTAAATTCAACATGATGTATATTATAAAGTTATTAATCAGTGAAAAAGTAATAAGAAGTGAAAATGTAAGGTAAGTAAGAGGTACAATATCAAGTCAAATAAGTATTTTTCTTATCTATTTTTCACTTTTCATCCCCATTCTTTCCCATTTTAGTTGGAAGCAAATCTGGTGTAGTGTTTTGACCCAAAATATATATATATCCAGTGTAGTGAGGGGAATTTTTTTCTTCCCTATATTCTTTTCCCACCTCATTATCTCCCTCAAACCGAACAGTGGAAGTCAATTCTTTTTCATCCCTTTTGTTTCCCCGTTCAATCTTTCCTGCTCTTTCCCTAAGGCCAAAATGTAGTGTTAATTATCCAACGATTTCTTAATGGTTGCTTCTTGGAGGTTGCATCATGGAACTCTACTAAAGCCCTCTTAGCTATTGAAAAATCATTTGAATAGCTCATTTGGAATGCGATATTTATGACACGAGGCAATCATAGCTATGTAAAGGACCATTATTCTAAGGAGATAGTCAAGATACCTTTTCAATTCATATTTGAGAACCTATACCCTCTGAGCAAATAATAAAGCTAAACTAGAGATGCAGAAAAGAAAAGAAAGAAATGGAAAAAGAAAAGGTTTTCCACATATGGCATCTATTTCTCATCTCAATATATCCACCATCTTATTACTGCCAAGGGAGTCAAAGCTGAGTTCCCTGAGGGGAGGTAAAAAAGGGAGAAGTAATCAGAAGGATAGCAACAGCACACGTGCGGCCGAGTCCGTGTAAGAAAACGAGTCACTTCTGTCTCCCGCAAAAAAGGGCAATGCTATTCTAATTTCTGCGACTTAGTTTTCACATGGTTTGCTAGTAAACTTATGATTATATAAGCATAATCATCCAACAACGGAATGTCAATACTCTATTTTCAGTTTTCCAGCTATAATTAATGCCTTAATTTTCCTTTTGTCTTTATATTATATACATATATATATATATGCCTCCTATTTTCAAATTCTGTTTTTATAATATGTATATGTGTGTATATATATATTCCAGTTATATATTTCACTATAGTTTAATGAAAATATCTATTGCTTAACACAAATGCTTCACCTAAATTGGATCTAAAATTCCAGCCAGAATTGGTGTGAATGATTAATATTTCTGGGATTCATTTTCAAATAAAATATATACATGCGAAATATGTCAATTTACACTAGAATCCAATGATACTGTATGGGTCAACAAGGAAGCCACAATTATTGATGAAAAAGAGTAGTACTGTTTAAAGACCCTTCCCCCCGAGAGACATATTCCATGTCCTGTGAGCTTCAGAATGAAAATGAGCATGAGCATTTAGTGGAGCATTGGTGTACGACGAGGGACAATAAATTTAAGTTGGACCTACCATTATAGAGACCACGGTTGTAGACCCACATGCCCGGAGGACACACATTGACATTTGACATACATATCCACTCAACAACAAAGAAAATATAAAATAATAAAAGAAATGGGTACAAAAAAAAATATATATATATATATATATATATATTCTTCTATCACTTGGGATTAATGATGGATTGAGCGACGGGCCAGATTCAGTTTATTTAATGAGCTCATGATCGCCTCCCCATGCCCTTACGAAGGCAAGTGCATCGGACGATGTACACTTCCTGCACCTAACTGAACCCCATGAAAGTTTCACGAGTATAACCCAACTTTTTTTCAAGTTTTTAACTTCGACTTGGGAAAAGCCCGCGCTAAATAAAAACTTCGACTTGGGCCAAGCGCGCGGGGTACTTATGATTCGGTTTGAAATCCCCTTTTTTAATGAGAATAAAGCAATTAAAATTATATGAATATTCATTTTTTTATTTTAATATCCACATTTTAAATTTATTCATTTTAGTATCTCAATCTTTTAAATGATACAAATTAGTATTTCTATTATAATAGCCATTATAAAAGATGCGTATTTATTTTATTTTAAAAAATTAAAGTATCAAAATGAAATAAAAAAATAAAGTTTGAGTGCCAAAATTAAAATAAAATGAAAACCAATGTACTTATATTATTATTCTATAATTTTATAGTAACGGTCATTATAACAAAAACACCAATTTATCTCATTTTAAAAATTAGGATACTAAAATAAACGAATTTAAAGTTTATATACTAAAATGAAGAAAAATATAAAAGTTCAGAAACTTGTATTGATTTTATTCCTTTTTAAAAGTTTAAAATTTAAAAAAAAATCTTTTTTTTTCAATAATAATAATAGTTATTATAGTTTTCAATCAAATATTGATATTCAAATTGGGGAATACTGCACAAAAATCAAAACCAAATAATATTATATCACAGTGACATTATATATTAAGTAATAATAAAGACGCATAAGTCTACTAAAGGTGAGAGATGACGATGAGCGAAAAAGAGCAATTTGTAGAGGGTGAGGGTGAGATAAGAAATGACAAGAATGAAAAGATAAATAGGATATGATTAAAGTGTTGATAGGATTTAAAACTAACAATTATCAGTAATTTTTTATTTTTTAGTAAGAAATGATTTAGTCCAAATTCAAGTGGTTTAGTTTAGTTTGAACCTCTAAATGAACCATGAATTGTTAAGAGTTTATTCCAATCAAATTGCAAACTAAACGAAATATTAAAAGAAAAATAACCATATTTTAGGCTTGATTTGGCTTCGTTTGATTTTCGATTTAATTTGATTCATTTTAACGTACAATCCTACATGCTATACACAACTCTTATTTGAAACTATAGTTATTAGTTAAAATAATGAATTAACATAAAGGCCAATCACAGCATACATGTTAATTTTGTATATTTAATGAAAGTGTTTAAACATATGTTAAATCTTTAATTATATAAGAATATAATAAACTGAAGTTTTATATGATCAACTAATTTTATTTTCATGAAATAATACATTATTTAGGAGGAGTGATAACATTTTAAAATATAGATACAGACCCTACAAATGTAAAAATAAAAAATAAAAATGCATCGCTATGCATCAAATTATGTAATCTTGTAGATATTCTAAAAGTCACTCACTTACATTAAAATGATGTGTATAGCTAAAAGCTTTTTAAATTATATATATAAGGGATAAAGGAATTTAAAGCCAATGGTAGCTTTTGAGTTCACCAAAAGTTAAATCTAAAGAGGTAATATTAAAGAAATGGGTAGCATTCTAAGAAAAGAAAAGAAAGAAATAGGTAATATCAATCAGGTATGAAAAAAAAATAAAAAAACTTCAAAATCTATATATTATAATAAATTATGCATAAATTGTAACTATATGATATTTTTATATGAAATGATGTCTCATTTAAAAAAGATGGTAATATTCCAAAATATAGGTGCAAAGCATTATAAATGCCAAAAGTTCTCCACTTTTGCTTCTATGCGAAAGTTACAACTATTCTAGTTAAGTTAAAGTGATATGTCTTTTGGATAAAAACTTTAGGATTTATTAATAAAATATTATAATCCCAATGGTGGCTTTTACATAAAATAAACTACTAATGAAAAATAGAGGTATTAATTAAGAAAGAAATAATGCTGAAAATTGGTAAAAAAACCATGAATTTACCCAAAAGGTTCTCACAATGAAAATTTTAATTATATATATTTAAAAATATGATAAATATTTTTATTCAATTATATAAAAATATAATATGTTAAAGTTTCATTTAACCATGTGATGTTTTTTCACAAAATGATATATCATTTAAAAAAAGAGTACAACACTTCACGGTATAGGTATAGAACCTTAGAAATACAAGAAGTTACTTTATTTTGCGTTAAATTTTGTAGAAGTAATATTATTTGGATTGAAGAAATGAATAATCGAAAAGATAATAAATGTCGAGACTAATGGTAGCTTCTATAAAAAATACTTACTATCAAAATTGATTCAAAGTAGTGCTATTAAAGAAAAGATATGGATTTTTATATTATAATAGATGACTTATAGTAAACTGGTAATTGGCATGATAACTTGACACTAATATTTGTTACATGAGAATTAAGAGGGTGACTCAGGAAGATGTAATATCCTAGGATTTTGAGCTAGTTCAATAATTATAATATTTGAGCTCCTAAATTTAGGGTATCGAACTAACTTATTAATTTTATTTCAAACTTCATAATAAAGTTAAAAAATTTAGACAAAGTGATTCAAGTAAAGTAAATTCCTCAAAATAAACTATATAAGAATATTAATTTGAGAAAAACCTTAATTTATCAATAAAGCTAATAATTGTAAAATTCAAACTTTTAGATATAGAAAAATATTAGAGATAAGTTAATTAACATTCAAAAATAATAAATGAAGTTGAATTATACATAATATATGTGTATTTACATTTGATATGCATTAAATATATACATATCATAATAATAAATTATTAAAATAAGGAAGAATTAATAAAAAAATTGAATGGGTGAGTCACCAAATGATGTGTCAAGCTAGGATTAATTGCAAATGATAAGTCAATACTTGGCTAAGGAGAGAATGACACATGGCACTTAGGAAAACGTGAAATTGACATGTGTAATTTTACTTTTTACATGCAAAAAATCCTAAAACCTATAAATAGGGCTCTAAACATCATTTACAATACTTTAGCAACTAAAAACATATGAACATAATTTCAAAAAATTCAAAAAATTTTGAAAAAAACACAGAAAAAATAAAAGAAAATAGTGAGAAAATATGGTGAATTACAATTCTTAAGGCTATAAGCAACCTAATAATGAGCCACTTAGAACTTAAAGTTTTGGTGGAGAGAGAAAGTAGGCCAACATAGGGTGGTGGCTGGAGGGTGGCTAGAGCACTGTGAGTTGGTAAGTCAAATTTTACTATCCGATTTTTATTAATTCACTAAAAATATCAAATTAGCTCATAAAATTATGAAATTTGGTTTCACTAAGTTATTTTCCATGTTGTTTCATGTGGTAATTTTATTTTCTTAAAATAACATTGATTTATGGTACTTGCTTAAGAACATGTCCTGTTTAGGCGAATTTTAAATAATTTTTTCAAAATACTAAATAATGTTTCTTTAACCTAAAAATTTTTGTATAATACACTTATATCATGTTTAAATTTCAATAATAATAATTTTTGAAAATCTCCATACTTACTATTTTTTATAATTATTTTAAATAAAACTGCTAATTTTACCGAATTGTTGAAATAATTAGTTTTTGATGAAATTAATGAATGAGACCCACATGTTTAGAATTCTAGATATTTATAATGATATTTGGAATATGTCTTTTTTATCTCACACATAAGTTTGTTTATTTTTCCTAATTTTCTATTCTTTCGAGCTAAAATCGCTATTTTCGTAAAAGTAGATAATTACCAATTTGGTGTAATTCATGGTCAATAATTGAACTATATACTTTTGTAAGTCTATATAATTTTTCATGAAAATAATCTCGTATACTATTTATTGTGTATTTTCCTAGTATAAACCTATATATAAACTTAATATGTAATATCGTAATTAGTAGTATTAGAATATTTACCAAGTCCATGTCAAATGAACACTTTAGGATGTATTAAAGGCTATTAGAAGAGTTTGGAAAGTATAATTTTTAGGGTTTTTAGTTCAGTACTAAAGCTTACTCAAGTCAATTACGGAGTTATAGTAGCATACGGTTGAGTCATAATAAAAAAGGATACTTTTGAGTTTTTGACAAAATTGATTAGTTTTGATTCTTAAGATATGTCAATAGTACTCAGAATAACGATCTTGATGATATAAAGTTTACTGAAATCAAATAAGAAATGAGTAAGATATGATTAAATGAAGTTTAAAAACGCAGAAATGAAAGCTTATAACAATTCAGGTTCAACCCATAGTTAATTTGAAGGCTACGTTATATTTTCATAGGTGTGATATGTAAGGAAGAACCACATCATGAAGTTTAGGACTTTGCACTATTATTAAGCTTAGGTAAGTAGATCTAACTTATGCTTAGAGTAGATATATTGCTGCTCATAACACTGGACGCTGTTTGATGTTGTGCTGATTGAATATGGATATATCTTGGGTAAATTGATATGCTACTATAGTGGACGTTGATGTGGTGATTTTGAATGACAACAACTGTATTTTGGTTAAATTGTTCTGCTGTTATGTTGGGTGATGATTTGTGCTTATGATTGATTGTGTTAATTAGGGAAGTTGAGTGATTGCTAACTCAATCTTTTAGGTGTTCACTTAAGTGAACCCTAACTAAGATACTAGTATTCTGCTAGGGAGAGTTCAAAAATTGGAATCAAATAGCTAGGTTGAGTAAAACTTAAAGATTGATTATGCTGATTGATATTCTTAAGTTGCTATTGCATATCATGGCATGACATGTCATAAGAAGAGACCTAGAGGTCAGAAATTTCAGAATGAGGCTTCCAAATGATTATGGAAAAAGCATGGCTTTATGAACTCAGTTTTTGGAAGCATATAGATTGCATTGCTCGAACATTATAACTATTTTGATAGTCAAATTTGGTAGATTACAATATGTAGTCTAATTTGGCAGTGTTGCCACTTTAATTTTGTAAACTACAGTATATAGTCTAATTTTGTAAAGTTGGGGGTCCTACTCTTAAACAGCTCCTTGTTGCCCTTTTTTATAATGGTAAACTATAGTGTATAGTCTAATTTGGTAGACGTCTTACTCCTAGGCAGCTCCTTATTGTCCTTTTTGATAATAGTAGACTACAGTATATAGTCCAATCTGGTGGGGGTCTTACTCTCAAGTAACTCTTTGTTGCCCCATGTTTCTAGATGTTGTATTTAAATACTCGGTTATGTCAACTAATCGAAAGAAGTTTAGAGGGCACAGGATATCGGTAGCGATGTATGCTACGTGTATGAGTATAACATGTTACACTACTAGTAGTAAATACCCAGTTGGGTAGATGCATATGTGAAGTTAAACCTGTGGGTTATAATTGAAATGTTTTAGTTATGATATATAGTATTTTCTATCATATTGTCTTTTATCTACTTTCACTCAACTTTAGTAGCTAAGGAGATAAAATGTTTTATCCTTAAGTTAATAGCATCGTGAAGGGCCTAATACTAACAGGAGAAATATATACTAAGAGCATGAGTCAGAGTTAACGACTTTTTTATTCTAAGTCAGGAATCTTATTACTGTGAAGATGACAAAGGAAAAAGTTAGTTCATATTTTGATGTAAATATTATCTTGTACACATAAGTTGTAATAGGAAATCCAACTGAACTTCAATGTAGAAACCCCTTTATTATGTAAACAATGTTGTCTTTTGATGAATAAGCAAGTTGAGTTGAGTTTTCAATAGGTATTTTTGTGTGATGGTGCATCTCATACTATGCTGAGATGTGATAGAAGAGAAGAGGCCTAAGGTCTAAAAGATCAAATCAAAGTTGAACATGGCCAATAAATATATTAAAATATAATTTATGTTATGTATAAATCAATAAAATTAAACACCTTCCTGAGACTTGGAAGTTGAGGGTCTTTTGTAATTTATATTTTTCTCTTTTCTTCTAGATCTAAGTTAAATTTTCAAGTAAATAAATGCATTGTCTAGCAAGAAAACAAAAGAAAATTGTGCATTTCAACATGGAAAATCCACTTTAGTTGTATGAGAAGTGATACCCAGGTTAGACCATCTCGGATGCAAGTTGGTGAAGTGATCCGAAGCGATTTCATGATTGGATCAAGTCAAAAAGGATAAGACTAACCTATTTTACATGAGTCTAACAACACTTCTTGACACTTGTCATACTTGATTCATTAAGAAGAGGTATTTTACCTTAAATATAAGTTCATGAATATTAATAAAAGGTATAAAATGAGATTTCTCTAAGAATTTAATTCTAAATATATTTTAGTTAAATATTACTATCCTATCGGTCATGTTTATTTGATATCAAATACCTCATATTATTGTCAATTAGTAAATAGGCACATGTTAAGAGCCCCTCTAAACCAAATTGAGGGATTCTATAGTGTCGTTATTCAAAATAATTATATGGTGTAGTTATCTTTTGGTTATAATGAATCAACCTACCATTTACAATAAATAAGGCCTATTCAAAGTAAAAATGACCTAATCATTAGTAAAAATACTATCAATAGTTTTTCACAAGTCTATCAACAATTTCAAATGGGTTTTATTTACTATAAACATGGATGATTTACTATAACTTAAAAGTAATTACACTATAGTCACTTTTGAATGTTTGCATCATAGGATTTCCCTATAAAATTAGGTTTAGGTTTAGGTTTTGGGTAACCCACATAAACTCAACTCTATTATATTCATACCTACAATTTAGGTCCCTTTTCTAGAAAAAGCGTTTAGGTAGTAGGCCTAAACTCAACCCCATTATATTCATACCTACAATTTAGGTCCCTTTTCTACAAAAAGACATCCATCTATTATTCTAATTGGTTGAATTTTTCCTTTCTCATATACATGTCAAGGGTTATAATTGAGTGAATAAAGATGAAAAAATAAGCCCAAACTCTTGGTCAATTTATAGCCCAAAGCTTATGCACAAATAAAGTGCATTCACAGAGTTTAAAACTTAAGTAAATAAGGCCATCAAGGCAAAAATATACTCATTTTTTAATTAATTTTATATTGAAGCTTTAATTATAATATGAATTTTTTCCCTTAACTTATTTGTATTTTAGGTTATAAAAGCATTGAAATTAACTTAGTACAATATGTGCTTGAACTCATTCAACTTGAAAGCTCAATCTCAAAAGTTATTTAATGAGCATGATTGGGCTTGATAAAGAAAAAAATATGTAAATTTCTTTATATTGAAAGCATATATTAAAACTCTAGTCGGATTGAATGATTTTTTTTTTTTTTTTGGCTAAAGGATAATATTATTGGAATAATCAAATAGGGGTAAGTAGGTAATCCCATCGTACTAGACTTACTCCATCGAGTAGGTTCTAGTTAGATAATAAGGATCATAAGATAGGTTTTTAGTAGTAGTTTCTTGGAACTTGCTCCCACATGATAAGGTATAGGAATAAAGACAAGGTATCTTATCTTACCCTAAAACTAGTCCTCCCCTAGAACATGTACTTTAATTTATATGGCATATATGTTCTGTAGTACTTTATACTTACTTTCTAAGAATAGTCAAATAATATTAATAAATAAATAAATAAACTATTGCTTTTCTTATTTCATCCTTAAAGAAAATAACAATAAAAATCAAACTCATAATAAATCCAGAAGACTATATGTAGCTTGTGTCTACTTCTTCTTCTTCTTCTTTTTTAGATAAAAACATCTCTCTTCTTTTACGATGTTATTTTTTTTTTTCATCCTCATTCCTCTTTTACTAACTCAAGTTTAGTGACGCCTTAAAAATATCTTAGTTCTTAACTTTTCAATATATTATATTAGAATTACTCTCATAGGTTTTTGTATTTTGCATATAATAATTTTATGATTTGATAAAATTTTATTTTGATGATCTAAAAAGAATGGATATAAGAAATTTAAGCATGATCTAACTAGGGGTTTCAACATTATTGACTATAGAAATATTCTCTATTTTGCCTACCATAGTTTTATATCGTCTTAACTTAAGATACATTGCAATGTACATAAATTATTATCTATGTATCTATTAATAGTATAGTAATAATTCGATATTGATTATGCATTTAAGAAAATAAAGAAAAAATTATAAGTTCCACATTATATCCTGTACTTTATAGGATCTTCAAACTATAGGGTGGTTCTAAAACACTATAAGATAGATTATAGGTACAAAAACGTGAGAACTTATATCTTTAAGATAGGACATAGATAAGGATTCATATCTTACTCACCCTATATACGTAAGTGACACTTAAGAGTGAGCTATTGCGGTTTTTTATGGTAAAATTTGAGCTCTTGTGGCTTTGAAGGTTTAAGTGACACTTCAAAATGAGCTACTATTACTAACTGATAGGAAACACCCTATCTAGGCCTATTGACATCACCTCCTTTGTTGTTGGTGCATAGAACCTCATTCGCTAACGAGTTCCCCAATTTACTTTCATTTTCATCAAATTCCTAAACCACTAAATTACACTAAGAAAATTCTAGAATTATGTATTCTTAGGTTACTTTGCATGTAATTTCATATCAAAATGTTACTTTGTTGAAATTAAATAGCTATATGTATATATATAGTCTCTAACAAATGGCTAATTCTAAATAAAATTTGATTAGATTTTCAAAAACCTAAATTATGTAGTTTTGATTTTGAAATTTTTGTATAAAATACCTATAATATCTAATTTAATGCTATGTTAAAAGTTTTGTAAAAAAAATATTTGTCATAATTTTATTAATTTTTAGCTCATATAATGATGGTTAAATTGAAATTCAATAGAAATATATTGATTTTCCTCAAGGAAACAACTTGGGTTCTGATTGTAGGTTATTTGAAGTGTAACTTAATGAAGTATAGTGATATTTGAATGGATTTAGCAAATAGAAGAGGTCAATTTTGAAAATATATAAATCTCGAAGATGATATTGTCATTCATTCTATTATGCGACTTTGATAGTTTATCTAAATGGAAAGAGTTAAATGAGTTTTTCCTTGGATTGCTAGAGGGACACAGAGCAAAGTATGTGATTAGTTTTTGATTTTAAGTGAAAGTAAGGTGAGAATGTGGAAATTTAGTAAAAGATGAGTTGCTTGAGTGAATTTAGATAATACATGAGAGGATTCATTAAGTGAAATCTCATACTATGACCTATTTAGGAGTAACATCAAAAGATATTTATATGAGAATTTCAACTAAAGTAGACATAAGGAGTAGGACAAAGGATATCGAATTAAGAACTTTAAGCTAACCAAATTTAAGGGATGTTTTATAGGGTTAGGATGAATTAGTGGATAACTTAAGTGAAAGTCAACTAAAGATTACCCTCAAACATAAACATTTAGGTACGATAGCTTCCTAAATTGAGGCTAGCTAACTTACTTTTAGGAGAATGAGTAAATTACTATTATTTTGATAACTTAAATGAGCACTAAAGATGTTAATTTTAATATAGGGAATTTTAATGAAATTGAGCAATGACTACAACTAACTATGCAATAGATATTTTAAGTTAGTTAGGATTAATGCTTTACCATATTCCAAGGTACTATTTTAGAGTACTTAAAGACTTAAGTGTGTACTTACTTATGCTCGTAAGTATATGATTGCATGATGTAGCATGTGTATTTGACAATTGTAGTGATGTAAGAGCTAAGCTCTAAGTTGTGTTGCTTCCTTTAGAATTTCTTTGGTTGGACTATTTGAAACTAGTCGATTATCTCTAAAATTAGGGTAAAACAAATCTGATTTCATATCTAACTTAACATGCATTCTAAGCCATTAGAGGACAATTAAGATTCTCCAACCAAATACCAACTCCTTGGAAAGAGAGAGCAAAAATGGTTTCTTTCTCACCTTTAATCAAATTAAGTGAAGAGAGGAAGTTATAAGAAGGTCATGTGATAGGAATCAATCCTCCTGGACCAATTACACATAATCGAGCTAGAGGACTCCAAGGACTCACTTGGAGGATCTTAACTTTAGGACATAGCTAAGACATGGATTCCTATCTTGAGTTAGTCTCTTATCGACTTAACTATTAGGTCCTTACTTATATTAGATCTACCCCTATTCAATAGCAATGCTTTAACCCAAAAGATAGCCTAATAATAGTCGAGGTGGGCTCCCGATTTGACCATAGGCATTCGACCCTAAATAGAGCTAACTTCTCTTTGGAAGAAGTAATTAGTCCTTGGTCTGGTCCAAATCAAATCTGCCCCTAACTGCTAGCATTTCCTATTTTGCTTGCTTGTATCATTTTCCTAACTCCCATTTACCATGTTACATGTGTCTCCTGGACACAACTTTCCAAAATGATTCTTTCTTTTCCATACTGAATATTCTTTGTCTTTTTTTCCCTTTTTAGTATGTTTCATGTAACGTCATTGTAGAATACCCTTTTGTCTTTTCATATATATAAAGTAACCCTAGTGGATGGGTATATAAACCTCCATTTTCTTATACGCAACAATAACAAACTAATTAATATAGAATTACTCTCGTTGAGTAACCATAGTGTTCTCATCATCATTTTAACTCTTATTAATTTCCTTTAGCAAGGAGTAGTGGTGAGTAACCCTTCAATCCATACTAATACGTCATATTCAGTGGATTGTAGGTCAAATAGGATTAAGTGATGTATCATATCCATTTAGTAGCTGCTTGAACTTTACCAACTTTTCCTTTGATTATTTTGGTTTACTTTGTTGTGGTGCTTCTCCATATGTTTGACCTTAGAGACGCATTATCTTCATTGGTATCGAAGCACGGTTCTAAGAGGGATTATGTGAAGTTATAGTGAAGTTTTGGTTCACTTTGCTATTAGTAGCTACTATATTCCTTTTGTAGATACTGTAGTGTCTTTGTGTGATAGCAAGTGTGGTTTCATTGTTACTCTATTTTTCATTACGAAAATAGGGTAAGTTTGTTTCTATTTTATTTGAGTGACTGTTGGGTACTAAAGTTGCTATTGAATTGTTAATCTGTTCAGGAAGTATTGTACTATGTCAGATTTGAGTATCCAGGGTGTTATTAGAGATTAGAGTAGTAGTGCTTAACCCGGTCATGGTCATCATGATAGTAACACCCTAAGGTCTGTTGATAATAAACTTGATAAATTCACAAACCTTATTAAGAGTCTAGTTACAGCAATATAAGTTAATAGGCAACATCCTCAGGGTATGCCACTACAAAATCTATTTGACAATGTTTAAGAGAGGGGTTATGTCTAAGCTGGTCGAGCCCGTCTTGACCTGGAGGAGCTATTAGACGAAGACTGGAGTTAGAGAAGATTAAGGAAGATGATGAGGAGTTGGATGTTGAAGAGTTTAGGGAAGAAGAAGAAGTTGACTATTACCAAGCATAGGGATGAGGATGCTGAGCTCTTTAAAGGCTAGATAATGTTAAGGTTTAAACCCTGCTCTTTAGTAGGAGTAGAGATGCAGATGAATACTTAGAATGGAAAGAGAAGGTTAAGAAAGTGTTTAAATGTTATAGGTATATGGATGTTGTCAAAGTCTGACTTGTTGTACTAGAGTTTATTGGGTATGCCATAATGTGGTGAAAAATTTTGAATGCAGCCAAAACAAGAGATGAAAGACAAGGTGTTAGAACTTGGGATGAGATGAAAAGGTTTTTGAGAGGAAGATTTGTGCCCAAAATTTACTTGCAAGATACATTTGCAAAGTTGTAGGAGATTCGCTAAGGAAGTTGATTTTTTGATGACTATGTCAGAGAGTTCTAGATGTTAATGATTCAAGCTGACATGGAAGAGTTAGAGGCCCATACAATATCGAGGTTTATTTCTAGGCTCAAGTAGGAGATTCATAACATTGTAGAAGTATAGAGGTTTTATACCTTAGAAGAGGTGATCAAGATCGCATAAAGGGTAGAAAAGCATTGGAGAAATGTTCCGAGCCGACTTAGGCCAACATTCTCGCAAGCCCTCATATTGTGTCGACCTGTTTAAGGTAAGCTGAAGAGGCCATACTGAGCCAAGGAAAGGAGTGACGGACCTAATGATAGTCGGGTAAGTTAGTAGGGTTGAGCCGATCAGCTAGGCTGATCTGTGGTTAGGCCGATTCCGAGGACATACAAGAAAGGGTAGACCTCCTAACAAAAGATTAGCAAGGTAAAGTGCTTTAAATGCTTAAGCTTTAGACACATGGTTGCTAAGTGTCCGAATCGACATGTCATGGTGCTCCAAGGAGATGAACGAATAGTACCGATGAGAGTAAGCCTAAGCCCGAGGAGGAGAAAGATGTTTAAGAGGCAAAAGCTGAAGAAGAAGAGATGTATGTCTACCTCGACTTGGGAGAAGTGATAACCTTGGTTCTGAGGAGAGTATTGAGCTCCTTGCTGAACTCTATGGGAGACTAGAGGGAAAATTTGATCCACACCAAATGTACCATCAAAGGACAATTATGTACTATTATAGTGGATAGAGGAAGTTGTACTAATATAGTTGCACGGTTCTTTGTGTAGAGGTTGGGTCTACCAACCTCCAAGCATCCCCAACCATACAAGCTGCATTAGCTTCATGATAAGGGTACCTTGCACGTGATTGAGTAAGTGACCGTACTGTTCAGTGTTAGGAATGTGTATGGAGATGAAGTAGTTTGTGATGTCATCCCTATGGGAGCTTCACATGTACTTTTTGGACGACCTTGGTTGTTTAACTGACATATTACTCATGATGGGTATAAGAACACTTATGCCTTTGTTAAGGATGGAAGGAAGATTGTGTTGCAACCCATGACCCCCTCCTAAGTGAATGAGACCCATAATTAGCTCACCCGAGCTAGTAAGAAGAACGCCTTGGTGATGAGTTGAAGAGAGCTTCGATCCATTGAGAAGGTTGATGAACCTATGTTCCTATTGGTTAGGAGATTGTTGGAGTTGAGGGAATTAGAGAATGTTCTAGAAGAGATCCAAAGCTTGCCAAATGATTTCCACCCAAGAGACTTAGTATGGATACACCTCAATTGAAAATGATTCGCACACTTGAGACAAAATAAGCTATCTCTTCATGTTGATGGTCCATTCAAGGTCCTGAAGAAGATCAATTGCATTGCCTACCAAATTAAGTTGCTTGATGACTATGGTGTTTCTTCCACCTTTAATGTATCTGATTTGATTCCTTACCAACTAACAAAAGAAGACCTTATGAGTGCCCAAGGAGAAAGAGTAGAGATCGCTCTAAATTTGAGGACAAATCTTTCTAACCCCCAAGTAGATGATAGGAATCAACCCCTTGGACTGATCACATGTAGTCGAGTTAGAAGACTCTAAGGACTCACTCGGAGGATCCTAACTCTAAGACATAGTCGAGATAGGGATTCCTATCCTGAGCTAGTCTCTTGCTAAATAGATTATTAGGTCCTTACTTGTGTCAGATCTACCTTTGTTCAGCAACGATGCTATAACCCAGAAGATAACCCAATAATAGCCGAGGTGGCCCCCTGATTCGACCGTAGGCATCTAACCCTGAATCAAGTTAACTTCTCTTTAGAAGAAGTAATTGGTCCCTAGCTTAGTCTAAATCAGATCGGCCCTTGATTGCTAATATTTCGTGTTTCGCTTACTTGTATCATATTCTTAACTTCCATTCACCACGTGACATATGTCTCATGGATACAACTTTCCAGAATGATTCTTTCTTTTCCATACTAAATATTCTTTGTCTCTTTTAACCCTTTCAATATGTTTCATGTAATCTCATTGTAGAATACCCTTTTGTCTTTTTATACATGTAAAGTAACCCTAGTAACTAGGTATATAAACCCTTATTTTCTTGTTCGCAACAACAACAAACTAATTAATACAGAATTACTCTCATTGAGCAACCTTAATGTTCTCATCATCATTTTAGCTCTTATTTGTTTTCTTTAGCAAGGAGTAGTAGCGAGTGACCCTTCAGTTCAGACTGGTGTGTCATATCTAGTGGATTATAGGTCGAGTAAGTTCGAGTGGTGTATCATATCCATTCGATAGCTGCCCTGACTTTGTTAACTTTTTCTCTAATTGTTTTGGTTCACTTCATTGTAGTGCTTCTCCGTGTGCTCGACCCTAAAGACATATCATCATAGGTGCTAGTAAGAAGGTAATTGCAAGAGGGGCATTGTCTCTATTGCACAGGCTTAGGTTTGGTCATAAGTCATTGCATTACGATGAAACTCCTCAAACCTAGATAAGAGCAAGTGAAATTTCTCAAATCTTATTATGAATTGGACAGTATGTTTGTAATGGCATTTATTTAACTATGCATTGCATCTATCTAACTGCTTGATAAGCCTTGATACCTAACAACATGGGCTTGGCATGTAAATTTAGGGTGTTCATGAAAGTTGTTCATTTAAGCTCAATTTTTGCAATAAGATTAGAAAAGTTAGTAGAAAGAAGCTCCACAAGCACAAATTTTAGAAAATAATACAATAATATAGCTAAAAGTCAATTATAAATATATAAACCATTATTAATCTAAAATGCATGAAATGAGTTTAAAAAATTAATGAGCTTTCAAAGATGAATTATATGGATAATAAATTTAATAAAGTGACATGAATGAGATTTAAGAGTATGTATGTACATTAAACATACTATGAACTTGTTTGGATTGTCTATTTTTTAATCTATATCTTATTTACATCTTATCTATATTTATTTTGTAATTGATTTGTATCTATTTAAAATTTTGTATTTAAAAAACTCTTTTTTCTATATTTTATCTATTTCTATTTTATAATTATGATAAAGGTAATAATTGAAGTATCACAACTAGAAAATAAAAATTCATGTACTTTTAAAAGATAAGATTTGCAAAACTATATTTTATAAATTAGAGATGGTTAATTTAATTAGTATTTTTATAAATATAAATAAAATAAAGGGTAGATAAAATTCAACTTTACAAAACTTTGTTAGTTATTTGATTTTAGAAGAAGGGTATATATAGAATTATATTTTTACCTTTTTAGTGTCTTATTCTTACTAAACGCAAAATTAGAGTAAGTACCAAAAAGATGGTTAAAAAAAAAAAAGAAAATGAACTGAAGAGAGCCTATGTATGAATAAACATATACCCATATATCTAAATATATGCAAAACATTCTAAAATAAATTGGAAAAAAATAGTAAATAAATAATAAAAAATGCATGATAATAGGGAATATTACCAAAATGGCATGGAAACTCAATGGATCATTGTGGGGTCCATAATGTAAGGTTAGAACACATAATTTAAACATAACAGCAAAATTATGGACAATTGTAGTTAGAGTAATCCCTTTGAAATTTCTTCCTTTAGTCAGATTTGTATATATATATGTGTGTATGTGTAAAGTCTTTTAGAAAACTAGCTAGGCTATCCTAAGAGACCTTATTGGTTTTGCTTGTTGATTTGTATAATTGATAATAAACTACTAAGTAATGTAATTTAAACATAGATGTATATGCTACATAAATATATGTTCTAAGACTTTTTCAAAGGTTTAATGTATTTTTATGTGCTAAGCTATTTACTTTAAAGCAATTTAGTCATATTCGCCTTATATAAGCCATGTCTATAGTATAAGTTATAGGATTAGTTTTATTCTAAGATGGTTTATATAGTGAGATTATTATGACTTTATCACTTTGGGTGTGACATTTATGTTTGTTTGTACATCATCATGTGTCCATCCCTCTTATTGAGCACTGGTTGATCACATCCATGTAGATTTTTTTACAGGTCTACAATAGAGATGTAGCAGTATACTGAACCTTAAGTTAGTGGCTTTTGAGTAAAGGAGTGAAGGTTAATGAAGGCTTGGCTAGACTTTCACTCTTTTGGCTTATTTTCTTTTATTTCTTGGATGGTCTTTTGGTCTTTGGGAATTCAATTGGGTTATATAAGGTGATTGAGTTAGTTTTAGTCATCGGTCTATAGTAACTAAAGTAAAATCATATGATATATAAGTCTCATTATAAATATGACTCAACATGCATATAAGTTGAAAAACTACTGTACATGTTTTATAAATAAAAATTTGTTGAACTAGATGCTACAAAGTAGTTCAATCATGTTGGCCTCGTATAGATCAGGTCTATAATAGCAGTTATGATGCTAGCTTCTATCTTAGGATTATTTATACGGTAAAACTATTATGACTCTATCCTTTTAAACATGATACATGCATTAAAGAAATAAGCCATGATAGGGGTATTCAAACCTCATAACTACAAAACATCTTAAGCTAATTATGCAACTTCTCATTCAACTTATGCGATAGTTTCCCTATAAACTAAAGGAAAATGACAATTAACAAAAGAATTTTTTATAGACAAAAAATCTGGCAACTCCTTGGATCTTCAGTAGGCTAGCAATCCTTGATGTCAAGGTAATGAAAACAATTTAGGAGTTAATTTCAATTATGTTGCTTTCCCATTTTCCATTTTACGCCTAAATCACTCCCTTAATGGTAAGGGTTTGACGATCTCATAATTTACCTCTCCATCATGTATTGATGTTGCTCGCAACAACTCTCTAGGTACATCTCTAAATGCTATGCTGAGATAACCTATTTAATTATTAAGATTAGAACTGTTGTCACAATTCACTTTAGTAAACGAGTGAGGAGGAGGCTTCCATAAGTCTATCTATTGCCACTTAAACTTAGATACCTAATTTAATCATGATGGGTTCTTTCCATCCATGTGGCTGGTGCATTTAACATTCCTAATAGCATCACTAAAAACTCATAGTGAATGTACCGCATTTTTAATGCTGTCTTAGGAACATTCTCAAGCTCAATCATCAATTAGTGATATCTTATCTCTAAGTCATTATGGGAGAAAACACTACATTGTGCATATATTTGGCAAAAACTAGTTAATTTTATATAAAATTGGAGTCTATGCACAAAATGGACCAACTTGAGTCAAATTGATAAAAATGCATGAAAAAGGATTAAATTTAAATGAATTTTATCAATTTTATATCCTACATGCAAGTGCATGGGGGCTACCATGATCTTGGTAGCCCCCACCATTTAATCAAGAAGGTGAAAATCATTAGAGTCAAGAAATTTAGCCTATCGATTGATCAATAGCCTTGTTATTAACAGATTAGTCTGCCTTGAAGCATCAGGGTTACATTGTTGAACCTAGCAACTTATCAAAAGAGAGGACGATGTGGTGAACGGAAAGTGTAGGGATGGAATCACTTACACTGATTGATTAGTACCATTTACATCGATTGATCATGAGAAAGAATTAAGGTGACTGTTTTTCTAACCTAAAGCCTAATCATTAAATGCCATGTTTCATAAGACACAGAGACAATCTCAAGCCTACATCTATCCGCTGATCAATCGATCGACCTTTTCACCGATTGATTGGTAGCTCAATTTTATAAATATTCACATTTATAGTGAAAATAATGAGCCACATTTAGGGATTTGCTAGGTTTTAGTCTAGTTTTGCATGCTCATTTTCTTGTTTATTGTTTCTTGACCTTGTTTATGTTATTTGGCACTTGTTTTTTAAGCTTTTGATGCACATTCCTTAATATTTGAGTTAAATTAAAGAGTAATATCACCTTGTTTTCATTTATTCACTACTTCTTGTGTTGTTATCTTATTGCCTTGTTCATTTATTGAGTTTTCTTCAATATTAATGAATGTTCTTACTATCATTTTTAATATCATGAGTAGCTAAGCTTGTTTTTGTAGGTTTATGATAATGTGGAAAATGTAGTAGGTTAAATGTTATAGTTGTGTCATGGGTTTGTGTCGAGCTTGAATTTTTGGTTTTCGCTTATTTTCCTTAATCTGATATATAACGAACCTTATACCCATTCGATATAAACCCTTGACTAAGAGTTAAGGAAAATCTAGTTCTTCTAATTTTGAAAAAATTTTTTTAGAGTAGTTACCCAATTAGAGTTAGGAAAGGGGTTGGTTAGGATTAATTGGTTGGAATAATTCTAACTTAGCCATTAGTCTACAGGAAAAACAATTTTATAAGAAACTAACTTTTGAAAACCAAAGATTCTTAAATTCGAGGGCTATCCTATTAAATCCTAACAGGTACTACTTTAACCTTCCAAATTTAAATTTATTTTTCAATTTACCCTTATAATTTGAAATAACAATTTCTATTTTGCAAGTAAAGAAAGTAACAAACCATGTTTATTTACAAAAAGAATAAATAAAAAAACTAATTATTTACCTAAGTGGGAAAAATAATTTTTTTGTATTTTGAGTCACTTTGTAATTGTGTATAGGTGCTTATGTGCCTACTATTCAGAATTAGATTTTCGTAGATCATTTATATAAAAATTTACTATGTTGGTCTCTTTTTAATTATAAAAAAAATCAAGTTTACGTTTTATTCGTATTGTTTTTATTTAAGGCAAATTCTAAAAACAAGTTCCTAATTTATTTTTTTGGAAAAAGTATTATTCTAAGTGATAAATGTCATTTTGAAAACCAAGTTTCTAAGTAAAAATGTTTTCTTATTCAATTTCCCTTTTTTTTTTAATCTTTATTAAGGTAAGAAAGAGAAAAGAGAAAAAAGAAATAAATTTGTAAAAACTTGATATTAAATATGTTTTAAATTTTTTTTCATTTTTTAATAAATAACTCAAAATAAATAAACGAGTAGATAAAAAAAATGAAAAATAAAAGGAAGCAAAGAAGGTAGAACTAAAGGGGAAGTTGTAGGTCAATAGTATAAGGTTCGTTAGGTTTAAGTGGGGCCATTCGACCCAATCATGTGACACGTACATGCGTAGCTGATGAAGGTAAGCAACTAAAAGGGTGCTCCAAAGGGCCTTTTTGAGTGAATTTGACATGGGTAAAGGCGTTTTTATGAATATCTCATTAAAGATAGGGGGTGTAGCATCAATGCCTTAGTGTTTGGGTGTGGTTTATGCTATGGTTGAAAATGTGTCGTTGTGCTTACATGAGCGACATGGTGGCTGAGTGTTAATTGACGATTGGTTTAAGGTTTTTAGATGCAACAAGTTCAACCATGGCATTGGTTCTAGTTGACAAGTGGTGGTGGATGGTGTTTTAGACAGTGGTCGCATGGTAGATTAGGGTTTAGGTGGTTATAGTAGCTAAGCTGGCTAAAGGTTACGGTAGTGGATAAGAGAGGGTGGAATTAAAAGTTTATGGCCTAAGGAGTTCAATAAGAGTAGTAGCTTATTTCAGAACTCCTTGAGCTTACTTAGATTCTAGAGAGAGAGAGAGAGGTCGTAGGTAGGGTTAGAGAGAGAGGTCACAGATAGGGTTAGAGAGAGAGCTAAGCATAAGCGAGAATGATAAAGAGAGTTTAGGAGCTTAATTGACGAGAGCTTGGTGCCATAACTAGGATAAAGAGGTTGAATTTATACTAGTTGAAGCATGAACGAGCTTGGAAACTTCATTAATGGCAAATTTGGCTAGTTTGGATTTCATGTGGATAGGTGATGTCATAGCCGACTTGGTCTCTAGTTCAAGCGAATTTAGATGTATTTTGAGATTAATTCAAAAGTAGCCTATGTAATCTGTACGATTTCACAATTAATTTGATGAAATTGTATAGAAAAAGAGGTATAAAATGACCTTAAATAGAGCTGATTGAATGGGAAAAGGGGTTAAGGATTGAGCTTGAAATATAAGAGATGACCCCTAATGTTGCGAACCGTAACCAAGAACAGACAAGGCTAGTTGCTGAATGGGTTTGAGCTTATAGAAAGCTCAAAAAGAGTCAATGGGGAAAGGTACGAAAGGATGAAAGCAAAGGATGAAAACAGTAAGTAAAACCTACAAACAGCTCCAGAGGATATGATGCACCAATGAAACTTCTAAGTACTCATAGCACAATTTGATGTGATGTATAAATTGGTCTAATGAGGTTACTCACCACCTAATCTTGCTCAAGAGAAAGGATAAGAGTGATGCTAAGAGTAAACAACATTGTTTATGTAGGGAAGAAGGTACTCAAAAGTGTATTGAAGATTATCTAATCTATTACAACTATAAGTACAAGGGTATTTATACTTGTAAACTAGGGCAACTTGCCGAAAAGGGAAAAGATAAAAAGGACATTTCCTAAGGGGGGCAATATAGATGTTATAAAGGGGCAAAAATGAATATATAAGGAAAAAATAATCATTGGTACTATGAATTCTACATGTGATACTATATACATGGCGATGCGGCATTGGTGAGGTTGTTACGAGATGCGAATAAAAAGTAAGGATAGATGGGCTTATTTGAGTAAGGATGGCTTAATCAATTTAGATTCTCTCTCTCGGCTTCTCAACAAAGATCATGCTAAGTGATTGTATGGCTCGGTACTGTAGAGTACTCATTTATTCAGCAAACCACAGAATAATGGGTTATCATACGGTACAGCATTAAAGGTGACTTGGCAAGGAAGTACTCGGTATCGGCAGGGGTTGGTTGGAATATAAGGATTCGACGTACTAGCCCTTCTAGTCCTTAAGCTTGATTGCAAGTCAAGGGTCCCGTAGCTTGATTCCCATCATTCCCTTCAGGTTGTTTTGGATTTGGAATCAAATCCGATGGTATTTGCTCAGTCCTTTGTCAGGTTGATATGGACTGAGGTTGGCAATGTTGAAGGCGTCAGAAACCCCATAGTCCTCAGGTAGCTCCAACTTGTAGGCATTGTTATTGATTTTTTATTAGACTTTGAAAGGTCCTTTCACCCTTGCGGATACCTTATTCTTCCTTTTGTTTGGGAACCGCTCCTTGTTGTGGTATAGCCATACTAAGTCTCCCAGCTGAAACTATTTGGCCGATCTACCTTGGTCTTTTCATGCATTCTCCTGGTAGCTCAGTCAATGTGCCGAGTGACCTTATCATAGATGTGTTGGAGATATTATACTCCAGTTGAGGCATTAGGGTCCTCTTGCATGGGTACTGGTATAGGGGTGTGGTCGAGGGGCAACTTAGGATTGAATCCATAAACTACCTCGAAGGGAGTTTGCTTGGTGGTGTCATGTACGACTTGGTTATAGGCAAATTTGACTACTGATAGGGAAACATCCTAATCAATCATGTTCTTGCCTACTGCAACTCGGAATAGTGACCCTAAAGTATGAATAACCACCTCTATTTGGTAGTCAATTTGGGGGTGACATGAGGTACTGAAGAGCAATTTGTTTCCCAACCAGCACCATAAGGTTCTCTAGAAATGGCTCAAGAACTTTGGGTCTCTATTGGAGACTATGCTTCTCGGTACAGCGTATATCTACACAATCTCCTATAAGAAAAGAGAAGCAATAGCCAAAGCATCGTTAGTTTTGGTGTAGGGCATGAAGTGTGCCATCTTACTAAACCAATCCACAACGACCATTACAAAATCTTTTCCTTGAGTAGTTCTTGGCAGTCCAAGAACAAAGTCCATATTTAATACAGTCCATGGTTTTGTCAAAATAGGTAAGGGTATTGCTTTCCCTTGTTCAGCTCGATACTTAGCCATTTTGCACACAACATAGCCTTCGACCACTTAGTGCACATCCCTTTGCATTTTTGGCCAAAAGAATTGGCCATTTAATAGTTCATAGGTTCTTTATTCTCCAAAGTTTTAGGAGAGTCTGCCACGATAGGCTTTTCTGATTAATAATTCTTGTAGGGAACAAGTCGACACATACTGTTTCTCCCGTTAGAATAGATAGCCATCTGTGACATAATACTCATCCAATGTCCTCCTATCCATGCATCATAAAATTATTGGCCTAAAGTTTGGATCTTTGAAGTACTCTTCTTTGATATTTGCAAAACCAAACAGTCTGGTCTGTAGTTCTGACAAGAGCGCATGCCTCCTCAAAAGAGCATTTACAACTATGTTGCTCTTTCCTTGCTTGTATTTGATCACAAAATTGAATCTCTTAAGGAATTCAACCCATTAGAGGTACCGCAATGACTCAAGATCAGTATATATGACAAATTCTCTTGATAGTAAATAGTACTGCCACACTTACAGTGCTTAGATTAGTGCCAAGAGTTCTTTGTCATATACGGAGTAATTTAACTAAGGTCCTTAGAGCTTCTCACTATGGAAGGCAATTGGTTAGCCTTCTTGCATCAGGATAGCGCCTATTCCAATGCCTGACGCATCGCACTCTAGCTTAAAAATTTTGTTGAAGTCGGGGAGTACTATCATTGGGGTAGAGGTCAACTTCTTCTTTACCTCGGCGAAACTCCTCTCCTCCCTTTCTCCCCATTGGAAGTCGGTGTTTTTTTTTTCGTTAATTCAGTAAGTGCTGCAATAAAGGTACTGAAGTTCTTGATGAACCTTTGGTAAAACGAAGCTAGTCCATAGAAACTTCTCACGTCGGCATTGTCGAGCTTGGTTTTTCATCCTCCCAGTTCTTTTATAAAATTAGGTCTTCTCTAAGCTGACCAGTAGTAAACCTTACTCGTTTAATACTGATCCTCGATTAGGGTTTAAAGAAAACCATTTTTTCAATTTAAAAAGGGATTGGAGTCGCCACCCGACGGGAGTTAGGAAAAAGGGTTAAGTTATAACCAATTGGATAGATTGGCTATAACTTAGCTACCACTCTATTGATTAAAAAAAAAAAACAATTTGTAAAATGGCTTTTTTGAAAACTAGAGATTTAGGTTCGGGGGCTAGTTTATTAAACTCTAAACGGGTACCATTTTTAAACTTTCTGAATTTAACTTTGCTTTTCAAATATACCCTTTTTAATTTGTAAAACAGCTAATTATAATAAATGTGACTAAATTGATCAATTCACATAAATATCTAAAAAGGGAAAAAATAAAACTTCCACATTTTAAGTTACCCCGTATTTACGTACGGGTGCTTACGTACCCGCTATTTAGGATTAGACATACGTAGTTCTTTTAATGAAAATATATCGGTTGATTGATTTTAACCTTAGAAAAATTGCTGAGTTTACGTTTTTACTCATTTTGAGTTGATTTGAGAAACGATTATAAGGGGTCCAAAGTTGGATTTTATTTTTAGAAATTCAAAATGATTCTAATTTGAAAAATGATTGATTTATTTTCATTTATTTTTAGAAAACTCAATTTTCTCTAAGTGTCGAAACGATTTTTTTTTTTACTAACCTATTTATTTATTTATTTTTGTTTTTTCTATACTTATTCTATTTATTTCTATTAAAATAAATAAATAAACTACTTCCTTTCTCTTTTTTTTTTCTTTTCCTCTTTTTGTTTTTTCTTCTCTTTCTTTTTTCTCTTTCTCATTTATAACATTTACAAATAAATAAATGAATTAAAAAAAAAAGAAGGTCGTCTTAGAGTCGACTCACTTTGGCTTGGATCGGCTTACAACACACTTCGGCTCAGATAACTTGGAGTCGGCACACTTTGGCTCGGTCGGATTGTGAAATTCGATGGTGGTGGTTTTCATCAATAAACATCGTAGGGGATGCTATCATAAAGAGAGAGGAACAGTGCTAGAGAGAGGAAACTTCAATTTTTATTTTTCTAAAGTGTTTTGAAGTTTTCGTTCTGTTTTGAAAATGAAGTATAGACCCTTATTTATAGGTGTCATGGTCGAGTTAAGGATGGAAAAAATTAAATACAATATGATTTTCTTCCGATTTTGGATTGAATAAACTTGGACAATATGTGGTGCCAAATACCTAACTGCATGTATATGAATGTGTCGGAGTGTGTCAACCATACTTAGAAGTGAGTTAGTAAATGACGTGGTGATGACATGGCAATAAAGTAAGAAAAGAAAATAAAAGATACATTTTGCACCTTCCATGGATTGAACCCAAGATCTCCAAGTCATATGTAATATCAAGTTTAAGTGCTTATCTAGTTGAGCTATTGGTTTTTCTTTATTCATAGGTGTAATTAATTGCACATATAGACCAAGTCAGCCTAAGCTAGATTCAAATCTAAGCCTAGACTCAACAACCTTTTATTCAAAACTATTGAAATTAAAATTATATTCTATTTAAACAACCTAAAAATTTATTATTTTCTAAGTTCCTTATTTTATTTCATAACTTTTCAAATTTCTTACTTCTTTATATTTTTTTTCTAAAGTTCTTATTTTTTGTACTTTTTCCTATTTTCCTATTTTTTTCTAAGTTTTCCTAGAACTCCTATTTTTCTAAATTTCTTCATTTTTGGGGGGTTTTTCTTTAATTTTCCATTTTTTGAACTTTTCTAATTTAGGACCCTATAACCTAAACTGAAAAATAAGAGGGGGGGCTGCCAAAAATTAGGTGTTTATAGTTGCCCTTCTTTGTGGTAAAGTTTAAGCAAAACTTTGCCATAAAGATAAAATAGACAGTATTTTTGCCTCAAGAGTGGATTTTATTCTAAGAAGCACTATAGCTAGCTAGCTACTCTAGGTCCAATCCATTAGGGATTTGGTGAAGAGAAGGGTGGCGCCCTAAGAGCTAGCCGAAAGACTGAAAGAAGAATTAAAGTTTAGTCATGCTCTTATGAACTGAGGTAAAATGGGCAAAACACTTCTAGAGTTGGCTAAGACCTTAAGAAAAATGAGCAAACTTGGTTGTGCCCTAATGAGCTGACTAACCAAGGTGGGCAAAGCATTCTTAAAGCTGGCTAAGACCCTAAGAAGAATGAACAAACTTGGTCGTGCTCTAATTAGCTGACTAACCAACACAAGAGTGCCTCTTGGGGACTAGCAATCCTAAAATTTGATTGATCTGGAAGACTTGGTAGTGCTCCTTTGAGTTGACTATCCTAGGTAGGAGCATCTCTTAGGGATTAGCAACCCTAAAATTTGATCAATCTAGAAGACCTGGTAGTGCTCCTTTGAGCTGACTATCTTAGGCAGGATGGGCGAAGTACTCCTAGAGCTAGCTAAGACCCTCAATTGAAAACAGATGAAGAGAAGCGCCCCTTGGTCTTGAGAGTTATTGAAAGAAAGTGCCTAATGGGCTCACTAAAGACCCTATGTGGAGTTGGTGACAAAGGGATTGAAAGATGGCTAGGAGCCTAGAAAGATAAGATGATGCCCTAAATGCTTAACGAGATCCCTAAAATGAAAGATAGGATAGCACCCTAAAGGTTGGCTGGAGCCCTAAAAAGAATAAAAGAGGTTAGTGCTTTAAGAGTTGACTTGAACCCTAAGAAAAAGATGAGACAGCACCCTAAAGGCTAGTTAGAACCTTGAAAAGAATAAGAGAGGAATTAGAGCTTTAAGAGTTGGCTTGAACCTTAAGAGAAAGATGAGATAGTGCCCTAAAGGCTGGCTGGAACCTTGAAAAGAATAAGAGAGGGATCGAAGCTCTAAGAGCTGGCTTGAACCCTAAGAGAAAGATGGGATAGTACCTTAAAGGCTAGTTAGAACCCTAAAAGGAATAAAAGAAGGGTTAGCTTTAAGAGCTAGCTAACACCCTAGAAAGATGGGACAACACCCTAAAGGCTAGTTAAAGCCTTAAAAAGAATAAAAGAAGGGTTAGCTCCAAGAGCTAGCCAATACCTTAGAAAGATAGGACAATGCCCTAAAGGCTAGCTAGAGCCCTAAAAAGAAATAAAGGAGGGGTTAGTGCTCTAAGAGCCAACTAACACCTTAGAAAGATGGGACAGTGCACTAAAGGCTAGATAGAACCCCAAAAAGAATAAGAGAGGTCAGCGCTTTAAAATCTAGCTAACCTTAGAAAGATGGGATAGTGCCCTAAAGGCTAGTTAGAGCTTTAAAAAGAATAAAAGAGGGATCAGCACAAAAAGAGTTGACTTGAACCTTAAGAGAAAGACAAGACAATGCCTTAAAGGTTGGCTGGAACCCTAAAAAGAATAAAAGAGGGATCAGTGCTGTAAGAGTTGGCTTGAACCTTAAGAGAAAAACGATGAAGGATTGAAGAACTAATGTAAGGCAAGTAACCAGTTTCGAAAGACACTTTTTCTTGGAAAAGTATTTATAGAGAGATTGTTGAAAAACCATTTATAAACAAAGAAAAGAGTAGAGATAAGCCCCTTGATTTCAAAAAAGAGTTTGAAGGATGTAAAAACCATAATTGGGGAAGAATGACTTAAACTAAAAAAATGATGACCTTAGAAAGGAAACAGATGACATGGATTAAAAACTTAGCTATTCGAGGCAACATGGATTTGGATAAAAGATGTTTTGATGAGCCTTTACTTTCTCTCTCTTCTTTTTTTTATTTTTGAAAGTTTTGCCAACAGGTATAAACTCTTATTAAGGAACAATCTTATAACTAACCTTATCTTTGGTAATCATGTGGAATTTCTTAATGCCCCTGAACTTAGGGCTTCTCTTAGGGCTTTTGTGATCTTAAGCCATTCCTTTCTTGAGGAGAAGGTAACTCACAATTAGTTTAATCAAAGAGGTCTTCCTTACTAACTTGCGGTCTAGATTACACTCTCGACTTTAGTTCCAAAAATTATAGTTCATTTTGTAAGTGATACTCCTTAACTAATCTGTTAGGTCCTTTTCGGTTTACCCTTATGAATTTAGGCTTTTGGTCCAAGGGTTTCAAAAAAGATTAATGAAAAGGCTTGTTTTAACAAAAACACTTTCATTAATCCTGGGTATACAAATCAAGAACCTTGGAGAAAAATTAGAAGCATGCTTACCCCTGTTTCAAAAACAATTTTTATTAAAGAAAAATTATCTTTTAAGATTTGAAGAGCTTCTACATGTATAAGGGTGGTATTGTGGGTAGGGAGGCCTTATGTCATTTAGTATAGGTAGGAGAGGCTTCAAAGTGTCAGTGTGGATATGGAAATTTAGGTTTCTAGGCTTAGGAGTGTGATTTAAGGCCTTGTGTTTTCTGAGGCTATTTAGGCATCAATTGCTGGCCCTTTTGATTTGGTTTGGTTGCCCCTATTGGGATGTGAAACATTTCTTGGGGCTTTTTATCCTATACTTTCAGGCCCAATTCTTTAGCTTTTTTTCTTCTCTCTTTTTTCTTTTTTAATTGCTTTGCCCTACTATCTCTTATTATTTTTCTCTTTCCTTTTGGCCCCAAGAGTGATTATTTCCATTGATGATTTAAGGCCTTAATTCCATGGATTTTAAGTGTATGGGCTTGAGGTGATTGAAAAAGGAAATTGACTCTTCTTAATTTGAAAGAAAAATAATTTATTAGAAATAAAAGTCGTTTTTGAATTAATGTTATTTAAATAAGCATAAACCAATCTTACCCCTATCTTCTACTTAATGACCCTGACCTCCAAATTGCCTCATTGTGGGGTTGTTCTTGATAGGATTTAAATTTAGAAATTCTCCAAATAGGTCCAACGAGTTGAATAACAAATGACCGTGTTTAGGATTTAGAAGTGAATGCCTAACTTCACTTCAATCTACGTATCACATTCAAGTAAACCTCCTTTAAGGAATGAGTCCAAAATATCCTCATAATTATGTTGCTCAACTCTCAAAGTGTTTCAAGTTAGTGTATAGGATACAGCTTACCTCTTCTCTTCCTAAACTTTTCAAAAAGTGAGTTACCGGTTCCTTAAGGTGGAGTCCACTTTTTTTATTTGCCTAAGATTAGGTTTTGCCCCCTAGCTTCTCAAATCATGCCCCAATATTTGATTTTTTGTTTTAGTTCGATTCATGATTGAGCTTAGCTTTCTAAATAGATCAAGGGTTTTGGATTGGCTTAGTTACTTTTAGGAGTTGAGGATTATACTCAAGTTGGCAGCCTTTATTGGTTGTGGCTCATGTTCGGATTGGCTGGCTGGCCTAATGGCTTGTGTTTAGGTAAGTTGGTGTTTAGGTTGAATGCTTAGCTAAGTGGCTTGTGTTTAGGTAGGTTATCTGAATGGGCCTAAGGTTAGTGTTGGCAAAGTACCTTATGTTTGGATTAGATGGTGATAAAAGGCTAGGTCTGGTGTAGGTTGAAAGCCAAATATTTGGGCTGGCTGCTTAAGTGGGCCAAATGTTTGGGCTGGGGCTCATGTTTATTCAAAGGGCTCATATTTGGGGTTGAATGGGCCAAGGGGCTCGTGCTTGGCTTGAATGTGCTAAGGGGCTCGTATTTAGCTTCCTTAATAGGTTGAGGGACCTTATGTGGTTTGAAAACCAAGTATTTGGGTTGGTCACTTGAGTGGGCCAGAGGCTTGAGCTTGTGCTGGTTCCTTAAGCCCATAAGCATTTATAGCTGTTGGCAACTTTTATTTTCATTTTTGTTTTTTTTTTTCAATTTTTTTAGAGAGAGAAAGATAAAGTTTATTTTCAAAAAATAATTTACAAATAAGGATGGTAGTTTTTTTTTTATATATTTTTTTTTGAGTTTCTATTTATAAATCTATGGATTTTATTTACATTTTTATAAATGAGATTGAATGGTGGTTAAATGGAAGACTATTTACAAAGACGGGAATTTTAATGAATGATGAATGATGAACTAAAGAGAGCTTTATTATTTTTGAAAAAGGAAGATGAGATTAAAAAAACAAAGGCAAAGAACCTAAACTTTATTTAGGAAATTACTCTAGACTCCTTAGACTTGAATTGGAAAGACTCTACATTAAGTCTCATAAATGGGCCTTAAGGTCCTCTATCATCTCATAAATATTCCTAATGACCTGTGCTAAAAGGGACCTTAAGGCTCGGTTGTGAGCTTCAGAACACTTGAGCTTTTCTTTCAAATAGGCAATTTCATCTCTTAGCACCTACTTACAGAACATAGAGGTGTCTAGTGGGCTATTACTTGGCTGATCATTCGCTTGGTTATCTGCCATCCTAAGTCTACACATTTTATGGACAAGGATCAATCATTGATGCAATGATAGAAAAACAAAAACGTAGAAATATGCAGATGTTATGGCAATTTGGGTTAATATATTACTCCTTAAGTTGTAACCCTACTGTAAATTTCAAAACTTGTTTGTAAAAACTCTTGGATGATCAATAGGGTTACAATCTTTTAAGTGTAGTGTATTAACTTGGGTTTGGAAAGAAGTATATGCAATTAGGGTGGGTTTTAAAAGATCCTTAAGCTTTGTAACCTCACTTGTTTTTAGAAAATACTTTCATTGGTCACATGAGCTTAAGTGGGGTAGCCTAATCGGCCCCGAATGATACTTGCCCTACTACGCCTAGAACTTACACAATGGCCCCCCCTCTTAGGGTCCTAAGACAGCCTCGGTCTAACTACATCTACCCTGCATCTTTCATGCAACAAATGAAACCCTATGCCCCTGTGTATGCTATTTACAAAATAAATATGCTAATTATAACAAATATATACACGAAGCCAACAATAAATAAATAAATAACTAAACAATGCGGGTAATTTGAAAAGTGATTTTAGTTTCGAAATGTTTTTAAGTGGTTAGCCCTCTTAGCAGCCCCTAGTGGAGTCGCCAAGCTGTCGAGCCTAGTTTTTACCCTCCCGATTCTTTTATAAAATTAGGTCTTCTCTAAGTCAATCAGTACTAAACCCAACTCGTTTAATACTAATCCTCAACTAAGGTTTAAAGAAAACCATTTTTTCAATTTAAAAAGATATTAGAGTCGGCACCCGACCGGAGTCAAGAAAAAGGGTTAAGTTATAACCAATTGGGTGGATTGACTATTGCTTAGCTACCTATCTATCAATTAAAAAAAATAAAAACAATTTGTAAAATGGCTTTTTTGAAAACTAGAGATTTAAGTTTGAGGGCTAGTTTATTAAATCCTAAATGGGTACCACTTTTTAACTTTCTGAATTTAACTTCGCTTTTCAAATATACTCTTTTTAATTTGTAAAACAGCTAATTATAATATATACGACTAAATTGATCAATTCACATAAATATCTAAAAAGGGAAAAAATAAAACTTCCACATTTTAAACCACCCTGTACTTACGTACGGGTGCCTATGTACCCGTTATTCGGGACCAAACATACGTAGTTCTTTTAATGAAAATATAGCGGGTTGATTGATTTTAACTTTGGAAAAATTGTTGAGTGTACATTTTTACCCATTTTGAGTTGATTTGAGAAGAGATTATAAAGGTTTTAAGTTAGATTTTATTTTTGAAAATTCTAAATGATTCTAATTTGAAAAATGATTGATTTTTAAGTATCAAAATGATTTTTTTTTCTACTAACCTATTTATTTATTTTTACTTTTTCTATACTTATTCTATCTATTTCTATTAAAATAAATAAATAAACTACTTCCTTTCTCCTTTTTTTTTTCTTTTCCTCTTTTTCCTTTTTTCTACTCTTTCTTTTTTCTTTTTCTCATTTATAACATTTACAAATAAACAAATGAATTAAAAAAAAAAGGTCGGCTTGGAGTCAGCTCACTTCAACTCGGTTGGCTTGTATCAACTCACTTTAGCTTAGATTGGCTCGGTCGGCTCACTTTGGCTTAGTCAACTTGGAGTTGGTTCAGTCGACTCGTATCGGCTCACTTCAGCTTGGTCAGCTTGAAGTCGGCCCACTTTGGCTCGGTCGGCTTGTGAAATTCGATGGTGGTGGTTTTTGTCAACTAACACTATAGGGGATGCGATCCTAGAGAGAGAGAGGAATCGTACTGGAGAGAGGAAACTTCGATTTTTGTTTTTCTAAAGTGTTTCGAAGTTTTCATTCTGTTTTGAAAATGAAGAGTAAACCCCTATTTATAAGTGTTATGGTCAAGTTAAGGATGGAAAAAATTAAATGTAATATGATTTTCTTCCAATTTTGGATTGGATGAACCTGGACAATATATGGTGCCATATACATAATTACACGTGTACGAATGTGTCGAAGTGTATCTACCATACTTAGAAGTGAGTTGGAAAATGATGTGGCGATGACATGGCTCGTGATGTGGCGATGATATAGCAATAAAGTGAGAAAAGAAAATAAAAGATACATTTTGTACCTTCTATGGATTGAACCTAAGATCTCCAAGTCATATGCAATATCAAGTCCAAGTGCTTATGCAATTGAGCTATTGGTTTTTCTTTACACATATGGACTAAGTTAGCCTGAGCTAAATTCAAATTTAAGTTTAGACCTAACAACCTTTTATTCAAAACTATTGAAATTAAAATTATATTCTATTTAAACAACCTAAAAATTTATTATTTTCTAAATTCCCTATTTTATTTTGTGACTTTTCAAATTTCTTACTTTTTTGTATTTTTTTTTAAATTTCTTATTTTTTATGCTTTTTCCTATTTTCTTATTTTTTTCTAAGTTTTCCTAGAACTCTTATTTTTCTAAATTTCTTCATTTTTAGGGGTTTTTCTTTAATTTTCCATTTATTGAACTTTTTTAATTTAAGACCCTATAACCTAAACTGAAAAATAAAAGAAGGGGAGGGGGTGGGTAGTGGGGGTTCCAAAAATTAGGTGTCTACAAGCATAAGGAGCAAGGGTCAGCCATTCAACAATTGCTCGGATCTTCTCATCATCGACTCGTAAACCTTCTCTACTGATTACATAGTCCAAGAATACTACTTCATGCTGGCAAAAACAACATTTATTTAGGTTGCGGAATAATCTCTCGGTACGAAGAATATCTAAGACTACTTTGATGTGTTTACAATGATTTAGCATGTCGACACTGTAGATTAAGATGTCGTCGAAGTATACTATGACACACTTCCTGATGAGATATCTTAGCACATGGTTCATAAGCTTCATGAAGGTGCTTAAGGCATTCGACAAGCTAAAAGGTATGACCATCTACTAGTAAAGTCTATGTCGAGTTTTGAATGCAGTCTTCCACTCGTCTCCTAGCCTCATATAGATTTGATGGTAGTCGGACTTGAGATCAATCTTACTAAAAATTTTAGCTCTACTTAGTTCATCCAGCATGTCTTCTAGTCTTAGGATTGGATACTTGTATTTAATTGTGATTTTGTTTACGGTTTGACTGTCAACACACATCCGCTAGGTTCCATCCTTCTTCGGCACTAGAAGTGCAGGTACAACATAAGGGTTGAGATTCTCTCTTACATATCCTCTTTCCAGCAACTCATTGACCTGATGTTGAAGCTCAGAAACCTTTTCGGGATTCATGCGATAAGCTGGCTTGTTTGGTAGTGCAATGCTAAGTATTAAGTCAATGCAGTACTTTATGCCTCATATCGGGGGTAACCCTTCAAGTAACTATTTTAGGAACAGGTCGGTATATTCATCTAATAGTTCTTTTACTTCCTGAGGTAATTCATCCTACCTCTTCATTTCTAGTAGTCGCCTGACCAAAAGGAGGGTCGGTTCATCAGCATTAATGGCTTCTTGGAGCTCGGCTCTACTCATCACTAAAGCTTTCTTCGATTCACAAGTAAGTTTCGTTTGTAACTTGTGAACCTCTCTTGGTAACATCAAATTCAGCATGATCTTCCAATCATCCTTCTTGAACATGTAGGTATTCCTATAACCGTCATGGATGACTCTCTTATCAGATAGCTACGGTCTTCCTAGCAATACGTGGGAGGTGCACATGGGCAGTATGTTGCAAAGAATCTAGTCGGAGTAATTGCTAATAGTGATCAGCAATAGTACTTATTGAATGATGTGTAATGCTCCTTTGTCACTTAACCAGTGCAACTTGTATGGCTTCGGATGTTCAACAATCGGTAACCTCAGTTTTGAGATGAGGTCAATTGATGGCACATTAGTGCAGCTCCTACTATCCATGATGAGGGTGCATGTCTACTTATTCACCTCGTAGGTGATATGAAATAAGATCTTTCTCTACTCCTCCTCTCATGAGGGTTCTACACTCATAGTGCTTCAAATAACCATGAGTAGCTGGTCTAAGTCCTCAGCATACACGTTTTCCTCAATCAACTCTTTCTTGGCATTTTCGTTCTTAGTAGAAACCTCCTCCTCCTCGAGTTCCTCATCTGTACTCTCTATATCTAACTTTGGGATGTCTTCCTTAATGACCATTGTCCTTCAGTTTGGGCACTAAGCAGCCATATGTCCGAACCTTTAGCACTTGAAACATTTGATCTGGCTGGTCTTCCTACCAGACCCTTACCCCTTCTCATACTTCGAGTCGGCACTACATCTTTAGGTCGGCTTTTCTACTTGGCTTTGACATCTATCCTACTTCTCATCTCAATGCTCAGTAGTGTTCGGTGACTTGCTTGTTCGGGTCGGCTAGCTAGCACTCTGGTCACTACTCGGTTTCTTCTTTGCCTCTCTACCCACTAGGCATTCTTAATAGCTTCATCCACTGTGTCAAATCGTTGGAGTTTCACAATGTCTCGGATGTCTCCTCTTAACCCAATAACAAATCTTGAGACTATTTGGGCTTGCGGTTCCTCCACCTCACATCGTAACAAAAACATTTAGAATTCCTAAACATACTCATCAATAGTTTAGCCTACTTGTCTTAGCTCTTGAAGCTGTGTGAAAGTATCTTAGAGATATCTTTCTGGCATGAATCTGTTTCTGAGTACCTTCTTCATCTCGAGCTAAGTATTAATCTCTTAGTACCCCTTTCTTCTTCTCATGGCCTAAAAATTCTTCCACCTCATGGCGACATATCTAGAAAATTCAACAACAGCAGTCCTCACTTTCTCGTAATCCTCATACTGGTAATAATCAAACACATGCTCCACCTTCTCTTGCCAATCCAGATATTTGTCAACATTCTTAATTCCATTGAAACTCGGAATCTAAAGCTTCATATGGTTAGATGCTTTAAGGACTCGTACATGCTCCTCTTCAAAATACTCTTCTTCCTCCTCATCAAGCTCTCTCAAGTCTATCCTTCGCCTTACTCATCCGCTAACTTCTCCACCTTGAAATAGTCAAGCTGGGTTCTAACCTTTAACAGGTTAAGAAGCTTGTAGAGTGTTTTGCGCAGCCTCAATGGGTCGGCAAGACAATGCATGAATAGTTTCGGTCAAATTTACCAAGAGGTTAGCTTACTTATCGAGTCTCTTGTCAATGCTTCTAGGAGATCCCTAAGACTGATGCTTATGGTAGACAACTCTACTATCATTACTGATACCAATATTCATATTTAGGTCTATCATTTTTCCTCACAGATTCAGAATTTAAACAAACACTTCAGAAAGTGAACAATTAATAATACTGTAGTCAAATGAACTCAATAACTGACTATATTTCACATAGGCAAAACAGAGCATAACAGAAATCTAAGAAGAGTTAACTATAGTTCACATAAAACCTTTGCTTTGATACCAAGATGTTGTGAACTGTAACCAAGAACAGACAAGGTTGGTCTCTAAATAGGCTTGAGCTTGCAGAAAGCTTGAAAAGAGTCAATGGGGAAAGGTATGAAAGGGTGAAAGCAAAGGATGAAAATAGTAAGCAAAACCCATAAACAGCTCTAAAGGATATGATGTACCAATGGAACTTATGAGGAATCATGACATAATTCGATGTAATGTACGAATTGGTCCAATGGGATTACTCGCCACCTAACCTTGCTTAAGGGAAAGGATAAGAGTAATGCCAAGAGTAAACAATAGTGTTTATGTAGGGAAGAAGGTACTTAAAAGTGTATTGAAGATAATCTGATTTGTTACAATTATAAGTATAGGGATATTTATACCCGTAAACTAAGGCAACTTGCTTAAAAGGGAAAAAACAAAAAGGACATTTCCTTAGGGGGCCAATGTACATGTTATAAAGGGGAAAAAATGAATTTATAAGGAAAATAATTATTGGTACTACAGATTCTACTTGTGATATTGTATACGTAGCAATGTGGCATTGGTGTGGTTGTTAGGAGATGCGGACAAAAAGTATGGACAGATGGGCTTATTCGAGCAAGGATGGCTTAATCAATCTGGATTCTCTCTTTCAGCTTCTCAACAAAGATGATGTTAAGTGATTGTACAGTTCGGCATTGGAGAGTACTCATTTACTTAGTAAACCATAGAATAATGGGCTGTCATATGGCATGGCATTAAAGTTGACTCGTAAGGAAGTTCTCGATCTCAATAGGGGTTGGTTGGAACATAAGGATATGGCATACTAACCCCTCTAGTCCTCAGGCTTAGCTGCGAGTTAGGGGTTTCGTAGCTTGATTCCCATCACCTAGGTTACATGCATCATACATGCCATATGCTTAGGGAGGGGTGGTATAGGGTAGGTAGGCCTTTTGTACTCATACTACTTTGAAAAATATAAGTGTAGTTTACACCTTACAATCATCCTCTTTTTTTTTTTTTTAAATGAAAATTAATTAAAAAATAATCTTAGAACTAATTCCGATTCAATCCCCGAATTTCCCCTTAATTGAACATGCAATTATTTCAAAATTTCTTTTCTTATAAATCAATTAATTCAAGTCCAATCGAAGTGCTGTTTGAAGTTACAATTAACTTAAATTAGATTTCATTTTTACGAAAAACTTAGCATTAACCATGGTCTGAATATTAAATTTTTTAGAAAAAATTTAACATCCCTAAATATAGCTCAGAACTGTTAAATTGCATGTATGCACTTAGATTCTTTTCCATTTAAGAAATGAAATGACCCTATTCATTTGACTCGAAAACCTTAAAAATGGCCTAATTTTTTCTTTTATTTTTCTAAGTCTATAAATTTTTTTGTAGTGTATATTTTCTATTTTTTGTGTTCTATTGAATTAGGACCTTTTTCTTTTATTTTAAATGAAGCTCTAAAATTACAATAGGGCAAAAATGGGGTGTTTATAGCTACCTCTCTTCATGGTGAAGTTTGAGTAAAATTTCATCATAAAAACAAAAAAGACACCATTTTTTCCCCAAGGGTAAACTCGCATTAAGAAGTGCTACAGTTAGGTAACTATCCTAAACTTGATCTACTAGGGATTTGGTGAATAATGAGAGAGAAAGAGGGTGCTCTGAAAGCTGGTTGAGACATAAGAATGGCTTTTTAAAATGGTATAGTGCCTTATAAGCTGACTATAAAGAAAGGTAAGCACTTTTAGAGTTGATAAGACCTTAAAAGTGACTTTGAGTGAAGGATAGCACCCTGAGAATTGGCCAAGGTCTTAAAAGGATTCTAAAAGAAAGGTAGCACTCTTATAGGCTAGTAAGAACCCTAAAGAGATACTGCAAGGATGGTAGCATCCCTTGAGTTAGCAAGAACCCTAGAATGAAATTGAATGGAGGGTTGTACTCCTGAGCTGGCAAGAACCCTAAAATGAAATTGAATGGAGGGTAGCCCCTAAAGAGCTAGCAAGGTGCTTAAAATGAAATTGAAAGGAGGGTAGTACTCCTTGAGGTGGCAAGAACATTAAAGGAGATGTGAATCGGGACAGCGCTCTATGAGGTGACTAGAACCCTAAAGGAGATGTGAATGGAGACAATGCTCTACGAATTAGCTAGAACTCTAGATATGAATCAAGAAGTAACTAAGGTGATGAAAGACATTATAACTTAGCTATTTACAAACAAGGAATTTGTTGATTGAAAGCCACTTATGATATAATAGGCATTAGGGAAAAAATGTTGTTGAATTGTGATGACAACTATATCAAGGGTCGACTTAAAAGGTGTGACTATATTAGAAGAAAGCAAATGACTTGATTTGAAAGTTTTGACATGGATTTGAAAATGGGTAGAAAACTTGTAGCATGCCTTTACCTTCCCCACCCTCTGTTCTCTTTCTCTCTCTCTTTTTTTGAAGGTTTCTAACGAATACAAATTCTTATTAAAAAGAAAGACCTATAACCATTCTCTTCCTTAGTAACCATACCGGGCATTTCATACTCTTTTTAGTCTCTAGAAGTATCTCCTATCTTGACACTGTTTGGTTTAATTTGGTGGCATGTTGACCTTCCTAGTGGGGCTTTATTTTTTTCTTAAGGAAACGGTAACTCATAATTAGTCTACTCTAAAAGAACTTCCTTACACACTTTTAATTCAAATTTCGTTCTTAACTATTATTCCAAAAATTACTATCTAATTTGCAAGTAACATACCTTGATCAATCCATTAGGTCTTTTTTGGTTCAATATCATGAATTAGGCTTTTAGTCAATTTTTTTGCAAAAGGGATTAATGAGAGGGCTTAATAAAGAGAATTACTTGTGCAACCCATGTTTTACAAGTCAAGAACCTTTTAGAAAAGACTAGAAGTGTGCTTCCTTAATTTCAAAAATAATTTTTCTTTAAGATGACTTCTTCCTTATAATCCGAAGAGCTTTTATTGAATGTGGGTAATATAAAGGGTGGGAGGCTCTTATGTTTGTGATTCAAGATGGATAATATGATGTAGAATGTATGTGGAAGCTTGGTACTTTAGGTGAGTTTAAGGTCATGTTTAGCTTTGGTGAATTTTAGCTTTGTTGTCCTTGAGATTATAGCTTTTTTTGAATCGAGCCTAATTTTTAGGCTTCTATTTTCTTTCTTCTTTTTCTCTTTTGCTTTAAGTTTTCTTCATCTTCTTTTTTCTCTTTTGTTTTTCTCTCTTCTTTTGATTTTGCATCATTCTTTTGTTTCATTCCCCCTTCTTGAAAAGTGATCTTCTCCCCAAAGTATTTGGATTATGTGTATAAGGTTCTTGTAAACACTTCTTCATTTCAAAGAAAATAAATTATCAAAAATAAAAATTGTCTTTGAATGAATGCTACTAAGGTAAACACAAACTACTTTTTATCATTTTCTCTGAATTAATGACTCTAACCTTTGAATTGCCCCATTGTGAGGTGGTTCTTGATAGGGTTCAGTTTTAAAATACTCCTTGAATAGGCTCAATGGGGTTGGCAAATGATAATTGTGTTTAGTATATTGGAAATGAATGCTTAACTTCATTTTGATATGCATTTCAAGTTCAAAATGGACCTCCTTTAAGGAATGATTCCAAAAATCCTCACCATATTGTCGCTCAGCTCTCAAAGCATTTAAAGGATAATGTATGGGATATAGTTTGCCTTTTTTTATTCTAAACCTTTCAATATTGAGTTATCATTTCCCTAGGTAGGAGCTAGTATTGATTTACCCTTAGGTAGAGATTGACTTTGCCCCTTAATCTCTTAAAATATTCCTTAAAATATGCCCTAGTATAAAATGAAAACTTTCATTCGATTACAATTGGCTTCTTATTTTGATTTGGTTTATGGTTGGGCTTGGTTTTATGTGAAGGATCTGGGATTTATGTTTGGGTTAGTTGCATTAATGAGCTAAGGAATTGTGTTTGGGTTAGCTACCTTAATAGGCTAAAGGATTATGTTTTGGTTGGTTGCCTTAATAAGATAAGGGTTTTGGGTTGACTACCATAATAAGCCAAGGATTCGTGTTTTAGGTTGCCTTAATAGGCTAGGGTTAGTGTTTAGGTTGGTTGCTTGAATGAGTCGAAGGATCAAGGATTCATGTTTTGGGTGGGTTACCTTAATAAGCTAAGGATTTTGGGTTAGCTACCTTAACATACTAGGGGTTTTAAGTTGGCTACCATAACAGACTAGGGGTTTTGAGTAGCTTGCCTGAATAGGGCGGGGCTTTTAGGTTGACTGCCTACTTGAATAGGATCATGTTTAGGTTGGCTATCCTTATGAGCTAAGGGTTTTGGGTTTATCCTAAATCTTCTAAGAATTTGTAACTGTTAGCAATTTCTCTTTTTTTTTTTTCTATCTTTTTTCTATTTATTTTTTTGTGAGAATGATAAGGCCTTATTTTAGAGTGATCAAGGATGGGGATTGCTTACTTATGATTCTATTTATAAGCTTATAGTTACAATTCTATTTACAAGCTTATAGGGTGATAGAGAACAGCAATTTAGTGAATGTTATTAAAAGACTTATTTACAAACAAAGAATGCTAAGTAGAAAAATGAAGATTGATATTCTAAAAGAGAATAAGTTGTTTTTGTTAATTTGATATGAAGGATATAATATAGGAAAAAAGTAAAGGACCCTAGCACTATGCAAGATTATCATTCAATGGAATTTCTAAGTCTTATTTATTTCAAACGAAGAAACCTATTTACACGGTGCTCATATATTTGAAAGAATAAATATTTATGGCTTGAAGAATAATTGGCCAAATGGAAACTACTTAGAAATTATTTACAGTTTAAGAGTAGTGTAATATTTTAAAGGGTAGTAAATGTGGTTCTTTATGAACATAATTTTTAAGAATTAGGACATAATTAGAAAGCATGAATATTTACAGGTGAAAAAAGATAAGCTTAAGAAATGTAAAATGAAGACACATGGATGAAAAGAATTGACGATTAAATAATAATGTAGCAATATTAGGTGTTTAGGGTTGCAATTATATCTAAATTCTAACATTACAATAATTTTGAAATTATAGGGAAATGGAAAAATTATGTGGAAATATAATTTACAATAAATTTGAGATATACAAGGATACTTATACAAGAATGCAATTTGCAAGGAAATATAAGGTATAGGGAAAATTACAACTTTACATTGAAAAAGTCATATATAAAGAAATAATAAAGGATTTCTGACATAATAACAGCCTCCGATTAGGATGCCACATTATTATTTATTTGTAGGTCTAAATATTCGTATATGCAACCATGGTGGGTTCTAGAGGTCCTCAAGTTCAGTGACCTCACATGTTTTTGAGGGAATGGTTCCTTGGTCACATCGATACTTGAGTAAGGTAGCTTAATTAGCTCTAGAAGGTGGTTACCCTATAGCATCCAAAGCTTACATAATAGCCCTCCATCCTAGAGTCCTAATATGACTTGAATCTGACTATATCTACCCTACATTCATCATGCACTAAATAAAACCCCATATCCCAATGTATTACATGTAAGAATTAGCATAATAATGAAAATAGATTAATAAAAGAATAATAAATTAACATGGGTATTTTGAAAGATAAATTTAAATTCGGAAGGTTTAAGTAGCTAGCTTTATTAACTTCTCTAGTGGAGTCACCAAGTTGTCGAGCTTAAATTTTTTATTTTTGCTTATTTTCCTTAATTCAATTTTTATTGAACCCTATATCCATTCATTATAAACGCTTGACTAAGAACTAGGAAAATCTAGTTCTTTTAATTTTGAAAAAGCTTTTTGGAGTTGCCACTTGACTAAAGTTGAGCAAGGGTTAGGTTAGGATTAATTGGGTAGATTGATTCTATCTTAGCTACTAGCCCATCAGAAAAACAATTTTATAAGAAATTTACTTTTGAAAACCAAAGATTTTTAAATTTGGAGGCTATCTTATTAAACCCTAACAAGTACTACTTTAACCTTCCAAATTTAAATTTATTTTTCAATATACCTTTATAATTTGAAATAACAATTTTTATTTTACAAGTAAAGAAAGTAACAACCTATGTTTATTTACAAAAAGAATAAATAAAGAAAACTAATTATTTACAAAAAAGGGAGAATAAACTTTTTCATATTTTAAGTCGCTCTGTAATCATACAAAGGAGCCTAAGTAGTTATGATTCGGGATCAAACTTCTATAATTCATTTATATAAAAATTTAGTGCATTGGTCTCTTTTTAATTATAAAAAACAATCGAGTTTACATTGTATCAGTGTTGTTTTTTTTAAGGAAAATTCTATAAATAAGGTCCTAATTATTTTTTTTTGAAAATTCTAAAAGAAAGCCTCATTTAAAAGAAAAAAAAATTGATTTACTTTATTTATTTAGAAAAAAGGACTATTATAAGTGATATAATTCATTTTGGAAACCAAGTTTCTATGTAAAAAGTTTTTTTTTTTATTTCAATTTCCTTATTTTATTTTTATTAAGGAGAGAAAGTGAAAAGAGAAAAAAAAAAAGTAAAAGAATTTGTAAAAACTTGATATGAAAAATGTTTTAAATCTTTCTTTCTTTTTTTTTGTTTTTATTTTGATTAATTTTTTTATTTTTTTAATAAATAACTCATAAAACAAATCAAAAAGTAGATAAAAAAAGAAAAAAATTTAAAAAAAAATGAAAAATAAAAGGAAAAAAAAAAAGGTCGAACCAAGGGGGAAGTCTTAAGCCAATAGAGTGAGGTCTATTAGGTCCAAGTTAGGTCTTCCGACCCAGTTATGTGCCATGTATGTGCATGGCTAGGAGATGAAGGCAGGCAGCTGCAAGGCTACTCCAGGGAGTGTCTTTAAGTGAACTTGATATCAATAATGGCATTTTTATGAATATCTCAATGGAGATAGGGGTTATAGGAATGATGCCTTAGTGTTTGGGGGTGGTTTAGGCGGTGGTAGTAGTTGTGTGCAACACATAGTGGCTAGGTGTTAGCTAAAGATTGGGTTAAGGATTTTTAAATGCCATAAGTTTAACTGTAGCATTTGTTTTGGCTGACAAGGGGTGGTGGATACATAGTAGCTTAAGGTTTAGGTGGTCGTGGTAGCTCAACTCACTAGAGGTTAAGGTAGATGGGAGAAGATGGAATCAAAAGCTTGTTGCTTAGGGAATTCGTTGAGAGTAATGGTTCATTTCAAAACTCCTTAAGCTTACTCAAATTCTAGAGAGAGAAAGAGAGAGAGGTCATAGGTAAGGTTAGAGAGAGAGAGCTGGGCTTAAGCGAGAATGATAAAGTGTGTTTGGGAGCTTAGTTGATGAGAGCTTGGTGCCAAAACTAAGATGAAGAGGTTGAATTTATACTAGTCTAAGCTTGAACAAGCTTAGAAACTCTATTAATGGTAGATTTAAGTAATTTAGATTTCATACAAAAGGGTGATTTCATGGTCAATTCAATCTTTCAATTAAGTGAATTTGGATGTGTTTTGGAATTGATTCAATAGTAGACCATGTAATCAACATGATTTCACCATCATATAGAAAAAGAGGAAAAGAAATGACCCCAAATAGAGCTAACTAAATAAGAAAGGGGCCTAAAGATTGGGCTTCAAATGCAGGAGATGACCACCTTGTTATATGCATCGTACATGCCACGTGCCAGGGTGGTAAGACGTGTTGTACACGAGCTATTTTGAAAACTGCAGGCACCATACGCACCTTACAGTTTCATGCATATGGACTTAAGCCTAGTATGATCATCCTTTTTTTTGTTAAATGAATACTAAATTAAAAAAAATCTTGGAACCGATTCTGATTCAATCCTAGACTTTCACCTTATTTAACTAACTCTTTGAAAATGTGATGAAGTACACATATGTTGCTATTAATTTTCAAATTGACTTAATTTGATGGTTTTATGAGCTTTAGTTAATTGAATGTAAGGTTATTTCAAAATTTCTTTTCTCATAAATCAATTAATTCAAGTCTAATAGAGGTATCATTTAAAGCTACAATTAACTTAAATTAATACTTTCTTTTTTTTTACAAAAAACTTAGCACCAACCATGGTTTGAATATTAAATTTTTTAGAAAAATTTTAATTTCCTCAAATATAGCTCGGAACTGTTGAATCATACATGTACACTTAGATTCTTTTCAACCCAAAAAATGGAACAACCTTATCCATGTAACTTAAAAACCTTAACAAGGACCCAATTTTTTTAATTTTCTAAATTTTCTAATTTTTTTGTAGTTTTTTTATTTTTATCTATTTTTTGTGTTTTTCTAAATTAGGACTCTTTTCTTTTATTTTAAAAGAAGCTTCAAAATTGTAGTGGGGCAAAAATAGGGTGTCTATAGTTTTTGTGTTTAGTTGGGATTTTGATGTTTAATGCCCTATTTGTACTTACTTAGGTATTAGAAATTGATTCTTTTAATGAGCTTTTGTTGTAACTATGAGATCGATAGGAGATTAGTTCTATTAAATTCCTTAAGAGTGAATGGACTTGTATGATTATGAGATTAATAGGAGATTATTTATGTAATTTCCAACATGAGTCAATAAGTTTGTAGAGTGTTGATAAATGGAATCTTACATCGATAAGACTAAAAGGAGATTAGGTGTAGCTTGTTGAATTCACACTACTTTAGGTAGTTCTAGTGAATTAAGATAGGTTATAAGGCCAAGAGGAGATTAATCCCCTAATTTCTTGAACTAAAGCATTTAATTCGTGATAGGAATTAAGTGTTTAGCTAATTGTATAGGAAAATGAGACCAAGAGGAGATTTTTCACAACATAGTTGAGTGAGATACTCTACCTAAGATTGAGCTTAAGTAAATTCCATCAAAACTCCAACTAAAAACCATCCCTAATGTCATTATGACATAACTTCACCACCACATCTAAAACATGTCATAAGCTAACGTCTCTAGTATTTATGTCATTTGCTAGCCTTTACTCCTATTTTTGCTTCCAATTACTACTCACCACTTTCTATTTGACTCGCCTAGATTAGAGTAGCATGTTAGAATTTGGTACTTACTTAAACCCTTTTCTCTAAGGAATCCAACTTAGTGAGTACTCATTATTATTATTATTGTAAACCATTCGATACACTTGTTGGTTAAGAGATGACATTATTTGAAAAATTTTATTTATAAAATTTGTGTCCTAAATTACTAGTGCTAGTGTCATGTCTTGTCAATTTTTAGCACTATTGTCTAAGAAAAGCAATTGTGCTAATATCAAATAAACCGAAGACTCTGAGCGTAGGCATTAGAGTGGCATTAAAATAACATTAGTGTAGCCTTAGTGTAGTTATAGTATAGTTGGTGGCTTAGTTTAATTTCCTATAATTTTGAATATTTTAGTTATTAAAGTTTTTATCTTTACTTACTTTCTTATTTAATTGAGCTGATCTTGCTATATATTTGTTAAATTGAGATGATTTGAAGATAAAGTTTGAAACTTTATTGTTGAACTTGTTAGATATTTGCTAAATTTCTCCTTAGCTATTTTGTGTTGAGTCAGGAAAAATGCTATTTATATTTTTGCATCAACATTTGTAGGTTGTAGTTTGAATGTTTAATTGCATTGAAAAGGAGTAGAGTTAAGAATTGTTGAGTTATATGCAAAGAGGGGTGAGAGAATAAATAGAGATATTTGACCCTAAGATAGATCAAACATTTCACCATAGGATTAGAGAAAAGGGGAGAGAAGAGTTAAGAGAAATGGAAAATCAACTAGGACTCTTTAATGCAGAAGATGGAAATGGAAACAATAGACTTGGAGGGAATGGTAAAAATTGAGCTTTATGGAATATTGTCCTAAATTTGAATGAATTTGTATCACCTATTACTTAGCCAACTATTCAAGCAAATAATTTTGAACTTAAACAACCCTTGATTCAGATGGTGCAACTTAATCAATTTCGTGGATCACCATCTAAGGACCCCTATGAACATCTTCAAAACTTTTTGCAATTATGTGCCACAATGAAAACAAATGGGGTATTCGACGATGCAATCCGCCTAAGGTTATTTCCATTATCATCAAGAGACATGGCAAGAAGTTGGTTAAACTCCTAGCCATCCAATTCTATCACTATATGAGATGAGCTAGTTTAAAAGTTTCTATCTTATTTCTTCTCATTTGGTAAAACAATGAAAATGAGAAATGACATCACTATGTTAAGATAGTTTGATGGGGAGTCACTATGTGAAAGTTAGGAAAGGTTTAAAGAGTTGTTGAGGAAGTATCCTCATCATGGTTTACCTATGTGGAGTATTGTAAATACTTTATATAATGGTTTGGGAAGTCAATTAAGAATGATGGTCGATGCCATTGCTAAAGGAAGTATAATGAACAAATGTGCCGAAGAGGCATCACATGCTCATGGTAGGCATTTTGAGAGAGCTCAACCAAGGAGGGTAGTGAGTGTAGGTGCAAAAGAAGAATTGAATTAACTTAGAGAGCAAGTCACCTTGCTTACTGCTTAGCTCGTTTAGATAGAAAAAGCAAAACAAGTCAACAGCTCTAAAAGATATAAGTAATGTTATGAATATTGTTGTATATGTAGTGGAGTAGGGCATTTGAGCATAAGTTATTAGGTTGGAAACCCTTTTGCCCCATCAAAAGTAGTTTGGAGGAACAAATTAACACAGTAGAGAATTTCAATTAGGGACAAAGAAATTATAACCCTTACTCAAACACCTATAACCCGTGTTGTAGAGACCATCTTAATTTGTTGTGGGGAGGTAATCAAGGAGGAAGATTTAACAAAGGTTTCCAATGACCTAGGATATAAGCTAGCCAGCAATAGCATCACCTCTACCCTAACCAGAATGAAATTTAAAGGGAGATTCTATTACGAAAATGTTGACAAGCTTTATCCAAAAGTACGATATGAGAATAAATGTGTAAGAGGCTACTTTGCAAGATATCCATGGATAGATGATTCAATACTATAAGAACATGAACAAGAGACTCCTAGGATAACTACTTAGCAATACCGAGCAAAACTGTTGGTTAAGTTAAGGCATTTAGTAGAAATGGTAAGGAAGCTTGTGTACAAGAAAAGGAGTTATACTTTAGTGGAAGCAAGTGTTTAGAGGTGAATATATGAGGCTAAAGTACCTTATTGAGGAATAAGTCAAACCTATTGATGAGGAGATTTTTACACTATTAGAGAAAGAGTTAATAGTTGAACTCAAAGGGAATCTTGATAATGAAATAGATTAGAACTTTGAAGAAGAGGAAATTGAAGAAGAAGCACTTAGTGATGATGATGTATATAACACAAAGACAAATAGAATGAGAGAAATTATTGAGAAGAGGAAGTTCATGCGGATCCTAGTGAAGGTAAAGACATTGAAAGTGATGAACCTAAGGAAGGTCATCCTTAGAGAGATAAGGAAGAGGATCTCGAGCAGCCTAAATCTAGAAAAGAGGGTAAAGTGAGTCTAGAACTAAAACCTAATATCAATGAGTTCAAAATCATAGACATAGTGCTTAAGGAGAAGGGTGTTAGTGGATTCTAGTTTGCATACAAATTAGACGATCCAAGGAGATTCACCATGCCATGCAACATATTAGAAAAGTTTTTCCTGAGAGTTTGCTTGGATACGGGTGCACTGTATAACTTTATGTCAAGGAAAACTATGCGAGAATTAAGATTAGAAAGTTTTATGAAGGGAAGTCCATATTATATAAAAACCATCGATAGGGGTTGGACCACATCTTTAGGAGCTTTATGAGCAAGGAGAGTTGAGCATGAGCTAGGAAACTAAAGGATTTGAGCCCTAAAGGATATATGAGGGCCTACCATTAAGCAACACCAAAAAGCCAAGCTGAAGGCTTAAAGATAAGTGCTTGATAGGAGGTAACCTAACCTACCATCTTTTCTTATCTTTTTATTTAGTTTATGAGTCTTTTTAATTTTAAAGTCTTTATAGTTATGTCTGTTTTATGTTATATAAGCACATGTGAATAAATAGAAGAAAGGTCAAATCCACTAATTAGGAGACACCATCAAAGATTTCAAAAGGGAATTGAGAATTTAGAGCACACCAAGAAACCAAAGGAGTCCTATTCTAACCTTATCTTCTTTTACCTTTTTAGCACACATGAATTGATTTGGTAAGAATGTTTCTTGAACTTAATGTTGGGGATTGAAAAGTTTGACATGGACATTGAAGTTGTCATTCTAGTTGAGCTTTAATGACATAATTGAATTCATGCTAAGTTATCCCTTTTGGTATACCTATAAGATAGTTTCTTTCTAAAAAGTTGGATCCATTTTCCTTGATGCTTTAACAACATGAATTTAGCATACATTTTCTAGGGTTATTTTATATATCAATCTTATATTATTTAGAACCTAATTCATTTAATTATCATTGTTAGGGACTTTGAGAGGCATTCAGTGAATTTCAAAGATTTTTTATCAAGTTTCAAAGCTAAATAGGATAAAAGTATTGATAGAAGATTGAAGAGGACAAATTGAAAATAAGAAAAGAAGTCCAATAAATGGCATAGTTGGGGACCATGGTAGTAGTCCCCACTTATACTCCTTTTTCATACAATTTCCATCAATGTTGAAGATTTTTGATGAAGTGCATGTATGCGCTCACACTCCATGGCAATGTATGTTGCCCATAGACATGCTATGTTGTGTGACTCTTTTATTTTTGTTAGGTTTTCTTTGTAAACCTAGGTCCACTCCCAATATGTAGATGCTTAGGCTTACGTATGAAAGGAGAGCTCTCTTAAGAAGAGTTATAGGCCAGAATTGTATTGAGGTTCTCTCAACATTGTTCCTTCTTTTCTTTCAATTATGTTATATCTTTGATTGTTCTTTGTAAATTGTTATTGAACTCTAGTTTATATTGTAACAACTGTTTATTCAATTTATGATTTTATTCTTTGAAGATCTAATTAGACCGATTATATTGTCTTCAATTAATATTTACCTAAGTTGCTAATTTAATGTGTGAGTTTATTTATAGAGACACAAGCCCTATAATGAAGTGACAAGTGTGATTAGAGAGAATTATGGTTGATCAAATCGTTTAGTAGCTTGATTCTTTTGCATTAGGGTGATAGCCAATGTAATAGCAGGATCTAAGTTCTTGATGCAATCTTGTAATGCTCTATTTGTAAGAGATTTAAGTAGAGGGCCTCAAGATTAGGAAGAGGCTACAGATACGAGTTTAGTCATCTTAGATTAGGTATCTCCATGGTCTAAGGAATAATTGAGATTAAACGGTTGCATAGAACTATGTAATAGATAATAATAATTTACCAATAATTATGTTCTCTTTCTTTCAATAGATTATGCTTGTTTATTAGTTTCAGTTTTAATTTGTTTAGTTATTTTAATTGCTCTAGTTGATTTTATTGTTCTTACTTTGATTATTATCCCTTATTCATCTTTCATGTTTAATAACACTTATCTTTATATTGTTAAGTTATATAATGGAAAATTTTAGGGTAAATTACTATAGAGGGCCAAATTTATTATTGGGCTTTAAGCTTATTAATCAAATGGATTTGACTCCTTGGGCTAAGGTGACAAAGCCCAAGGAGCTAAGCCCATAAATTATTGGGATGATCAAGGGAGACTTGGCATGATAAGCTTAGAGTAGGGTCTGTTGGATCAGTCCATCCGATCCAACCTTTCTTGGTTTTGCTCACACTAGAATAATAAATAAAACCTTTATTTGGGCCTAAACTCATGAAAATAGCCCACTTAAGATCCCTTAATAAGGGGCTTCAATCTTAGCCATTGATGATCGCCATGATCTGACGGATGTGATCAATTACCCTTTCTTATAAATACCCTAGTCACATCCTCATTTAAGGAGAAGAAAAACCCCTATTAATGCCGTTACTCTACTAAAACTTTGCCTCAAGGATCAAACACTAAAATACTTCAAGAACACCACCTCATTCTTCATTAATCTTAAAGTTTGATGCCATCGTGCTCCTCTACTTGTCACCATACGTGGTAGAGCCTTACTAAGATCGCCTACTCCTCCTCCCTATGATTTTCTCCTAATTATCCCGTGTGAGTCACTTAAGTCTTTTCCCTTGTCATGTATAGCGCGACTACACACGCAGCACGCATGTGGCACTTGCATTTGTACCCAATATCCCCACATTTTTCTGGCGACTCCACTGGGGAGGGAAGACTTGATACTCACATCATGGTACCTCTAAGGCAAAGACAACCTGACCATACTGAAGGAACTAATCAAGAACAAAATGTTAATACTATGACCAATGATCAAAATCTGCCTCCAAATGGAGACACTAATCAAGGTGATGGTACATAAGAAGGTATACTTGATAATGCGCAATTAACATGCAAGTTGCGGGAGACTAATCGAAACCTAAGTGAACTTATGGCGATGTTTTCTCAATATGTGCTTGCTTTGGTTGCTTTTGTTACTATGCAACAAGGAGCAACTTTCTCGAATCCTTCTAATATGGTGCAACAATATACCCCACCCAACCCTTCGGTTGTCAATGAAGATGTTGCTCTTAGCATTGGAGAACAACTTCTTGCTGTAGAACCTACAGCTACGCAAGATTCGTTACCAGAAGTAAGGAATCAAGGAGTTCAGATTGGAGGCTCGTCATCCTTACGTACTATACCACGTGTTACGATTGTTGACTCTATACATCCAACAACAATGAATCCTATGTCTGCAAGATCTACACCTGTCAATCTAGCGCTCGTGCATCCTACTCCTGTGATGTCACTAAGGGCCGAAGCATCTACTCAGAGAGGTTCATTTGTAACTAAAGAAGATTTGGATATATATTTAAAGGAGATACAAGTGAAATCTATGGTTAGGATACTAGAATTGAAGCTTTCATATCACCAACGCATTGCCGTGAAGTCATACCTTAAGGATTAGGTCAGTCCGAAGTTCATGCTATTTAATAGCAAGAAGGGAAGTGCTAAAGAACATTTGCTGAAATTCATCGAGACGTTGGAAGTATATGACCTAGATGACAATTTGAAACTGAAAGAATTCTCCAAGTTACTCACTGAGAAGGCATATACCTGGTATGCTGATCTCCCTCCAAGATCAGTAGAATCATGGGGTAGTATGTGTAAGATGTTTTTGGAGAAGTTCTTCTCCATAGAAGAGAAAGTTACCCTTACTGACATGGGAAGGATCTGGCAAAAGTCTAAAGAAGATTTGACGGATTATATCAAGTGCTTTAGGGAGCATTCACTAGATATATAAGACATTTGTGATGAGAGAGAGTTGGTCAGAATCTGTATCTAAGGGATGTTTCTTGAGTACACGGTCTATGTTGAAAACCTTTTGTTGGCTTCCTTTGCTGTCCTAGTTGAGAAAGCGCGAAGGACCAACAACTCAGTGGTATGACAAAGAAGTGAAGTTAGGAGATTCAACAAGCGCACTTCATCTGTAAGTGCAGCTTAGGGCAAATCACCAAGGGGAGCAAAGAAACAAAGAGATAATAGGCTTACTAACACCAGGCCATTTTTGATATATCCTTGTCCCATGGCCAAAGTGCATCAAATGCTTGATTAGTGGCTCCGTGATGGAAACATTAAGCTTCCAAGGGTTGAGCGCCTCCTCACAAATGAAGAAAAGAGTGATCCTAAGTATTGTAGATTTTATCGGATTATTGGTCACCCAACTAAAGATTGTTTCACTTTAAAGAAAATATTCAATGATCAAGTTGCACGTAGTGAGTTGATCATCAATAAAAATGATGTTAGAAACAATCCACTTCTTGCCCACAACAACCGAAGGGGTGCTATCAATGCCATTAGTCATGATCCCATCACCATTGAAATAATTGATGCCCAAACTACTAGAAATGATAAAGATAAAGGAAAGCCAATTGAAGCTCAGGATGATGAATGCCCACCTATTGTTACGGCATTGTTGAAGGCAGCTAACTTTAGGAATTTCTTTGATCTCTTAGGATTCAATGAGAAAGTTCGGCTTATGGCAACGACTGCACTCATACAAATCTATGAGTCAATACGTGGAGTGTAGTTCAGCGTAGCCAGTGAAGAGGATGACTACAACACATGAAAATGCGATTTTATTTACTGATGCAGACATGTGTGTGAAGAATTCCAATCACAATTGCCCTTTATATGTAGAAGGTTTGCTTAACGGGTCCCCAGTCAAAAGAACATTCATTGATAATGGTTCTTCATTAAGTATCATGCCAGCGAGTACTTTTAAGGCTGTTGGAATTGATATCCAACGATTGATTAAACAGCCTATATCAATAAATGGATTTAGCCATGCCCCTACAAATTCTATTGGGTATGTTAATGTTGATCTCAAGGTTAGCCCTATCCATGGTACTACTACCTTTCATGTGATTGATGCATCAGTCCAATACCATCTACTCATCGGTAGGAAATGGTTGCATGATCACAACTTGGTCCCATCCACACTGCATCAATGTATTAAGGGCCATTGTAAAGGGAAGGATGTACTTATTCAAGTTACCAAGAATCCTTTCGAGCAACACAAATCATATTTCACTGAGTTAGCCTACTCTGATGAATTTGCTGAAGAAGGCGAGACCACAATAGCTAAGCCGATTGATATCCCTTTACCTACATGGGAAGAAATTCAAGATGGTTAATAGAAGAAAAGAAAGATGCGTAGGTGTCATGGGGGAAAGAAGAAGAACAAGCAACCTAAAGGAATCGAAAGCTTCATTCAAGAAGACGAAAGAAGGGTATACTGCTTATGATGGTCTCAAGCGTTTGAGGAGGTATATTTTTCTTCTTTAGATCCCATACTAGTACAAGAGGTCCAACTCGCCCCACAACAACTACAAGACCAAATGAAGCTACAAGATGAGGAAATAGAAGAATTGCATCTAGTGCGATCGGGAGAGTCGCAGCAACCAATCTTCATAAGCACACCACCTACAAGAAATAAAAGTTCATATTGCCAAATTGCTAAGAGAATATGGAGACGTATTTGCATAGACCTATGAAGAGATGCTAAGATTGAACCCTAATCTCATATTACATAGATTAAGCATTGTACTGGGAGTTACACTTGTAAAACAAGGACAGAGGGTTTTTTGCCTTGAGATTGAAGTCCAAATTAAGCAAGAAGTCGAGAAGCTATTACGAGATGGATTTATAAGGCCCATCCAACATCCTACTTGGCTTGCCAATATTGTTCCTATAAGAAAGAAGAATGGATAGATAAGAGTATGTGTAGACTTCCAAGATCTAAACAAGGCTTGTCTTAAAGACGAATTTTCTTTACCAAACATCAATACTCTAATAGATGCAATTGTGGGACATGATTTATTTTCATTTATGGATGGATTCAATGGTTGTAATAAGATTAAGATGGCAATTGGGGATGCGGAGTATACCACCTTTTGGACACCAATTGGAAATTTTTATTATACCGTCATACCATTTAGGCTTAAGAATGTAAGCGCTACATATCAAAGGGTAATGACTGTTATATTCCATGACATGATGCATGACTTTATGGAGGATTATGTCAATGATATAGTCATCAAGTCTAAAAGGGCACATGATCACGTAGTTCATCTACAAAAGGTTTTTGAATGATGTCGGCTGTACAAGCTTCGCATGAATCCTCTCAAATGTGTTTTTAGAGTATCCTTAGGGAAATTTTTAGGGTTTGTCGTCCATCAGAAAGGAATTGATGTTGATCCTACAAAAGCACAAGCTATAAGAGCGATGCCATCCCTTACTACTTTAAAGGAACTAAAAACTTTCGTAGGAAAAGTCTCTTATGTTAGAAGGTTTATACCAGCACTTGTTAAGATTTCATACCCATTGCACCAACTTTTGAGGAAAGGAATTTCATTTGAATGGGAACAGGTTTACGAGAAGGCAATTCAAAAGATCAAGATGATCTTGACTTCTCCTCAAACCATGACCATGCCTGTCAAAGAATTACCATTGATTTTATATCTTACGTCTACCGACAAGTCTATTAGAGCCCTACTTACGCAAGAAGTTGATAGTCGAAAGCAACCTATATACTATCTGAGCTGAACCCTTCAAGGTAGTGAGGTCAAGTACCCAGCTTGTGAGAAACACGGTCTCAAGCTGGTATTTGCCATACAAAAGTTACGGCAATACTTCCTTACACATAAGATCAATTTAGTAACTCATTCGGATCCAATCAAGTATTTATTGTCATGATTGGCTTTATCAAGACGAGTTGCTAAGTGGTTACTCCTTGGGGAATTCGATATCTTAGTGAAATCCCCTAAGACCATCAAGTCACAACCCCTGGCCGATTTATTAGCATACTTCCCAAATGCACAAGAGGGCTCGACTGAAGGCGTAATACTAGCTGAATTTCATGAAGATACTTTGATAGTCGAGGCAGATGGTGAATGAACACTTCAATTTGATGGTTCTGCAGGAAATCAAGACTGGAGAGCAGGAATTGTATTAACATCACCTGAGGGTAAAAACATACCTTTAGCATTTGAACTTGATTTTTAATGCACCAATAATGAAGCCGAGTATGAGGCAGTATTACTTGGTTTGTTGTCTGCACGAGGACTTGGAGCACATAATTTGTGTATTTGAGGTGATTCAAATTTAATCATTAGACAGGCCATGGATAAGTTTGGATTGAAGGAACCTATACTTGGGCCTTATAGGGTTACAATGCAGGTTATGGTAAAAAAATTTAATTTTGTACGATATGAGTACATGAGTCGATTGGCAAATAGGTATGCCGATGCATTGGCCATACTAGCATCTAAAATGCCAATTCAAGATTCTAGTGGTAATGTGAAAATCCAAGTAGTCAAGAAATCTATCCCATGTACGGCTTTAAATTTTGTTAGTGAGGATGAAGACATGCAAGACAATTGGCGTGATCCATTCATGGAATAGTTAGCGCACCCTAATGTAGTTTTTGTTTTGGCTCTGAAGAATTTCGTTAAAATCAACGGAATATTGTATTATAAGAATCTAGAAGGTGTTCTTTCTCGATGTATTGGTTCTAAGGAAGCTCAACTTAAGTTGGATAAGTATTACCAGTTCTGATGTGGGGAGGAAGGGCCACCACTATATCGTCGTATTTAGTGTATAGGGTATTATTGGCCATCGATGATTAAAAACGCACTTCAAATGCAAGTACATTGCCCTAAATGTTCTGAGCTTCCCGACCAAAGTGAATGTAATTTTATATCTAGTGCTGGAGACTAGAGGTGCCCGTACATTGATTACTTGAGGAACAATGTGTTACTGACGAATAGTACGGATGTTAAGCTTATCAAGTGAAAGGCCAGGAAGAATCTTATGCACGAAGGTGTGCTCTATAGAGTGTTTATGGGAAAACCCCTAAAGTATATTGCTCCTCTTGAAACAGAAATGGTTTTGACTAAGGCGCATGCTGGAGAGTGTGGGGAGCATCAAGGAGGAAGGAAACTATATTTTTATTTGCTCAATAGAGGATACTGTTGGCTAATAATGGAAGTAGACACTTTCAACTTTACTAAGAAGTGTGTTGTTTGTCAACAGCATGGAGATGCCATTCATGCTCCTATGGTCACACTCTATAGCATCATAACTCCTTAACCTTTTCACATGTGGGCTTTTGACCTTATTGGACCTATACATCCACCATCGAGAGGATGCATCTGGATTTTGGTAGGAACAAAATGCTTTACGAAGTAGGTAGAGGCAACTCCTTTAAGGAAGGCTGACACAGGCAACTCCTTTTTCTCTAGTATATGGGTTTGAGGCAGTAGTTTCCATAGAAGTCTTGATCCTATCTACTAGGTTGGCAATCAATACTGAGCTCCAACCCGACATATTGCGAGTGATGGATCTAGAAGCATTAGATAAAAGGCGTAATATTGCGAAACATAATCTCATCAATTATCAACATAGGTTTAGAGTGGTATATAACCGATTGGTGAGAAAGAGATCATTCCAACAAGGCGACGTCGTACTTTATGTACAGTCAAGCATATGTGTCGAGGTACCCCAGCGCCTAAGTTTACACCAAAATGGGAAGGACCTTTTATAGTTGAGGAAGTATATGAAAGTAGATATTGTAAACTTAGGAATCCCAACACGGATGCTATTACTACTCCTATCAATTTTCAATATATCAAAAAGTTCCATTTGTAGAAAGGAAACTATGATAAATTTAAATGAATGAAACTTACAGCTTGAGCTATATGAGCTTATTTTGCATATCTATTCCTACTATTATCGCCTTTGTGCACCTTAGGTTAAAAAAAAATAATAATAATGAAGTATTGGTGTTTGTAATGCTGTTTCTTGGTAAGAGACTCGCCTCCCAAGTGCGCAATATACATCTATCATATGAGTTGTCGATTAGTTGAAGCTATGACTCCCAAGCGCACTATATGATGCTCTATTGAATAAGACAATGACTTACACTATTTGAGTATATGTTCGTGGAGCATGTAAAAATAGTTTAGTAGTGGGTAATACCCCCTTAATTCACGACATGACTGTCTAATGGAACTAACAGTCTTCGCTCCAATCAATATCTCCATATTGTTGGATCATATATTCGAATCCTTGCTTGCAAATGGAATATACTTCCACTGTGAAAGGTTTTCTTGAAAATTTACCAAGCCATGAAGTAAACTATCATGTAAAGTGTTGCTAAGGAAATGTAATGTTTTCTAAGCACATAATGATGTGAACTTTCAAAGGCTTACTAAATCAACAAATAACTTACGTCAATTCACAATGTTCCATGTAAAGGCATGGATCTTAAATAAGCGAGAAGCAAAACTACACATACTAAGCTTAACAAGTCCTTACACTCCATTAAAAAAAAAACTGGGGGGGGTGGGTTTGCAAAGAGAACAAAAGTAATACTATCAATACTCAACACTAGATGCTACAGTAGAATCAAGATCAGTGCCTGCCAAACGCTCTTCTCTCTCAAGTTCTACCTTTGCAAGTTTAGCTTTGAGTAGCTCACATCTTTCCTCAACGTCTCGATTACCTAACACCATTTGAGCTTCAACTGCAATGATTTCCATCTTGTTGAGCTTGAACTTAAAGGTACGTGCTGCAGTGACACTACTAATCAAAAGTTTGAGATTTTTTGTGGATAGTGAGTGCCAAGCCTCATCAAACAACTGTACAGCTTAGCCAAGTAGGCCTAAGATATGAGTAGACACATTGGAACCCAAATAGATCGATCCTACCCAAAAATCCCCCTTTATCCTATGTAAGCACTCTAGTGGTGCTAGGAGGTCAGAAGGTATCGTAAAGCCATCAAAGGAGGAAGTATCTTCTGAGCTTACTACCATCTTGATTGCTGATCCATTATCTCCATATTGTATTGTTCTAATCTCTAAGGGGAGTGATGATGTAAGATCCCTTGGAACAGGCGAAGTCACATCATTATAAAAGGTAGGAACATTGCTAACTATAATAGCATCCATGGAAGCATTGGGAGTAGCTTGTATCTCTTCATTACAAAATCCTACACCCATCAAAGCATCAGTAAACGCCTGGATCACACTTTCCTCTAAGAGTAAAAATTCGCTATCTTCACAATTGTCAATGATATTGAATACATCGAAGATTCTAATATTACCATGGGTATCTTCATTAACTTGTTTTGTGGAGTCTGTTCTATCATTGAATTGTCCCTCTTGGTCATCATCAATGCCTGTCACAGAATTTTCTCTATTGTCATTTGTATGTTCAAGAGAATCCCCATAATCAACCAACTTAACATCATCCTTGAGTGGCTCTTGCTAGATTCTTTACCTATGTCAATGATCCTTAAAAGCAATAGTGATGTCTGTATGAAAGAAAGTGAGCACCTGTAAATGAAGGGGAGCAAGGGAGTTAGTAGAAGTAAGGTACATTCGAAAAGTATGACATCAATTACAAAAACTAGAGATGACACATATGTACAAGGATTCTTGCAATACGTGATGACAATATGCAATTCACATATGAGATCAGTGATACTACACCCAGCTTACATGCTTATGATGATGTTTTCTAGCATATGTTCGTATTAGAAGAGTAACGTTCAATGCCTCATGTTCAACTCATGTAATGGGACCTCACATTGCGTTTAGTGCTCACATCGTATCCAACGTTGTGTTCAAGAGTTATGTAGTTTTCATGACTCATGTGATGCTCAAACCTCGCATCATGTTCAAAACTTATGTTGTGTTTAAGCCTTACATCATGTATAGGCCTCATGCGATATCATATTCAACACATGTGATATGTTTAAGATTCATTCCATATTCAAACCTCATGTTACATTCATAGATTGTGTCATATTGAAGATTCACTTTGAGTTGAAGACTTGTGACTATGGCTCATACTCACTTGCGTTTGACCATCATGTTCAAGACTCATATTCACTATCATGTTCAAAGTTTAGATGTGACCCTTACATTCACTCATGATCAAGGCTCATGTATTAAGGCTTATGTTCGATGCATATGATGAGACTCACGTTCAACTTAAATACCAAAAGCGTTGTACTCAAGTGAAATACTCAACTTACGCATGCTCATATAGAAAGTTTAAAAGTGCTCATGATGGAAGCATACATATGCTCGAGCTGAAGAGACTACGTTGAATTGAAGTGTTCAATCCTCATGTGTTCAAGTGCAAGATTTATGTCACGCTGAGCTTGCAAACTCATACTCTAGTCTTACGCACTTATGTTCAAGGTTTATGTTCAAATTTACATTTTATGGTTACGTGGAGGCCTCATTGTCCTTCTACATGATTATTCCATGTGTTTATATTAAGGGGTAGTGAAGTTCATTTTACATATTACTCCATGGGTACTTATGTTAAAGGGAGGTTATGTCTAACTCAAGTGTGTTACTCTCATATGCTTACGTCTTAGACTCGCGTTCAAATCGTAGGTGCTTAGCTTATGCTCGACCCCTTATATACTCGTATGTACATGCCTCTACGATTTGAATTCACGTTTAATTCATGTTACAAGTTGCAATTAGCTTTATGGAGGTTACAAAAGGAGGCCGCATATGACCTAAGTGTTATACCTCTTTGCTATCACCCATTGATGAAGATCGCTACTCAAGCTACGACCACAAACTCTTGACCCTTAGTTGGCAAATAGTCATGGTTCGGGTAGTAAAGAGTTTATCTTCTTTAATTTAAACCATGCTGATTTGCTAACTATTATTAGTTCGAGATGTGGTTCTCAAGTTACGATCATAGACTTTTAACCCTCAGGTTGCAAGTAGTTGTGATTCGAGTAGTAAAGAGATCCTCTTTAAACCAAGCTGATTTGTTGACTTTGGCGAGTTCAAGATAGTGGCCACTCAAAATGTGATTGCAGACTTCTAAATAGTAATCATGCTACCTACAAAGGATAGACAATGAGAAAATGTTCATTTTATAAGAAAGGGAGCATATTTGATGCTAGATATGTAGTGTTGTGTGCTGAGGTTTGGAGCTCACATTGGTCAAATCTACTAAGGCTATTGACATGATAGAAAGTATATTACTCACAAAAGCAAATACATTGTTACAAATTCATTCCAAGTAAAGGGGAAAAGTGGGTCCTACATCAGCTCCAAAGGAGAACCAAAAATGTGATTCTTGTTGTATTGAGTTTCATGAAAATGAAGAGTAATGTTACCTCCAATTTACTATAAGGAAAGGATAATAAGAATCTGCCTTAAGGAGTATTAGTCTTACAAGAGAATAAGGAATATACTTTATCCTTGTCTAAAGCATATAATGGCTACACCTTTTGGTTTTAATCTACAAAAATAAATATTTTAGGCTATGTAGTACACTTCTATGTGAACTGAGGTAATGATGCAAACAAAAGAGTTAAGGATTGGGCTTTGATTATTTATTACTAAGCATTTGGGCATGTGAAGTATTAGACAGTAAGCTAGTAAAATTTATATCAAGATTGAAATAAAATATGTACTTAACAAGCCAATCCTTCAAAAAGCTTACCACTATTGGATCTTTAGACCAACTCCTTCCAATTGAAACACATGCTGAGTAATAACGCAGTAAAAGAAATGGATGAGATCAACTCTAGCTGTGTCAAAAAAGAACATTATGAAGAAATGATGAGAGGGATAGATAAGGAAGGAAGAGCTGAAAAAAGAAAAAAAAAAGAAGAAGGGTAAGACTCATCGTGATCAATTTTTAGTCTTTACCTAAAAAGGAGAATAAGCACAATTGTTGTCCTTTGCCAAAACCATGTATAAATAAAATGGCCTTGCATCGAACATTGTATGAGAACCTTTTATCTTTGTTTTTTGTCTTTGAGGTTTCTGTCTTCATCTCCGTGAATCAAAATCAAGCAAATGGAGTCTTTTTCCCTTGTTTTCTATCTCCATCTTCAAGAATAAAGCTGATGGAACCTTTTTTTATCCTTGCTTTTTGTCTTTGTCATTGAGATTCAAGCTAATGGAGCCTTTCGTCTTTGTTCTCCACCTCCATCTTGAGAATGAAGCTACCGTCTCTGAGAATGAAGTTGATGGAACTCTAAATCTTACTTCTCTTCAATGAGCTTGTCCTAAGAATAAACGAAATGGGAGGAAGAAATACATGGTAGCTATTGTGTCTAATCTTGGAAAATGGCTAGCAAAAGAAAAACGAAAAAGCTGCTATTAAGTAGCATAAAAGAAAAAAGCAAAGGGACACTTGTCAAATTTACAATGGGGTGGGGCTAAAAAAAAATAAATAAAAAAGGGGACAAACAATGGGCATGACTTTGAGTAAGTTAGAGAAACAATGGCAATGACTTTGATAAGGATGCTTTCTTCAGATACTTTTTGAAGCAAATGAAATCTGGTTTACACAAAGCTTTTTATATATGAAGACTATATAAGAAGAGTGCTCTTATATGAAAAGAAAAATCAAGGTGACAATGATATACGGAGTCGACCCGATTAGATCGCTAATGTGAACATAGCGTGCAAATTCAACTCAAAAGGAGTCAATAAGTCATGTGGATCAAATCGAATAGACAAATTAGCTCAAGAAGCAATAGCTTAAAGAAGACTTATTTCAGAGTGTTGCCCTGGGGGCAACATACCATGTAGCCCAACTGAGGCTTGACACATGATTAAGAGGTGCTATGGACTCGTACACTAAGACAATTCTCAAATTAATTTGGCAGCAATGTAGCTGTTTAATAGTGCATACGTGCCTGAATCGTCTTAAAAGGCTCACTTAATGCCCAAACCCCTTTAACTTCGTCCGAAGGACTTTGGTCAGAGGGCAAAATGTAGAGGGTTAAATTTAATATTGGGCTTCAAGCTCATTAATCAAATAGATTTGACTTCTCAGGCTAAGGTGACAAGGCCCGAGGAGCCAAGCCCATAAATTATTAGGATGATCAAGGGAGACTTGGCATAGTAGGCTTGGAGTAGGGTCCATTAGATTAGTCTATCCGATCCAACCTTTCTTTGGTTTAGCTTACACTAGAATAATAAATAAAACCTTTACTTGGGCCTAAACTCATGAAAATAGCCTACTTAAGATCCATTAATAAGGGGCCTCAATCTCAGCCATTGATGACTGTCATGATTTGAAGGATGTGATCAATTACCCTTTCCTATAAATACCCTATTCACATCCTCATTTAAGGAGAAGAAAAACCCCCATTAACATCGTTACTCTGCTAAACTTTGCCTCAAGGATTAAATACTTAAATACTTCAAGAACACCACCTCATTCTTCATTAATCTTGGAGTTTGATGCTATCGTACTCGTCCACCTATCACCATACATGGTAGAGCCTTACTAAGATCGCCTACTCCTCCTCCTTACACTTCTCTCCTAATCATCCCGTATGAGTCACTTAAGTCTTTTCCCTCGTCACGTGTAGCACGACTTCACATGCGGCACACATGTAGCACTTGCATCTGTACCCAACATCTCCACAATTATTAGTAACTTAGGGTTCTCACACATATGGTTCCTTATAAGATCTATACTTCAATTCATATTGATAGGAATCAAACCATGAGACCTTTGACCTAAGCTCGAGTACGAGAGCTCGAGAACTTATTGAGGCATATTCTCCTTCACCAATTCATATAAGAGGACCCTGAGCTACTTCAATCTACTGACCTACTACCATGGTCGAGGCAAACTCTTTGGTGCTTGATGCTCCTCTCTAAGTGCCAACCTAAGGAGCAGTTAACTACTAGCTTAGCTTGTATGAGCTAAATTAAGCTCAGTAGTTCCTTAGTGTGTCATATTTTAGGACTGTTCATGCCTTTTACTTATTTACGTGTATTCCATCTTGATTTTCAAATTTTTTGTGAGTTCGAATTGAATCTCTAAATATGACCAACTTTGTCCTTCCATGGCACGTCTTATCGTCTTGGTATGAGAGTAGGTGTTCATTTGGGTAAGCCACTATTGTGTCAACTTCTTGCATTGTTATATTGGTTATTATTTGTGTTTTAAGCATATTAAGAAGTAAAGTAGCTTTTAGTGTTCGAGTGAGTAGTGGTTTTGCTTTATTGAAGTAGTAATTGTATAATGCTTTATTCTACCCTATATCGAGTTATAGAAAATAGAGCAAGGAGTAGTTCTGTGTTTCTCTATGAAGATTGACCTAGTTAGCTATAGAGTTTAGCTATAATAAGAAGCATTGGTTTATGTTTGAAGAAAGTTGTTTGTGTTTTGTGTAGTGGGTGTGTTGACTACTTAAGGATTGTGAGTGTATTGTTATCTAAGAGATAAAAGTATTGCTTGTTTGATGTAATTACAAGGACAAGTAAGATGACTAATTCAAGTGTTAATGCTGGAATTGAGGATGATAGTAGCATTTTTATCGACCATGGCCAACAACCCCCAAATATCCATAAAAGCACTAATGAGCGGTTTAATGAAATGGCTAATCTAATAGCTGACTTGACTAAAGTTGCTCATGCATTAACCTCTTGACTCGTTGAGGTGGTTCAAAATACTTCCTAAGCTGTTTTTGAAGTTAGAGGAACTCCCTATGGTATTCACCTTACGTAAGGGCAATCCTTAACATAGCAAAACTAAGGTAGAAGAGTAAGAGGATGTATGTGGAGAACAATTGACTTGGGTGAGATGGATGAGGATGATAAAGAAGTGTTCATTGAAGTAGAAGATTGAGCTTATGTGCCCCGAGCTGTTGACCATGTAAAACTTCTAGTTTTGAGCTTCAATGGAATCAAAGATGTGGATGAGTATCTTAACTGGGAGGAGAAGGTGGAAAGAGTCTTCAATTACTCTCAGTATGGAGACTATGATTAAGTCCAAATTGTTGCCATAGAGTTCTCTAAGTATGCTGTGATGTGGTTGAAGAACTTTCAAATCATGCATAGAAGAGATGGATATAGAGAAGTCAATACTTGGTCAGGGATAAAGAGAGTTCTTTAAGTTAAATTTATGTAAAATACCTGTGAACACCCCATTTTTGCCTCTTTTTTAAAATTTTTTTTTGGATAGGGGAAATGATCTCAATTTAGAAAAAATAAAAAAAAAATAAGAAATTTAGAAAAAATACAAAATGTGGAAAGTCTAAGAAAAAAAAAAGATATTTGACAAAAATAAAAAAAAAAGGAAAATTAAGGAGAAATTAAAAAAAATGTGAAAATAGAAAAATATAAGAAAGGGTAGAAAATTTAGAAAGTTACAGAAAAGAAAAAGAAAAATAAGAAAAAGAGAGTACGGAAAATAGAAAATTTTATAGAAAATAAAAATATATGTATGAGAAAAATAAAAAGATAGATTTTTTTTAAGGAAAAGTAGACTTAGTTTTCAAGAAAAATAAAGATTTAGAAGTTGTGTTGTGGTTTGGATTAATTCAAATAGTTTTTATTTTTTATAAGTTAGGGTTCTTTAAAGTTTAAATAAAAGTTAATTATAACAGATGACAGGGCATAAGCTAACAGCTTGTTTGGTATTATGCTTGGACTTAGAATTGTAAAGGAGCGAGAGATCATGAGTTCAATCCTTAAACTAAGCGCATTGTACTTTTCTCTTTCTTGCAGTCGAAAAGGATACGTGTTGGCTTATGATTAGCTGACTATGTCAATTTTCAGTCTCTTTCTTCCCATTTTCCTTCGTTTCCTGAGTGAATACAGCCTAGTCGCCTTACTTCATGACTATTTTTTATCCAAACTTTTTGTGATTTCACCAAATTAATGGTGGAATCACGAATATTATTTGGGATATTATGATTTGGGATGGAAAACTTTACCTGATTCATTCATTTAATCCTACAATTTGGCCTCAAAAAATCAACAAAACATTAATCCGCAATTTCTTCCCTTATGCAATCCGATCAAATCTGAGCTAAACTAAGTAGATTTCAAGCTTTCAACCATCCTTTAGGTAAGTATGTAAAACTTTTTAATCACTAAGTTAACTAGAATTGATAGGATTTAGGGTATCGACCCCACTAAATGCGAAAGCCTAGTTTGTTTACTACTCATCTAGACATCTCATTTAATCATCTATTTTTGCTTATGTAATTTAGACTTTTCTTTTGTTGTATTTTTCCGAAATTATCCTCATGTTTGTCTTGAATTTACAGAAATGCCACTAGGGCATCCTTTTAGTATTTTGCTAATATGTATAAATAAAGCATATATATAGGGTTTTAGTTAAACTTGACATTTTAATGAAAAACCCAAGAGACTTTTTCTTGGAAAACTCCTCTCTACTTTTTCTTATTAATCCCTTTACCAAGGATTGAGGCGAGCAATCCTACCACTCAAAATGGTGTGTTACATCCGGCGAGTCTTAAGCCGTGTTGCATCTTATTGATGCATCCTATCCAGCTCAATAGCTCATAAATTTGCTAAACCCCCATTTTATTTTCTTGTTTTTGTTCATTGTGGTGTCTCTCCGTATGTATGACCTTGGAGATACATTAGCTTTGCTAGTATCAAAGCATGGTTTTGATGATAGAGCATGTTAGGTTCTATGAAGTTTTTGTTCTTGTACTGTTAATGGCTACTGCATTCTTCCCATAGTTGCTACAGTGAGTGTTTTGAGGTTATTATTTTATGTTTGAGAGGATACCGTTTGTTCGTTTATACTATGATATTGAAGGCTTATTGACTAAGTTTATCAAGACTCCAATTTAATTTACTTTTCTCTTTGTTGGCTACTAGGTTTATGGGTCTTATGTTGATGGAGACCATAACAACACCCAAAAATTGAGGGAAATGTATTAGCATTGTAGAGAGGTGAGATAGATAGCAAAATCTAATTTAGAAGGTGATCCTTTTGGTGAAGTCGTAGATTATTATATATATAATAAAAAAAAAAAGAGAGAGATGGTGGTTTTGCTTTTCATGTCATTACATTTGATGCCTACGTGCTAGGATCTGAAATTAGGAATCCTTTGCTTTCGAAGGGCCGTTGGAGTTCGATTGCTTAAGGTTTGAGTTACTTGTGTGTGGTTGTGAGCTTGTAGTCAAGTTGTGTCTTTGATGGCCGTGACTGAGTGTTAGAGTTGTGTGGGTCTATGCATCTAGCTCCAGTGGTCGTCGGAGTTGAGTTGCACGTTGGACTTTGTTGTTTCAATAGTGTGTGAAGTGGTGGCTACGAGTTGTTCTGCAAACTATTGTGTTTGTGCCGACTATTGAGTATACTGGAGCTTGTTGTGTGTGTGTTGCTGTTCATCTTTGTGCTGCTGTATTTTGTGCCATGCTCGTGTTGTGTTGCTGGTTTGCCATGTCTAATCTAAAGTGTTCGTGCTGTTCTGAACATGTACTGATCTGTTAAGTCGTATGAAGTCCTGAACCGAGCTGACATGAAGTGGACTCATGCCGTGCTGTTGTGTGTAAAGGCCGTGCCGAACCACTGTGGCCCAAAGTACCGACCTGAATAACTTTTGTTGTGACTGCCGAGTCAAACAAACAAGGATTCCAAGCAGTTGATCTGTCGAGCTGCTGCAAGCTCCATCTAGTGCCGAGCCGACCAAGTTTGTGCTATTGTGTATGAGTGCCGAATTGAGGTCGTGAACATTGTCCGAGCTAAAGTCAAACTTCCCGAGCTGTTGCAGCACGTTTCAAGCTACACTATATTACGCGACTGTCCTTGTTTCCAAGTTGCCAAAGTGAACTATATCGAGCTGAACTACAAGCGTCGAACCAAAGCTGTCAAGTAGTGACGGTGTAGACTTGGTAGATGGACCGAGCTATTCTGTATCATTGTCCAACTGCTATTACCGACCTTGCATGAATTGTGTACTAATCGGTGCCGAACTGCCGAAGTAGATCTTGCATCCGAGCCGAGTGCACTTTGCCGAACTGAACTGAATTGTGGTCGTTCGAGACGGAGCTGCTGCGAAGAAAGGCCATACAGAGCTGCTGTTTTCCTTGTTTTGCCAAGCTGAATTGCAGCCGATGTCCTAGCTCTAAGCTACAACGATCCAAAGTGCCGAACTGAATTACTCAATAGAAGTAGTCGTGAAGAGTATACGCTAAAGACTGAATTATCGAGCGAGTTAGTGTGCCGGCGGAACTGAAGATAATATCTATTCAAGTTCTTCTATGAGATTCTCAATTCAAGAATTGCAGCACGTGGTGTGGTATTCACCTTTGCCCGAGTGGTCTGTAGCCAAACTAATACTACAAATCTGAGCCATTTGAATTGCTATCATGCTAAGCTACTTAGAAACTTCAGTTTTAAGTCCGTGAACTGTATAGAGCTGGCTTGAATGTTTATCTGAGCTGCAAGGGTATCGTCGTGTCTGAGATGATTTTAGTGTCTGAGCTTCGAGTTGCTGTGACTAAGTGCTTGCCGTACTGTTTGTATCATTAACTACTACCGAGCTGTTCTATTGCATCTGAGCTGAAGTTTGACGAATGAATGAAGTGCTGATTGTACAGCCGTAGTGTGGACCAGAGTGTTAGTGTACGAGGTCAGTTTCTTTAGGTGTTTATAGCAGCCATGTTCTGTTTAAATTGTGCTACTATGTTCGCCTTTTAAGTCGCCAAGCCAACAAGTGTTGTCTGAGTTGTCGTAAATTAAGTACCGTGCTGCTGCAAGGAACCCAATTACTGTGCTTACAGTTGTTTTACTGTTCGAACTGAGCTTGAGGATCCAAGCAGCCGTGCTCTTAAAGAATTTGCTGAATTGGAGAAAATACCAAACCCGAGCTCTTGTGAAGTTTATCTGAGCTTCTTGTGATTGATAATGTTGCGCAGGTGATTTATTCAAGCTATCTCTCGTCCAAGGTGTAGCAACAGCTGGAATTGAAGTGCTCTAGGAGGAAAATCTGTCATCCTATTGTTGACAACTGCCGAGCTACTTGAATATAAAGGGGTCGTGTCGCCCATTCTACAATAGTTGTTGAGCAGAATTGTATGCGTGTCATGGCCAAGCATGTGCTATTCAACTCTTGATCCAAGATTGTGTGACCTGCTGTGTATGTGTCGAGCACTGTGCAGCAATGGGCAGGTGCTGTCAACTACCGAGCTTGGCCACTAGATGGTTGGGTTTGTGTTATCGAGCTAGTCATTGAGTTTATCAGGGTGACATAAAGGTGCTGGACGTTGTTGTCGGGTTATTGTGCATCGAAGAGACCGAGCTGCTGTACGTGTAGTTAGAGTTAGTCTGTAGCCGAGCCGTCACGTGCATATGTGGTGTTGTGACCGCTGAATTGGAGTCTTTGCCCGTGCTCTGCTAAAATTGTGTTGTTGTGCCCCCTCTTTGAGTTGTCGAGCTAATAAGCACTTATGTTGAGCTGCTCAAGGGAGATTAGCATATCCCAACAAAGGTGGTGAATTAAGCTCGATCCCCACAATATGGTAAGAGAGTTGAATTTTTGCGATGTAGTAATGGAGAAATTTTACATAAAGGGGAGACTTAAATAGGGTCGTATATTAATTCGTGTTAGCTAACTTTATTTTTGAAATTATTGTTGGAAAATTGGGCTATGAAACTATAGACCACTTAAATCCATAAGATTTTGTTTATAATGATAAAGTGATTTGAGTGACGAGATAAGCAAAAATAGCATTCTCCATTAGCAAGTTTCAAGATTAAGTTTTATTTGATGTTATTAACATCAGTGATTGTTATATGTGTTTGGGTACTCCATGGAAGATGAGTCATAACTTGAGCTACATACCCCTAAAAAATACTCATTCCTTCTATGACAAGGAATGAGTTGTGCTCCATCTTATCGCCCCAGCTGATTTATTGATTGTTAAAACGTCATTAGAGAGATAGAGGGTTGAAAAGAAAATTCCCAAAGAAGCCATCAAGGAGGGAGAAGAAGTCAATGAGGGGATTATTACACCATCCATGGTGATCGAAGAGGAAACTAATTGTGAGGAAGCAGATGAGGTAGTAACTATTGAAAATGAGGTTAAGGAGCTAACATTGGAAGAATATGAAACTTTAAGAATGGTTGAGGGAGTGGAATAGCTTGAGCTCTTACATATTCAGACTCCCCGAACTCATGTCCTATTTGAGTCTAAAGTTGTATTATTCCCTATGATTGATAATTACTGGAATCACTTAAGGGTAATTGACAGGATACATGATGAGTGGAAAGAAGGGTATCTAACGAAGAGCATGGTTGATCGCACTCATTGAGTTGAGTTGTTGTAGTTTATTTTTATTTCACTCTTGTAAATTTGTTTTTTATTCAAGTGGAAGTTGGAGTAATCACTGATTAAGTTTCGAGTTGAAACTTTCTCAATAGGGGGATGATGATAAGATTTGGGATACTAAACCCACCGAACACCAAAGCCCAGTTCGTCCACTACTCATTCGGACATCTCATTTGATCATTTATTTTTGCTTATGTCATTTAGATTTCTCTTTTATTGTATTTTTCCTAAATTACCCTCATATTTATCTTATATTTACAGAAATGCCACCAGGGCATCCTTTTAGTATTTTGCCACTATGTATAAATAGAGCACCTGTATAGAGTTTTAGTTAGACTTGACATTTTAATGAAAAACCCTTAAGAATTTCTCTTAGAAAGCTCCCCTCTACTCGCTCTTATTAATCCCTTTAGCAAGGATTGTAGCGAGCAACTATCACTTGGACCAGTACGTCACAGTCAGTGACTCTTAGACCGTATTGGATCTTGTTGGTGCATCATAACCAGCTCAATAGGTCATAGATTTGTTTAAACCCCCATTTTATTTTCTTGCTTTTATTTATTGTGGTGCTTCTCTGTGTGTACAACCTAGAAGATGCATAAGGAATCAAGCTATTTCCTCAAAATCAAAGATCGCTTAACCAACATTGAAGGAAATGAATCTAAACATTAATGGTCGTTTCCATGTGTGCTCAAGCTTATTCTAGTATAAATAGGGGCAAGGAATTATGTACAGTCACCCAATTACAGCTCAAACACATGCTTTGAAACTTACCCAAATCCTTTCTCTCTCTACCATAATCACTCATGGCTATGCTCTCTCTTTCTCTCTCTCTTTAACTTTAAGCTCAATTTCTGTAGCTTTTAGCAAAATTGTCAACTCTACTAGCTTCCCTATCCTTTAAGCATCTAAACCTAATAGCTTGTACCCTTTACTGTGGCTCCACCACCTTCAACAACCAAACCCTAACCACCCTTGTACCACCACCACGAAGCTAGTAGCTCCACCTTCTCTAACCAAAGTAGCCATCACAACCAACTTTACCATACCCAAAAACTTAAGACTTACCACTCCATTCAACTCTAGTAACCACTACCCATGCTACTACAATCACTACTCATTGCCTAAACAATGACCACCTCTAAAATGATCATTATCGGCAATGGCATTTTCCCTATACCCCCTAACCCCAATAAAAAACGAATGAAGAAGGTGGTTAAATCACCTTAGAATATGCCTTGCCGCCGTTATTGTAGAAGAGGGTTTGGGACCTGACCTGGATCTAACCGAATCGACTCAGACTAAAAAATCAAACCCAAAGACCCATTTATGCAAACCAACTCATGCCTCTTGATTGATTTAGTCTGATCCTATCCTTTCTTTTATTTTTTTATTATTGTATTTTATTTATTTATTTATTATTGTAATTTGTGGTTGTAACAAAAGCCTAAAAAAAAAACAAAAAAAAAAAGAGAAAAAAGAGGAAAAAAAAAGGAGATAGAATAGCTTAACTTAATATTTATTTTCTTAGTTATGTCTTAAACAAAAAAAAAAAAGATAATGATAAAATAAAAGAAAATAAAGAAGAAAAAAAAGATGTTAAAAATTAAAGAAAAAAAGATGCTTTATAACTTAGGAAACCCATTTTTCAAAATAAAAAAAAAAAACCCTAAGAAAAACTAACTCATTTTCCAAATTAGAGTTTTAGAATTTTTGAAAAAAAATATACAAACTAAATTTAGGACCCTTTATGAATTTTTCTTTAAATAAAATAAATCAAATAAAAAACATAAACCAAACCATTTTCGTAAAAGTAAAAATAAAAAACCCATTAATATTTTTGGAAAGAGCTATGTACGTCTGATCTTAAATAGCAGGTACATAGGCACCCTTAAGGCAATAGTAAAAAATGAAAAAAATAATTAGTTTTTCTAGTATTAGTTATTTAATTTAGTGAAAAAAATTTTCCAATTTAGTTTAAATTTATCCAATTTAATAAGATAGGATCTAGTTCGTTAAATTAATGATTGAGTCTCATTTTATAGGATAGTTTTTTGATAAGGTGATTTTAGAAATTAAATCTAAATTTAGAAAATGGATGGTACTTGTAAGGGTTTAAAGAATTTAACTCTTTAACTCATTTCTCTAGTTTTTTCCAAAAACCCTTTTTTAACTTAAAATTTGGTTTTTTTTTTTTTTTTTTGGTGCAAACCAATATCTAGATCGAAACCAAATTTACCCATTTTGTTTAGACCTAAGCCATTTCCCAACTTCGGTTGGGTGCTAACTCCAAAATGTTTTCAAAGATAAAATAAACTGATTTTCTTTAAACATTAGTCGAGGGTCAGTATTAAAATGAGTAGGGTTTAATATTGATAGGTTTAAAGAAGACTTATTTATAAAAATTGAGAAAAAATAAGGCTTGACAATACCTATCTACAAGATACTTTTACTTAGCTTCAACAGTTGAGACAAGGAAGCTGCATTGTTGATGAGTTTGTATGATAATTCAAATGCTCATGATTCATTGTGAAGTTAGTGAGCCATTAGCCTAGACAATTTCTTGATTTCTAACTGGATTGAAAGTGGAAATTTGAGATGTAGTAGATTTACAACATTTTTGTGACTTTAAATGAGGCCATAAGAATAACTCAGTGTGAGAAAAGACAGAGGAGGAATAGGTCGACTCAACCTCTAATGAGCTGAGCTGTTTATAGAAGCCGACCTATTTATAATGCCAACTAACCCCTATAAGGTACTAAGTGTAGTAGGAGAACTAATGTTATGATTGAGTAGAAGGGTTACTTTATTGACCTAGAGATGCCTAAGAGAACATCTGAGAAAGGGCAAGGATCTAAAAGGAAGACGAGCTAGATCAAGTGTTTTTTCGTGTTAAGGATTTGGGTACATGGCCACCAATGTCCAAACAAACGAACCATGATCATCAAAAGAGATGCTCTAAAGATTGAAGTAGATAGCATGGACGAAGAACCCAGGAGGAGGCTAAACTAAAGGAGGATGTTGTGGAAGAGAAAGAGCTTGTTAAGGAGGAAGTGTATGTTGATGACTTGGATAAGTTGGCCTTAGTAGTCTGACGAGCTCTGAGCATTGAAACCTTTATTGAGGAAGAGTAACAAGAGTACCTGTTCCACATTAGCTGTAAGGTGAATAAACAAGTTTATGCACTCATAGTGGATAGTGAAAGCTATACGAATGTCACATCTACTAGTTTAGTTCAAAGCTTAAGTTGCTGATCTTATCACATCCCATACCCTATAAGCTGCATTGACTAAATGAGAAAGGAGCATTGCATGTTACTTAACAAGTGTTATTACCAATTTCAATTTCAATTGGGAACTATTTAGACACGATTCTCTATGATGTGCTACTTATGTATGCATCTCATGTGCTACTTGGATGACCTTAGCTATTCGATCGTAAGGTCATCCATGATAGGTTCAAGAATATGTATGTCTTTGAGAAGGATGGGAGAATGGTCATGTTAAACCCTATGACCCCAGCTAAGTGAGCAAACTAAAGGAAAAATTAACTTAAGGATTTAAGAAGGCCTTAGTTCTTAGTTGTTCTAAACTTTGAGTAGCCATTAAATTTAACATGCTGACCTTCTTATTAGTCTAGAGATTGTTGGAGCTAAGGGAGTAAGTTGAGTTATCTAAAGAGGTTTGAGAATTGTTGAATTACTATACTGACCTATTTCTTGAGCAATTACTAAAAGGATTGCCCTCTTTCTGAGGAATTGAACACTACATTGACTTGATACCTGATGTTGCTCTACTATATAAGCTTGCTTATTGAACAAATTCTAAGTAAGCAATTGAGCTTTGAGATAACTAGCAAACTCTTAGAGAAAGGAAATGTGAAGGAGAGTCTTAGCTTATGCCTACATTACTTATGCCGAAGAAAGATGGTACTTAGCAAATGTGTGTGGATAGTAGAGTTATAAATAACATCACAATCAAGTACAAGTATCCCATTCCAAGGTTATATGATATGCTAGATGAACCGAGTGTTGCTAGAGTCTTTAACAAGATTGACCTGAAGTTAGGTTACCACCAAATTCATATGAGGTAAGGGGATGAGTGGAAAATTACATCCAAAACCCAACATGGTCTATATGAGTTGGTGGTGATGACTTTTAAGTTATCAAATGCCTTAAGGACTTTCATGAGACTGATGAATCAGGTTTTAAGAGATCTGATCGAATGATGTGTTGTAGTTTACTTTAATGAGATCCTTATCCTTAGAGTTGATTTGCAACATCATATTGAGTATCTCCAATTTGTTTTTTATGCTCTCTGAGTAGAGAAATTGTTTTGAAATATGAAGAAATGGTGTTTCTATCAGGAACCAGTGGTCTTCCTTAGATACTGGTTAGTGGAGGAGGATTGCGAGTTGATGAAGAGAAAGTTCGAGCCATTATTGAGTAGCTAACCCCAACTTCATGTGCTGAAGCAAGGAGCTTTCATAGATTGGCTTCCTTCTCTGGATGTTTTATTCATGGTTTCTATTCAATAGTTACACCCTTGTCGAGTTGACAACAAAGAATGAAGAGTTCAAGTGGTGAGAGAAAGTAAAGAGGAGTTTTGCTAAGGTGAAAGAGAGGTTGACCTCTACCCTAGTCTTGGCTCTACTGGACTTTAAGAAATTATTTGGCTCTATCAAGGTGAAAGAGCGATTGACCTATACCCTAGTCTTGGCTCTACCTAGTCTTAGCTTCCTTTAGGTGTTTTATTCATCAAAGCTGTGTTGATTCAAGAAGGTCAACTTATTGCATATTATAGTGAGAAGCTCAAAGGGGCACAGTTAAACTACTTTGTATATGACAAAGAACTCTTGGCATTAACTCAAGCTCTTCATGTATGGGAACACTATCTCCTACTAAAAGAATTTATCATATACACTGATCATGAATCCTTGAGATACTTGCAAAGCTAATTGAAGCTTTTTAAGTGCCAAGCCCAATGGTTGGAGTTCTTATAATGATTTAATTTTGTCATCAAATACAAGCAAAGTAAGGCCAAAGTGGTCGCTGACACCTTATTAAGCAGGTACATACTTTTAACTGAGTTGTAAACCAAACTTTTAAGGTTTGCAAGCATTAAGTAACAATATCCACATGGCCCCATTTTGGTCCCATATATAGATACTATGGAGAAGGGAGGATAGTAGACAAATATCATGTAGAGGATGGATATCTATTTTGAGGTAACAAGTTGTGTATCCTAACTTGTTTTGTGAGAGAGGTACTAATGAGAGAAGCTCATAGTAAAGGACTTTCTAGGCACTTTAGAGACCAAAGGATGTTTGAGCTATTGAATGTGAGGTTCTATTAGCCTAAGATGAGGTGAGATGTACACCGTACGGTTAAGAGTTATGTAACCTATAAGAAGGCGAAGAGCTAAGTTGAATAAGGGAGAACGATGCCTCTATTCCCCTTAATAAGACCATGGGTTGATCTGAGCATGGACTCTGTCCTTAGTTTGCCCTGAATTACTTGAGGCAAAGATTTAGTAATAGTCATCGTAAATAGATTCTGCAAGATGACACACTTTGTGCCTTGTATTAAGACTAATGATGCTTTAACTATTATTTCTTTCTTTTTGCAGAAATTTGTTTGCTTGCATGGAGTTCCGATGAGTGTGGTGTCAAATTGTGACTTGAAATTCCTAATTCATTTCTAGTGAACTCTTTGGTGTCAAATAGGAATGAAACTATTATTTAATACTTCTTACCATCTGTAATTCGACTGTTAGATAAAGGTCATCAACCATACCATAGGATCACTACTTTGGGCTGTAGTAGGAAAAAACTTAGCTGAGTGGGATGTATGCTTGCCTATGATAGAATTTTCTTATAACCAATCAGTATACACCACTACTAGACATGCACCATTTGAGGTCATCTATGGTTTCAACCCTAAACTACTTCTTGATCACACCTTGATGCCATCACCAAACCAAAAGGACCTAAAAGTAAAGACCAGAGCTTAGTCCTTCCAATAGATCTTCTAGAGAGTTGCCTAACATATTGATTGAGCTTCTAAAAAGTTGAGGGAGAAAGGAAAGGGAAAGAAGGCTAAGCAATTTCAACCTGGCGATCAAGTGTTGTACTTAAGTAAGGAAAGATTCCTCAATAAGAGGAAGAACAAACTATTCACTCAAGTTGATAGACCATTCAAGATACTCAAAATGATTAATAATAATGCTTATCTAGTAGAGCTATTAAATTCAATGTTATCAATCTTAGTCCTTACTAACCAGATGAAGAGCAAGGTGAGGACCAACTAGCTTTGACCCTAAATCTAATCAGCCGAAGGGGATGATAGGAATTAAACAACAAGACCCTTGACCCGAGCTTAAGCACAAGGGCTTAAGAACATAGTGAGGTGCATTCTCCTTCACCAATCTGCATAAGAGGACTCTAAGCTACTTCAATCTGTCAACCTACTACCATGGTTGAGTTGAACTCTTTTATGCTTAGTGCTTCTCTTTAGATACCAACCTGAGGAGCACCTAAGTAATAGCTTGACTCATCAATTCACCAGTTCAACCTACCTAACTCCAACCTACCTAAAGTATGTTTGAGTTGAATTCACCTTAGAAGAATCTTTAGATTAGGTTAGCATCTCAACTCGGTAACAGCCAGATTGATTGTACAATTTTGTTTATTTTGCTAAAAGCATTGCCACTAATTGCTAGCCATATATCCAAACAACTACGTGATGGAATCTACTGTACCAATCTTTTGCTCTCTCGATTTTTCATTTATACCCTTTTACATTCCTAGTACATTACTTCTTTTAGACAATACTCTTTTAACGTTTTCTATTTTTAGTAAGTTTCCCTAATATTTTGAGTATAAATACCCTTGTATTTTGTAGCCACAATACCATAATCATCCTTTGTCAGAATATACTTCATTTTCCTTTATGAGCATCCTCATGCTTGCTTAGCTTGTCTTACTCTTACCTTAACTCATAAGCAAGGCTAGATGGCGAATACCCTCATTGAGTTAACTTATGCATCATATTAAGTTGACTTGTAAGACCTCAATAGTTTCTTAGTGCATCATATCCTAGGAACTAATTATAGGTTTTGCTTATATATATGCATTCCATCTTCATTTTCGGACTTTCTATGAGTTTAGATCCATTCCTTAGATACAACCTACCTTATCCTTCCTTAGCGTAGCCTATGACATATCCAATTTATTTATGCTATAGATTGATTAAGTGCATTTGCTTGTTGCCAATTAAGTTTATGGCACGTTGTTGAGAAACAAAATTAGTAACCTAGTTAGGATATTAGTAAAAACATTAACTTCTAATTTTTTAACACTTTATAATAGTCCTTCTTATAGTTCTTTTGGTATTTTCTTTATTAGCACGCTTTTAACTAGTTAAGTGTGTAAATATTAACCTAAAAGTTACTTTGAGGGATAGATTCAACTATCAACCAAGTGACGTAAAACAATAGTGCTTCTTGGGAGGTAGCCTAAGTTTGGTTCATTTCAATTACATTCATCATTTTTATTAGTTTGTTTGTTTGTTTATTTTGGTATCTTAATCAAAGTTAATTCGAGTATCGAATTTTGAGACTAAAGTTTGTGTTCTCTTTACTTTAAATAGTTTATTACATGAAAAGTAGTTGTTGAATTTACTTATGCAATAGTAAAATTAAAGTTGTCATCCAATTGAAATGTTATTTTATTTGCTTTTGTGCTTCAATTCACTCTAATTTTGAGTTTTTCAAAAGAGATTTTAGGAATCGAGTTGTAGGAATCAACATTGCGTGAATTCAGAAGTTGAAGAAGAATATGACCATAGTCCATGCCCATAGACTGAGCCTGTACTCTCCTTGTAATTATTTTAGGAAGAATTTCAGCAAAATAAAAGGACAAAGGTCCATTGTCAGGATCACGCTCGTGGTCCTTGATTGCGGTCCTACTAGGTATGTGAAATTTATAAAAAAGCAAGGACTATGGCCAAAGTATATAACTGTAGACCTTGCTCGTGATCTCTTATGAGTTCAAAGATCATAGATTAAGCTTTCCCACTTCATTTTAACATACACATACTCTCTTTAAACCATTATTTTCTCTCATTCCTCTCTCTACACCCACATAAAATCTTCACAAAACTTCACGATTCGACCACTTACAAAACAAATCTAAGGTACATATATCGGCTTTATCTCTTTATTTTCTTAGATTTGTTGTTAGATTGTGTAAAATTTAATTTTTACTTAAGGTTTTAAGAGAGAACTTTTACATGTATGTGTAGAAATTTGTGTTTCTATGAGTGATTTAGAGTAGATAATGTAATGAAATATGTTATCTATTCATTATACATTCATTATCTACTAGAAATCTCATGAAAAATGCATGCTTTTTAATGATTGAATGTGAAGATGATTTTCCATGATAAAGGAAAGTGAAGGAATGAGTAAGAAAGTGAAAGATAAGGAGAGAAAGTGAAGGAAAGTGAAAAGAAGTGTTGGAAACCATGAGATTGATGATATTCATGCAATATGATGCTTCTAATTCATGTTGAAAATTTGATACTTGTGATTGAAATTCTTATGTAGTTAGAGAATTCCATGAATTATTAAACATTGACTAGAATTGTTGATATGGATTTATTTTAGCATATGTCTGTAATTCAAGATTGGAATTAGGAGATTAGCTATGAGCAATTGTGCAAGAACAATTTCTATGAATAAGTTTTTAATTAGCTGTATGTTGAATGTTAATGTTCATGACAATCATAATAATGAAAGATAGGAGTATTATTATCATTAACTTGTAATTTCATTGATCCATGAATTTAGAATTAGCAATTCAATACACAATATGTTGCTACTTAAAGGGTTTTTATTAAACAAAGCTTTAAGGATTTGTTTATTTAATGTTAATACTTATATTGATAAAGATTGTGCATGAATATAGGATTTAATCTTAAATCAATCTTATAAATGCATCAATCCATGATGTTAGCAAAATTAGCATTATACCATATATTCTCTTTATTAATTAAATCATTACTTGGGTTGCTTAGTTGAATAAACTAATAATGAATTAGGAATGACAATTGAGTTTAATTCTTGAATTAGCCAATGTTTATGTAACACGAATTGTTTCTTTTTATCAAAATTGAACTCTCTATTCTTTTTTTTTTTTTATTATAGATCATGACTAGGCAAAAGCATGTTAGGTGCAAAAACTCAAGCACCATCCCTACATACCCACTCTTAACATTCCATTACACTTGGTAACAGAAAAGATACTTCCATTTATCAGAGAAAGAGTTCAAGCAACCACATATTTGAATTGGAAGTACTTGCCTAAGCAAGCTACGATGCCAAGGTCAAGCAATTGGTAGAATTTGGAGGTTAAGATAGGTTGCTAACCATTAATGAGCCAATGTATAAGGAGCTGACACTAGAGGTGTGGTTAGTCTTTGACAACCTTGCTAATGGTAGACAAAATGCCATTTATTTTAGGTGTAGTGGCACTAAGGCAACCATATCATTTGTCAATTTAATTATACATATGGGTTTATATTTAATTGATTATGTGATGACTCAAGAATATATAGAATTGCCATGTAAGCTACCTTAAGGGGGTATATGAGTCCTTTGTTTGGTTGGATTTGATTGGTGGGAAAGGAGGAGATTATGACCCAAGAAGATCAAAAGCTTCTAACTTAACCAATCTTGCTTTTAGGTTAGTGTACTATATTTTAGCTAAAGGATTCATTGGTAGAAAGAATAGTAATGGAGTTGTCAATTAAAGAGATGATTTGTATTCATATAATATCAATAATTGGTGGGTGATTAATCTAGGAATCGAAATGGCTTGGTTCCTTAAGAGTCAGGCTACTAAAGGTCGATCTAAGTATATTTTTGTAGATCCCTTTGTCATTAAGTTAGTATGAAGCCTCCCTTACAATCAAGGTATGTGCTGCATGTGAGAGTTGGATCCCTTACTCCTCTAGCTTATGATACCATTAGATCCTTGAGACTTCCATGAGTACCTAAAGTTCCACCCCTTAAGCTAGTTAAGGGCTACTTCATCATTGTACCAACTGCAATTTGGTCAATCTTCTTCTTCAATGACTGGTGCTAGTAAGAAGTTCATGAGAAAAATAATAAAGAAACAAAGACTTCTAATGTATAAGGTTGATCATGTTATAGTCAGATAGGAGGCACTTTTTGCCTACTCAAGAATCTAGCCACTACCACCACCACCCATTTTAGCTCTTGATTTAGATGAGAGTTAGAAGGATAAGAGATTGAAGAGAAGGAGGAAGACTAAGATGAGGATCAAGAGAGAATTTTCTTTTACTTTTTACTTCTTAATTTACTCCATTTATTTATTTATTTTTATTTTAGATGATTGTAATGACTAACTTAATTACTATTGCTTTCTTTCTTAGATAACCATTCAACTTTTGAAGTTTTACAGGAAACTAATAATTTAGTACTTGAACAAGTAATTCTATCTATCGTGTTTTATAGTTTAACTTCTTTTTGTTTCCTAGCTAGTTCATTTTTTATGCAAAGAAAACCATGCATTTAGAAGGCTCGATGGAATTCGAACTCTAAACTTTAGTTTTTCTCAAGAATCAATGATAAAATCTTAGGAAGTCCTGGTTCCTTTTATTTTATTTCTTTTCTCTTCCACTTATATTTTTTATTTGCATTGTTATTATGTACATTGAGGACAATGTACAACTTAAGTGTAGAGGGAAATGATAGATTACGTATGTTAATATTTTAGATATTCACTTAAGCTTTTGAGAAATTTTCTTAAAAATCATAGAAACTTCCACCTTACCCATTGACATTTTTTTCTTGAATTTACCCAATCCTTTATAAATTTAGAATAATTTGCTAAATTTAAGTGATTAAATCTTCATGATTTAGAGTTCCCTATTACTTAAGCTTAGACTTAGAAATTTGGAATACTTTGCTAAATTTAAGTGACTAAATCTTCATGATTCAGAGTTCCTCATTACGTAAGCTTAGACTTAGACTCAAGATTATAATAGATATGGATAGGTTAAGAATTAGTTACTTTCATTTTTGAGCTTAATTCTAAAGGAAAGTTATCTATCATTCTTTTTCAAAAAATTTAGATTGGATGAATAAGTGAGATTTGTCCTTTGAAAGTTACTTGAAAAATCAAAGTAGTTAGAGGTATTAATATTAATATAAATAATTGCTAAAGATTGGTAAAGATTGATCTTGATCTCTCAAAAGAGTAAGATTCTTTCTCATTGCCAATTGTACAAAAATAAGAAAGACAAAAAAGTTAATCAAAGTTGTTAAAGATCAACTTCAGTCTCTTAAAAGAGTGAGGTGTCTTCCTACTAACAATTACCATAGTAATTAAATAGGCTAAATTTGTGAGAATCAACCTTAGTCTATCAAAGAGCAAGGAACTTTCCCAATGTTAATCAAGCATGAATAAAGAAAATTGATTTGAGTTTAAAATGCCTCCTAATAAAAATTGAAAAAGGTAGAAAGACAATCAAAGGATAAATTGTTGTCATATAAATCTAGTCTAGTTTTTCAAGTTAAAAATAATTAAAAAAGATTCCTCTCCTATTATGTTAAAGTAAGGAAATCTCTTTAACTTTTTCCTAATTGTTTTATGTTTGTTTTAGTTTCTAACTTAGTTTTGTTTAAATGATGTAGCTAACTTTGAGTTATTTAAATAGATCATTGAAATTCAATATTTATTAAGTTATTGTTGTCTAAGGGCTCTAAAGGCCTTATAAAGTTAAGGAAAAGGGTGATTCAGAAAATATTTTGCTATTCAAATTAAAGGGTACTTTTTTCTGAGAACTATTTATAGTCATCTTGTCCTTAAGATATTTTAACTTTGATTTTTATTATTTTGATTAAGGATAAGCAAAAACTTAAGTGTTAGGGCATTTGATAACATGAGTTTAGTATACGTTTTCCATGGTTATTTTGTGTTATTTTAGATATTAATATTGTCAATTTTATATTATTTTGAGCTCAATTCATTTAATTATTGTTGTTAAGGACTTTGAGAGGAATTTAGTGAATTTCAAAGATTTTTTATGAAGTTTTGAAGCTAAATTGGATAAAAACATTAAATAAGGATTGAAGCAAACAAATTGCGAACAAGAAAAGAAGTCTAGTAAAGACCATAACTAGGGACCATGGCCGTAGTCCCTACCTATATTACTTTGTCATACAATTTTCATCAATTTTGAAGATTTTCGATAATGTCCAAGTATACACCTATACTCCACAACATGTACTTTGTCAATAGACATGCTATGATGCTTGAAACTTTTATTTTTGTTAGGTTTTCTTTATAAACCTAAGTCTACTCCCTATATGTAGATGCTTAGGCTTAGGTTTGAAAAGAGAGCTCCCTTGAGAAGAGTTGTGAGCTAGAATTATATTAGGAGTCTTTCTATATTGTTCCTTCTTTTTTTTCAATTATGTTATTTCTTTGATTATTCTTAGTAAATTGTTATTGAACTTTAGTTCATATTACAACAACTTTTTATTCAATATATGATTTTGTTCTTTGAAGATCCTAATTAGACCAAATTTATTGTCACCAATTAGTATTTACCTAGGTTGCTAATTTGATATATAAGTTTGTTATAGAGACATGAGTTCTGCAATGAATAGACAAGTGTAATTAGAGAGAATTATGGCTAACTATAACGTTTAACAATTTCGTTTATCCGGATTCAGGTAACGATAGTACAACCAACCTAATAGTAGGATATAAGTTCTTAATGCAATCCTATAATGCTCTATTCAAAAGTGATTCGGGTAAAGTAGGTTTGACGATTAGGAAGAGCCTAGAGGCTTGAGCTAGTCAATCAGATTAGGCATTTCTATAGTCCAAGAATAAACAAGATTGAATTGTTACATGGAACTAAGTAGTAGATAACAACATTTTGCTAAGGATTATGGGCTAGTTCTTTTAATTGATTCATGCTTGTTTGTCAGTTTTAGTTTTAATAATTATTTTATCTTTCTTACTTTAATTATTGTCCATTATTCATCTTTCTTGTTTAATGACAATTATCCATATATTGTTACGTCAATTCATATTAGGGTAAATTGCTAGTAACTTAGGGTTATTACATATATAGTTCCTCATGTGATCGACACTTAAACTCACATCTGTTTTTTCCATATTATAACTTGACTAGTTCCACTTGCCTAACGCCGATCATACTACATGCTTCTAAATCCGAGTATGTTATCTTTTTATAAAGTTTACATGAAAGAAGGTTAGAGAAAGTGATTAAGACCTTATTTTTAAAAGAAGTCCCTTATGAATAAATTATGAACACTTATGAAAACTTTGGAATAAATTCCTAACATGTAGTTACGCTTAATTTAAGGCATAGTTTAGTGGTTTGGAGTTAGGGAAATGTTTTAGCTTACTGTTAGGTTTTTCTATTTTTGGAAGTTGACCAATATATATACACCATTCTTTCGAGAAATCGAGTGGTTTGTTAATGTTATGTGAACTAAAGTGAGTACTAAATTTTATGTGACCATTCCTTGACCAAAGCACAATGAATGCCTAAAAAGAAAAAAAAAAGAAGAAGAAAAGCGAAAAAAGAAAATGATTGGAATCAAGGAAAAATCATTACATACAAAAAATTATGATGCCATCACAAAAGAGAAATGAAGTTGAAAAAAAAAAAAGAAAGAATGTGGAAGAAAATAGAAATAGAAGAAAAAGTGAAAATCCAAGAAAATAATGAGCCAGACATGAAAGTTAATCCAAAAGTCGAGGAGGTGAAGTAAGGTGTAATTCAATGGTCACTCTTTTCTTTTAGCATTAGCATACATAAGAGACTAATAAAGGAGAAGTATATATGCGAGCCAACTAATTAAACACCAAGACTTCTCATTTAGTACGAAATGTTATTCTTGACTCTAAATTTCATAAGCTTAACCTAAATGAGATGTTATCTTTTCTAAAGATTGATTCTAAGATTAATTATACGGTATTTGATTTGTGAACATTTAATTTAGCATAAATGGAATAATATCAACATTACTTCTAAAGATTTTTTTTCTCTCTCTCTTTTTTTTTTTTTTCTGGCATTCCATAAGTACATGCAAACTTTGAGCTTTCAATGGTATCATGTACCTTTGACTATATATGAGCATAAAGGAAGTGTATTCTTGTGTTATCATCCTTTGAATGATTTAATTTCTTTTTAGCTTGCTTGAGGACGAGTAAGGTTCTAAAGTTGGGGGTGTGATCGCAACTCAAATTGCACAAATTTTCCTAACTTTAAAATCTGCATTTGTGTATAAATTTAGTAAAAACTAGTTAATTTTATATAAAATTGAATTTTATACACAAAATGGACCAAGTTGAGTAAAATTGATAAAAATGCATGGAAAATGATTGAATTTAAATGAATTTTATTGATTTTATATCTTATGTGCAGGTGCATAGGGATTACTATGATCTTAGTAGCATCTACCGTTCAATCAAGAAAGTTAAAATCAATGGAGTTAGGAAATTTGGCTTACCAATCAATCAATAGCCTTGTTACCAACCAATTAGTATGCCTTGAAGCATTAAGGTTACATTGATGAACCTAGCAATCATATCGAAAGAGAGGATGGTGTGATGAATAAAAAGTGTAGGGATGGAATCACTTACATCAAACAATCAATAGAAGGGATTAAGGTGAGTGTTTTTCTAACCTAAAACCTAATCACTAAACGTCATGTTTCATAAAACACAAGGATAACCTTAGCCCAATACCTATCTACCGATCAATTAACAAACCTTCTCACTGATTAATCGGTAGCTCAATTTTATAAATACTCACATTTGTAGTGAAAATAATAGCCACAATTAGGGATTTGCTAGGTTTTGGTTTGATTTTGCACATTCATTGCCTTGTTTATTGTTTCCTAACCTTGTTCATGTTATTTGGCACTTGTTTTTAAGATTTCATTATATATTTCTTAATATTTAAGTTAGATTAAGGAGTAATATCATCTTGTTTTCATTTACTCACTTATTCTTGTGTTGTTATCTTGTTGCCTTGTTCATTCATGGGGTATTTTGCAAAATTAATGAATGTTCTTACTATTACTTTTAATATCATGTGTGGCTAAGTTAGGTTTTGTAGGTTTGTGACAATGTAGAAGATGTAGCAGGTGGAATGTTGTAGTTATGATATGGGTTTGTTCTTTTAGTTGAGATTCTAATGTTTAATGCCCTTTTTTAACTTGTTGTGGTACTAGAATTTAATCCTTTTAATGGGTTTTCTTGTAACTATGAGACCTAGAGGATATTAGTTCTAGGAAATCCCTTAAGGATGAATGGACTTGAATGATTATGAGACAAATAGGAGATTAGTTACGTAATTTCCAACATGAGTCAATAAGTTTGTAAAGTATTAATAAATGTAACCTTACATCTATGAGACCAAGAGGAGATTAGGTGTAGCTTGTTGAATTTATGCTACTTTAGACAGTCTTAGAGAATTAAGATAGGTTATGAGACAAGAGGAGATTGACCTCTTACTTTCTAGAACTAGAGCACTTAATTTATGACAAAAATTAAGTGTTTAGCTAATCGTGTGGGAAAATGAGATTGAAAGAATATTTTTTGCTACATAGTTGAGTGAGATGCTTTACTTAGGATTAAGCTCAAGTGAATTCCATCAAAACCCTATTAGGTTCTCTCTTATTTAGTTTTGATGATAACAAAAAAGATTATTTGATTGTTGTATTGCAAGATGTGTTCTGTTGGTAATTTTGAAGAACTTTTTTAGAAAGATGTAGATCCTTTAATGGAAGGCTATACAAGAGAAAAATTAGAAGTTATAAGTATGTAGAAGTTGTAGTAGAACCACCAAGTGCCAAATAAAAAGTTAATATCATGTGTAAAACACTGGTAGAAGTAGAAGTAGAAGGTTTGGTTATGTTACAAAGCATGGACTGAATCATAGTAGAATCCTAGGTAGAAGCTTTGGAGAAGATTTGCTACAAGTCTAATGGAAGGATAAGTAAGAGATTTAAAATGATGTATAGCTAAGGAACTTGGTAGAGGCTCGAGTAGAAGCTTTAATTTAAAAAAGAAAAATAGAATGATTGTAGAGGCACTTGTATCTGAACAAGTCATCTTAATAGTTTATTGAAGTGGGGTGGGGGGTTTAGTACAAGCTTTAGAAAGGATTGAAGTCGCCAATGATGAATGAATTTCAAAAGGCTTAGCTCCATTGGTTTATTATACATGGGTAATATAATCAACCTATTCCACTTAAGTAGGAAAATATGTTTGTGGATCTATGCAAATCATAACTCAACAATCTATCATCTTAAAGGTTAAAGATTAAACTTAGATTTTTCGATGAGGACAATTCAACAAAACAAAAATTAGCCATTACAATTTTGAATCAAATTTAGATAAGGATGCAAGGATTTGCTGATGTTTCCAAGCTTATCTATTATCTATAATGTTCATCAATTTATCAGCAAAATATCAATTTTCGAACATTGGGGAAGAAGATATAAATAACCAAAGTGTTCAAACGAGTTAGACATACATGAATAATTTGAAAGAATATATAAAGAAAAACAACTATAATAAACATACCATACCGGACCATCACACCTCATGCCCTTGTTATGACCAATCATTATTTTACAATTAAGGAATGCCCTTTTTTTCTAGAAATTTTGAAATAAGTTATACTACAACATGTCAAATTGCTACAACTTGAGACGTATGATGGAACAAAAGATTGGAAGGATCACCTTTAATATTATCGTACTCTTGGTAAATTACATGGGTTAAGTGATATCGAAGCTTGTTAAGGATTTTTCCTTAACTTTGTGCAATGTTGCAAGTACATGGTTCAATTACTTAAAATTGAATACTATCACATATTTTGAGGACTTAGCAGAGGTGTTCTTGTAACACTTCCTTAAAAGGAAGCTTCTAGTTAAGAACTCATCAATCCTTAACACTATCAAACAAAGATTTGATGAATCTATTAGAGATTACTTAGCTTGGTTTATGGCTAAGATGGTTTAGATCCCAAAATTAGATATGAGTGTTGCCCTTAAATGCAATAATTGATGGGCTAAAGCTACATGGAGATTTCTTCAAATCTCTAAGTAAAAACAAGCTAAAGACGTTTGTTAAGTTAAAAGTCAAGGCCACCAGCTACATTCAACAAGAGGATAATATAAAGCTTTGCATAAGGCTAATGAAAGCAAAGGTGATCGAGAAAATTGTTAAGCCTAGTTTTTTCCCTCTTGGGTTTTTTTATAAATTAGTTCTTCTTTAAATCAATTAATATTAAACCCTACCCACTAAATACTAACCATTGACTAGGGTTTAAAGAAAATTATTATTTTTTTTTTATATCTTGAAAATTCTTTAGAGTTATCACCCAACTAGAGTAAAAAAAAAAGAGTTAAGTTATAACCAATTTGATAGATTGGTTATAACTTATCTACCAATCTAACAATAAAACCAATTTTTTGTTAAAACGATTTTTGAAAACCAAATATCTGGATTTAGGGGCTAATTTTTAAATCTTAAACGGGTATCACTTTTAATCTTTCTGAATTTAATTTTACCTTTCAATATACCTTTATAATGACATTTATTTATAAGTTATAATTGAAATTATTCCTATTTATAAAATATAAAAAATAAGGATTTAAAGAATTAACTAATGAAGGGGGAACACAATTTTTTTCATTTTTTAAGTCTCCTCATATGTATAGGTGCCTACGTACTCACTAATCAAGATTAGACTTTTGTTGTTCGTTTTTGAAAATATTTGTGGGTTGATTTATTTTAACTTTTTAAAAAAGGTTAAGTTTACGTTTTTACCTATTTTTTAGTTTATTTGAGGAAGTTATTTTAAAAGGTCCTAAACAGAGTTTATTTTTGGGAATTCTAAATAGGATCCTAATTTTCAAAAAGTCCATTTATTTTATTTATTTAAAAAAGCTAATTTTTTTAGGTGGTAAAATTTTATCCATTCATTTATTTACTTATTATTTATTTATTTTATTTTATCTATTTCTGAAAAAAAAAACACAAACAAAAATGGACTATTATTGTTTTCTTCTTTTTTTTTTCTTTTTTTTATTATTACACTTGTATGGAAAACAAAAACAATAGATAAATAAGTATGCAAATAAATGAATAAAAAAAATTGCATAAATCGAGTCGACTCAGGTCAACTCGAGGTCAGCTTGGGTTTGCTCGGTAGGCTTTGGTTGGCTTAGATGGACTCAGGGAGTCGAATTGGAGTGTTTAACTTAGGGCTTTTGGGTATGAAGAATCCAATGGTGGTGATGGTTTTCGATGAAAACCACTGTGAAGGAGGCTATCCTAGACAGAGAGAGGAGCCATGCTAGAGAGAGAAAGTGTAGTATATGTGCACCTTAGAGTGATTTTTATGCTTGTGTTTGTTGAGAGTAAAGAGCAAAGCTCTATTTATACTGTGAGTATAAGGCTTATGCTAGGAAAGTTGGGAAAAATGAATTAATTCGTTGAAATTCATTAATGAGTTTTAACCCGAAAAATGAAATTTTTCCCATTTTTGAGCTTGATTTTAATTGCATAGATGATTGAATTTGGATGGATTTTTGGATGAATTCAAAAGCAGACCATAGGTATTACACAATTTCATCGTTAATTTAGTGAAATCGTATAGTAAAATTGATAAAAAAAAATGGCCTTAAACAAAGCATATAGGGAAGGAATGAAAATTGGAAATCTGGAGCTTAAACTGCAAAGAAGGAGGAAGGGGGTATAGGCCACGTACTATGCACAATCTAAAAATTAATAGGGGCACACTAGATGCACCCCTGTTCCCCAATTAGGGCTTTTCCCTATTTCAAATTTTGCGAACCAATTTTTGGTTCACATCGCATGTTTTTTTTTTTGGAATTATTCTTATTGTTATTTATTATTATAATATTCAATTACCTATTAACTAAGTCCTATCTTATCATTTTTTTCCTAAAAAAAAATAAACTTTATACCTAGCGAGATTCAAACCTAAGTCCTTAAGCTTAATGTAAATGCTAATCCAAATGCTTATTCATTAGGCCATTGGCTTATGCCTTATCCATATGTGTAATTAAATTGTACATATAAACTAGATCAGTTTGGGTTAAATTCAAATTTAGGCCTAAGCCCAACTATCCTTATTATTTTTTATTAAAACTCTACTCCTTTCTAAATTTCATAAATCCTCTATTTTTCTATTTTCTTAATTTTTTAGCTTTCTTAATTTTCTACTTTTCTTTTTTGTATTTTTCTAAATTTCTCATTTTTTGGGTTTTTTCTTATTTTTCTAATTCTTTTATATATTTTTCCTAAATTAGGACCCTTTATACTAAAATAAATAAAAAAGGGGGCAAAAATGAGGTATTTACAAAAATGATAAAAACAAGAAAAGCATGAAGGATAGACTTAGTGGATGTGACGACCAGTTCTTGGAAGGTGGTAGTGGTGAAAGGAAGCGGTCACGTATTCTAACCTATTTTGTTTACACTCCCCCTTAACTAGCCAATATTCGACATATTGATGGAAATACGGAATTAGAAGGTATTGCAATGGACTAAGCATGTGAAAGGAGACCTATCATGTAGAAATTTGAATAAATATTGTGATTTTTTTTTTGGCCAAAAATATTATGATTTTCACTACAATAGAGGCTACAACACCAATGAATGTATACAGCTAAAAAATGCCATTGTGAATTGAATCTAGCGAGGATATTTGAGCAAATTCTTAGCTTATGATGTCTAAAATATTGAATGGCCAACCTAAAGACAAAGAGATGAGCGAGATAATGATGATTGGCCTCCTTAGGTAAAAGGGAGGTAGTAGAAGGAACTAATAATAATAGGGCCCTAAATGGCGTTATAAACAAAAGTGTTGGTAGAACCTTTAGTTTTGGTCGATCTTGCTCCTTGAGCATGACTAACACCATACATTATGTTTATAATGTATAGGGAAAGAAGTTGGAGGTCAACAATTTGATCTCTTTTACAGATAATGATTTCAAAGGCATATAATGGCCTCATGATGATGCACTGGTAATCAGTGCAACAGTTGCCAACTACGAGGTCAAGAAAATTTTAGTTGACACTGGAAGTTTAAAGGTGTTATCTTTCATCATGCCTTCAACCAAATGAAGCCAAAGATTAAAGCACAATCAAGATCTTATGATTATGATCTATATGCTTTCAACAACTAACTTGTACAAGTAGTTAGAGTAATTTCTCTTCCAATCTAGATTAAAGATGATGAGAACGTAGCAAAGGACAAAGTGGATTTCCTTATTGTTAAATGCTGGTCCCCCTACAATATGATATTGGGCTGACCATGCTAGCACTTGTTTGGCATGGTCCCATCAATAGCACATTTGAAGGAAAAATTCCCTACTTCTATTGGAGTTACAATGTGTAAGGGAGACAAACAACTACTCAAATCATTATATTTATGGGCTCTTAAGAGCAAAGAAGTTTTCCATATCATGGTAAATCCAAAGAGAAAGTATGGTAGTGTAGGAAGTGCCAAAGAGGTTAAGGACGTTTACCTTACAGATGACCTAAATAAAACAACCAAGATAAAGAAACCATCACTGATGAAGATTCGAGAGCACTTAATCAAGTTCCTTTAGGATTTCACCGATGTCTTTTTCTTGGACTCCCTTTGATATGTCTAGCATCCTAGGAGAAGTTATGACACACAAATTGTAGATAAATCCTAATGCGAAGTTATTTAACAAAAGAAGAGGCATTTTTCCCCTGACCAACAAGTGGTAATTGAAGAAGAAGTTCAAAAACTATTGAAATCAAGGTTTGTAAGGGAAGAGCCTTATCTAAAGTGGCTAGCTAATTGTACGCTAGTCAAGAAGCCAAACAGCTAGTGGCATATGTGCATAGAATTCACTAACTTGAATAAGGATTGCCTTAGGGATTGTTTTCCCTTGTTGAGGATTAATCAGATGGTTTACTCAACTACTAGGCATGCCTTACTTTCTTTTATGGATGCATTTTCTAGCTATAATCAAATCAGAATGGAGAAAGAAGATGAAGTACACATGTCATTTGTTATGAACTTTAGAACATATTGCTCTATGGTAATTCCCTTTAAGCTAAAGCAAACCAATGTAACCTGCTAGAGACTTGTAACAAAAATGTTTAAGCCCTAAATCCATCACATTGTTGAAGTGAATGTTAATGATATGATAGTCCAGAGTAAAGAAGAGGGTTTGCACCTTACCAACCTAAATGAGACGTTGGACACATTGCAGAGGTATAAGGTGAAACCGAATCCTTAGAAATGTGTTTTTAGGGCTACCTTAAGAAAATTCTCAAGCTACATGGTGACCCAACGGGGCATTAAAGTAAACATGAAAAAGATCGATGCAATAAGAAATATGAATTCCCTAAGTGCCATTAAGGAGGTTTAAGAATTAATAAGATAGATTACTACCCTAAATAGATTAATTTCAAAAAGCATAGATAGATGTATAGAGTGTTTTAAGATTTTGAAGAACCCTAGAGAGTTTCAATAAATTGATGAATGTGAGGTTGCATTTAATTAATTGAAGGATTTCTTAGTGTTACCAATAGTACTTTTGAAGCTTATACTCAATGAAGTTTTTTTCTTATATCTCTCTATTAGTAGCCAAACTCTTTATTCTATCCTTGTTTGTATAGAAGGAATAAAGCACAGGCTAATCTATAATGTAAGCCATGTCTTGCAAGGCTAAGAGCAAAGACACATGAAGATCGAAAAGTTTGTCTTGGCCATGGTGATTTCAATAAGGATGCTAAAGCCATACTTTGAAGCTCACCAAATCATAGTTCTTACTAACCAAACATTACAATAAGCCTTGCAATGACTAGATACCTTAGGATGGATGATGAAGTATCCCCTTAAATTGAGTGCCTGTGGTGTGTAATATAGACCCAAATTGTCACTAAAGGCCTAAGCTTTAGCAGATTTTATGGATAAATTTACTGGAGAGGATAGTACTAAGATGTCCGAGAAGACTATTTGGAACTTGCACACAGATGGCTCCTCTACAAGAAAAGGAAGTAGAGTAAGCCTTGTCTTATGAGGACCACACAGCATAAGGATACAATATGCAATGAAGTTTGGATACTTGGCAAGTAATAACGAAGCTAAGTATCAAGCCTTATTTATTGGACTAAAGTTGGTAAAGGAAGTTAGAGTTAAGAAAATTAAGGCCTTTTTGGGTTCGCAGTTGATTATGAGCCAAGTAAGACTATGTGATAAAAGAGGAGGTAATAAACAAGTACCTGGTTGTTGTATGAACACTCATGGAGCAATTTCAGTGCTTCACAATTGTAAAGATTTCTAAAGCTTGGAATATCATTGTAGACAAATTGTCAAAGTTGGCCAGTATGTTGCTTCCTAATTTGAATGACAAACTCTTAATTGAATACCTTTCAAGCAAGAGTTTGCAAGTGGTGGGATAATGCTATGAGGTGTATCCTTGCCTAAAAGAGAAATCATAGATGGACCTAATCACTGATTGTTTGAAAGATGGGGTCCTTCTTATAGATAAGAAAGAATATTGGAAGCTAGTATACCAGGCTGCGAACTATACCTTGATTGAGGACAATCTATATAAACATAGCTTTGCTTATCCCTATCTCTTTTTCCTTGCATCGAAGGATACACAAGTTCACTTTAATTTACTTGTAGCAGTGGACAAAAACCATGTGAAGGCTCAAACTTTATATATTTGAGCATTATGGCTTGGCTATTATTGGCTGATCATGAAAGAGAATGCTAAGAATGTAGTACAACAATGCCTACAATGTTAGAGGCATGAAGTTTTGAGCCATGTAGCCTCTAGTGATTTATACAATTTGACTAGCCTCTAGCCTTTTACCCAATGGGGAATGAATATATATGGGCCTTTTCCAAAGGCTATTGAGCAATGGTAATTCATAATTGTTGCTGTAGATTATTTTACCAAATGAGTAGAAGCCAAGGAAATAGCAAAAATTACTAAGCAGAAGGTCAAGCCATTCGTATCTAACTTTATCCTCTTAAGATTTGTAGTCCCTACATGATAATCACTGACAATAGTCCATAGTTTGACAATGATAAGTTTTGAGCTTTCTATGAAAAGCATAGTAGTCGACTGAATTATACTATAGTAGCTCATTCCCAAACCAACATGTTGTTTGTGAATTTTGGGAGTTAGGGATATCCTCCAAAGATAAGAAAAATGCTTGGTATTAGGGCCAGTCTAGTATGGCCACTTCGATGCTTAAGTTAATAAGTAGGAATGGGAAAAGTAAAGTTCAGTGGTTAGGATTTATCAGATGTCTCTTATAGGGGTTTTCTCCCATATTTATAGGAGATTGTCATGTCTAAAGGAGCAGTTATCGGAATAACTGTCAAGACACATAAAAGCTTCTTCATTAGATACCTTTCTTGAAATGTAGGGAGAGTAGGCAGTTATGTGATTATAATCATGCTTGTGATAATTGCTTATGCCATTAACTTGAATTCAAATCAACGACGGATCTATGTCAGTCAACATAGTGTTGAGAATGTCGATTACTTGGTGAAGTGCCAAGAATATAGATTGCATAGCTTGCCAACAGTTGAATGGATGAGTAAGATAAGTCGATGAAAACTAACTATTAACATTTGCCTCTCAACTCCCATGTTCGAGAATTCAACAAAGGGAGTAATACATAATGCTCTAGAGGCCAAATGGGGAGCAGTTCTTTAGATGTCAAAGGAGATAAGAAGCAAGATGGTTTGCATCCTAATAAAAAAGTTAGGTCTTTCAAATTCCCTGTTGTTCATGAAACCAAAAAGTAAGTGGTATGACACCTGTTGCCTTTGTCATTATTACACCGTAAGCTTAATAATTGCTAGGAAGTTGTTAACCATCGAATTTCTATCACAAAACACGTGTCAACAATCTGCGCCACTATCAAATTAGTTCATCATTACTGTTAGAAACAAATTTGTAGTTGTGGGGATAAATTGTTTGTATTTAAAGGACTCTTTAAAATTAGAATTTATTACTGTTCAAAAGAATTTTCTTGCTTTCTTGTCTTCACTCTCAAGTTCAACTTCTGTGATACCACTCTTCATAACAATTTAGGTATGGTTTGCAACGTCATCCGTCGACTTGTCCTCTCTAATTCTGAACTAATGGAAATTGAGGCCACTTCTCCCCCTAAATAAGGAACAAAGTGGCATGTTCTTTCGATAGCTCTAGTGATAGTATCAAGGAAAGGTAGGATAAAACTCACTCAGATAAATACTCTTATTGTGGATAATTATCTCGAGGACAAAGAAGGGAGAACCTCGGAGAGATATTTGTATAATAGCATAATATACTTTTGCAACTCTCTAGATAGAGTTACCAATTCTACCAATAGAGTTCTTGTCACAAAATACAATGAGTACTAGCAAGATCTTCTTGGAACGTAGAATCTAAAGAGGTAGAGAGAAGAGGAGAGGGTATGTTTCCTAAAGGAGTGTGAATTCCATATATACTTGAAATATTTCGATTTTGGGTTACGCTTCCCTCTCTCGACTTTTATGAAGGTCTTCTTTAACTACTTTAGAGTTGTGCCGAGTATGTTCTCATCCAACACAAATCGGCTTCTATTGACTTTTGAAATAGTTTGTGAAGAAGTTGAAGTCAAGGTTATTCCTCAACTATTTTGGTTTTTCTTTACGTTTAGGAGGTAGCCTTATAGGTTGTACTTTGCTACTATAAGGCATAGGCGTAAGTATATGAATGAGTTAGAGTCTAAGATCCATAAGTAGCATGACAAATTCATATCGATAGTGTTTAATGAGGAATTACACTTTTAGACTCAATGGACTGAGCCAACTTGCACAAAAGCTATGGATCTAATGTGGAATAATGTAGTACCGATGAAGAAAATTCAAGAAAGGAGGAAGAACAAAATGTTCTTCTAGGACACCGAGAGAATTATGCGGCATTATGAAAGCAAAGAGCTAATCTTTTCTAAAAAAGAAGGTATGCCAATGAGTTACCACTGTGTCGAGTATTGCTATAAGAGGAAAGCTATACTTACGAGTTGGGAGAAGAATTGTCACCTTTGAGCCTTGTTCAGTATAGAGAATGTAATTTTATTCTTTTCCCATGTTAATATTAACTTGTTTGCTCATGTTGTAGATTGGGTGCTAGTGAGGTAAATCCTGCCATGCTATTAGCCTAGGCTAAGGCCTAAAAATCAAAAGTGGACAAGAGGGAAGCTACAATAGCTACTGCTACTTGGCCTACTGCTGTAAAGAAAACAGGAAAAGATGACACATCGAAGTAAGCGGCAATATAGAAGAAGACCTCGCTACCATCTAACAAGTGAAAGGAATGCAAGAGAACCGTATCAACCAAGGTTCCTCATCCTGTAGAGCCTTTAATAGAAAGTATTTAACCTTTTGTCAAGCCAAGAAACGTAGGTTGAGAGAGCCAACTCAGTAAGGAGGCCAATAATGCCACTATTGTGGAGGGGTCATTGTTAGTTTTAAAGGTAGTGCCTAGTGTTGATAAGAGACCAGGAAAGGAACTTGCCAACCAACCACTTGCTAAAAGGTCCAAGGTTTTAGATGAGAGGACGAAGAAGGCAATTTGGTTTAAAGCTCTTGGCATTAACAACACCAAATTTGTCCCTAATAAGGAGGCCAGTGAGTACTTTTTCCCATACTGGAGCTAAAATATCATGGATATCAACTCGGCCTTGGGCGATAGGATAAAATCTTTGGCAAGGACAAAGAGATTGCCAATAGGGATGTCGACAAGGTCAACCGTTGCAATAAGGCCCATATCGCACGACCAAATTAAATGATGTGAGTGTTTGTATCCATCTTTCTAACTGTTGAATTTAATCAATTGCTAATATTCCTCTTTATTTTTCAGATAAGTAGCTACATTTTGATGGCTTTAAATGAGGTCGATAATCAAACTAAGAAGGTAAGATCCATAGTAGTCTTTATGTATTTTATTGAGTCATTTTTTATACTTATCATATTAAATGAAATTGTTGTAGAAAATTGGGGATGCCAATAATGCATCCAAAGCCCAGATTGCTGCTGTTGAGAATGTAAGGATAAGAGTCAAGATGGAGGCAAGAAAGCTCTAAGAAGACCTTACAGCTAAAAAGTTGACACATACTCTTGTTACCGATGAAGTCTTCAGCTTGAAGGCAAAAATGGAATAGCAGTATAAGGAGTTTAAAGGCCTAAAGGAAGAGCTGCAAAAGAAGATGGAAGAGTGTTGGGGCTTAGGCTGAACTCTTTATATGATGAGTGATGAGGAAGCTAAGCTTAGAATGCAAATTAAAGAGTTAAAGACCAACAACTCGAACATATAGAGTCGTGTTATTGAATTGGAGGAGACTATAAGGAGAAGACCATCAGTTGAAGAGGCTCTCAATATAGTTACTCCTAGTCAGTAGTACGAGAGACTTCTAAGGAAGAAATTTTTGGAGGGAGTCTAAGCAGCAAAAGAGGAGGTCTTGAAGCTTTATCCTAATTATGATCTCTCCTACCTTGACTTTACCGACGTCGACGATAAAGTCAACAATGTCGATGAAGATGATGATGATTAGGCAGGTGCTGAGATTGCTAATAAGGGTAATAACGAAGCTTAAGTCAATAATCTAAGGGAAGACGAGGAACGTCTATCAAAAGAAATCCCCATAATGTAGAAAGTGAAACCTACAGGCTCCAAGACCCTAAGTGCTGAGAAAGAAGCATGCTTAGAGAAAGCCTTAGCTTCTGAACCAAAAATTACTTTTGCTGATTCCGAGAGTAAGCCATAGGATTTTCTTTGTATTATTTGTACATTGCATTTTCTCATGTAACTGCTAAGAGAAATTTCTTTCATGTAATAGGTTGAGTATTTGTAACTTCATTATTGAATGAAATACTTTTCATATATACTGTTTCAGTTAAGTTTTATTTCATGCACCACATTTTCTCGGCATGTGTAATGTACGTGTTTTATTTCACATGTTCTTATTTGATGGCATGTTTTATTTCATAAATTAAGTATTTCTCGACATATTTTATGTTGTACGCCTAATTGTTTCTTGACATGTTTTATTCCACACGCCTTATTTATGCATCTTTACAAATATTGTCTGTTAGCCGTTTGAGGCATGGATTAGCTGCATTATTTAGCTGTAAGAATAATTTACACAGTTCATGAACCACGATAGGCTTGAACTTTGGTCAGTTCCTTTACCGTGCAGTCGAGAACTCATTAATTCGGCAATCATAACAAGAAAAAGAAACATAATGAGACTTCAAGCATAATTCTCATAAAAAGAAAATACTAGTCTTATAAGCAAGTTGGCTATTGCCAAACAAGTGGAGACGAAAATCATCCAACAAATCAATTAAAATATAATTTCAAATTCTTGGCATTCCATGCTTTAGGGATGATAGAACCATCCAACCTTTCTAGTCGATGGGTCCCTTCGCCAATGACTTTCTGAATCTTAATAGGATCCTCACAATTCGTGCTGAGCTTTCCTTAACTCACTTATACACCAGTAGCTTCCATCTTTCAATAAACTAGATCTCTAGGTTGAAAAACCTTAGGCTTCACTTTCTAATTGTAATACCTTGCCGCTCTATGTTGGTATGACGTAACCCTAGCTCTTGTAATATCTCGGATTTCATCAATAGTGTCCAAATTTGTTATTAATCCAACTTAATTAGCCATAACGTTGAAATTCTATGCCCGTCGATTACGTAAATCTAACTCAATTAGCAATACGGCTATTGTACCATATGTTAATCAGAAAGGCATCTCCCAGTCATAGTTCTATGGTGGTTTGGTACCTCAATAAAACATTCAATAGTTCATTAGCCCATTTCCCTCTAAATTGATCGACTTTCCTTCTTTGGCCATACAAAATGATCTTGTTTATGGCTACAAGTTATCCATTCATCTAAGGGTGTGTGATAGATGTATAGTTTATGTAAGTGCCATACTTCTTGCAAAATGCTAGAACTTATTGTTGTCAAATTGCAGGCCATTATCCATGATTATGATGTGAAGAACTTCGAATCTTGATATGATGGAACTAAAAATGAATGCATCCACTTTCTACTTAGTAATATTCACTACTACCTCAACCTCTTCCCATTTGGTAAAATAATCCATGGCAACAATGACGAATTGTTGCTGGGCGGTAGACTTCAGAAAGAGTCTGAGAATATCTAGTCCCCATTAGGTGAAGGGCCAAGGGCTAGTTAGGCTAGATAACTTAGTTGTAGGTGAATGACTCGATGACTCATGCTTTTGGCACTAAGGATAGTGCTAGACAACTTCTTTTGCATGTTCTCTCATAGTCGGCCAATAATAGCCAAGTTGTAATGCTTGAACATATAGTGTTTGTGCTTTTATGTAGTTACTACATACACTACAATGCAGCTCGAATAACACACTTTAGGCGTCTCTCGGAGGAAGGCACCAAAGATAGGGTTGTGATATGTCGCGTTTATACAATTGACCATTAATTAGAGTATAATTCGTAGCTTGGTAAGCTACGAAAGAGTATTGTCTGTCAAATAATCCACTAGGGACCCACTCAACATTCTTCTCTTGAGTAAGGAGCCAACTCATAGCTTTACGAAAGAGTGGATAAACTTGTCTATGGAAGAAACTTAACAAAAAGTTTGTTGCTCAATTCAGGGAATGCAATACTAGCTAATTTTGATAAGTTGTCGGCTACGATATTCTTGCTTCTTGAAATTTTGTAGATGGAGAAAGATCAAAATTCTTCTACAAGCATTCATACCCCAATTATTACTTGCTCATTACTTCTCCCCTTGCCACGTAACTTCTCGTGACTTGATTCACCACCATTTGCCAATTAAAGAACACTTTGAGTTTCTCAGTGCCAATTTCTTTTGCTAGTTTTAGCTTGGCAATCAGAACTTCATACTCCACTTCATTGTTGCTGGCTGGGAATCTGAATTTTAGAACATAATGAACTTTGACATTATGGGGCCCTTGATGAACTAGGCCTATACTACTTCCTTCTCGCATTGACGAACCATCCACATAAAGGAACTAGATAGGTTTCTCGGTAAGCTCCATACAATCTTCCTCATAAGTAAATTCGGCTACAAAATTTGCTAGGACTTGAGCTTTTAGTCCCATTTTGGGTTTATATTATACACCATAGGCACTTAGGTCTAGGGCATATTTCGTCATCCTCCTAAAGGAGTCAGGTCATTGTAATACTACTGCAATGGTTAATCAGTGAGCACTACAATTTGGTAAGCCTCAAAATACGGCTTCAACTTCCTTACTAAGAGAACTACTGTTAAAACAAATTTTTTTATTTTCATGTATCAAAGCTCTAGCCTTTGCAAAACATGATTTACGTAATAAATGGGTCGGTACTCTTTACTATCAATTCAAACCAATATAGAAGAAAGAGCTCAGTAGCTAACCAATAGATATAAATATAAATTCTTTACTGAAATAGGTGTCGAGAGTATTAGTAGTGACGTAAGGAATTCTTTGAGATCATTGAAAGCTCTCCTATAATCATTGGACCATTTGAATTCATTTGTATTCTTTAAGATTTTAAAGAATTCCATGCACCTATCTATACTTCTCGATACAAATTTGTTGAGGGAAGTTATTCGCCTGATGAGTTCCAATGCTTCCTTGACTGTGTAAGGGGCTCAATCTTTCTTAGGTTGGCCTCAATGTCTCGTTGAGTAACCGTGTATGCTAAAAATTTTCCTGATGTTGCACCAAAGACGCATTTCTATAGGTTGAGTTTCATGTTGTATCTCTTTAATGTAGCAAATGTCTCCTCAAGGTCAGCAAGATGCCGATCTTCCTTCACACTCTTCATAATCATATCATCGACATATACTTCGATGTTTCTATGAATCTGGGGTTCGAACATCTTGGAAACAAGTCTCTGGTATGTTACATCGGCGTTCTTTAACCTAAAAGGCATCAACATATAATAATATGTTTCAAAATTGGTAACAAAAAATGTATGGACTTCATTCTCTTTGTCCATCTTGATTTGGTTGTAACTAGAGAAAGCATCCACAAAAGAAAGTAGCGTGTGTCTAGCGGTTGCATTTACCATTTAATCAATTTTTGGTAGTGGGAAACAATCCTTGGGACAGGTCTTGTTGAAATCCGTGCAGTCTATGTACATTCGCCACTTGCTGTTAGACTTCTTGACTAGCAAGCAATTGGTTAGTTAAGTCGAATATGGCTGTTCCCAAATAAATCCTGCCTTTAATAACTTCTGGACTTCTTCCTCTATTGCTGCTTGTCTCTCTTGTGTAAAATACCTTTTCTTTTGTTAGACCACCTTCACATTTAGATCAATCTAGATCTTGTATACTATAACTTCTCTCGGGATACCCAACATACCTGAAGGAGACTATGCAAACACATCAGCATTGGCTTACTATAAGTTAATTGAACTTTGCCGAATATCTACTGACAAAGGTTTCCCAATCTTTATTGTTTTCCTAGGGTCATCCCCTAATAAAATTTCCTCAATATCACTCTCTATATTCTCTATGCTAACCGATTTGGCTTCGGGATAGGTTTCTACCTGAAATACCTCTTCTTGTCTTATAGTCCTTAGATATAAGGACCTCACCAATTGCTAATCCCCATTGCATATGCCAACTCCCGTACGAGTAGGGAACTTAGCTTTCAGATGTGATGTTAAAGGGACAATACCGAATAGATGCTGATACAACCATCCCATTATCATATTGTATGGGAACCAACATTTGACGACGAGGAAGTCCACTTTATTCTTTATGACATGCCCATCATTGCCATTCTATATCGGTGAAGAAATTACTCTGGTTACTTAGACTGGTTGGTAGTTGAATGCATATAGATCATACTTATAAGATCTTAGCTACACTTTAATCTTAGGTCTCATCTAGTCGAACACATACTGAAAAATGATATTAGCTGAACTTCCTGTGTCAACAAGAATCTTCTTGACTTCGAAGTTGTCGACTCTTGCATTGATAACTAATGTATCATAATGTGGTCATTGGATGCCTTCAAAATCATCCTCCATAAAAGAAATTGTTTTGTTGATCCTAACCTTCTCGCCTTGAATGTTATGTATGTAATTTTTGGCATTCAACAAGCTCGAAGTGCTTGATTGGCCGATAATAGGTCTACTGACAATGGTGTTGATCACTCTATTGGGATTCGCATCTCTTGCATCTATTTCGGCTATAGTTAGTAGAGTGTCATTCTCCTATTCCTCATGTCTCCTCTAGGACGGTCTCTTGATATTTCGGCAAATGCTTATGTTAAATGGCATCTTCAATCGCATTCTTCAACTATATGCACTCATTTGTGTTGTCACATATGTTGTGGTGGAAGTCATAGTACTTATCGGAATTTCTCCATGAGGGATTTCCCATCATTCCTTCTAGCCATTATAGAACACCTCTCTACCTACGTACCTCCATCAGTATGTCCGAAATTAGACGATTGACTGGTGTGTGGGATGAAAATGTTGGAATCTTTAGTCTCTTTTTCTTGACATTCGAAATTTGATCATCATTTGAGCTGAGTCTATCCTTCATACTTTTTCTCTTGTCATTTTTCCTATCTCCTCTATGCTGGTTAGCCTCTCACCGAGCCTTTATGTTATCTTCTTAATAGATGTATGAGGTGGCTTTAGCCTTAAACTTAGTGAAAGTTTTCAACTTGTTCTTTGTAAGAAACTTGAGAAAGTCTCCATGGGGCTTAACTCCATTGATTATGGCATTGAGAGCTACACTCATATCCAATTCTGGAATTTCAATCAACTTGGCCACAAAACTAGTTAGGTAGTCTTTGATTGACTCATATGATTTTTGGTTGATTGTGTTAAGGATTAAAGAATCCTTAACAGGAAGTTTACTTGTAAGGAAGTGTTAAAGAAGCACTTCTTCTAATTCATCAAAACAAGAAATGGTGTTTGGTTTCAAGTGTTTGAACCATATATTAGCTGCATTCCTCAAAGTTAAGTGGAAAACTTAATAAGCCACTACATTACTCAAACCATGCAACTTGGCCAACATATGTTAGTACTTCAGGTGGTCTTCGAGATCCTTTGTTCCATCATAAGTTTTAAACTATGGTAGCTTGATGTGTCGTGGTATCACTTCCTCGAAAACATTTGGAATAAAGGGAATTTTTTTGTTTGGAATTACTTGCTTATTGCAGTAGGGGTGCTAACATATGAAGGACCCGTATGGTGCATCTGCTGTGACTACTTGCCTTTGTCATATTCTTTGAAAGCAGGAACTAAAGGTCCCATTATATCCTTGGCTTGCTTTTTCAGCATCATGATCGCCATGGTCTTTGTTCTAATTTGGATGAATAATATTATGGAGGAGGTTAAGGATTTGTTCATGTTTTTTGTTCAACTCTGAGTTTTCCTTAGCTAAATCGAGGCAAAGTTACTCGAGTCTAGCTTGTCATTGCTCATCAGTATGCCGACTCCCCCTTTTAAGGTGTTCGACAAGTGGAATTAATCAATTAGACCATCTTATACAGCTTAAAGCAGAGAGTTGACCAAGCAAAAGGGAAGTGAGCTAACGAACTCCCTAACATTTTATGGGGATACAGGACCATCCATAGAACTTCAATAGAGGAAACTCCTTTCAAGTTAGCTCTTAGGTGAGATGCTATCTTACCAATTTAATTAGAGCTACCTAATTTGCATACATAGAATCTTGATGTTATGGCTAATTAGATTAGCCTAAGAGCCAATTTAAATACCATATAAGAGATACAAGATATTGCAAGAGTGAAGGTTGCCACTTACTAGCATAGGGAGGTAAGGTATTACAATCAAAAGGTCAAATACAAGATATTTTGACTAAGAGACCTAGTTTGCAGGAAGATGGAAGCAATAAGCGCATGAGATAATCAAAGGAAACTTAGCACAAAGTAGGAGGATTCAATAAGGGTTTAGGAAGTTAGAGGAAATAGGGCCTATAAACTAAAAAGGTTGGAGGGATAAGTTATCCCTCAACATGGAATGTTGAGAATCTTAAGGTGTACTTGAAGTAGTTGTTATTTGTTATTCAAGACTGTAGTGTATTTTCGTTCAATGTTTGTTTAAAAACTATGTCAGGTAGTAACCTAGTTTCTATTAATGTGAAGTGTTTGTTTCTTAATCCATTATATGGATCTCTATTTATAATTTTATTAACTACTAATATAACCATGATTAATAGATGATAGAGTTTAAGCCTACATGGTAAATGAGCTATTACTTATAAAGTTCTGACCTATGATGGTTAATGTGTTTAATTGTAAGTAGCTAATAAACCTAAATATTTTGAAATAGAGTTCTAACCTAATATAGCTAATGAACTCAAATTACCCCCAATAGGTATTAATTTTGTTTAACTAGTGAACTTTAACATTCAAAATAAGTTGGGATCTTAGACGATTAGCAAACTTCGCTTATCTATATCAACGGATAAATAGGTGAGTAAAATGAGTGTGAGCTAAAACATGCAACAAAATTAAAATTTGTAAAATATCAATAGAAGTTAAAGTCTCATTACAACAACCAAAAAGTTAGCATCCCAACCTAATCAAATGTAAAAGCAAGTTCAAAGAAAGTTAATCAAATTGCAGGTTAGTAATATGTCCTTCAATAGTTTGGCAAAACTAGGGTCTTGCTTGGCTACATTTTCTTTAATATTGATGGAGTTAGGATCTTTATAGGCTCTAGTTGTTTCGGTTGGAACACTAGAAGCCTCTTTTCAAACATAAGTGGTGTCTTTTGTAGAAGGTTCTTCAACAGGTGTAAAGGTTTCAGCATTGGCCAATTGGTAGTTGCTCTGCCTATGACCTTCTACTCTTTCCTCGTTGTTGACCTCTCCATCTTCATCATTATCAGTGTCATCATTATCTACAATGGCAAAGTTGAGGCAGGAGAGTTCAAAGGTAAGGTGAACTTTTGAAACCTCCTCCCAAGTTAGCTATACCATTTCTAGAAACTTCTTGTGAAGCTGCTTCTCATATTGTTAGCTTGGAGTGATAATTAGTAGCGCCTCCTCCATAGAATGCTTGATAACAGAAGCTTCAAGTTTGAAGTTTTAGACCCTCAACTTGTCTTCTTCCTCACTCATTGAGGCAATTGTCTAACCTAAGCTTCAGTACTTTTCCTTTCTATCCTTTAGCTAATCCTTCGACTCCTCAATCTCTTTATAAAGCTCAACATTCTTAGCCTAAAAGCTTGTCACCTTGTCGATCACCAATATGTATGCTAACTACTTAGCAACAAGCTCTCCTTATAACCTTTCAACCTTCATCTTGACCTTGATCCTTACATTCTTAACCACAATAGTTTGTGCTTTTGAGGAGTTGCAAGCCTTCTCTACCTTTTATAGTAGAAGGATAAAGTAGTAAGTTGATTGACTTTTGTTGCATATATTTATAGAGAGGACCAAGCTTACCTTTGTCATTTCTTCCTTAGCCTCATCTATGGCCATCAAAGCATGACTACTAGTTTGAAAAACAAGTACAAAAGGTCAGTAACCAAGTATATAATACGAGCTAAAGTGAGTGATAGTGATTGAAAAACTTACAACATACAATTTGATAGCAATATGACTATTGTTACTACCACCAAACCTATCCACATCTCTCTTCATGATTTCCTTGTCTTTTGAAAGAATAATTCTCTTTAGTAAGGCTAAGGACTTTGTCCTATAACCTAAAGTAAAATGAACATTCAAATGTTATGACACTAGCAAGGCACATAACAATAGCTCTATTTAGTCTGAGCAACAAGCTTAGTAGACTTGATGCCTAAAGCTTTCTCCTAGAGGACCTTCTTGGCATTTTCATCTAAATCTTTACTTCTCTTTAATGGAGGTTTTCTACCATGTTCCTTCCCTTTCCTCTTCTTCGAACTCAGCATAAATGTCGACTTTGCCAATGCTAAGTTATTTGTAACCTTTGTTAAGACAGTCTCCATGACATCATTGAGAACAACAATTTGAGTAGACTTACTAGACGGTCTCTCCTCTATAATATTCTCTATTAGGGGTGGCATTTCATCTCGAATGAGTTTTGAAATATTCTCTTGTTGAGCTATCCATTCATCCTTTAGTCGAATTGTCTCTTTCTTTTTCTTCTTCTATGCAACCTACTCTTTAGCGACTTGTTTCTTCCCTTCAATTTGACATGGGGTAGTTATGGTGGTATACTTATAAGGTCTTTGCTTTTTAGCCTTAGCCTGGGGTAGCTGCTTCTTAAGTCCACATTACTTGCACCCATGTCTATAGAAAAGAAGAGTAGTATAACTTAAAAGTAAAAAGTATATAACTTACATATCCATACTAAGCGAAGCTCAAAGGTAAAGGATCTACCCCCACAAGTTGTAAAGTGTAATTCCTGCCTCATAAGGCATTTGCTTAAACAAATTTTCTTAACACTTAATTCTTAAGAGACTATTCATTATGCCATCCCTAAATTATGTATAAGGCTAAAACTATAAACAACCTCTAAACTCAACTCCATTACACAAATTTCTAATAAAACTTCTTTCAATTAATATAAAATAACACAACAGAACTTCATAAAATATAGACCTCACCCAGAGTATCACATTTCATTTTACTGTTCAGCTTAAAATCCAATAATGATATTAAACTTTTACATCTAAAACCTTAATATTAGAAACCTAAAAGTAGTACGGCAACCTTCCTACGAAGCTACTTCCAATAACTTCATATTAACTATATGGCTAATCATTTTCTCCTTCACTAAGCCCAGCTTCCATATCTTAGCTTGTTTTATCTTTAGTACCTAAGGTTAGATTTGCTAACCCCTTAGCTCAAGTTTTAAGCTAAGTGAATATAAAACTAAACACAGAAAGCATAGGAATCGAGTATTCTAAATCATAATAAGCAATATATATAGATCACATATTTGGATAATCCCAACATGATCAATAACTTAGCACATGCAAATCATCAAATTAATATCAAGCACATGCATAACAATTCATGCATCATATGGATGCCTTACAAATGCATGTGATATGTACTGGTATCGATATCTTAGCCCAGCCTAACTTCTTAGAGCCTTCTTGAATGGAATAGCTACTACTATTTCAATTTGTTTCATTTCCATTCTAATTCCACATTTATTTAGAGCAATTACACTAAAAAAGAACTTCTATATTGTCTTCAATTGCATCTCCTACTTTAGCTTCTACAATCTAAAATCAATGCAATTTACTTTTGTAATTTGTTTTTTTCGTTATCTTCTACAATACCCTCTATATTTCACACTTTTCATATACTACCTCCAGTTTGACTCAAACATTTGCCTTAGCTAAGTAGTTACCCTTTTTATATCATGTTCCTATTTAAACAATGTATTAGTCACATTGGTAATCTTAATTTACCTTTGCTAATAATCTAATATTTCTTTCCCCTCTCAAGGGCTAATGAACTTCTAAGCCATCTTCTTATGACTACTACTAAAACTTCCCGTTTCCATTCTTTTTTGAAGATTTATTATTCCAAACTTCATATTTCCAACTAACTCAAACATATGTGTTAACCAATTCTTACTAATGCTCATAGCTATCATTCACATCTCAAATTTCCAACTTCTTTAATGGAACTTACAATAAGCTATCATTACTATTGTGCTCCTTTAGCGTAGCATCCTTAATTAGCCTTCTTGCAATCCCATCTCCCTTTCTTTATTTATTATTTTTGTTTACCATCCGAAATATGATCTAGATTGACTTTATTTTTTTATTACGTACATCCAATGAACTTCCCGTGCTAACTTCTTTTACAAAACATACTAATTCTCCGTCTCATAATATTGCTACCAATTCAAAATCTATTCGTGCTATATTAAAGAACAATACTTTTCTCTCTTCTCTTTTTCTTTTTTTTTTTTTTGTACTTGATCTAACCTAGCTAGCCCACATAACTCACTTGCATTTTCTATACTAAAATCCTCAATGTTAGCCTTAGGAGTGAAAATCAAAGTGGGAAATCTAACCTTAAGGAGTATTTTAAGCATACAATGAAATCCTAAGCCTAAGCTCAAAAGATTTCCTAAGATATCAAAAATCCTAACAATCAAACAAAGCCTAAAAGTACTGCAAATCATGAGGATCACTACTGTTCTGACCTATAGAAAGATTTGCATACCTCATCTTGAAAATATAACCCCATCACATTTAATTACACTAAAAAATGATGAAGATTGACTATAAGATCATAAAGTTCAGATTTAAAAAGAGAAAGTTATACTCAATTGAACTTTTAAGTAAAACTGGAAAAAATACGAAACTTAGTTTAAATTATAACTTAAAGGGTTTTAGCTTAGTTTTCTAAGTTCTATTTCAAATCCTTATGGTATCATATTTACGATGTCTAGGGGACTCGACTTTTGAAGAAGATTTGCCCCCAGATTACTTCAACTATCCCGTTATGACTGAGTGAGTGATTCTTGATTACTCCATATTTGATTTTACTTGTAGTGTAGATGTACTTAAACTTATATAATGAACTCAGATGCTTATAGGTTATGGGAAATGAATGTATATGATAGTATGATGGGTGCTATGATTTGTTAATAAGATAATAATATGAATTTTTGTGATAATATCTATGTATGGTTGTATGGAATGTAATTGTTTGATTCCCATGAAAACCGGATTAAGTAATTATTCAATTAAGGAATTCAATGAATCATGCATTTCTCATAAATTGCATCATACTATACCAACTGCCACCTTACACAGAAGATAGGAAGGGACTCACAAGAGGAGGGCCTCATGTAAGATTAGGCATTAGTTATGTCATCATTATATTATTGAGTCTCTATCCTAAGTTGATGGGCTTACTAAGTGTCAGGGGACACTAACGGTTAGCGAAGGGCCATATCTTGTGGCTTTTACTTAGGGCATGTGATTATGGATTGTGAAGGCCACTACACCGCTAGACCTAGTCATTTTGGTTTAAAGTATGAAATATAAAATGAAAGAGTACTTTCCATATAAGTGGCATATGTTATATATATATATGGTTTTGTTTTGACTTAAGCACAATAGTGCGATTGGTATAAAACCTAGGTGCTAGGACTCGGTTATGGTTTGTATCAATTAATCATCTCCATTCCTGATTACAGGGGGCGTAATTCTGAGTCACATGCAATTCCTAGGTTGCTACATGTATTATTTGGCATCCCGATTCATCATGCATTTATATGTTTGTGCATTAAATAAAATTATTATGCGGTATTGACGAGAGGATTTATCTCATTAAGTGTAAGCTTATACCTTGATAGATTTCTTTTGATGTAGGATCACTTATTCATCCATCTAGGCTGAGGAATGCCCAAGGTGAGTCTCATACGGAGACGAGATGGTGCATTTAGAGAGCAAAGATGGAATTTTGTAACAGCATTTTGTAGATGTTTATTTATCCTTTTTAGTTTATATTCTAGATAGCAATTTCTAATGCAAATTCTTATAAGAATTGCATTAGTATTGTAATATTTTTTTGGTGTGGAATTCAATGAATCCACATGTTTACTATATCATTTTACATCAAAGAGTAAATTTTAGTTAAATTGCTCGATATTATATATCTATGAGCCTAGTGGTAACGTATCATGGAGAAAGACCTATGTGTCGTATGAAAGGCCTACAATCAAAGATAGAGGTGATTGTAGATCTTTATGCAATACACGATAATCTACCATGAAAATGATATTGGTGGATCATGATAACTCTTCTCTCCTCTCCCTGACTTGACAACTTAGTCTAGACTTAAGTTCGACTTGAAGACCTAATCTAGATCTACGTACTTACCAGATCGAACCCCAATCTAACCCATGTACCCAGCTTCAATTCTGTTTGACCTTCATTTTGTTTTGATTTCTTGTTTTGTAAATTATTTATTTATTGTAAATTGGATGCAATTGTAAATCCCAAAAAAAAAAAAAGAAGAAAAAGAAAAAGAAAAAGTAGAGTAGTTTTCATTTATTAACTTTGTTGATTGAAACAAAAAAATATATAATAATGAAAAGAACAAAATATTAGATAAAATAAAATAAATTTTTTTATTTGTTATAAAATTTTATTTTCCAAGTAAACAAAAATAAATCAACCTTTTTCAAAATTGGACCTTCAAAATTTTCAAAAATTTAATAAGCAAAGTTTAGGACCCTTTTTGGAAACTTTCCTTAAATAAACATCAAATCGGGTAAAAAGCATAAACTCAATCACTTTCCAAATTTAAAATAAACTAACCCACTAATATTTTTGAAAAGAACTATGTATGTGTGATCTTGAATAATGCGTACGAATGCACCTACTAAGCAATGTAGGAAATGGAAAAACTTATTTTTTCCATTTTTGTTTAGATCATGCAATTTAATTAATGATTGATTGAATTTCATTTTATAAGGTAATTTTGAAAGGTGATTCTGATAAGTTGAATCTAATTTAGGAAAGGTCATGGTACCCATAAGAGTTTAAAAAACCTAACCCCTAAACTTATTTCTCTGGTTTTCCAAAACCTTTTCTTGAAATCAGTTTTCTACATGCAAACTAACGTCTAGATCAAAACTAAATCTATCCATTTGGTTTTGACCTAAACCATTTCCTAACTTTGGTCGGGTGGTGACTCCAAAACGATTCAAAAATAAAAAACTTGGTCTTCTTTAAACCTTAGTTGAGGATCGGTATTAAACGGGTAGGGTTTGATATTGATCTATTTAATAAAGACTTATTCATAAAACCGGAAAAAAATCAAGCTTGATAGCTTGGTAACTCCATTGGGGACATCAAGAGGGTTAGCCATCTAACTTTCCAAATTCAGAATTAATTTTTTGAAATCAGCTTATTGAATATAATTTATTTATTTGCTTATTTATTTTTATTCTTTATATATAGTTAAACTAACCATTCTTGCAGGGTTAAATTTATTCAAGTTTTTATTATGGGCCGGTTTTATTTTTGTATCATGTTTGTATGGTAGAAACAGTTACACTCGGATCGTATTATCACCTTAGGATAAAGGGGCCATTGTATAAGCTCTAAGTGCTATAGTGTAACCACTACTTAGGGTTGATTAGGCCACATCCACTTAAGCTTAATATGACCAATGAAAGTGTTCTTTAACAAGTGAGGTTACATAAGCTTAAGGACCTTAAGAACCTACTTTTCATGCATTCACAATATCCATAACTAACAAATAATCAAGTTAAATCAAAATGAAAAGAAAAGAAAAGAAAAGAAGTAACAACTTAGAGTTTCCTTAATTCCCCTTCTAATTTCCACATTGTAAATATAGAGTTGATGTAAATAGGTTTTCATTTAGTACTTTATTGTAAATAGTGGTTTTTTTTTTCTTTTTAATCTTATAACAAACATTTTCGTTGTAATGAAGCTTAAAGAAATGGACTACTCATCCAACTCCATCCATTTTAGAGAAAGGTTTATCGATAAGCCCATCAACCTTAAGCTTGCTCTAAACCAATGGCTTTAATACTTCAATCGAAGGGAATAAGAGATCATCACCAACAAAATCAAACCCATCCTGTTATGTCTTTAGGTGAAGATTGAGATCAATCTAATCAGGGCTCTAACCAACTTCTCGGAACCTAAGGAAGTTGCTTTTTGAGTTGGGCCTCACCTAATTAGTCCAATGCTTGAAGAGTATACACAATTACTTCAAGCCTCATCCTTAGAGGATATATATGCTCCAAATTTGGAAGTTGACCCAATGAATGCGTTTTCAAGATTCCTTGGGCTTAGAAAAGCTAAAGTGAACAAGGCCCTAAAAAGCTATAATGGAAACTACTTCAATTGGAAAACCTAAAAACCTAGTTCACTACTGAGCCTAAGTCTAACAAATGGGGCATCTTTTGTAGCAATCCCAAAAACTTAAGACAGAATAGAATGAAGGCTTTTATCCTTGCTACATTTGAGACTCTCTTATTCCCTAATGGAAAGTTCCTCATCCATTTTAGGGTTGCTAAATTAATGGGCCAATTTTTTTAAGGTAAGTCAAACATCTTGACCCTTTTTGCAAAACAAATTAGAAGCCTTAATATTTTTAAAGAAAAAAACAATGGTGTATTGAAGACTAGCATAACATTACTAATGGTTTGGTTTGTGAGCCACATAAAGTGTTTTGGGCTTAATTTGATCCTAAGAGAATTTTCCTATAGGATTGATTTAATCGATTCCTTCATTAACAAAGTCTATCTCCTATAAGAGAAGTCTACTTACTATTGGGTAGAAGTCGTGCAAAATTTCCAAGTTGCTGATATCTTATGGACAATTAGGTAGAGTAACTTCAAAAGGATAATCTTAATCTATAAAAATCATCATGCAATCCCTTTAATTGGGATAAAGTGGTACATAAGCTATTACCCTAACAATATGAATAGGCAATTTAGGGGAATTGAAGACATAGTCTACAAGCCCCCACTGGATATCACGACCCTGAATTATGAGGACCTACGAATTCTAATGCCACAAAAGATATCTAAAGTCTAGGTGATCAAGCAACTATGGGACATAAGGACTATCAACCTTAATATTGATTTGGGAGATTGGCTATAAGAAGTGGACAAGTATAGGGTCACCAAATAATATTTGTATGATCAACTCCAAATGGTAGGGGAGATTCAATATCAAGCATAAGAGGTCATATAACCTGCACCAGTTGAACCGGACTCTGAAATCAAGACCTATATGGACCAAGTACAAGCCCATGTAGAAGTTATCTATGAAGAGCGTGACATGTGGGAAGATCTCTTTTAAGAATTTAAACAGCGTTCCCAAGCCTTAGAACATCAATTGAGGATGACCCAAAGAAGGCTCAAAGAGGTTAAAGAAGTAAATGAGCCTAGCCTAAGAAAGAAGAATAGAGCACTAGTAGGATCTAGCAAATAGCAAAAGTGAACATTGGCCATGCGCCATAAGAATGTTAAGACATAGGAGTACTTTTTAAAACAATGTATTTTACTTTTTTCTTTTTAAATAATGTAAAAGTGAACTCTGAAAGTTGCAAAATAATGAATGAAATTGCCATCTTGCTAGTTAATTGTCGGTTCTATTTCTCTACATTCATATACCATACATCTTTACATTCTTATATATTTATTTAATCATCATTCATTTCATCTTTTTAAATTATATGTGTACTATTGATAGTCAGTTTTCATTCATCTAACACTCGTCCTTTAGTCAATTGAGATGCCGAGTAATCGACTCTCTTGGCATTTGCATTGGAAAGATGACATACGACATTTTTATTGACTATAAGAAGCGTTCTTGGTTTAAATTTAAGTTTATGACACGAACAGTTATCATAAGTACGGTTATATTACATAACTGCCTACCATCTTAACATATTAGGGGATATATCAAGTCAAGAAGCTTCTACGTATCTTAATAGTTATGTTGACAATTGCCTTAAACACTACAACCATTTATAAATATTGGAAAGAAACTTTGTAAGAGCTCTCTAACACTTCTTATTTACATACTTACTATACTAAATTACCTTACTAACTTAGGCATCAAAGTGGCTGCATTAGACTAGCCTTGGTACCAAGCATTTCATTTTCTTTTATAAGATTTTTCCTCATCCCAAATTCATTAACAACATGTACTAACTTGTTGAGAAGTAAATCTTGAACCAGGTTGCAATGATAGCTCCTAAACATCAAACCTTCCAAAGGAGTCTTATCTAATCTTGCTCACAAACCAAGATGGCTGGCTAGGAAAACGACAACATCAACAAAAGCGATAACAATAATATCAACCTTGAAGTCATCGATCCTACTGAGTTAAGGTTCTACTCATAGGAGAAATTGCAAACCAATTAAGCTTCCTTACTGATAACATTGCTTTTCTCAGATCAATAACACCATCGAATGAGGAAAGTTCCAAGGCCCGATATGGGTAGAATGCCAAAGCCCTACCCCTTGAAGTAGAAGAAGCATATCTTAAAGTCAACCTAGCCTTTAAATCTTTTAAGACAAAAGGGGTCTATCCAAAGGTCAACTTGACTTTTCAATTGAATAACTATTTAATCTCAATTAACCCAAAGGCTAGAAGCTGACCAAGATAGATTGAAAGAATTAAAAAGGCGGTTGACCTTGCAAATCACTAAAAAGATGAAAATGATTGAAGGTTATGATGGTTTTGAGTAAGCTGGTATTATAGACTTCTTAGCTTATGATTATAGAAGCTTCCTTGAAAAATTCAAGGTACTTAACTTTGAGAAGTACAATGGGACTAGCTACCCTACACTATATATTGGGTTATCTGTACGAAAGATGGGCAAGTACAAATAATATGACTAGCTCATGTGCAAACTTTTTAGGACAACATGATGGGTCCTGCTTTAACCTCGTATGCCTAATTAGATTTAAACCAGGTAAACACATGGGAAAAGCTTGCTAAGGCATTCTACAAATAGTATAAATTTAATGTTGAAGTGATACTAACCATGATGGACATGGTTGCCTTTAGAAAGAGGCATAATGAATTGTTTAAGGAATATTCCTAGGGATGGAGATCCCTAGTTGCAAGGGTATCCACCCCCAAGACCAAGAAAGAGCTAACTTCAGCTTTCATCAATACTCTAAAGAGACCATACTTCTCCTACTTGATTAGGTAAGCTTCCTCCACCTTGCAGAGGTATTGGCTGCAAGATGTCAGATTGAGAGTGTCGTCTCCTCTAACAAGATACAAGAATCATTAGAAAGAAGATCACTCGCTGCAAAGCTTACCACCAATAAGCTTAAAGAAGCGACTATCCATATGGTCAATTCAAACACTAGTCCTAATGCTTGGGTCTCTCTTAAAACAAATCCTCTACCAATTCAGCAACAATTCAGAGGCTAACTGCAATTCAACAAGGCCCTAAGGAAATTCACTAAGATATTAATTCCTCTCAACTAGATCCTCAAAAAATTAAGGAAAGATAATCTACTCCATTTCGAGCTTCCTAATGAAAGGTATAGGCTAAGGGTTTTCAATCTTAATGCAAAGTGTCAATACCATCTGGGGTAAGTGGGCCATTCAACTTACTCATGTTAGAGATTAAAAAATAAAATTTAAGACTTAATCGATGAAGGTTTAGTCCAACTTGAATTCATAAAAGCCTCAGTTCCAAACATCAACAACAACCCTTTGCCCAACCATGGCCTTATCATTAATATGATATTTTCAAACCTTGCCATCAACATGATCAACTCTAACCAAGAGCCCAAGTCTACAGATTCTACAAATAAGAGGAGAAGCAAGCTTTAAAGACTAGAAGGTACACCTTCCATATACCCCTTAGCCCTTAAAAATTACAAAACTATCCCTCTTAACTACTAGGTAGTTAACCAGGGGTAATCGAGTTCACTCACAGGAAGGATACTCGCTTCGGTAGACCATATGACCCGAAAGAGGGGCTTAAAACGAAAATTGTGCTAGAAGAATCAAGTAACAAACCGGCTGAATACGAGGAAGGAATGACTACCTTCACTAAGATGATCAAGTCTAGTGAGTACAAAATAATAAACCAGTTCGCTAGGACTTTAGCATAAATATCTCTTATGAGTCTATTGATGGCATCTAAACTACATAAGGAAGCTCTATTTCGAACTTTGAAGGAGGTAAAGGCCCCTCATGAAATACTGACTGAAAAGATAGGACCGGTTACCCACTTTATCTTCACTATGGATCAAATTTCTTTCTTTATTAAAGGATTAGATGAAGAAGGTAATCAACATACTAAGCCCCTATTCATAATAGTGAGAGTAAACAACATTATCAGGGCTAGAGTCTTCATTGACAATGGGTCATCATTGAATGTTTGCCCCCATGCCACTTTGGATCTATTGGGAATCAATGTAATCGCAATTAAGTCGAGTTTAACAACAGTTAGGGCTTTTAATAGATCTAGAAAGGAAATTATCGGGGAGATCAACTTAATGGTTGATATTGGCCCACAAACTTTCAACATCTAATTCCAAGTCCTAAAGATCCTAAGGACCTTCAACCTTTTATTGAGAAGACCTTAGATTCACTTAACAAGGGCCATATCTTCCATTTTACATCAAAAGGTTAAGTTCATCTCAAATAGCCAAGTCATAACGATTCTAGGTGACCAGGATTACTAAATATATAAAGAAACTACTATACCCTAAATTGACATTGAGGAGTAGAAAGACTTTGGGCTCTAAATGTTTGAAGAAGTTTGTATGATTACCAATTAGAGGAAATATGAGAGGTCAAAATTCAATGAAGAGCAATTTGGTACCTGTAGGCTCGGTTACATCCAACTTCGATGGAAGAGTTGCAAAATATGTAAGTGAGGGGCAAGAGAGATGACAGATTGTATTATGCACTGATAACCTTTCCACTTGTCGTTATGTGATTTTAGATTAGAACTTTTGTCTTACTAAGAAAAGGAAAGCTTTTGGTACCAAGGCCAATCTAGTACGGCCACTCTGATGAGTAAGTTAGTAACTGATTGTGGAAAAAGACTGAGTAAGTATTTGAGAGTTATTAGATATCTCTTATAGTGATTCCTCATTATATTTATAAGCGAATGTTGTATCTGAAGCAGCAGTTAATAGAGTGATTATTGAGATCTATAGACGCCCCTTAGTCAGGTGTCTTCCTATAATGTAGGGATAGTAGATAGTTATGTAATATAATTGTATCATGTGATAACTATTTACAACACTCTCTTTGAATTCAAATTAGATATAGATTTACATTACTCATCATTACCCAAGAATAGAGTTACTCGACTTATCAACAGTCGTGTGGCTAAGCAAATGAAATTCAACCATCAACACCATCGTTGATAGAGACATTCATTCGAGCTGATGTTTAGACCTCAAAACCTACTAAAGAGGATATCCCCAACAAGAATGAGATATTGGGCTCATCCCATAAGCTCTAGCACCTAAATAATTATTTCTCCATTATTATGGATAGCAATAAGCCTTCTTTAGGACAAAGGATGAATCATAGTTTAGTATTTTATTAAGTTTTATAATAATTACCTTTGCTCCAATATACATAAGAGAATTTCTTTTAATTTAATAAAAACCAATCTCCATTTTCTCCCTTCTTTCTTTACTTACACTTCTTTCCTTTACATACTAATAGGAATTAACCCCCTAGACTAATCATAAGAAGTAAAGCTCGAAGACTTCAAGGGCTTATACAAAAAATACTAACTTTAAGCCATAGTCGAGACAGGGAATCCTATCCTGATCCGACCTTTAGCCGATCTATCTATCAAATCCTCACGGGTTCCCAATATGCTTCTGTCCAACTATAAAGTCCTAACCCAAGAGGTAACCTAAGAAAGGCTAGCCGAGCCAAGCTCTCTAACCGACTACTAGTGCTTAACTCCAATTTAGCTAATTTCCTAACCAGACTGATGGGCTCCCGACCTAATCTATATCAGGTTGGCCCCTAACTATAACGCATTCCTGCTTCCACCTAAGTTATATCATATCCCTAATGTCTAGCCACTAAGTGATACATGTCTTTTGACACAATTTTCTAAAATGATTCTTTCTTTTTCATATTAAATATTTTTTGTCTCTTTCACCCCTTTTAGTATGTCTTATGCAACCTAGTGTAGAATACCCTTTTTTCTTTTCATACATGTAAAGCAACCCAAGTGAACAGGTATATAAACCCCTACTTTCTTGTATACAATCATTCATATTTCAATACAGAATTATTCACTTTGAGTAACCTTAATGTTCTCGTTATTATTCAACTCTTATCTATTTCCTTTAGCAAGGAGTAGTGGTGAGTGACCCTTCAATTCAGATCAGTGTGTCATATTCGACAAATTATTGGCTAAGTAGGATCGAGTAGTGTATCATATCTATTTAGAAGTTGCCCAGACTTTGCTAGCCTTTTCTTTGTTTCTTTTTATTCGCTTCATTGTGGTGCCTCTTCATATGTTCGACCTTAGAGATACATCACATACTTTTGAGCTAAATCCAATGCTTTGAATAAAAGGTAGGGATACCTCGCACGGATAAGAGATGAAAATATTGATATCACTTCTAGCCTTATTGGTTAGTTATCAAGAGTGATGTTAATGACCATAATGATATACAAGAAAACTGGCAAAGACATGAAATGGGTAGGATTTTCATTGATGAGCCAATCGAAACAACCAATGTTGGGGCTAAAGATAACCTTAAGAATTTGAAGATTGAAGGAAATTTGAAAGAAGAATAGAAGGCAAAAATGACCGCACTATTATTTGAGTATCAAGATGTATTAGCATGGTCTTATGAAGATATGCTTGGGTTAGATCCATGAATTGTAGTCCATTGCTTACTTACACAAGAGGATATCAACCTAGGAAGTAAAAGCTAAGGAGGTTTCGACTAGATGTCTTATTGAAAATTAAAGCAGAAGTCAAAAAGTTACTAGAGGTTGGTTTCATTGAAGTGTTTGATTATTTTAAATGGGTAGCTAACATTGTGCCAATGATGAAAAAGAATGGAAAAGTTAGAGTATGTGTAATTTTCGATACCTTAACTAGGCAACCCTTAAGGATAATTTCCCTTTGCCCTACATTGACGTCTTAGTGGATAATACAGCTAGGAACCATCTCTTCTCCTTCATGGATGGATTTTCTTAATATAATCAAATCTAAATGTCTAAAGAAGATAAAGCCAAGACAACATTCATTACAACATAGGGCACATTTTGCTACAAAATAATGCCTTTCGGACTCAAAGATGCTGGGGCAACTTACTAAAGAGCCATGGTCACAATCTTTTATGACATGATGCATAAAGAAGTTAAAGTATATGTTGATGATACGATTGCAAAGTCTAAAGGGGGAGAAAATCACGTAAATAACCTGAGGAGATTATTTGATAGGTTGAGAAAATTCCAATTGAAGCTCAAACCTAAAGAAGTGTACCTATGGAGTAACTTTAGGGAAATTATTGGGTTTCATAATCAGTGAAAGGAGCATCGAAGTAAACCTTGATAAAGTTAAAGAAATAGTCAACTTGCCCCCTCTACGTACACTTAAAGAAATTAGAGGCTTATTGGGTTGCTTGAATTATATAGCTTGGTTCATATCTCAACTTATAGATAAATGCCGTCCCTTGTTTAAGTTATTGAAAAAGAACGCTAAGATAAATTGGGATGAAGAATGTAAGCAAGCCTTCACATCAATCAAGGAATATTTCATGAACCCTCTAATTTTAGTAGCTTCTAAATCTAGGAAGCTGTTATTTCTATACCTTACAATATTACCAAAATCCATAAGATATATGCTCCATTATAAGGATGAGGAAGGAAAAGAGCAGGCCACATACTGCTTAAGCAAAAAGTTTATAGAAGGGGAATAGAAGTATTTAGAAATTGAAAGGGTGTGTTGTGCTTTAGACTAGATGATGCATCAGCTTAGACAATATATGTTCTATTACCAAATTGAATTACTGACTTAACATGATCCCCTGAAGTACTTAGCTGATAAATCAGCCCTAATTGGCAAAATCTCAAAGTAGAAAATGCAACTATCAAAGTTTGACATTACGTACATGAAGTAGAATTCAATCAAGGGGCAAGCTCTAGCAGATCAATTAGTAGAAAATCTCTTTGATGATACTCCCAAAGAGGTATAAGTCAGATTCCCTAATGATGATATCTTAATAGATAAAGGAAGTTCTGATTAAGAAAAAGATGATGAACCCTTAACGTGGAAGATGTTCTTTGATGAAGTTGCTAATGTGTTCAAGTGTAGAATTGGGGCAATATTGATATCCCTTGAGGATATACAATTCCCCATAGCTATAAGTCTCATTTTCTCATACACTAACAATATTTTTAAATATGAGGCATGCATCATCAGGCTCAGAATGACCTTAGATAAGGACATTATATAGGGATTCTTCACTGATTATTAGCCAAGCTTGGGGAAAATACAAGATGAAGAATCTTAAACTGGTACCTTATAACTGATACCTAACTAAATTAATGGAGAAATTTGAAGAAATCACTTTCACTTAGATATAAGGACTCAAAATCAATTCACTCATACATTAGCCACTTGGCATCTATCATCCAAATATCTGATGGAATTGAAATTTAACTGCTTACAATTGAAGTTGAAGAAAAGCCTGCCTTCTATTTAACAATTGAAGATACATATGACGAAAATCCTTAGTACCATGATATTAAAGTGTTCCTATAACATGGTACATACACTGATGAAGGTAAGAAGAAAGATAGAAAGATGATCAGGTGATTGGCTACCCAATTCTTGGTAAATAAGTCTACTTTGTACTGATGATCTTTTAATGGTATACTTCTAAGGTGTATGGATGACAAAGAGGCTAAGGTTTTGATGGAAGAAGTGCACAAAGGAGTATGCAACCCCCTACATGAATAGTTATATGCTTGCCAAAAAGATTATGAGGTTTGGATATTACTAATCAACAATGGAAGGCGATTGCATCAAACATGTGAGGCATTGTCACTTTTGCCAAGTTTATGCAAATAAGATAAATGCCCTACCTCAAGAATTACACATACTCTCTACACCATGGCCATTTTCAATGTAAGGTATAGACATTATTAGCTTGATTACTCTTGACGCATCCAATGGGCATCGCTTTATACTGGTCGTCATTGACTACTTCAGTAAGTAAGTTGAGGCCTCATCCTATTCAAGTGTTACTAAAAGGTTAGTGGTCAAGTTCATCAAGAGGGATATCTTGGCTTGATACAAGGCAATAGAAATGATCATCACAAACAATGGTACTAACCTTAACAACAAGCTTATGCCAGAATTGGGCCAACAATTCAAGATCATCTACAGGAACTCTACACCCTATCAACGCTAGATGAATGGGATAGTCAAAGTAGCCAACAAAAACCTTAAAAGGATAATTAAAAAGATGGCCGTTACATATAAGGATTGGCATGAGATGTTTCTGTTTGCACTCATGGCCTATTGGACTTCCATCAAAACATTGATAAGGGCATTGCCTTACTCTTTAGTATACAACACTAAAGTTGATAAGGATTACGAGCTAATTACGTATTCATAAGCTCATAGGCTTGCTTAGGTGGCCCACTAAGTTATCCAAGATGAATTGAGTACTGAAGAGCAGAGTGTACCTCAAGCCAATACCTTAGGCCAACCTGCTGAGTTACTTTACTCTCCAGATCATCTAAGAAGCAACGAAGGTGACTAGCCAACCATACTTATGCCGAAGTCGAGTTGACAATTGTTAGGAGCCGATCATTGAAGGCCCACCTAAAGATAATTCACCCATAAACTCATCCCAGTCTAGTCCTAACTATCCAAGCTATCGAAGCACCAATGCCAACCTAATCGAAGCTGCCCTTACTCAGCCTGCAATGTCATTAGGACAACAGAATGAGCAAAGTGACGTACATCCTGCCTTTTTTTTACACCCATACTGTCCTTTTTGCCAATAGATTTTATATTGCTACCCCTGTAAATTATTCCCCTTTTCCTTCAATGAGTAGGAATCCTTTTCTATAATTTCCTATAACCTAAGACTTAGCCTAATTGGGTATTATAAATACTTACATATTGTAATAGCCGCAACAATAAACACAGAGAATACATTGAACTTTGACACTCTCTTGAGCAAAGTGTTCTTCAACTTACTCTTGAGTTACTATTATCTAGCCCATTGAGCATATACTAGTGGCGAGTGACCTCTAGCTATACCTATGTATCATATTAAGTGTGACCAAAGCTCGTATGAGGCATTGGTGCATCATATCCACCATTAGTGCATAGAAACCTTTACTTAACCTTTGACTATCATTTATCTTTTAGACCATCTCGTGATGCAGACTCGCCCCCTTAGTAACACGTGATATTGGGTTCGTATGTTCACCCACGAATCTGTATCAAAAGTGGTGTTACTGGTAGAAATTGAGATCCTATCTCTTAGAGTACTATTAGAAACTAAGTTAGACGAGGTTGATTGGGTAAAGAAATGCATCAAGTAACTAAATTTGATTAATGATAAAAGATTTACAGCCTTATGTTATAAATAATGTTACCAATAAACATTGGCTTAAGCTTTCAATAAAAGGGTAGGGCCCCAGAACTTCAAAAAGGGTGATATGCTGTTAAGAAAGGCTTTCCCTAATACATAAGACATTAGAGGAAAGTTCACTCTCAATTATGGAGGCCCCTACATTGTGAAGCGAATGTTATTAGGGGGGGTAGTTTAAGGGGTGATTTAATTTTGTCTCAAATGGATGGTCTAGAATTAAGAGACCCCATAAATGTTGACGCTATAAAATTATACTACCCATGAAAGTTAATGGAAATGCTTACTCAGAAAATGAAAATGCTAGTCATCTTATATGTTATTATGGTCTAATTTTCATCTTCTACAGGTAAAGTTGGTATCCTTAGTAGTTGTTGGCATTGGAATCATCTCCATCCCTTTCCCTTACCTTATTTAAATGAACCCATATGCTAAAAACACAAGAGAAGTTGAAAGTGAGATATAGAACATTGGTACTTTACAAAACTCTTTAAAATATTTTATTATTGAATAATCCCCCTTGATAAGGAGTTTTTATTGTCTATTTTTCATGGAAAGGTGAAATTCAAATGGGCAATCACCTCACCATAAATATTTACCAATCAGGGATAAGGGTTCCGGTTCATAATGTTCTGAAAAGATAATCAATAAATGGACAAAAATAGCGGGTGGTATTTCGTATTAGGTTAATTTTTGTGACTTCTCTAAAGGGCTAGTGAAGTCTTAGAGGCTTCATATTAAGATCAGTTGGGTTGACAATAAGAGATCAAAAATTGAATTCATTTTAAAGAATGAGTCAACTGGTTATGATATGATATTTCAAAGAAAGGTATAATAGTTTAGGTACTATTGGTAAGACCAGGTAACTACTTTTATATGATGTTAGCATATTGGTTTTTGAGCATTGCATTTACATTTAGACTATATCTCTTTGGATAGCAACTAGTATTTGCGATTCTTTCACTTAACAGTCTTTTAGGTAGAGTCTTTAGCCAGCCCACAAGGTGCTTACCCTTTGTATCATCTTTCAGGTCTTAACTAACCTATAAAGGCACTATCCCAACTCATTTCCCTTAAGATCTTAGCCATCGACCAATCCACCTTTCAAAGTTTTTAGCAAGCCTATAGGGCTCTTCCCTTCTAGTCTCTCCTTCATAAGATTTTAGTGAGCCCATAGGGTACTTTTCTTCACCAATTTCTTTTACCGAGCTCATAGGATACTTTTCTTCACAAATTTCTTTTAGCGAGCCCATAGGGTGCTTCTCTTCATCAATTTCTTTTAGTGAACTTGTAAAGTGCTTTACTTTATGAATTTTTCTCAAGTAAGCCCACAAGGTGCTTCCTTTTATCATTGATTCCTTTTTACAAACCCATAAAGCACTTCTTCTAAGACAATTAAGGGTTGCTAGTTCTTAAGAGACACTTTCTCCTAGGTTAGTGAGCTCAAAGAGTATGACCATGTTTTTTAAATTCATTCCAATTTAAGGTTGCTAGTCACCTAAAGATGCTTTCGTTTAGGTTAGTGAGCTTTGAAAAGCACTATTAGGTTTTCTAAATGAAGTCCAAATTATGGTTGCCAGTCCTCTACAAATGCTTTTACCTAGGTTAGGGAACTTAAAAGAGCATGAGTAGGTATTTCAAATGAATTCCAATTCAAGGTTATTAGTCCCCTAGAGACATTCTCACCTAAGTTAGTGAGCTTAGAAGAGTACGACTAGGTTTTCCAAATCAATTCAAATTTAGGGTTATTAGTCCCCAAGTGACACTCTTACCTAAGTTAGTAAGCTCAAAAGGGCACAACCAAATTCCAAACTAATCTTTCTAGCCAGCTCCTATGGTGTTAGACTTTTCTAAACTCACTTGGTTAACTGTTAGGGCAGCGTCTCTCCGCCTTATCTTTCACTTTTCACTAAATCCCCAGTGGATCAAACCTAAGTTAGCTAACTAGTTATAGCACTTGTTAAGACAAATCCTAGGGCAAAAATAATGTCTATTTTATCTTTATGGTAAAGTTTCACTCAAACCTTACCATAAAAAGGAGCAGTTATAGACACCCTATTTTTACGCTTCCCCTCCCCCTTGTTTTTTAATTTTGTTTTTCATTTAGAATAGGGTAAAAGGGTCCTAATTTAAGAAAAAATCACAAAAGAAAAAAAGAAAAAAAAAATAGAAAACTACAAAAAGATAGAAAAAACACAAAAAATATAAAAATTAAAAAAAAAAAGCTACAAAAAATTAATTATTAGAAAAAAAAAAGATTTAGGTAAATCTTTCTTTAGTAAATAGAGTTAAATTTTTTTTCTAAGCTTAGCGTTTTTTAGGGGCCTTGATTAATTAAAAGAGAGAAAAGATATTGGTGTTGGGCCTAGATTTAAACCTAACCCAAGCTAACCTGACCCATACATGCAATTTGATTATATTTATGAATAAGGCACAAGCTAATAGCTTGGTCATAATATGCTTGCATAAACACAAAGGAGAGCAAGGTTTGAATCAGGAAAGAAACATTAAGGTGTTTTCCTCGTAAGGACACATGTTGTCTAGTGATTGGTTGGTGCTTCTATTTTCTTTCTCTTTCCTAGGCTTTCTATCTCTTTCTAGCGTGAAAATTGGCTAGAGAGCTCACTTTCAAGCTATTTTTCTTCATGATTTCACTAAATTAATGGTGAAATCACAAAGTAAACTTATACTACTTTAAACCCATATCAATTTAGCATCCAATTCTATCATTTGAATGATCAAAAAGGCATTTGAATATTAGGAAAAATTAGATTTTGCAGGTTTTCCTCCAAGTTTAAATCCCTTGATTCAAGATGTTTTAATAAAATTCAAAGCTTCCAAAGGACATTTTAAGCAAAAAGGATTGATCATGGACTGCGTTTAACCACTTATTTCAACTAAAATCAAGTAGATTTACAAGCAATTTTAGATAGAAAATTTTAGGACCCATTAAGCTTTAATTTACAATTTAATGCTAATTCTTTGTTTTCCTTGTACATCTTAGGTTCAAATCAATATAAAAGGGGCTCAAGAAGCCTAGAAAATCATCCACAAAAATTTGAAATCACTTAGGAAGTCTTTCTCTCTCTTTCCTAAACACTCTCTTTCTCGACATTTTTTTCTCTCTCTAACCACTGTTGTACCTCCGGTAGTTGCTAACTACGATATATTAAAACTACCGCCGGTCACCGCTTCAACTGTTAGCTAAACAACCTCCAAACACTTAGACATTCTCCTTACCCCTCTTAACTCCAATTTGAAACATAGAAAAACCTTCCCTTGCTCATTTTGATGCTTAGAGCAAGCTATAAGATGCCCTTGCTATTACTATTATTCTCTCCTCTCGCCAACTAGACGATCGAAAGACCCAATTTGAATCTTTGTGCTAACTTAATTGAAGCTCAATTCAACTCGTGTACCCAGCGTTAATTTTGTTTAGCCTTCCTTTTGTTTTGATTTCTACTTTTGTAAATTATTTATTTATTGTAAATTGGATGTAATTGTAAACCATAAAAAAAAAAAGAAGGAAAAGAAAAAGAAAAAGTACAATAGTTTTTATTTATTTACTTTACCAATTAAAAATATATATAATAATAAAAAGAACAAAAATTTAGATAAAATAAAGAAAAATAAAAAAAAAAACTTGTTTTATATTTTAGAAAAATTTATTTTCTAGGTAAATAAAAATAAACCAACTTGCTAATATTTTTGGAAATAATTACGTATGTTTGATCCAAAATAGTGGGCACATAAACATCTCCGAAGCAATGTAAAAAAACAAGAAAACTTATTTTCTCCATTTTAGTTAAAATTATGCAGTTTAATTAATGATTGATTGAATTTCAATTTATAGGGTAATTTTGAAAGGTGATTTTAAGAAGTTGTATGTAAATTAGGAATATTCATGGTACCCATAAGGGTTTAAGAAACCTAACCCCTGAATTCATTTATCTAGTTTTCTAAAACATTTTTCTAAAATCGGTTTTTCACACATAAACCAGTATCTAGATCAAAACCAAATGTGTCCATATGGTTTTGACCTACACCATTTCCTAACTCCACTCAAGTGGTAACTTTAAAAGGTTTCAAAAATGAAAGAACCAATTTTCTTTGAACCTTAACAGTAGACTTTGATACTGATTGGTTTAAAAAAGACTTATTTATAAAACCAGAAAAAAGCAGGCTTGATACCAAGTATTGATGGAAGACACATATACAACGTTAGAAATCTCATGGATATAGTATCGCTAGTAGTCACTAAAATATGCAGTGTAATAATGACAAATTTGATAGCTATCATACGCATGTACACAAAATATGAGTAGGCAAGAAAAACAAAAAGTTATGACCTTTGAATTGGGAATTCATACGATGCATTACAGTGAATGTTGAATGAAACACAAAGGCACTAGTTGAAGGCTTGACAACCATGCTTGCTAGCCATGTGATGGTCTAAAAGCATAAGCATAGGTTGCTTGCTTGCAAATTAGAATGAATTGGAGAATATCTCGTTATTCACTCCTATACTTTAATTCTTAACTACGGGAGTTGGGTGGGGGGGGGAGGTGGAATAATGATAGTAGAATTTCCCCCCAAATTACAACTCGGCACATTGGCTACAAAGTTGACCAACTCTGCTAAGGCCAGTAATGGGACTTGATTTGATGACTAAGGGGGACTTTGGGCCTAGTCAATCTGATGGGCCAACAACTCTAGCTTACCCCATTTAAGTACTTTGAATTTGAATAAAGGCATAAGCAATTTACTGTCCATCCATCTCAACTACATAACTACCCTTTCCCCTTATCTTTTGACATAAGAAGTTGTTACATGGCCTATGTAAATGAATTGCCCATCATTATAATTATCGAACAAATGCCTATAAATGTGGAGGTATCAATACTATAAGAACTCTCTACACACTTTAAAGCATTCACTTGCTTATTTTCTTACACTTTTCATACTCTAATTTAGGTATCATAATGGCTACACTAAATTAGCTCCAGTACCTCCTTTAGCCTAATTATTTTCTCTCTTTTAGGAACTAACTTACTACTTTCAACCAACAACAACATACATTATCGCTATTTTCGTGATCTAATTTCTCGAGAAAAAATTTAGAAGAACTATATATTTTTTCTTCAATTGTATAATTTCTTGAGATTGTAATTAGCTTATAACTTTGAAAAAGATAGATTGACACGATAACCTATACTTATTTTGTGTAGAGACTAGTGAGATAGGACAGTTGTTTGTAATGGTTGAGAAGACCGAATATTGTACTCTCTTTTAAAGTTATTTGAATTGATATAGTGGAATAATCAGTGTAGACTACTGGATCACCAATGGTAAAGCGAAGACTAAAGCATAAGTAGAACCTCTAAAAAATCATGTACCTAATCTTCTTATCTCTTCTCTCTTATTACTATTTTATTCTTGTCTCTATTTAGTTGTCAAATTATTCTACCATTTACAACTCATGAGGAGGATTAATTATGTCTTGCAAAAATTTTCCAAATTTTATAACAATCAATTCATCTCCCTTTTGATTATTAAACTAGACCAACAATTGGTATTAAAGCAAGAGCTCTTTTATCATTTTGAGTATAAGATCAGAAGGTAGAAAATAATTTGACCATTCAAGCTAACAAGATCCTCTATTTTAATGTTAATAACTTTGTTGATTAGAAATACAAGAAGGAGATCTATATTTAAGCCACAAATTACGAATCATGGGACATTATTGAGTTTAGAGATATTCGTATACTATGCAAAGTAGCTTGTAATGATGATAAGAAGAAAGCTACTATGGATAAGAAGGCTAAGAATCTCTAACTCTCTATTATAACTCCTTTTAAGTTTTATTTAATCTCTTTATGTAAAACTGCTAAGGATATATGGGATATACTTTGTAAAACTTAGGAAGGAACTATTACTATTAAAAAAACATGTATTAACTCACCTTGAAAGAATATGAGTGTTTTGAGTTATAGCTTGGAGAAAAAATCAAAGATTCCTTTAGTTGACTTGCAACTATCATAAAGGAACTATCTTCACTCAAGAAAAAGATCGATGAAGTTGATATTATTAGGAAAGTGTTGTGAATACTTCCTAAGATTTGGCATGTGAAGAAGACTGCCATTTAGGAGGCTTACGGTATAAGTAAACTAACTCTTTTATAGTTGTAGAGTAAGCTTATGGCTTATGAATAGGATTGTTAAGCAAAGAAGATGAGCAAGGCTCAAAGACAAATACCTTAGCATTCAAAGCAAAAGATATTAATATAGATTCAGATGATGAGCAATCAAGTGATGTGGAAGGAGATGTTACTCTTTTAGCCAGGTGACTTAATTGAATTCTGATGTCAAGAGGAAAGGGTCAAGTTCAAGAAAATTTAAATCTAATAAGTTATTTAGTAATGTAAGTAAAGCATATAAAGAAGAAAAGAAGAAGGAGAAGAAGGAATTTATATGTTATGAGTGTAATAAACCAAGACTTATAAAATATGAGTGTCATGTTCTTGTGAAGAAAATGGAGAAGTTAAAAAAGAAGAGAAAAGCCTTAATAGCCACTTGAAGTGATTTAGATGAATCGGAAATAAACAATGATGAATTATACGAAGATGAAAAGGGAGAGGAAGCAAATCTATGTTTGATGGCCTTCTTTGAGGTAAATTCAAAATTTCAAAATAAGTCTCTTCCTGATGAAGTTTGTATAGAGATTGAAAGAGCATTGAATGCACTATCCAAATCTAATCCTAAGATCTCTACACTAGATAATGTGATTTAAGCTTTAAAAAATAAAAAAGAGACTTTAGTCCAAACACATGAGATTTTGGCGAATGAGATAGATTCTCTCAAATTTGAGACTGAGATTTAAGGAAAGAAAAAGAGGATTTTTCCAATGAAAATTAGATTTTAAAAGATGATATCAATGGTTCAAAAACTAGAGTTAAAGAATTATCTCACTCGATAAAATCAACTTTCATTGAATTTGATGAAAGCAACAAAAATCTTCAAATGTTATTATCTTGTCAAAGATTATATCAGTCCAAAGTTGCATTAGAATACGAAATTGATCAATGCTATAATGCTTCATGCAAAACTATGTTTATAAAAGCTATGAACAAAAAATAAAAGGAGCTAATGGCTTAGAAAATGGACAAAGGAAAGGGTATAGTAGGTAATAGAAGGTATACTAGAAGGAACTTAGTGAAACTTAAGTTCAATCATAATGAAAGTAAAAGGTACAATAGAAGGTTCCCTCTACATAATAAAAACTAGGTAAAAGAGAACTGGTATAATTATTCTTCTTCCTATGCATGCTTCTTTTGTAATAAAGTACATCACATAGAAAAAACATTATTTTTACCGCAATCTCTAGCTCAATAAATCTCAAGTAGATAATCAAAACACAAGCTTAATCTTTAGAGGAACTAGTTTTGGTAGGTTTATAAATAGGTTTAATCTATTTTTATGAATGTAGGAACTCAAAGAAAATTCTTATGGAACTTAGTATCTTGATAGTAGTTGTTCAAATCATATGACTGGGAATGTTTTGTTATTCACTAGTCTGATATGGAAGGAGAAAGGTCATGTAACATTTGGAGACAATGGAAAGGGTAGAATAATTGGCTACGGTGCTATTGGTATTTCTCCTTTCTTTATTGAAAATGTTTATTTTATGAAAGGTCTAAGGCTAACCTGCTTAATATTAGTCAACTTTGTGGTAAAGGACATAATGTAATATATTAAAAATATAAGTGTTATGCTTATGATAAAAATGGTGAGTCCTTGTTGTTTGAATGATTTAGAAAAGGTAATCTATATAAAGTAAATCTAGCCAAGGTTTTAACTAAAAAATGTTTCCAAGTAATTATTAATAATGCTTACACTTGGCATAAAAAGTTGGTACATGTTAATCTCATCATTTGAAAAATCTTTCTAAAATTAATTCAATATATGGATTACCTAAAATTAACATAAAAGAAGATATTCACTATGGCTCTTATCTAATGAATAAGATTGTCTTTGTAGCTCATTAAAAGAAGAAGGTAATTTTAACCAACTGGCCCTTAGAACTCCTACATATAGATCTATTTAGCCTAACTCGAATAAGTTTAGGAGGAAAAAAATATGGTCTTGTGATTGTAGATGACTTTTTGAGGTATACTTAGGTGTTGTTTTTACAAAACAAAACTGATACTTTTAAAAACTTCAAAATTTTTGCTAATTGTGTACAAAACAAAAAAGGTGCTTTTATAGTTTGTTTGAGAAATGATTACGGTAGTGAATTTGAAAACTATGATTTTATAACATTTTGTAAAAATCATGGTATCACTCATAATTTTTCTATGCCTTGCACTATATAGCAAAATGGAGCTGTTGAGCGTAAAGATCACACTAACTAAGTGATCACTCTTACCTTGTGAAATGATTGTGGAGTAACTAAGTTCTTCTAGGCCAAGGATGCTTCCATAACATGGTACATTAACAATTGAGTTTATATAAGGCAATTCTTTAGGTACAAGTGTTATATAAAAAGAAATAATTCTAACTTACAAAAAATTTGATGAAAAGGCTAATGAAGCTATTTTTCTAGGATATTCCTTGAATAGTGAAGCTTTTTGAGTCTATAATAAATCAACTAAAGTAATTGAGGAATCTATTGGTAAAAAATTTTGTGATGACTTAAGAAGAGAGGAAGCAGATGAAGATATCTCATTGATAATAAGTAAGAAGGATGAGAAAAATAAATCTTTAGAACATATAGAAGGTTCAGTAAAAGCTAAACCTAAGTCATCTAGTTCTTCCCCGAGAAAAGTAGAAGAACCTTTAGAAGGTTTAAGCTAGAATTGGCAATTCAAATCTACTCATCCTTCCGAATTAATGATTGAAGGTGTTCAAACTAGTGTCTAAAACATGATCTAAACTACAATATATAGAAAACCACTTTGTGATGTTATTTGAGGAAGAACCAAACTTTGTTGAGATTGTGTTATTGTATGTGAATTACATGTAAACACTTCATTTTTGCCCTCTATAATTATAGTTTCTTTTCAGAATAGGGAAAAGGAGTCCTATTCAGAAAAAAAAAATACAAAAAAATAGAAAATTTAGAGAAATATAAAACAATATGAAATTTAGAAAAATATAAAAATAAAAGAAACAAAAAGGAAGGAGAAGAAGAAGAAATAGATAATTTAAAATGGAATAGGAAAATTTAAGTAGCTTTAGTATTTAGGTCTTAAATAATAAAGGTAATATTAGGTCTAGACTTAGATTTAAATCTAGCTAAGGCTAACCCAATTTATATATGCAATTTGATTGCATATATAGACAAGGCATAAGACAATTGCTTGATGGTAACACTTGGATTTACACATGAGAGACCTGGGTACAATTCCTATAATAAGCGTCATGTGCCTTTTTTCTTTTTTTCTCTAACTTACCATGTGTCATCCTATCATTAGTTGATACCTTTTTTTTTTTTCCTTCTCTTTCCCTCCCTTTCCTATGCATATCATGACTGCATAACCCACTTTTTATCCCTTTTTCTTCATGATTTCATTAAATTAATGGTGAAATCGCTAAGTACATATGGGATACTTTGGATTGGCACCAGAATATTGTCTAAATCTAGTCATTCAAAGTATCGAATAAACATTTGAAAATTAAAAAAAAAACCTTAATTAGTGAATTTTATGTTCATCTCAATTCTTACCTTTAATTACTATTTAAAGCTTCCAAATCTTTTGTTTCGACAAGAACGAACCTTTAGCGATGCATTTTAACTGATAATCACAATTCATTTTCATTAAATTCAACAATCAAATCATTATGTGTTGTGATGTTTACCATGTTGGTTTAAGCTTTAAGGAGTATAAAAGGGGGTTAGGGAATTACATATGTGCATCTAGAAATCATTTTGAACATATATACACATAGTGATTCAAAGTTTCTCTCTAGCTTATCGTTCTTGTATGGTGTAACTCGAGTTAGACCACTGCTATCTTAAGCTTCCTCATGCCTTAAGCAATGTAAAAACATCACTTTAGTATGTCTCCATGCTCTCTAGTCACCTATATAAACTACTTAGGTTTTAACCTACAACCAATACGACCCCCATACAAAACACCACCATCCACTCAATTTCAACCTAAGCTACCACCATGGTTAAGCTCATAGTGGTTGAAAACTCTTGACTTGTACCTCCTTTCACCATCAACAAGCCCTAGTTGTGGCTGCATGTGAACCACTGCTATTGTCCAACTCAAAAAGCACCAAAATCACTACCATTTGTTGCTGCACTAAAACCAAACCCTCATTTACTGATTAGATTTGCATGAATCTGATCTTACCCAATCTAAATGCCTCTTAAAGCCACCTTTGTGGTATGTCATGTTACTACTCTTCTTCTTCAATCGAGACTCGATTGGACTTTAGCCTGATCCACAGCGAACCGACCGGATTCGACCCCCGTACCCCTTCCTTAGAGATGGTCCGACCTCTCTTGCTTGATGCTTTGATTATTTATTTATTTATTTATTATTCTATTATAATAGAAACCTATATATATAAAAGAAGGAAGAAAGGAGCCAAATAAAAAAAGAATAAGAAAAAAAAAAGAAAATGAGAAAGGAAAAAAGGGGGAAAAAGAAGCTTTGGTATTTTTATTTTATTTTTATTCTTTTTTTATCATGTCTGGTCAAAATAAAATGAAAAACGAAAAAAAAAATAAATGAAAAGAAATTTGAAAAAAAATATAAAAATTTTTATCACTTAGAAAAATCCATTTCCTAAATGAACAAAAATAAGTCAATCCTTTTCAAAATTATGACATTTTCGAGTTTTATAAAACTAAAAATACCAACTTATGACCCTTAAATTTTTTCACAAATAAAACAAAATGGCTAAGAGATGTAAACATAGTCATTTCTTCAAATCAAAATAAACAAACACACTTAAATTTTATGAATAAACAATAGAAAGTTTAATCCTTATTAGAGAATATGTAGGCACCTATAAGGTGACTTAAAATAAAGAAACTTTTTTATTTTTCCTTTTGTAAATAAATTCTATTTTTCTTCTTTTTTATGTGTAGGAAGAATTAATTTGATTTTTATAATTATTACTTCATGCTATAAGTGGTATTTGGAAAGTAAATTTAAGTTCGAAAACTTAAAAGCGATCTTCAATTAAAGTTTAATAAGTTAGCCCCCAAACTCGAAATATTTAGTTTTCAAAAACCATTTTTCAAAATTGATTTTTATGTAATCCAATTTTTAGATTAAAATTAATCTACCCAATTAGTTTTAATCTAAATCTTTTCCTGACCCTAGTCGAATGGTGACTCTAAATATTTTTGCAAAAGATGTTTGAAAACCAATTTTTTCTTAATTCTTAGTCGAAGATGTTATATTGAATGGGTATATAGTTCAATATTGGTTAGATTGACCAAAATAATAAAAACTGAGAAAAATTCAAGCTCAATAGTTACTTAAACCTTTCAAATTTAAATTTATCTTACAAAATGCCCATATTTATTTATTATTCTTTTATTGTAAGTAATCTATTTTAGTTTTTGTACTATATATTGGGATATTGGGAGGATAATTGCATCAAAGATGCAAGGTAGAGATGGTCAAACCTAAACCAACTTAGGACCCTATGATGGGGGCCCATTGTATAGGCTCTAGTTTTAATGGTATAGCCACTACTTAGGGTTAATTAGGCTAACCTGCTTAAGCTTCGATGTAACTAATGAATCGTTTCTTAGGAAAGTATGAAGTCATAGAGTTTAAGAACTTTTAAAACCCACCATTTTTCATGCATGAATCCTTGGACCATTAGATAAGTAGTGATGTAGCATGCCACTAACTAAAAGTCATGACTCTATCGGAATTCCTCTTTGTCATAAAATTTTTTTAACATATTTTTCTTGTACCATCCATTTAAATGCTTTATACTTTAATTGTTTCCCTATACTCTGTATTTCCCTAGACATTTCTTTTTGTAAATATATAATTTCCTTATAAATTATATTTCTATGTATCAATTCTACTCCTACATAAAATACTTGTTATAATAATGAAATTCTGATAAAGTCATAACCCTAAATTTTTCAAACTGCTGAATCGCTAGTTTATCACTAAGCCTTTACATCTATGTCTACATGTCATGTTTTCTATTATTTTTTAGTCCTTATATCTTTTTAGGACCCCTATTATTTTTGTTAGTTGTTACCCTTGCAAATAAATCCCATTTTAATCCAACTTTCAATTAAAAAAAACATAGAATTGCAAATTATTTCTTTTCTAAACACTTTGTAAAATAATTAGTTTTCTAAATAAGTATTCAAGCAAATATAAAAGAAAAAAGAAAAAAAAAAGTTTTGTTTCATTATCCTATGTAAATCTTGTTCTCTTCCTATAAAACAGTCTTCTTTTATTGTATAGTAAATTGAAAAACATTATTCTTTTAATGTAAATAATTTTATATTCCTTTTGAAGTTTTCATAAATTTGTATTAAAAAGCCACATTATAGTCTTTAGAATTTTGTGTCTCCATAGCTCAATTTTGGATTGGCCTCCCCTTGTAATTATTAGCTTTATAACTTAGTGATTTCTTCGTCCTTTTAGTTTCCCTCATAAAACAATCTATAAATCCTAGAATTTCATTTTCCTTAGTAAAATAATTATCTCTTTTCTCTCAGTTTTGAAATATATATAAATATATATATTTCTTCATAAGCTATAAATACTCGCCATTCCACTTATTAGCCATCAAATGTGAAATAGTCTCCTTCTTTTTCCCCCTTTTGGTAGTTACTTATACAATCTTAGAAATATTCATAAGTTTGTAAATATTATTTGTCTCCAATTTGAAATAGTCATTAGGAATTCATAGTAAGTTCGCCTACCCTCTTTTTTTATAAAATAATCACATTGATAGTTATTTCTTCTTGTAAATTAACTTCCTCTCTCTTAATGGAATATGTATCCTAGATTATACTTGTTGTAGGTAACCTTTTAAATACTTACAAGTTTTAGTTATCATACCAAGTTTTCTTTAGGCTTCCTTTGATTTTGAAATGTTTTCCACATTGAAGGTCATGTAAATAAACCTTATCCTTGTATTTCCACTACTTCATTTCTCTGTAAAATAGTTTGTAAATAGCGATTACCTCACCAAAATTTTTTTCATCAAAGTCGATCAAATTCATTTCAAATTAAAAGTTTTCAAAGCTAAAAAAAAAAAAAAAAAAACTTTTGAGAATTGCTAATTGGTATGGCTTCTTCCTTAGTGTTTTTAGATCATGTTTAGAGCTTGTAATGGCCAACAACAAGTTTAATTCCATTAGAAAAGTGATATATCAGATGGTTCAACAACTACAAATCTTGGGTCCCATAATCAATTGTCTTCAAATATCTTAAGATGGAAATGGCAACATTACAAAAAGGCATCAGAAACATAAATGACCATCGAAAGACTTCAAATGGCTTCTAATAAAGGTTGTAAAAATGGGCTAAAGAGAAAAGGTCCAGGGAAAAGTAACAAAATGTAAGCTCAAGACAAATCTACTCACAAGGCTTAGAAAAAATAATTCACTTAGCTTGAGATCTCATTAACCTAAGTCTTTTGCAAGTGAAAGGAAATTGAGGTCATGTTTTGTGAAGCCCTTAATCCAAGATACAGGCCACGAAGTTTTTGACCTAGAAGCACAATTGACTACCATATGAGTCAAAAGGGGCATTCTATTGAAAGGTGTTAAAGATTAAGGAACAACATGCAAGACCTGATTGATGCTAAGGTCATTTATCCAAAGCTCCTAGAAGTTGGTCCTTCTTCAAGTCTTGAGGGAACTTCAAATGAACTTTCTACAGCTCTAAATCTTTTGAGATTACCAATACCTTCTAATGAGCTCATGTATGGTCTTAAGTAATTAGGGGCAAAGAAGAACCAAGTTTTTTTCAATAAACTCTATAATAAACTCATAAGGGAATGTTTTTGCATGACCTTGTAATAGCTGTCACCTAGAATAAAATTATCTTCTTGTCTACCTTTTTATTACTAAAGGTGTCCTTTTAAATTAAGTGAATATAGTTGAATTAATATTGTGGCAAATAAATTGCATATTTTTGGTATCTCATCTTGAAAGTTTAAAATGAAAAGACACAAACCGAATCCCAAAACACTAACCTTAAACACTTAAGTGTTGAGTGTCATTAATGTGAGAATTTAAATACAATCTTTAAAGGAGGTCCATTTTGAAACTGATAAGCTAATCAAAATGACGTTAGACATTCATTTCTCTATCCTAAAAAATATCCCATGTCAACCCCATTGAGCTTTTGTTAATAAAGTATTTGAAAAATTAGACCCTATCAAGAACTACTCTATAATGGGGTAATTTAGAGGTTAGGGTCATTAAAAAGGAGAAAATGTTAAAACTAATTTATACTTGCTCTAGTCACCTCAATTTAATCATAATTATTACCTCTCATTATTTGTTTCCTATAAAATGAAGAAGGGCTTCCATGCTGATCACTATATACAAATTGCATACATTGTGAGTCATGCACCAAAAAAGGAGATGATCACCTTTGTCTTGGATCATTTTGAAAAAAGAAAAAGGAAAGAAGAAAAAAGAGAGAAGAAGAAAGAAAGAAAAGAGGAAAAAGAAGAGGGTTATGAGGAAAAATGAGAAAATGAAAAGTATGCCCAAAAAAGAAATCTATGAAAACAAGGTGATTAAATCTAAAGCCCCGAAACTTAAAACCTGAAACTAATTAGAGGCATATACCTTAATAGGCCTATTATGAAGTAAGGCCCATCCATTGAAATAAAAGCCCCTAAATATAAAAGAGTAAGGGTAAAAATGAAAACTCTCAAAATCCACTCTTCTTGAAAACTAAAGCCTACCAACCATTTTAACCCCTTCTTAAAAGCCGTTCTAATTAGAGAAAATATCCTATCATTGGTAAAAATTACTTTTGAAACTGGGGCAAACACAATTTTAGTTTCACCTATAGGGTTCTTCACTTATAAACTCAAGTTAAGAAGTGATTCTTTCAAAATGCAACTTCATTAATATCCATTTGTGAAACTAAGGACCAAAGCCTATATTACATTGTTATTCGAAAAAGAGCTAACAGATTGATTAGAGCATATCACTTACGAAATACACCATAATTTTTGGAATCGTAGTCCAAAGTGGAAATTTGAACCAAGAGGATGTAAGGAAGGCCTCTTAGACTAAACTAATCAATTATAAGAGATCATTAACCTTGTGATCAACCTAGGTGACATTAGAAGATCACTTACATCGAGATTTAAAGTATAGTAAATTAAGGAAAGAGGACTCCCCTAGAGACAAGATTATCAGGAAATTTAAGTAAAGTTAAGAAAAGAGTGAACTGTCAAAGGCCTACATATATGGAGAACCAAAACCAGTTAGCAATTCAGAAGAAGAAGAAGAAGAAGAAGAAGAAGAGAATAGAAAAGGACAAGTTTTTCTTTAAGTCAATTCCAAACTAGTCTTTCTATCCACATTGGTCTTTTTACCTAGCTTCAGCTATGCTTAGCCTTAGTGCCAAGTCTTGTTACATTCAAGCGTTTTGTCCTAACATGAGTCTTACCTTAAGTCTCCTTCCTACTCAATCTTAGTGACCATTTTTCATATTTTTACCCAAAAGAACCCTGTCCTTAATCTTTAATCCAAGTTTTCTTTTTGTTAATTTAAGGGGACTTAGCCCCTAACAACCAGATCAAGTGACCATGACGACTTAGTCTCTTTGTTAAGTCGACCCATGAGGTCAATTTTGTCAATTCCAAGTAAATTGCATAGTTGAGAAAATTTTCTTTTTAAGAAACCTGATCAATATTTCAGTAACCATCAATCTAAGATGGTTAATAAAAACCCATCAATCTAAGATGGTATTCAAGTTTTTATTAAAAACCATAAATCCAAGTTGGTGATATACCCATCGATCCAAGATGACATTCAAGTTTTTGTTAAAGCCCATTAATCCAAGATGGTGTTCAAGTTGAAGCTTAAGATGGTGCTAAACCCATCAATCCAAAATGGTGATATTTTTGCTAAAGTCCATCAATCCAAGATTGTGCTAAGCTCATTAACCCAAGATGATGATATTTTAGTTAAAGCCTATCAATCCAAGATGGCACCAAAGTTCCTTATCCATCCATCTAAGATGGAGATAGAATTTGTAAGAACCCATCAATCTGAGATGGTACTCACTTCGATGTTAAACTTAATAAATCAAAAAGTTGTCCATTAAAGATGGTCATTTAAGCTTTACTTTATTATACCGTCCATCTAAGAAGATAATAACTCTGATTTTAAACATATTTCATATGGTAATTTTATAGTATTTCCCTTACATTTTTGGTTTTCTTTAAAGAAATTGATACTTAATTGAGTAAAATTTTGATTTCAAGGTTTGAACGTGTTCTAGGATCGAAAATGAAGAAAAGGAATCAAGTTTCACTCAAATCGGAGTTCAAACGAAGAAATTATGAAGTTTTGAAGTTATGTAGAAAAATTTGCCTTGGTACAGAAAGTTACACGACCTGGGGACACGGCCATGTCCCAGGCCGTATCTGGTGACGAAAACAGAATCCTTATAATACATATGTAAAAGGATATCTTAGGGTTAAAAAAAGAGAGAGACAATAGAGAAACCAACAAGACATGAGAGAAGAGAAGAGACTTGAGGAGAAAGAGAAGAAAGAGGCGAGAACAACATCGACTTCAAGATTAGAGAGATTGTTCATCAATTAAAGGGGTTTTCCATGTTTTATTTTATGTTTTTGATGGAACTCATTTTTAGATTCGTTATGATAGCTTAGAATTCGAGTATTTAGGATTACGGAACCTAGGGTTTCATGTGACTTTTGAGTTGAATTATAAATTTCAATAAAGTTTCTATCTTTTCTTGATTCAATTATGTTGTTTAATTGTTGATTGATAATTCTAGAGTATCAATATATGATATTATGCATGATGATTGAGAAATTGCATGTGTAATTAGATCTTAGCATAATTGGAGAGAATTACATATATACTTAGAGATAAGATACATGTTTCTTCCGGAAAGTTGATTGTTTGTGTGGGAATTCATTATACATTAATGCAATTCTAAGTTATATTACTAAGTGAAGAGATTCCGGTAAATAATTTAGGATTAGGATTAATATGCTTGAGAAAGATATTAGCTTTAATTGTGAATCCCTCTGGTCAAGAATAATAGAAACTGAATTGAATATATTTTAAGCGGTCACATGTTAAACACTAGAGGAAATAATTCCTAAATACGTTATTAATTTCTTGAAGTCGTTCGTAGTTTTATTGCTTTCTAATTTGCTTAATCAAGTCTCATAATTAGTTTAGATGGTTAATTTTAGTATTTTTAATTCATTCAATTTATCACAATTTTCTGGTTAGATAATAAAGCTAATGTTGATATTAGTACTCAAAATCTCTGAGAGATCGGCTCGGACTCACATCCGCTATATTAAAATTGATAGGTGCACTTGCCTCATATCAGAAGACATCTTTAAGGTTTTAGCTAGCTTATAGAGTATTGTCTCATCTCACATCTCCTTTAGGATTATAGTCAGCTCGTAGGGCACTATAACGTTCAAAAACCTACTCTTATCTCTTAGCCAGTTCTTGGAGTGCCCTCTTTCTCTCTTAACATATCTTTCACTAATCACCCAAATCTCCAAAGAATCAAACCTAGGCTTACTAGTTAGTTGTAGCTCTAGTTAAGGAAAAATTTTCCTCAAAGTAAAAATGGTGTCTCCTTTTGTCTTTATAGTAAAGTTTTACTCAAACTTCACCATAAAGAAGTATAGCTATAGACACCCTATTTTTTCCTCGTATAATTATGGAGCTTCTTTTTAGAATAAGGAAAAAGGGTCTTATATAGAAAAAGTACAAAAAAATATGAAATTTTGAAAAATATAAAATTAAAAAGGAAAAAAAAAAAGGAGAAGAGGAAGTAGATAATTTAAAATGGAATAGGAAAATTTAAGTAGCTTTAGTATTTGGGTCTTAAATAACAAAGGGAATATTGGGTCTGGGCTTAGATTTAAATCTAGCCTAAGTTAACCTAGTCTATATATGTAATTTAATTGCATATATGAATAAGGCATAAGCCAACTACCTGATCGTAATGCACTTAAGACTTACACATGAGATACTTAGGTTTGATTCCTATAATAGGTGCCGTATGCCTTTTTTTTTTCTCTCTTTCTATCTCTTTCCCTCCCTTTCCTATGCACATAGCCTACATGTGGGATATGTTGGATTGGCACCAAAATATCGTCTAAATATTGTCATTTCAAGTATTAAATAAGCGTTTGAAAATTAGAAAAACCTTAATGCATGAATTTTATGTTTGTCTCGATTCTTGCCTTTAGTTAATATTTTAAGCTTCCAAATCTTTTGTTTTGGAAAGAACAAACCTTTAGCAATGCATTTTGATTAATAATCATAATTTATTTTCATTAAATTTGAGAATCAAATCAATCAACATCCATTTACTATGATTTTCGAATTCAATGTGTTGTGATGCTTGCCATGTTGGTTTAAGCTTCAAGGAGTATAAAGGGGGTCGAGGAATCATGTTTACGCATCTGGAATTCATTTTGAATACATACATACACAATGATTCAAAGTTTCTCTCTCTAGCATTGGTTTTCTTTCTCTCTCTAGTTCATCATTCTTTTATGGTGTAACTCGGGCTAAACTATTGCCCTCTCAAGCTTCCTTATGCCTTGAGAAATAAAAAAATACCACTCTAGTAAGTTGACATGCTCTCTAGCTACCTATATGAACCACCTAGGATTCAGCCCACAACCAACATGACCTCCATCCAATACACCACTATCCCCTCCATTTTGGCCATGACACCACTATGGCTGAGCTTGTAGTGGTCGAAAACTCCTAACCCATACCTCCTTTCACCATCAACAAGTCCTAGTCATAGCCACACACAAATTACCACCACCATCTACCTTTAAAACCATCTTATTCACCACCAATTGCCACTACACTAACACCAAACCCTCATTCACCAATCAGATTCACATGAATTTGATCTTATCCACTCTAAATGCCTCCTAGAACCACCTCCATCACACCCTATGCCATTGCTCTTCTTCTTTAACCAAGACTTGATCAAATTCTAACTTGACCCGTACACCCTTGCCTTGGAGTTGGTCTGACAATTATTTATTTATTATTCTATTGTATTAGAAACTTACACATAAAAAAAGGGGAAGAAAAAAACCAAAGAAAAAGGAAAATAAAAAAAGGAAGAAAACAAAAAGGAAAAACAAGGGGAAAAGAGAAGCTTTGGTATTTTATTTTTATTTTTATTCCTTTTTTTGCATGTCTAGTCAAAATAAAAAGAAAATGACAAAAAAATAATAATAAATGAAAAGAAATTTGAAAAAAAATTAAAAAAATTTTATCACTTAGAAAAATCCATTTTCCAAATAAATAAAAACAATTCAATCATTTTCAAAATTAGGACATTTTAGAGTTTTCTAAAAAACAAATACCAATTTAGGACCCTTCCCTAGAATTTTTCTCAAATAAAACAAATGGCTAAAAAACATAAACTTGACCACTTTTGAAAATTAACATATTCCAACACACTTAAATTTTTTAAATGAATTATGGAAAGTCTGATCTTTACTAGAGAGTACATAGGTATCTATCAAATGATTTAAAATAGGGAAACTTTTTTATTTTTCCTTTCGCAAATAAATTCTATTTTTCTTCTTTTTTGTGTGTAAGTAGAATTAGTCTTTTTTTTTTGTGATTATTCCTTCATGCTATAAGTGATATTTTACAAATAAATTTAAGTTTGGAAAGTTAAAAGTGATACACGATTAGGGTCTAATCGATTAGCCTTTGGACTAGAAATATCTAGTTTTCAAAAACCATTTAACAAAATTGGTTTTCACATAGTCCAGTGTATAGATTAAAATCAATTGACCCAATTGGTTTTGATCTAAACCTTTTGTCGATCCTGATCATATAATGACTCTAAGTATTTTTTCAAAAGATGTTTAAGAAGCGAGTTTTTATTAATCCTTAGTCATGGATGTTATATTGAATGGGTATAGGGTTAATTATAGTTCACATTAAGGAAAATAATAAAAACTAGGAAAAATTTAGGCTCAATACTGTATTAATGCAATATAAGATGTATTAAACCAATTTCATAGAAACCAAGTGTAGACTCTAGTTCCAAGATCAGCTAATAATAAGACAATAATTGGAATTAAGTAGCTATTTAAAAATAAGTTAGATGACAATAGCAAAGTTGTAAGAAATAAAGCACTATTGGTGACCAAAGGCTATTTACAAGAGGAAGGTATTGATTGTGATGAAACTTATGCCCCCGTTGCTCAATTAGAAGCTATTCATCTCTTGCTTACATTTGCTTGTTTTAAGAATTTCAAATTATTTCAAATGCATGTAAAAAGCACTTCCTTAAATAGGTATATGAAACAGGAGGTTTATGTAGATCAACCCCCTTGTTTTAAGGACCCATTTAAAGATGATTATGTTTTCAAATTAAGAAAGCCTTTTTACAACTTAAAACAATCACCCCGAGCTTAGTAAAAATGAACTAGTGAGTTTCTAACTAAGATTGGCTTTAGTAGAGGAAAAGTGCATGTAACCTTGTTTTTAATAATATTTTTAATAAGGATATCCAAGTTGTACAAATTTATGTTAATAACATCATCTTTGATTCTATTAATGAAGATTATTGAAAGAATTTTCTAAGATAATGTAAGCTGAATTTGAGATGTGAATGATGGGTAAGTTAGCTTTTTACTTGGGTTTGCAATTTAAGCAAACAAATGAGGGCATATTTGTACACCGAGAAAAATATACTAGCCAAATAATCAAGAAGTTCGGATTTGAAAGCTCTAAAGGTGCTTCAACCCCAATAGGCATGCCAACAAGGTTAGATGTAAATATTAAAGGTAAGAAAATAAGTGAAAAACCTTATAGAAATCTCATTGAAACTTTACAAATAGCTTCTAGACCCGACATTTTATTTAGTGTTTATTTGTGTGCGCATTTTCAAAGTACCCTAATAGAAATGATACTGATTGATTGGTAAGCTATATGCACCTGCACATAGGATATAAAATGCATTAAATTCATTGAAAAACAACACTCTTTTATGCATTTTTAACAATTTTGAACAAGTTAGTCCATTTTGTGCATAAAGCCTAATTTCATGAAAATTAACTAAACTTTGCAAGAATTTATGCAAAAATGCAGGTTTTAAAAATGGTGTAATTTGAGTCATGAATAGAACCCTCAACTTTAGAACCTTGCCTATCCTCAAGTAAGTTTAAAAATCAAGTGATTCAGAAAATAATAAGACAAGGGTTCGTTTCTTTTATGCTTGAGTGTAATTGTGAGTACGTTACACAATAGTAGCTTAAATTTTGCTTGTTCTTAATATAGTGCAAAAACCTTTAGAAGTGGTATTGAATTCATAATAGGTTTCCTTGTGATTATGTAATCGAGAAGAGATCAGTCCTGGGAAATGTCCTTGAGAATTTATGGGGTTACATGATTATGAGATAGAGAAGAGATTAGTTGTGTAATTCCCAATATGAGTAATTCAATCAGTAAAATATCAGTAGTGGATTCTTATGCTTATGAGACCAAGAGGAGATTAGGTGATCCCTATTGAATTCACAATGCATTATGTGGTCTTGGTGAGTTAAGAAAAATAACGAGACTGGGAGGAGATTGACCCCCTAATTCCTAGCACTAGATTATTTCAGTCATGATAGGAATTAAGTAATTTAGCTTATCATATAGGAAAGTGAGACCAAGAGGATATTTTTTGCTACACAATTGAATGAGGTACACTAATGAGGATCGAACTCAAGTGAGTTCCTTCAAAACCCAATTAAAAACTATCACTAATATCTTAACAGAATACCTTCACTACTACTTCAAAAACGTGTCACAAGACTACGTCTTTAAAATTTGTGTTTGTTGTTAAATTTCATTCTTGTTTAGTTGCACCTATCTTCAATTCACTACTTCTTATTTGATTTGCCTAGATTATAGTTGTAGGTTAGAATTTGTAACCTATTTAATACTCACCAGTTTTATTGCTACAAACGATCTGGTATATTGGTTGGTTAAGAGATTGACATTGTTTTGAAAATTTATATTTATAAAGTGTCCTCAAATCAATCAATTGTCAAGGGTCTTATCTTACTTAGGCATTAGAATGTTCTAGAGTAGAATTTGAGGGAATTGACATCCTAGAGTTTTAAGCAATATAGATACCTCATTTTTGCCCCATTGAAATTATATATATATATATATATATATTAGAATAAGGTAAGGGGTCCTAATCTACGAAAAAGCACCAGAAAATAAAAAAATTTAAAAAAAATCAGAAAAAATAGGAAATTTAGAGAAAAAGCAAAAATTAGAAAATTTAGAGAAAATACAAAAAAATTAGAAAAAAAATATTTAGATGATTTGAAATAGAATAGAAAATTTCAATAGTTTTAATATATTGTATGTCCTAGATAATCAAAATAACAAGGGAGATTTTAGGCTTAGATTTAGCCTAAGTCGACCTAGTTCATATATGCAATTTCATTGCATATATGAACAAGTCACAAGCCAATGGCCTATTGGTACTATAAATTGACTAAACTTGGCATTAGATCTATAGCTCTTGGCTTCAAATCTCCTATTAGGCACTTTATGCCTTTTTCTTTTTTCTCACAACAAAGGCACACATGGCAAGGGACCATTGGGCCATGCTTTGACTCCTAAACAAGGCACACAATGGTTCAGCCATGTAGATGACATGGCACCTACGAGACACCATGTCAACATTTGGTTCTCCCCCTTTCTTTCCCTTTCCCTCCTTTTCCAACAAAACTAATGCATACCCCCTACTTTGGCCTCATTACTTACGTAATTTCCATTTGTAAAAGCACCAATTTATGGATGATTCCTATTCTCTTCATAGCCCACTGTGAATTGAATTCGAAAACACAGCCGAATTCATTCACTTGACCATTCAAATCACAATTGAAAAGTAAGAAAAAAGAAGAGAAAAATTTGGAATTTAATCAACCATTAATGTCCATTTTTTTCTCCTCATATTAGTATCCCAATCTTCATTAGGCTCTCTCTTATGACACTGGCCACACTTGATGCCTATCTCATTTAACACATATAGAACCACATAATACATCCTCACGAAATGCAAAGAGCCCCATCATCCCCATCCTTACTGTTAGTCCTCTATTCTTTACCTAATCTAAGAAATCACAATTGTAGTAGGGCGCGTATGACCCCATATGCAGTGACCCGTTGACCTACTTTCTCTCTCTTTATCCAAATCATGGCCACAACCTAAGAATGTAGCAAACCCCTCACTCCACAATAACCTCAATCTATCCTTCATTGCCATATGACCCAAGCTCGACCACCTCAATCCTAACCACCATCTACTACAACTACACATCCTATGCAACAACCTTCCCCATTTGACCCTCATTCTCCTTCTTGCACCACACACACAATCCGTAAACCAATCTCCAACAGTAGTGAAAGCACGTAACCTCCACCACACAATACTCTTTCATACGAAACACATCCCTACCATACAACACTCTCACTCATGAGACCTACTCTATCCACTACAAATGAAATAAACACAACTTCACATTCACGCAACATCAAACTACATGCAATAACCTTTACCACCACTTTCTAAACCTTAAGCCATTGCTACTACTACTCGAAACACTAGCCACCAATACTCTTTACTCCAAAATAACCACAATATGATGATTGCCACCCTTCAAAATTGAAGATCTAACTTTTAGTTGAGCTCCACAAGTCACTGTATGTGTTAAGTACCCTTACCATCCTTAACCCACCTTAAAACACCACCCAATGGCTACTAAACTTGGGGGCACTTCTCCTAACCCCCTATTCCCCAATAAAATTCACACTAAACTAAACTCACTTGCCTATTTTGGTGCCTAAACAAGCTCGGATAGAGCCTTTTGTCATTGTCCTCCATCATCCTCAACTAAGTACGTATAGTGCATGTGAGTTGGGTCGAGAAACCAACCTAAACCTAACTATTTGACTTGAATCTGGATTTATGCCCACCTACCCATGCTACTTGTCTAAGTCTAGCCTAATCCTTTTTTTTATTCCACATTGTATTCTCTTGTATTGTGTTTTTTTTTTCTTATTTATTTATTGTAATTGTAATAAATAAAAAGGGAGAGAAAGGAAAAATGGGGAACTTTTAGTAAAACAAAAATGGAATAAGTAAGAAAGAAAAAAAAAATATAAAAATAAAAATGTTGTTATCACTTAGGAAATCATTTTTCAACAAAGATAAAAATAAAATTGATCTTATAAAAAATTAAGACCTTTCTTAGAATTTTCAAAAATAAAACCAAATTTAGTATCATTTAGAAATTTTCCTTAAATAACTTGAACCAAGTAAAAATGTAAACTCGACCATCTTTCAAGATTAAAATGAATCAAAATGCTTAAAGTTTTGTAAAAATAACTACGTACGTCTGATCTTGATTAGTGGGTACATAGGCACCTCCATGGCAATGTATAAAATGAAAAATTTAGCTTTTTTTCCCCCATTTCTTAGTTTAAATTACTCAAATTACTAAAAATGAAAAAACCCCAATTTATTTAAATGTCAGTTTGTGTCTTAAATGGTGAATTCAAAGAGTTACATCTAAATTTGGAGAGTTTGTTTTACCTATAAAGGTTTAAAAAACTTAACCCTTAAACTCAATCACTAGTCTTTCAAAACCCGTTTTCCAAAAATAAGTTTTTCCCATGCAAACCAGTATTTAGATCAAAACCAAATCCACTCATTTGGTTTTGACATAAACGATTTCCTAACTTTAGTCGAGCAACTACTCCTAAAGTTATTAAAATTCTTTTAAAAACCTTAGTCGAGGATCAATATTGAATGAGTAGGGTTTAATAATGGTCGGTTTAGGGAAAACATATAAAAACTAAGAAAATATCAAGCTCGATAGAATGGTGACTCTACTGGGGATATCAAGAAGGTTAGCCATCTAACTTTTTGCATTTGGAATTAATTTTTGAAATCACCTTACTGAGTGTAATTTATTTATTTGATATTTTTTTTCAACGTTTGTCTGTAGTTATACTAACTTTTTTGTAGGGTTAGCTTTATTTAAGTTTTTAAATTGTGGTGTTGAGGAATTTACTTTATGCATCATGAATGTTTGGTAGAAAGGGTCAAACCAAGATTGTATTGGCACCTTAGGATTGGGTGGGGGTATGCATTGTGTAGGCTCCAAGGTGCTATGGTGTAACCACCACTCTAGGTTGATTAGCCTACCCTTACTTAAGTTGTAATGTTACCAATGAAGGTGTTTTCAAAAATCAAGTATGGTTACAAAAGCTTAAGGACCTTTAGAACCAACCCTTATTGTATGCACTTCCCTTGAAACCTTGAGTTAATAAACTATTCTTAGGAATTGCAACCCTACTAATATTAGAAAGTGATTAGAAATGTAATCATTTTTTGTAAAAGTTAAATACCAAATAAAGCAATAGGGTTACAACTTAAAGAGTAATGTATTAACCCAAATGGTTCTAATCACATGCATGTTTCTACATATGTTCTTTTATTAATAATTAATTCTTATCCATGAAATGTTTAGGCCTAAAATGGCAAATGACTAAGCAAATAATCGGAGCAATGACAGGCTATAGGATCTCCTTAGAATTCATAAGTAGTTGCTAAGGGTTGAAATTACCTATCTAAAGGAGAAGCATGAATGCTCTAAAGCTCACAATAAGGTGTTGAAAGCCCTTCTTTGACAAGTCATTAGGGAAACCCATGAAATGGTGGAAAACTTTAGAGCTCGTCTATGAGACTTAGTTTAAGGCTTCTCTAGGTCATAGCTAGGAGGCCTAAAATAAATTCCAAGTTCCATTAAATGAACATAAAAAATTAATGTTAGGTTCTTTTCATTTGTTTTCTATACCTGATCTTTCTGAATAGTAAAAGATCTTTCAAAATAGTAAAAGTTCTCTTTAGTTCATCGTTCTTCATTTTTTAACATTCCCTTCTTTGTAAATAGTCCTTTAATAGAACTTATCTAACCATTTATTCTATCTTCCTTAGGGAAATGTAAATAAATCCCATAAACTTGTAAACTAGAACCGTAAAATCACTATCCTTTTGTAATTGGATTTCTCGATTTCTATAAAATAAAGCTCTATCACTCTCTCTCACAAAAAAATAAAAATCAAAAATCAAAAAATAAAATATAAAAGGAAATTTGCTAACGGTTACAAATTCTTATGGGCCAATCCTAACAAAGATACTTGGTCCGTTAAGGTATCTAACCAAAACAAGGCTACTTAGCTCGTTAAGGAAGCCAACCCAAGCACAAGCCCCTCAATCCATCAAGGCAACTGACCTGAACATAGACCTCAATCCATTAAGGTAGTTAACCTAAACCCAAACCATGGCCCATTAAGGCAGTTGAACCAAACACAATCCATAGCCCATCAAAGTAGACAAACTAAGTCAAAACCTTTAGTCTAGTGAAAAAACTGAACCCGACCAAGTCAAATTACAACCTAAGTTTCGAACTCATATTAAATGAAAAATATCAAACTAGGGCATATGTTAAGAAACTGGGGGGTAAAGTCAATATTCACCTAAGGTAAAATAAATATAGATTCCTCCCTAAGAAATTGGTAACTCACTTTTAAAATGTTTATGATGAAAAGAGACAAACTATATTACACACACTAACCCTTAAAACACTTTACGAGTTAAGTGACATCATGGAGAAGATACTTTTGACTCATTTCTTAAAGGAGGCCAATTTTGAATTTCATACGCATATTAAAATGAAGTTAGGAATTCATTTTAAAATCCTAAACATGACTCTCCATCGTTAACCTCATTGGGGAAATTGGGAGAATTTTCAAATTTGAACCATGTCAAGAACCACCCCATAATGGAGCAAATTAGAGGTTAAGGTCATTAATTAGGAGAAAAGGATAAAAACTAGTTTTTTGCTTGCTTTAGTGATATCAATTCAAGTATAATTTTAAATTATTTGTTCTTTGAAATAAAGAAGAACCAACTCCTTTTCAAACATCTCAAGCCTATACATACCTCATCCTAGCCCATACACTTGAAATCCATGGGTTTAAGGCCTTTAATCTCTTAAAGTTAAAACTCAACAATAGAGGCCCAAAGAAAAAGGGTAAAGTAATAAAAAAAAAACGAAAGAATGGAGCAACAAAAAAATATTAAACAAAAAAGAAGTAGAAGAAAGAAAAAGAAGTTGGAAATTTAAGCCCAAGTACAGGACGAAAGCCCAAAAGGATATATAACATCCCAATAGGGGTAGCCACACTGAATTAAAAAAACCAAGAATTAAAGCCTAAATAGCCCCAAAAATGTAAGGCCCTAAATCTTATTCTAAAGCCAAAGAGCACAAAACCTTTATATCCACTCTAAAGTCTTTCTTACCTATATTGAATCACATAGGCCATCCCACCTACAATACTACCCTTACTTAATAAAGCTTTCCTAATCTTAAAAGATAATTTATCTTTAATAAAAATTATCTTTAAAACTAGGATAAGTACACTTTTAATTTTTCTAAAGGTTCTTGACTTGTACACTAGGGTTAAATAAAAGTTCTTTTCTTAAAATAGGCCTTCCCATTAGACATCTTTAAAAACCTTTGACCAAAAGCCTAAATTTACAATACTAAATCAAAAAAGACCTAATAGATTGATTAAGGCATATCATTTGCAAAATGGACTATAACTTTTGAGATTGTAGTTAAGAGTGTAACCTGGATTGAGAGTTCACAAGGAAGCCCCCTTTGACTAAACTAATCATAAGTTGCCTTTTTCTTAAAAAATGAATGTTTAAAATCACAAGGCCCCAAGAAAAAGCTTAGCATTAGGGTTAGGAGACAATGTCTAAAAGAATATGAGATGCCCTATACAGTTACCAAGAAAGGGAATGATTTAAACATTTGCTCCTTAATAAGAATTTATATCCTTTAGGAAACTTTCAAATTAAAAAAGAAAAAAGAGAAAGAGAAAAGGTAAAGGCTTAGCACAAGTTTTTTGTCCATGTTGGCTTGAGTAGCTAAGCTTTCAATTCGTGTTAACTGTTTTCTTTCCAATATGGTCATGCTTTTTAAGTTAACCATAATAGTTTATATCATTCTTCCCTAATGCAATTTTTAATGTCCATTAACACTTTTTGAAATCAAGGGGCTTATCCTTAATGCCTTTTTCATAAATGATTTTTCATCAAATTCTTTATTTATAATTTTCAAGTCCAAAAGTTTTTCAAACTGGTTGCTTTCCTTGCCTTGCTTATCCCATCTTTAATCCATTTTTAGAGTCTTAGCCAACTCAAGGAATGTTTTGCCTATTCATCTAAGTTAGTCAGCTAATAAGGGTACAACCAGCTTTTAAATTCTTTAAGGTCTTAGCCAGCTTAAGAAGCACCTCGCTTGTTCACTTAAGTTAGTCAACTCATTAGAGCACAACCAAGCTTTCAAATTTTTTTGGGTATTAGCTAACTCATGGAGTACTTTGCCCATTTACCTAGGTTAGTCAACTCAAAGGTACATGACCAGGTTTCAATTAAGGTCTTAGCTAGCATGAGGAGTGCTTTACCCATTCGTTTAAGTTGGTTAGCTCACAGGAGCACGACTAGGTTTTCAATTTATGGTCTTAACTAGCCTAAGGAGCACTTCACCTGTTTACCTATGTTAGTTAGCTCAAAGGAGCATGACACTTTGAATTATTTTTAAAGGTTCTTGACTCGATCAAAAGCCTAAATTTACAATACCAAATCAAAAAAGACTTAACAGATTGATCAAGGCATATAATTTGCAAAATGGACAATAATTTTTAGGACTATAGTCAAGAATGTAATATGGACCAAGAGTTTGCAAAGATGCCCTCCTCAACTAACTAATCATGAGTTACCTTGTTCTTAGGAAAGGAATGTTTAAAATCACAAGGCCCCATGAGATAGCCTAGCATTAGGGTTAAGAGACAATGCTTAGAAGAACATAAGATGCCCCACATAGTTACCAAGAAAGGGGATGATTATAACATTTGCTCTTTAATAAGAATTTATGCCCATTAGCAAACTTCCAAATTAAGAAATAAAAAAAAAAAAGAGAGAGAGAGAAAAGGTAAAGGCTTGTCATAAGTTTTTTGTCTATGTCAGCTTGTGTAGCTAAGCTTTCAATTCATGTCACCTATTTTCATTCCAATTTGGTCACACTTTTTAAGTTGACCATAATAGTCTAGATCATTCTTCCTTAATGCGGTTCTTAATGTCCATTAACTCTTTTTCAAATCAATGGGCCTATCACTAATGCCTTTTTCATAAATGGTTTTCCACCGGATTCTTTATTTATAATTTTTAACTATAGAAGTTTTTCAAACCAATTACATTCCTTGCCTTACTTATCCTATCTTTAATTCATTTTTAACATCTTAGCCAACTCAAAAAGTACATCACCCATTCATTTAGATCAGTCAGCTCATAGGGCCATAACTAAGCTTTTAAATTCTTTACGATCTTAGCTAGCTTCAGGAATGCTTCGCCCATTCGCCTAAGTTAGTCAACTTATAAGGGCACAACCAGGCTTTCAAATTCTTTAAGGCCTTAGCTAGCTTAAGAAGTACTTTTTCCATTCAACTCGGTTAGTCAACTCAATAGAGCATGGCCAGGTTTGAAATTAGGGTCTTAGCCAGCACAAGAAGTGCTTAACTCTTTCGTTTAGGTTAGTCAGCTCAAAAGAGCATGACTGGGTTTTCAATTTAGGGCCTTAACTTGCTTAAGGAGCACTTCACCCATTCACCTAAGTTAGTTAGCTTAGAGGAGTATAACTAAGTTCTCATTTAGGGTTTTAGCTAGCTTAAGGAGGACTTCTCCTATTTACCTTGGTTAGCCAGCTTAGAAGAACACAACTTAGTTTTCCATTTAGGGTCTTAGCCAACTCAAGAAGCGCTTCACCCATTCACTTAAGCCATGTAGGTCAAAAGAGCATAACCTGGTTTCAATTTAGGGTCTTAGCCAACTTAAGGTGTGCTTCGCCTGTTCACTTAGGTTAGTTAACTCATAAGGGCATAACCAGTCTTTCATTTCCAATTTAGTGTCTTAGCCAGCTCAATAAGCACTTTACTTGTTTACTAAGGTTAGTTAGCTTAGAGAAGCACAACTGGGTTTTAATTTAGGGTCTTAGCCAGTATAAGAAGTACTTTACCCTTTCATCTAGGTCAGTCAACTCATAAAAGCATGACTGGGTTTTCAATTTAGGGCCTTAGCTAACTCAAGGAGCACTTCATCCATTCATCTAAGTTAATCAACTTAGAGAAACACAACTAGGTTCTCATTTAAGGTTTTAGCTAGCTTAAGGAGTACTTCTCCTATTTACCTTAGTTAGCTAGCTTAGGAGAGCATGACTAGGTTTTCCATTTAGGGTCTTAACTAACTCAAGAAGCGCTTCACCCATTCGCTTAAGCCAATCAACTCAAAAGAGCACAAGTAGGTTTTAATTTAAGGTCTTTACTAGCTGAAGGAGTGCTTCACCCATTCACCTAGGTTAGTCAACTCATAAGGGGATAACCAGGCTTTCATTTTCAATGTAGTGTCTTAGCCAACTCAATGAGCACTTCGCCCATTCACTAGGGTTAGTCAGCTCAGAGAAGCATAACTAGGTTTCAATTTAGGGTCTTAGCTAGCTTAAGGAGTACTTCGACCGTTCACTAGGTTAGTCAACTTAGAGGAGTATGACCATGTTCTCATTTAGGGTCTTAGCTAGCTAATGGAGTGCTTTACCCATTAACCTAGGTTAGTTAGTGTAGAGGAGTACGATTAGGTTCTCATTTAGGGTCTTAATTAGCTTAGGGAGTGCTTCGTTTGTTTACCTAGGTTAGTCAGCTTAGAGGAATATGACCAAGTTTCAATTTAAGGCCATAGCTAGCTTAAGGAGTGCTTTACCCATTTACATAAGATAGTCAGCTTAGGAGAGCACTTTTAGGTTTTTCTTGAATCAATTCAAATTTAGGGTAGCTAGTCTACCAAAGATGCTCCAACCTAAGTTAGTCAACTCAAAGAGTATAACTAGGTTTTAATTTAGGTTCTTAACCAATTCAAGGAGCACTTTGCCTATTTACTTAGGATAGTCAACTCAGTAGAGCACTTCCAGGTTTTTCTTGAATCGATTCTAATTTAAAGTTGTTAGTCTACCAAAGATACACTTGCCTTGGTTAGTTAATTTAGAGGATCATAACCATGTTCTCATTTAGAGTCTTAGCTAACAAAAGGAGAGCTTCGACCATTTACCTAGGATAGAATACTCAAAGGAGCACTTCCGAGCTTTTCTTAAATCGATTCCAATTTAAGGTTGCTAGTCTACCTGAGATGCTCTTGCTTAGGTTAGTTAACTTAAAGAAGGACAACCAAGTTCTCATTTAGGGTCTTTGCCAACTCAAATAGCACTTCGACCATTCAGCTTCACTAGTCTGCTCATAAGGGCACAATTAGGTTTTGAATTTCTTTTAGGGCACTTACTAGCCTATAGGCCAATTTCTTGACCAACTCTTAGAGCACCTCCTCTCTCTTTCACCTTTCACCTTTCATGAAATCCCTAGTAAGCCAAGCCTATGATAGCTAACTAGTTATAACGCTTCTTAGGAAAAATCCATCCTTAGGGCAAAAATCATTTCTTTCTTGTTTTTGTGGCAAAGCTTTATTCAAATTTCACCATAAAAAGGAGCAACTATACGCACCCCATTTTTGCCCCCTTGTAATTTTGTTTTTGTTCCTTTCTTTTTAAAAAAATAAGGTATGGTATTCTAACTTAGGAAAAAAGCATAAAAGATAGAAAATTAAAAAAATCACAAAAAATAGAAAATTCACAAAAAAAAACAAAGGAAATTTGGAGAAAATGTAAAAATAGAAAATTTAAAGAAAATATAAAAAAGTTGGAAAATTAAAATAAAAGATTTAAATAATTTCAAATAGAATAGATAATTTTAAAAGTTTTAGTACTTTTTAGGTCTTAGATAATAATAAAACAAAGAAAAAACAAGGCAGATTTTAGGCGTAAGCTTAAATCTAGCCTAAGCCGACTTACTTCATACATGCAATTTTATTGAATACATAGACAAGGCACTAGCCAATGAACTATTAGTACTACATATTGACTAAACTTGGCATTTGAGCTACAAGTCATGGGTTCAAATCTCTTACCAAGCACTTTATGCCTTTTTCTTTCTTTTCTTTTCACAATAAAGGTACACGTGATAAGGGACCATTGGTCCACATATCGATGCCTAACACATGGCATGAAATGGTTTAGTTATGTGACTAACATGGTGCTACGCCAACATCTAATTCTCCTCCTTCCTTTACCTTTCCCTCCTTTTCTAGTGAAACCAATTTGTATCCCTTACTTTGGCCTCATTTTTTGCGTGATTTCCATTTGTAAATTCACCAATTTATGGATGATTCCTATTATCAACATAGCCCACTATGAATTGAATCTGACAAACAAGGTTGGATTCATTCACTTGACCATTTAAATTGCAATTGAAAAATAAGGAAAAAAAAAAGAGGAAAATCTAGAATTTAATCATCCATTAATGTCCATTTTTTCCTCCTTATACTAGTATCCTAATCTTCAAGAAGCTTTCTTTCATGACATAGGCCACACTCGATGCCCTTCTCATTCCTTACACATAGAACCACACCGCATACCCTTGCACAATGTAAAGAGCCCCATCATTCCCATCCTTACTGTTGGTCCTCTATTCTTCTCCTAATCTATGCAATCACAATAGCAGCAAGATTAGCATAACCCTATGTACAATGACCCATCGACCAACTCCTTCTCTCTCAATCCAAATTATAGCTACAACCCAACAATACAACATAGCCCTCACTCCACAACAACCCTAATCTATCCATCATTTCCACACAACCTAAGCTCAACCGCCTTAATCACGACCACTATCTACCATAACTACACACCATACGCAACAACCTTCCCCATTCGACCTTCATCTTCCTACTCATACTATGCACAGAATCCACAAGCTAATCTCTAACAACAGCAATAACATATAACCCCCACCGTAGAGTACTCTCATACATAAAACACATCCCTACCATAAAACACTCACACACACGAGACCTACTCTATTCACTGTGCATCAAATAAATAACTTCACATTCATGTACCATCCAACCACGTGTAGCAACCTTTACCACTACTTTCCAAACCCTAAGCCACCTCCATCACTACAACAAACACTAGCCATCAATGCTCCTCAATCTAAAATAACCACAGTACGATGACCGCTACTCCTCAAAATCAGAGATCTAACTTTCAGCCCAGCTCCACGAGTTACTGTATGCATCAAGCACTACCCCTATCATTGACCTAACTTAAAACACCACCCAACAACCACCAAACTTGGTGGCACTTTGCCCAACCCCCCATTCCCCAACAAAATTCACAACAAACCAAACTCACTTGCTTATTTTAGTGCTTAAAGAAGCTTAAATCGAGTCTCTTATCGTTATCCTCCACCATTCTTAACTAAGCACATGCAGTGTATGTGAGTTAGGTTGGAAACCAACCTAAACTCAACTATCCGACTTGAATCTAGATTTGTACCTAGCTACCTGACCTGCATTGCTTGTCTAAGTCTAGTCTACTTCTTTTTTAAAAAAAATTTTGTAATGTATTCTCATGTATACTGTTCTCTTTTTCTTATTTTTATTTATTTATTGTAATTGTAATAAAAAAAAAAGAGAAATAAAAAAAAAAGAGAAGAAAGAAAAAATGGATAAGTTTTAGTAAAATAAAAATGGAATAAGTAAGAAAGAAAAAAAATAGTAATAAAAAATAAAAATAAAAATAATTTTGTCACTTAGGAAATCATTTTTCAATAAAGATAAAAATAAAATTGATCTGTCCAAAAATTAGGACATTTCCTAGAATTTTCAAAAATAATACCAAATTTAGGACCCTTTAGAATTTTCCTTAAATCACTTAAACAGAGTAAAAATATAATCCTGGCCATCTATCAAGATTAAAATGAACTAACACACCTAAAGTTTTGTAAAAAGAACTACGTACGTTTGATCTCGCTTAGCGGATAAGTAGGTATCTCTAAGGTGACATATAAAACGAAATTTTTTTTTTTCCATTTTTTAGTTTAAATTGCTCTAATTAGTAAAAAAAAAAACCCAATTTATTTAATTGCAGTTTTTGTCTTGAAAAGTGAATTCAAAGAGTTAGATCTAAATTTGGAGAGTTTGTGGTACCTATAATAAAACACCTAAGCCCCAGACTCAATCTCTGGTCTTTCAAAAACCTTTTTCCAAAATCAGTTTTTCCCATGTAAACTAGTTTCTAGATCAAAACTAAATTCACTCATTTGGTTTTGGCCTAAACCATTTCTTAACTCTAGTCGACTAGCGACTCCTAAAGTTATTAAAAGTCTTTTAAAAACCTTAGCTTTCCTTAGAGCCTTAGTCGAAGATCAATACTGAATGGATAGGGTTTAATATTGATTGGTTTATGGAAAAGTTATAAAAAATTGAGAAAATATTAGGCTAGATAAGTTAGATTGAACTTAACTTACTTACAAGAATCATTTTAGATGAGTTCACATATTATGGGAGTTTCAATGCTTAGAGAGCTAATAAGGAGAAGGTAGCTTAGGTAGAGTCTATGCATAATACTTTAATAAAGAAAAACTATCACCTTTGTTATAAAGTTGATGTTTTCTTGTAGAAGGGGGCAAGACTTTAGAGAATGAATTTGTGAAGGTATAAGAGGGGGCTTAACGGTAGGCAGCTAAGGTAGATGATCAATTGAAGAAGTCCCAAGTTGAAGTGTCGTACTCTATGTACACAAGTCGACTCAAAGGTGAAGAGGGCCACCAACCTCTAGAATTAGTTCTCAGTTGTTGTGCATAGTGACAAAGAGCTAGAGAAGAAAATGAAAGCCCTTCATTTTGAGTTGTTAAGCATAAATGCTGAGTTAATGGATGCAAAAGGCACAATCACTATGCTAAAGGTAGTAGTGGATAGCTTCAATAGGGATGAGAAGTAGTATAATGTAAGAATCTACCAGCTGGAGAAAGAACTAAAGCACAGCAAGCATAAATGAGTGAATAGAGAGGTGAAACTATTGAGATCATTGAAGAAGTTTGTAGAAAGTTTTTAATGAGATTATGTGCAATCCAAAATGGCTTTTTGGAGGTGATAATGGAAGCAAGGGAAGACTTAAGGAAGTATTACCTTAAACTTAACCTTATCTTTTGGGATTACTTGGATATGCTACCTATTAGTGATAAGAAACTTAAGGTAAGCTGATAAGAGGGCATTCGCCAAAGGTTGAACATGGAGAGGTTATGCCCATATTAACCCAATTGAAGAGACACCTTCAATGCTAAGTTCCATTACCTCCAAGGTGATTGAGCCCCTAAAGATGACTTTGATGAAGGGGTCTAAGCCAATGCCTAAGATCAGTTAAGACCTTAACATGAGTTGCCACCTTATATACCCTAACCTTACTTGCTAATGTAATTGAAGGATTCATCTTGATGCCCATTCCTCATATTTTCCTTTCATTTACTTTCCCACCCACCCCACCTTAGCCCCTCCCCCCCCCCTTTGTTTATATTTCTTGTATATGGTTTGTAAGTGCCGATTAGAAGTTGATGAAATGGAACATAAATGTGATGAAGTGTTTGCTCTTCTTCTTCTATTGCCATTGCTTGCTTACAATTTTTTTTTTCTTTTAGTTTCTTTTGTAAGTTCATTATGGTTCAAAATACACAATTTTTCCTAACTTTAAAACCTATATTTGTGCATAAATTAAGCAAAATTTTTTAAATTTTACATGAAATTAGATTTTATGCACAAAATGAACAAACTTGTGTAAAATTGCTAAAAAAGCATGAAAAGGGATTAATTTAAATTGAACTTAATTAATTTTATATCCTACGTATAGATGCTTAAGGGCTACCATGGCCTTAGTGGCCCCCATCATTCAATCAAGAAGGTTGAAGTTAGAATTAGGAATTTTCGCCTACTGATCGATTGGTAACCTTGCTACTAACCGATCATTATGCCTTGAAGCATTAGGGATAAGGCAACCTCTTAGACAATCAATCGAGGGAGAGGACAACATCATGAATAAAAAGAGTAAGGGTGGATTCATGCATGCAATCGATCGGTATCATATGCACCAATCAATTAGTAGAAGAAATTATGGTTAAGGTTTTTTAACTAAAATGCTAGTCCACCTTAAAAGCTACATTTCATAAAACATGGAGGGATCCCAGTATCGATACATGTTTATTGATCGATTGGTAGACCATCACACCACTCAATTGATAGCCTAATACTTACATTTGTAGCTAGAAATGGGAGCTGTAATTAGCATTTTATCATTATTAGGTTTAGTTTTGTGACCTCATTGTCTGTTTTCAAGTTTATTAACATGTTCCTGATATTTGGCAATTTTTTTTATGATTTTAAGGCACATTTAAGCTTGTTTAATGAGCATTTGTTACTTTCTCTTCATTTAATCTCTTGTTCACTTGTTCTCATCTTGTTTACTTGTTCTTAAATGGAGTTTGCTATTATATTTACATCTTTCCTTATTGTTATTATTCCTTTAATGAGTAGCTACACAGTTTTTTATGGGTATATGATAATGTAGAAGTTGTAAATGGTATAATTTTGTAGTTATGACATGAGTATGTGCATTTAACTAGGATTTTACTTATTAGTGTTTCATTTAACTCTTTAAGATGCTTATTGATGAAATTTTCAATGGGTTTCCTTATGATTATGAGATTGAGAGGAGATTAATCCTTAGAAGTGCCATTGAGAGTTAATGGGTTTGCATAATTATGAGATCGAGAGGAGATTAGTTGTGTAATTGCTTAATTTATTCATTGAGTCAGTGAAATGTCAATAATGGGTTTTTACATCTTTAAGACTAAGACGAGATTAGGTGTTCCCCATTGAATTCACATTACATTATGCAATTTTAGTGATTTAGGATAGGTTATATGATTGAGAGGAGATTGACCTCCTAATCTCTAAGACTAGAATATTGAATTCATGGTAGGAACTAAGTATTTAGCATATCATGTAAGGAAATGAGACTAATAGGAGATTTTTTGCTACATAATTGAGTGAGGTTCCTTATTTGGGATCAATTTCAAGAGAGTTCCATCAAAACCTAATCAAAACCACCCCTAATATCTTAATGCATAACCTTACCACTACTTTAGAAGTATCTCGCAAGCTTACGTCTTTATTGTTCTTATTAATTGTTTCTTTTCACCTATATATTGATTTCAATTGCAATTCCAAAATACTCTTTTTGATTTGCCTATATTAGAGTAGCAAGTTAGAATCTAGTACTTAACCAATCCCTTTTCCCTATGGAATATGATCTAGTGAATACTTACTAGTATTATTACTGTAGATAATCCAACACACTAGCCAATTAAGAGATTGATACTGCTTTGAACGTTTCAATTTATAAAGTGTTTTGGAATCTATCATTTCTATCAATGCATTGTTCCATTCTTATTAGTTTTTGGTAATGTTGTTGGGAAAAAGGCAATTGAGTTAACATTAGATACATTGAGGACTCTAAGACTAAGCCTTAGTATAGTCATAGGATAGTTCACAATTTAGTTTAATTTCTATTAATTTTTACCTACTTTAATGTTTAATTAAGTTGATTTTGTTAGTTTGTTGTTGATTTGAGTTGAATTAAGGATAATGTTTGGAATTTATTGTAAGATTTATTAAAAAAGTGCTTAATTTGTCCTTAACCAGTTTGTGTCAGGATAGGAAGAGTGATGTTTACATTCTTACATTGAAATCGTAGGTTGTAGTTTAGCAATTTGATTGGATTGGTAAAGAGTAGAATTAAGGATTACTGACTTATATGCAAAGAGGAATGAGAGAATTAGTGAAGGACTTTGACATTGATATATACCAAACATTTTACTGTAGAATTAGGAAAAGAAGGAGAGAGGAATTGAGGGAAACGGAAAATTAACAAGACCACTTTGATGAAGGTGATAGAAATGGAATTAGTAGGAACGGAAATAATAGATACAGAGGAAATGGAAATGGGAATGGTAATAACCAAGTATTGTGGGAATATTGTGACCTAAATTTAAATGAAGTTACACCACCTATCACTTGGCCAACTTTTCAAGTAAATAATTTTAAACCTAAATCTACTTTAATTCAGATGGTGAAACTTAATCAATTTGGTAGTACGCCATCCAAAGACCCCTATAAACAACTTCAAAATTTTTTGCAATTGTGTGCTACAATGAAAACCAATAGGGTGTTTGACAATGCAATACACTTGAGGTTGTTTCCATTTTCATTAAGGGATAAGGCTAGAAGTTGCTTAAACTCTTAACTACCCAATTCTATCACCACATGGGATTAAAATGAGGCACAATATCACCATGTTTAGATAATTTGAGAGGGAGTCACTATTTGAAAATTGAGAGAGGTTTAAGGAGTTGTTAAGAACGTGTCCCCATGATGATTTACCTGTATGGAGCATTGTGAACACCTTCTATAAGGGTCTTGGGAGTTAATTAGGGATGATGGTTGATGCTACCATTGCGGGGAGCATCATGAACAAAAGTGTTGAAGAGACATATGATATGTTTGTACAAATGGCTTCACATGCTCATGATTGGCATTCGGAGAAAGCTCAACTAAGAAAGGTAGCAAGTGTAAGTGAAGAGGAAGAAATAAGTCAACTTAGAGCACAAGTTGCCTCACTTACCAATCAGCTCACCTTAGTAAAGAAGCCAAGTAGTTTAGCAACCCTAATAGAAGTAAGCAACCTTATGAGTATTGTTGTATATGTGGTAGAGTAAGACATTTGAGTACAAGTTGACAAGTTGGAAACCCCTTTGCCCCATCAAGATATAATCAGGAGGAATAAGTTAATGCATTAAGAAATTTCAACCACAGATAAAGAATCTATAGCCCTTACTCAAATACCTATAACCTAGGTTGGAGAGATCATCCTAACTTATCATGGGGAGGTAACTAAGGTAAAGGATTCAATAGAGGTTTTCAAGGACGTAAGATATAAGCCTACCAGCACCAATCTTAACCTTTACCTCCACCCACACAAGGTCCAAAGAAGAATCCTTATAACAATCATTGAGGAATTTCATTCAAAAATGTGATTTCAGAATGAATGCTCTAAAGGCTACCATGTAAGAGATGCAGAGATGGATGATTCAATAATATACAAACATGAACAATAAAATCTTAGGTAAATTTCCTAGTAATACCGAGCAAAACCTAAAAGATTATGCTAGAACATCCAATAGAAGTGGTGAAGATGCTAGTGTATGTCACATCCTAGCTTAGTATGGAATGCACTATCATATAGGAATATTTGTTAAAAACTTAATTCAATTTGCTCATTCATCAAAAGAAAACTTTATTTATGTGATAATGGGGTTGCTACATTGGAGTTTAGCTAGAAATTTTGTAACAACTTATATGTACAACCTAATATTTGCATAAAAACGTCAGCCATCCTTTTTCTTTTGTCATCTTTAAAAACGTAGGATTCTCGAGTTAGTATAAGTTCCATCCAGAAGTCACTAACTCTAACTTACACTCTCAGTATACATCCTCCTTAGTGTTAGGCCCTCCATGATACTATTAACATGAGGATAAGACATTTTATCCCCTCAACTACTGAAGTTGAGTGAGAGTAGATAACAAATAATACAATATAGGTAATATCACAATTGAAACATTACAATCATAATCAATAGGTTTAGCTCCACACATATATTAGCCAACTAGGCATTTATTGCTAGCAATGTAACATGCTATGCTCATGCATGTATCATGCATTGGTACCGATATCCTATGCCCTCCAATATACTCATCCGATTAGTTAACATAGCCAAGCATCTAGATACAGTGTCTAAGAATTTGAGGCAACAAGGAGCTACCTAAGAGTAAGAATCCAAACTAAATTGGACTACACATTATAGTTTACCAAATCAAAAAAACCATAAGGAGCTTATTAATAATCAAGTTTCATTCACTTGTCCATTCAACTACTGACAAGCTAAGTCGTCGACATTCTCAACTAAGGCTAAGAAACATAGATTCGTACCTAATTTGAATTGAAGGGAAGTGGCATGAATAGTTATCACTTGGCATGGTCATATTGTAACTACCCATTCTCCCTACATTTTAGGAATGTGTCTAATCAAGAGGCCTCCATGTGTCTCGATAATCACTCAAATAACTATTGCTTCAGACACGAAATTCACCTATAAATACAAAAAAGAAATATTGTAAGAGATATCAGATAACTCTTTACTACTCTCAACTTTCCCTACTTTCATTCATTAACTTGGGCATCGGAGTGGCCACACCAGATTGACCTCGGTACCAAAAGTTTTTCCTTTCTTTACAAGATAATCCAAATCTAAAATCAACTAAGAATAGAGCTACTTAGGAATAGGACCCCCAACTTTATTTTATAAAATCAGATTGCACACTATAGTTTACCAAATCAAATTATCAAAATAGTCAAGATGTTTTAGAAATATGAATTTATATGCTTCCAAAAACTGAGTTCGTAAAGCCATGATTTTTCTTAATCACTTAAAAGCTTCATTCTAAAAATTCTAACTCGTAGGTCCCTTTTTGTACCATAGTATGTCATGCCATGATATGTAATAACAACTCAAGTATATCATTCTGGTTAACCAGTCTTCAAGTTTTATTTAACCTAGTTATCTAAATTCTAGTTTTTGAACACTCCTTAATAGAATTCTAGTATCCCACTTAGAGTTAATTTAGGTGAACACCTAAAAGATTAGGTTAGCAATCACTTAACTTCCCTAGTTAATACAATCACTTGTAAACGCCACATCAACACCTAACATAGTTGCATTACAGTTTAACCAAGACATAGCTACCATCATTCAAAATCACCACATAAGTATCCACCATAATGCATATCAGTTCACTCAAGATAGAGCCATATCCAATCAACTCAGAATCAAATAGCACACAATGTTATAAGTAGTAATATATCTACTCTAAGCATGGGTTAGATCCACTTACCTAGCCTTAAGAGTAGTGCAAAATCCTAAACTTCATCACATGTTCCTTTTTGACTTATCACACCTATGAAAATATAGCACAATCTTCAAATCAACTATGGGTCAAACACAAACTCTTATAAGCTTTCCTTATTGTGTCCTTTTTTTAAACTTCATTTGGCCATATCTTATTAATTCCTCAGTTGATTTTAGTAAATTTTATATTGTCAAGATCGTTATTTCAAGCACTATTAATATATCTTAAGAAACAAGACTAATTAATATGGTTATAAGCTAAAAAATACCCTTTATTGCTACTTACTCAATAGTATGTTACCATAACTTTGTAATGAACGCAAATAAGCTTTAGTTTTAAACTAAAAACCTTAAATATTATACTTTCTAAACTTAAACACCATCTATTTTATAACTAAAATACTAGTCTTACATTATCTTATCAAATTTTATAATAGTATTGTTTACTATTTTACATATTAGGTCAATATATAAGCTTATATTAGGAAAATACATAATAACTAGTATATAAGCCTAATTAATTCCTCAAAAAATCTTATAGACTCACAAAAATATGTAGTTCAATTATTGATCATCAATTACACTAAACTAATTATTATCTATTTTTACGAAAATAGCGATTTTAGCTCAAAATCATGGAAAATTAAGAAAAGTAAACAAATTTATGTGTGAGATAAAAATTAAGTGTTCCAAGTACCTTTATAATAATCTAGAATTCAAAACATGTTTATTCATTAATTTCATCAAAAACTAATTATTTCAACAATTTAGTAAAACTAATAGTTTTATCCAAAATAATTATAATAAATAGTAAACATGCTTCATTTTGAAAAATATTATTACCACAATTAAATATATATGTTGGATGTATTATATAAAAAAATTTAGCTTGAAACAACATTATCTACATTTGTAAAAATTAGTTTAATTTTCGCCTAAACAGGGGTTTCTTAAAGACCCTATATTTTCAATAATTATTTAAATAAAAATAAAATTACTATATTAATATACATATAAAATAACCCTAGAAAACTAAGTTTCATAGTTAAATAACATAATTTGATATTTGTAGAAAATTACTCAAATTACAAGCAACAAATTGTTTCACCTATACCTATCGCCTTTGGCAACCCTCTAACTGTCACACCTTATCGGAAAAGCTCCTCTAGCTACCCTCTCTTAGACCCCCAACCCTCTCTAAGTCAGGTTGTAGGTAGCTTATTAAACTGCCTTATACTCAATTCGCCCTTAATTTTTGTTCTATTTTTATTTTTATTTTTTCTAATTTTTTCTGATTTTGTAAAATTATGTTCTCGTGTTTCCAAGTTTCTAAAATATTGCAAATGAGGTTTAGGGTCCTATTTATGCGGTTTAGGATTTTTACATGTCAAAAAGTGAATTGCCACATGTCATTCTCTTATCTTCCTTAGTATCCATTAGGTGCCATGTGTCAATTCTATGTTTATCTTGTGATGACTCGTGTTTTCCAACTATTACTATGTTATCATATCATTTGATGACTCATCCATTCATTTTTTAATTAATTTTCCATTATTTTATTTTAATTTACCTTATTTTGATTTTTTTTGTTATTATATATATGTATTTATTACATATAATGCATATCACATGTAAAAACATGTATATTATATATGATTCAATTCATTTATTATTTTTATATGTTACATAATTTATCTATAACATCTCACTATAACATGTATATTATTATTTTCATGTTTTTGATAATTTATCAGCTTTATCAATGAATTGATGCTTTTATCAAATTAATCTTTTTAAGGGTGAATATTCGAGGCCAAAAGACCTTATTGAGGAGCAATTTGAACCTAACGATAAGGAAATGCTTACACCATCAGAAGAGGAGTTGATAGCTAAACTTGAAGGGAATCTTGATGATGATTTGGTGAAAATTTTATGGAGGAAATTAAACAAGAAGCACCTAATGATGATGATGTATACAATTTGGAGTTAATTAGAATGAGAGAAATTAATGGAGAAGAGGATCCCAATGAAGAGGAAATGGAAGAGGATCCTAGCGAATGTATAGACATAGAAGTTAATGAATCTAAGGAAGAAAATCCCAAAAAGTTTAAATCTAAGAGAAATCCAATATCGATGGGTTCAAAATCATGAACATGGTACTTGAAGAGAAGGGTGCTAACGGTTTCTAGTTTGCTTATAAATTAAAGGATCCAGGTAGATTTACTATGCTAAGTACCATATTAAATAAGTTTTTCCTAAGAGTACTTTTAAATACAGAAGCATCAAATAATTATATGTCAGGAAAAACTATGTAGAAATTAAGATTGGAAAATGTTATGAAGAAATGTCCATATTATATCTAAACCATTGATAGAGGTTGGACCACACCTTTAAAAGAACTCTATTTCATACCCACTAATGTAAGACTGTAATTTCCCAATTGATTTCATTGTAATGGATATAAAAGATGAAGATCAACCTCTAGCTTTTGGAAGATCGTTCTTTGCTACTTTAGGAGAGATATTGTACATGAAGGAGAGGTGATTATTTCATAAAGTAGAGAAAGGAAAGTAATGCTCCAAGCTAAGAAACAATTTTAGTAGTTGAAGGAAGAAGAATGGGGGTTGTATCAAGAAAAAGAATTTGAAAAGGGTAGTCGAATGAGGAAGAGGAGGATTTACTAGAAAGGAGAATTAGGCTTAAGCTAAGGAGCTAAGGAATTTGAGCCTTAGAGGAAGTATGATGACTCACAATGAAGTAGCAATGTGAAGCAAAGCTGAAGGCTTAAAAACAAGTGCTTGGTAGGAGGCAACTCGACCTACTATCTCCTCTTATATTTTTATTTAGTTCATGTTAGAGTTTTTCTTATTTTAAAGTCCTTTTATATTAGTCTCTTTTGTGTTACATAGGCACATATAAATAAATAAAGGAAGTGATGAACCCATCAATCTTAAGACGCTATCAACAAATCCAAATAGGGAATTGAGAATTCAAATCACACCAAGAAACCAAGGGATCTGTTCTGACTTTCTTTTCTACTTCTTATTGCATATTGATTGAATTATAAGATATATACATCTAAACTAAAGTTGGGGGTAGGAAAATTTGGCATAAAAATTGAAGTTGTGTAATTCTAAATGGGCTTTGATGATTTGATTAAGTGCATGAAAATTGATCCCTTTTGTGCACCTAGGAGATAATTTCTGTTTTAAAAGTTGGATCCATTTTCCTTTATGCTTTACACCTCAATTTTTTAATATGTTATCATTAATAAGGTTTCCATGAATGAAAGAAGAAAGAAGTGATTAGGGCCTTATTTTGAAAGAAGCCCCTTATGAATGAGTCATGAATATTTCTTAAAACTTTGTAATCAATTCATCGTATCTTTGCTTTATTTAATTATGCTTAATTTAGGCGTGGTTTAGAGGTCTGGAGTTAGGGAAGTGTTTTGATTGGGTGTTAGATTTTAATGTTTTCAGAAGTTGACCTTTATATATATACCATTCTTTTGAGGAATCAAGTGGTTTGTTAATGTGGTGTGAATCGAAATCAGTATTAGATTTTACCTAAAATTTCCTTAATGAATGCATAGTGAATGCTTGAAAAGAAAAGAAAAGTTGAAAAGAAAAATAATAGGGATCAAGAAAAGTTATTAAATATAAAAAATATGACCTAATCATAAAAGAAAATGTAGATGAGAAAAGAATGAAAAGAAAATGAAAGAAATAGAAAAGGAAAGAAAACAAGTTAAAAAATCCAAAAATTGAAAGACATAATAACAGGCAAAATTAAGAAAATAACTCTAAAAGTTGGGGAGGCAAAGTAAGGTACTATTTAATAGTCAATCTCTATTTGCATGGCATTACCATAATTAAGATACCAATAAGGGAGAAGTATATATGTAGGCCAACTAATTAAACACCCACACCTCACTTAGTTTAAAATGTTAGGCTTGACTTCAAATTTCATAAGCCTAACCTAAATGGTAAGTTAATTTTTCAAGGTATTATTCCTAGATTAATTACACAGTTGTTCATTTATGAGCACTTGATTTACCATAAGTGGAACAATTTCAATATCACTTTTAAGGATTTTTGTATCATATTGAGTACATGCAAACTTCATGTTTTCAATGGTATAACATTAAGATAGTACATGCTTGATATATCGTTGAAAAAGTGGAGGGGCAGATTTACGCATGTCGATCGATTGGTACTATATGCACTGATCGATTGATAGAAGAAATTAGGTTTAGGGTTTTTTGACTAAAACCCTAATCCTCCTTAAACGCTGCATTTTATAACACAAAGGCAACCTAGTGTTGACACATGTCTACTGATCGATCGATAGCCTAAATCTATAAATATTCACATTTGCAGCTAGAAAATGCGAGCTGCAATTAGGATTTTAGCATTGTTAAGTGTAGCTTTGCAGGCTCATTATTTTCTTTCATGTTTTATTGACATGTTCTTGATATTTGGTGAATGTTTTCATGATTTTAATGTACACTTAAGCTTGTTTAATGAGCATTTGTTACTTTCTCTTCGTTTAATCTCCTATTCATTTGTTCTCACCTTATTTACTTTTTCTTAAATGGAGTTTGCTACTATATTTCCATCTTTCCTTACTGTTATTGTTCCTATAATAAGTAGCTAAGTAGTTTTTTGTAGGTATATGATAATGTGGAAGTTGTACAAAGTGTAACTTCGTAGTTATGATGTAGGTATGTGTATTTAATTACGATTTTGTTGATTGGTGTTTCAATTGACTCATTGAGGTGCTTATTAATGAAATTTTCAATGGGTTTCCTTATGATTATGAGGCCGAGAAGAGATTAGTCCTATGACGTTCCCTTAAGAGTTAATGGGTTTGCATAATTATGAGACCAAGAGGAGATTAGTTGTGTTCCCTAATTGAGTCATTGAGTTAGTGAAATGTCAATAATGGGTTTTTATATCTATGAGATTGAGAGGATATTAGGTGTTCTACATTGAATTCACATTACATTATGCAGTTTTAATGGATTATGATAGGTTATGAGATCGAGAGGAGATTGGCCACCAAATCTCTAGAACTAGAATACTTAATTCATGACAAAAATCAAGTATTTAATAAATTGTGTAGGGAAATGAGATCGAGGAGAGATTTTCCACTACATAGTTGAGTGAGGCTCCTTATCTATAATCTAGCTCAAGAGAGTTTCATTAAGGCCCAAATAAAAACCATCCTTAATATCTTAATGCCACATTCTACTACTACTTCAAAAACTTATCATAAGCTTACATTTTTATTATTTGTGTTAATTATTGCTTTTTGCTTATGTTTTAATTTAATTGCAATTCCAAAATTATCTTTTTGATTCGCCTAGATCAGAATAGTAGGTTAGAATCTAATAGTTAACTAAATCCCTTTTCCCTATGGAATTCAACTTGGTGAATACTTGCCAATATTATTACTGCAGATAATCCAACATGCTAGTCGGTTAAGAGATTGACATTGTTTTGAAATTTTCCATTTATAAAGTGTCTTAAAATCTATCATTTTTATTGGTGCACCATGTCATTCTTGTCATAACTTGGTGTTGCTTCTTCTTTGCACATTTTTTTTATACATGTGGCTTTAGTGCTTACACTTGCTATTACAAATCTTTATTCATATGAGAGGTCCTACAACTAGTACAAATCACGGTCATACGTTTCTAAGGGTAATGGAGACTAGGGTACTTTAAGTCCTGACTAATCGTACCTTGATTTTCAAACTTAGGCTTTGGTGTATGATGGCAATTCCATTCATAGAAGAGATTAATTGACCAAAGTAAATCGTAGTTAGGCTCTTCTTATGAATATCATGACTAGGGATTCAATGTACTATCAGGAATACCTTAGATTTTAGACAAAAGTTTGGTTCGACAATAGTATCCCCAATTTGATGAAGGTGATGAGGGATACTTAAATACCTATTTGGAGCACCATGGAGTTCATAATGATGCTAGTTCTCATAGGAATCAACTCTATGGACTCATTACCAAAAGTCAAATTAGGGGATTACAAGGACTTACCCAACGAGCACTAGCTCAACGACTCTTCAAGGATAAGGATTTCGACATTAACCAGGGCATGTTACACTTCATTCAACTTAAGTGCTAAACTATGGTCATGATAGGAATAGTTCTCAAGCTAGCTAATACCGTAAGTCTTTTAAAGTTAAGCAGTTGAGACTTTAGGACAATGCCCAATGTCTAAGCGCTAATCTAACCCAAATAAGGTTAGCTAATTCATCCATTCCTTTCTTAACTACTACTAAGCTAACACCACCATCAGTTGAGCTACTGGAGACCTTACACTCACAAGGGTAATTGAATACATGATTTTAAGCTTGCTAACCATACTATGATACATAACCTTTGGTATAGCTTTCTAAAAGGATTCTCCTATTTCCATACTTTGTACTATTTTGTCATTTTTTTTTCCTTTTGCATGCTTTAGGAATCATTAATACTCAACTACTATTTTTGTCTTTTCCTTTTCTCATGTAAGCCTACGGAAGCCATATAAAAGCCTCATTTACTTATAACGTAGTAATCAACTTCCTTCATTATTTGAATACAAAAACTTTCTTTTCAAAGTAACCCCTATGTTCTCTATCTTACCTAGCTCTTATCTAGCTCTTTTAACAAGAGTTAGCGATGATAGACCTTAATCTCTACATTCAAGTGTAATATTGAGTGTAGAGTTAGGCTGTATATGCTTATGGTGCATCATTTCTGTAAGTTGCTTACGAAATTGCTATTTTTCTTTGTTTCATTTTTGTTCGTTGTGGTGTGACCCCCGTGAGTAAGAGTCTAGAGAAGCATCAGCTTTACTAGTATTAAAGTATGGTTTTGATAAGGGAATATGTGAAGATTGCAATGGAGTTCTTGTTTGTGTTGCTGTTACTAGTTGCTATGTTCTTTTATAGCTATTGTCATGGTTTATAGGTAGTTATGTAGTCAAAGTAGAGTGTTTGGAGTGGTCATTTAAGATGTGAGCTGAGAAGCATTGATTAAAAAGTGGTAAGTGTAGTAACTTCCATTTTCCTATTTTACTTTATTTCTCGATCACAAAAACAAAGCTAGTTGTGACCCTATGTTAAGCTAGTATGGTGTATCAAGGTGTTAGAGTTTGTTAGTTAAGATTCTAGTTACTGAGTAGTAATTAATTGAGTGTGAGTAGTAGGGTATTGTTGGGTGCATACTGTCGAAGTTGTTTTTGCTAGAGGAAAGTATCACACAATGTTAAATTTTAGTAGTAAGGAGTTATTGGAGACTAAGATAATGCTGCTCAAGCTAGTTGTAGCCACTTGCTAGGTTGAATTGATGATAAGCTTGATAGACTTACTATCCTTATCAAGGGTTTAGACACATCTATACAAGGTACACCAAATTGTGGCTAAGAAGAAGGTGAACAAAAGCTAAGATATAGCCATATAGGGTGAGCTAATTGCCTAGCACTACCTCATAGAGCTAGAGGAGTAGTAGGCCACCCTACTTAAAGGAGGTTAGAGTTGGAAGAAATTGTAGAAGCAAACAGGGAAGTAGAAGAAGAGCTTGAAGAAGAGGTAGAAGAGTACTATGAAATGGAAGAACAAACACCAAGCTCTATAAGGACTTAACAATGTCATAGTTTAGATTCCGACCTTTACAAGTAGTAGAAATGCTAATGAATACATAGAGTAGGAAGAGAAGGTTGAGAAAGTATTTGGTTGTTATAGATATGTTGAAGGTGTGAAAGTTTGACTTACTATTCTCGAATTCTCTAGATATGCTACCATATGGTGGAAGAACTTAAATGTGGCTAGAGAAAGAGATGGATGAAGAGGTGTATGAACTTTGGAAGACATGAAAAGGTTACTAAGAGGAAGATTTGCACATCAGACATACTTACAAGACACCTTCGCTAAATTGTAAGAGCTTCATTATGGAAGCCAAATTGTAGACATGTTAAGGAGTTTCAAATGCTGATGATTCGAGCTGATAGGGATGAGCTCAAAGCTCAAACTATACTAAGGTTCATTTCTAGACTTAGGTATGAGATTTGTAACATTATGGAAGTATAGAGTATTAAACTCTAGAAGAAGCCATTAAGACAACATAAAGGGTTGAAAAGAAAATGAGGAATGCCCCAATCTAACCTAATCTGAGTTCTTTATGGACTACCATTCTATGCTAAACTTGTTACCTTAAACCACAAAGGCCAACCCATGTAAAAGAAAAGAGTGATCAATTTAATGACAGTCAAGCTAACCTAAAGAGTTGAGCTGAAGATAGAGTCTACCTAAAGGCATTTGAAAAGGGACAATCCTCAAGCTATAAGATGCATGAGATAAAATGCTTTAAGTTCTTGGGTTACGGATACATGGTTACTAAGTGTCTTATTCGACATGTTATGGTCCTCCATGGTAATGAAGTGTACATTACCGATGAGAGTGAACTTGGGAAGGAAGAGAAAGATGTTAGATGAACTGAAGTGGAGGAGGAAGAAACTTATGTCTACATCGACCATTTGTATTAATGATACTGTTGTTGAGGTGAGTGTTGAGCTCAATGCTGAGCTCTAAGGACGAACAAAGAGAGAACCTATTCTATATAAAGTGTGCCATCAAGGGTGAAATATATACGATTATAGTAGATGGGGGAAGATGTAACAATGTTGTCATTTATACCCTTGTGTAGTGATTAGGTCTACCTACCTCTAAGCACCTTCGACCTTATAAGCTATATTAGTTGCATGATAAGGGTAATCTGTATGTGACCAAACAAGTAGTTGTGCCATTCTATATTAGGAATATATACAAAGATGAGGTGGTTTGTGATGTTGGCCCTATGGGACCTTTACAATTACTATTGAGAAGACTTTGGTTATTTGATCGATGTGTCATACACAATAGGTATAAGAATACCTATACTTTCACTAAGGATGGTAAGAAGATAGTGCTACAACCCATGATCTTGAGCTAAGTGAATGAAGCTCATAACCAACTCACCTAAGCGGGTAAGAAGAAGGCTTTAGTGTTAAGCCGGTGAGAACTTAAAGCTGTTGAAGAGGTTAATGAGCCTATGTTTTTTATTGATTAGAAGATTGTTTATGTGCTTAAAGAGATTTAGAAGTTGATAGATGAGTTTTTCGACAAATTCCTAGATAATTTACCTAAAGGACTACCACTAGTCCGAGGTATCAAACATGGCATTAGTTTACAGTTAAGTGCAGCACTACTAAAAAAAATTGCTTATAGAATGAATGCTAAGGAAGCTATTGAGCTAAAGAAACAAGTAGATAAGTTCATAGAGTGAGCATATGTAAGGAAGAGCATGAGCTCTTATGTTGTGCCAACCTTGCTTGTCCCAAAGAAAGATGGTTCATAACACATGTACATCAATAGTTGAGCTATCAATCGAATTACCGTCATGTACAGATATCCCATGCTAATGCTTGATGACATATTAGATGAGCTTAATGGCACTAGAATGTTTTCAAAGATTGATTTCCAAAGTAGCTACTGTCACATTCGAATGAGACCAAGAGATAAGTGGAAGACTACATTTAAAACTAGATATGGTCATTAAGAATGGTTCATTATGCCATTTAGTCTTACCAACACACCAAGCACTTTCATGAGGCTTATGAACCATGTAATGTGCCCTTTGATTGGGAGATGTGTGGTCATGTATGTGATGACATACTAGTGTATAGTACTAACTTAACTAATCACTTAAAGCACCTCCAAGCTACTTTTGACATACTTCATACTAAGAGATTACTCGAAAATCTAAAAAAGTATACATTTTGCTAGCAAGAAGTAATCTTTTTTTTGTTATGTAGTATCCAGAGAAGGAATTCAAGATGATAAGCAAAAGGTCTGAGCTATCTTAGAGTAGCCTACACTAAAGAGTTTCACTAAAGTACGTAGTTTTCATTGTCATACATCTTTCTATAAAAGATTCATCATAAACATCATTACGGTTGTAGCCCCCTTGACTAAATTGACAAAGAAGAGTGAAGGATTCCATTGGACTAATTGAGCTGAGAGAAGCTTTAGGGAAATCAAGAAGAGCCTTACTACAACACCTGTCATGGCTTTGCCAAATTTTAGTAAGCCTTTCGAGCTAGAGTAAGATGCTTCTAGTATTGGCATTGGCATCATCTTAATGTAAGAATGCCATTCTGTTGCTTACTATAGTAAGAAGCTAAGTGGTACTACCTTGAATTACTCCATATATGAAAAAGAGTTGTACTTTCTTTTACGAGCTCTTATTATATAGCAACATTATTTATTACCTCAAGAGTTTGTGATCCATATGGACCATAAGTCCTTGAAACACTTTAGAAGCTAAAACAAACTCTCGAAGAGACAAGCCATGTGGTGAGAGTTCATGGACGGTTTTTCATATGTAATCAAGCATAAGAAGGGTAGTGCTAACATGGTTGCTAACACTCTTTCACATCAACATGTCTTACTGACATCCCTTTAGACTAAGTTATTGGGATTCTCCCTTATTGTTAAGCAATATGCTCAAGGTCCTCACTTCAGTCCTATCATTGAAAGATTTCGAAATGGAATTAACATTAGAGGATACTATCTAAAAGATGGATACCTATTCAAGGAGAAGAGGAAGTACATGGCAAACTATTTTACGTATGAGCTGTTAATTAAGGAAGTTTATAGCAGTTGCTTATTTAGGCATTTTGGAGAGATTAAAACTACCAAACTAATGGATTGCTGACCTTTAAACCCTTTACTTGTACTCGTCTCTAAAGCCTTCAATCTCTTATTAAAAGAATTCTTTCCCATTAGCCTACCGAGGATAAGATACAATATATAGAAGAACTGTTGACAAACTCCTTAAGAATGTAGCTTGAAGACACCCTACTCTGTTTTGATCCTTATGACATTATCGACCACTCATGTGCTAAGCCTAAGGTCAATATACATCAAGCACTGCTCCAACAAATAGGAATTTCATGTGTAGAGGCTAAGGTCCCTATACATCGTGTCTTCTCTTTTGGCTTACTGAACAACAACATCCCTTATTTGCCTTGACAATTCTAGATACTACCCATCTGTAACCACTACATCCTGAACTCAGTTTAGTTACTATGAAGATTCCTTGGTATGAACACATTGAAGGGTTACCACTTGTTCATTACTTTTTCTGATATTGGACTATCATTCCTTTTTGTGATTTGTCTTATTTATCCCTTGCATACATTCTATGAATCCCTTCCTTCTTTATTCTTTTTGTAATTTTCCTTATTTGTAATGTTGCCATAGGAACTTACTATAAATAGTTCCTTTTCTCTATAGCCTGAATATCTTACATTCCTCTCAAATATTGAATATACTTGTTTTTGTGAGATACTCCACATCGAATACAATCACTCTACACTCTTATCTAATCTTGCCAAATAGCACAAGATTAGTGGTGGGTAGATCTTGACATTAACTTATGTGCTACATCACGCAAAGTGTTAAGTCATGTTATGTTCATTAGTGAGTTACATCCTTAAATCAGCTTCACATAAGCTACTGTATTACATACTATTCCATTCTAGTTTTCTTTGATATCTCAAATGGCCCATTTGGTTCGCATTTCCTATGATAAGTCCTAGTAATAACTAAGCTTCTAAGTTGCAATCGATAGTTAAGTTTTGAGGAAGTTGATCTTGTTATAGTGAGTGCTAATGTGTTCTGTGTTACGTTATTTCCTACTTTAAAAATAGAGCAAGTTCTTAGTTCACTGTGTGATTCATATTTCCTACGTTTGTGGAAATTTCTAGTGTAAATATAGTATTTTCTGAGGCTTGATGATGTCAAATCCTAGAGTCTTAGGGGAGATCGATGATGTCAAAAGTGATGCTCATGGTCATAGTCATGTTACCCAACAAACCTCATGAACCACTAATAAGCAAATACAAGACCTTGCTACTAATGTAGCCAATCTAGTTGTTTCTATACAAAGGGTCATAGAGACTAGGCCATAAGAAAGAGTTGTTATTGAATAAGGCTAAGAAATGAGGGATATGTTGAGAAGGAAAATGGATGAGCAATGAGCACCAAAACCAATTGACATAGGCCTAGCTCTACCTCGACATGATGATTGAGTTGCTAAAAGAAGGCTTGGGTTAGATGAAGTTGAAGAGTATGATGAGGAGGAGTAATACGATGGAATTGAGGAGTATGAGCTAAGAGCCCCTAGAAGTGTCGAGGATCTTAAGGTACAAATTTGAAGCTTTAATGGGTATAGTAGTGCTAATGACTACTTAGACTAGGAGGAAAAGATCAAAAAGATATTTGAATTTTATGATTATAAGGATGTTGTTAGTATTAGAGTAACTACACTAGAGTTTTTTGGATATGCAATAATGTGGTGGAAAAAGTTGTAAAACGTGCATTAGAGAAGTTGACATGAGATCTAGACGTAGAATGAAATGAAGAGAGTTTTAAGGAGCAGTTTTGTTCTAGAATACTATGAACAAGACACATTCCAACGACTCCAAGACTTGAGGTAAGGCAACAAATCAGTAGATAAGTACATCTAAGAATTCTAATTGTTGATGATCCAATGTGATGTCAATGAACCCGAGGCCTGAACTATAGTACGATTCATTTTTGGGCTTAGAATTGAAAATGGTAATATAGAGGAGTTACAGAGCCTTAGGACATTAGATGAGGCCACCCAAGTGGCATAGGGGGTTAAAAGACGATGGCAAAGCCAGATTAACCGAATGTTAAGCAATCAAGTAAGATTACTGACCTAGAGTGGTATGCCAAGCTGACCTAGAAATGATCGAGTACAAAATAGTTCTGAGGTGGACCGCCGAGGATAGGTGCCAAGTTGACCTGATGATGGCCAAGATGCTTGAGGTCTGAAGGGACCAAGGTCAAACTTTAGGAGGAAGACCTAGAGATTAAGTGTTTCAAATGTCTTGGCTATGGATACATGGCTAGTCTATGTTTGGATCGATGTGTCATGACAATCAAGGGAGACAAGCTCTAGTTTAAAGTGGAGAGTGTTAGAGAAGTAGAGGATGAAGAGGGAGTTGATCAGGTGTTAGAAGGATTTCGAGAAGATCCCGACACCATGACCTCACCTAAGCTAAGGGTAGAATACTGTTTTGTCATTTGATGATCTATAAGTACCTTTATGGCTGACGAAAATGAGCAAAGGGAGAACCTCTTCCATATGAATTACTAAGTGAATGGAAAGCTCTATATGTTAATCAATGATGAAGGAAGCTGTACCAATGTCATAACACATGAAGTAGTCAAGGCCCTGAAGTTGCCAACCTACCCATACCTTAAGCCATGCAAGATTCATTGGTTAAATAAGAAGGGAGGCCTACCCGTTGCCAAGCAAGTTAGAGTGCCCATTACTATTGGAGATAGACATATAGGTGAGGTGTTATGTGATATCCTAACCATGTGTGCTTCACTTATAATTGGGTCGACCCTAGATGTTTGATTGGAGAGTGTAATATGATGGGTATAAGAACACCTATATGCTCCAAAAGGATAGGAAGAAGGTTTTACTGACCCCAATGAGCCATAGAGAAGTATAGAACTCGTAAGAGAAGATTACTGGTTCGCTACAACGAAAGTCCCTAGTGATTTCCTAAGCACAGTTTTCTTGAGATGTCTAAGTAGAAAGTATGTGCTCCTATTGCTAAGGAAGCTTTTAGAATTGAGAGAAGCCGAAGGCTTACTTGTCGAGGTACCGATATTACTACAAGAGTATGCTAAACTCTTTCTTAGCGAGATGCCAATAGTTTACTACCCATAAGAGGCATTGAGCATTACATTGATCTTTAACCTTATGCTACTCTTCTAAACTAACCTACTTATAAGCTCAACCTTAAGCAAGCAATTGAGATGAAGAAACAAGTAGATGAGTTGATTGATCACAAATACGTTCAAGAAAACATGAGCACCTATGCTCCATACCAATTGTCTTGTAGTCAAAGAAGGATGGCTCCTAGAGAATGTGCATTGATAACAGAGCAATCAATAACATCACTATCAAATACTGATATCTGATCCCTCAATTGAATGATATGCTCGATGAGTTGCATGGTGCCCATATCTTTTTGAAGATTGATTTAAAGAGAGGCTACCACCAAAAATGAATGAGACCAAGAGATGAATAGAAGATTGCTTTCAAAACAAAGGACGATTTATTCGAATGGATGGTGATGCCATCTGGTTTGACAAATGCACCTAGTACCGTCATGCAACTCATGAACCATGTTTTGAGGACTTAATTGGTAAATGTATAGTACTTTAGTTCGATGACATTTTAGTCTATAGTGTTAACCTCATTTCTCATGTTGAGCACTTAAGATATGTGTTTTATATCCTTCGTGGTGAGAAGCTATTCCACATTTTAAAGAAGTGTGTGCTTTACCAAAGTGAGGTTGTATTCCTTGGCTATGTTGTTTTTGAAGGAGGTATCAGAGTTGATGACAAGAATGTTCGAGCTATTCTCAAATGGCTGATATCAACTAATATTGCTACAATAAGGAGCTTCCATGGTCTAGCTTTATCCTATCAAAGATTCATTTGGAGCTTTAGTTCCATAGCTGCCTTACTGACCGAGATAGCTAGAAAGAACTCTAAATTCAAGTGGTTTGAGAAGACTTAGAAGTGTTTTGAAGAGATCAAGTCCAAGTTAACTCCTGCCCTAGTACTCATCTTGCTAGACTTTGAGAAAGCTTTTGAGCTAGAATGCAATACATCTAAAGTTGGCATTAGAGCTATTCTTATGTAAGAATGCCAACCAGTTGCCATTTCAACGAGAATCTCAAAGGAACCACATTGTATCACTCAGCTTATGATAAGGAATTTTATGCCCTCGTTCAAGCACTCCTGAACTGATAACACTACCAACTACCAAGAGAGTTCATCATCTATACAGACCATGAACCTCTCAATCATCTTAAAGGGTAACAAAAACTTTCTCAATGTCATGCTAAGTGGGTTATATTCTTGGAGACTCTTTGTTATGTCATACAACACAAGAAGGGAAGCACCAACATTGTAGTTGATGCACTCTTTCATTGACATGTTCTTATTATAACCTTACAAGCTAAGATACTTGGATTTGGCATCGTACTCGATTAGTATGAGCTTGATTCATATTTTGGGCCCTTAGTAGCCAAAGGCAATGTTGGAGGAGTCATGGATGGATTTTATTTGAGCTGAAGGTTTCTAATGAAAGGTTAGCAAGTTTGTGTGCCAAGTGATTCTACTCGATAGATACTTATTTGATAAGCCCATGCTAGATGCTTAGTTAGCCACTTTAGTGAGAAGAATATGGTCAAGTTACTAAAAGAACACATCTATTAGCCAGAGATGATGAAGGATGTGCACCGAGTCCTTAAGAGATATGAGGTATGTAAACATGCAAAGGGTAGAAAGGAGCCGTATGGAGTGTACACACCCCTGCCAATACTTAAATGGCTATGGATTGATCTAAGCATGGATTTCATGCTTGGCCTACCTAAAACACCAAGAAGATATGATTCTATTATGGTGGTAGTAGATCGATTTAGCAAGATGAGCTACTTCATTCCTTAGCATAAAACCAATGATGCTTTATTTGTTGCTAACCTCTTTTTGTAGGTAATCAAATGGTTATATGGAGTACTAAGGAGTATTGTATCTGATCATGATTTCAAATTTACGAGCTTCTTCTAGAGAGCCCTAAGGAAAATCCTCGATATTAAGCTCATGTTTAGTACTTATTGCCACCAGCAAATAGATGGACTGACAAAAGTTATGAACAAAACAGTCAACAACCTCCTCTAAGCTGTTATTAGGAAGAATCTACAAGATTAGGATTTGTGCCTTCTCAACATTGAGTTCGCTTACAACAACTTAACTCACAGCTCGATAGGAAGGTCACCATTTGAGGTTGTTTATGGACTTAACTCGAATTACCCTTGGATATGGTTATTAGCCTGACCTCCCAAGGAGAAAGTTAATATGGCCTACAATATGCCAAGGAGTTCCAAAAGTTGCATTAGAAGGTTGCCAAGCAACTAGTTAAGACCATGGCTCGATAGAAGGAAGATGGAAGCCAAGGAAGGAAGCAAGTCATTTACAACCTAAGAGACCTTGTATGGATCCAACTCAAGGAGTGTTTTCTAGGGAAGCAGATGAATAAGTTATCCCCTAGGTCGGATGAACCTTATAAGATCCTTTAGTATATCAATGATAATGCTTATGAGCTTAAGTTACTAGAAGGACATGGATTATCTCCTACTTTTAACATTGCTGACCTAACGATCGATGTATCGGAAGAAGAGGAACAAGATTTGAGAGAAAATCTTCAACAACCTTGAAGAACTAATGGATTGCCAACCACCAAACCCCTTACTCGTTTCTGAGTCCTTTAGTCTCTTACCAAAAGAATTCTCTTTCATTAGCCTATTGAGGATGAGACACAGTATACAGAAGAACCGTCGGCAAACTCCTTGAGAACCTAGCTCAAATATACCCTACTCTTTTTTTATTCTTGTGCCATCCTTGACCACTCATGTACTGAGGCTGATGTCAATATACACTAAGCCTTACTCTAACCCACAAAATTTGATGTACCAAGGTTGAGGCCCTTACATGTTGAGTCATTCTCTTTTGGCCTACTGAACAGTAGCATCTCTTATTTTCCTCGACAATTTTAGATACTACTCATTTGCTGTTGCCACATCTTGAACCTAGCTTTGTTACCACACCTTAAGATTCCTTAATATGAACACATAAACAAGTTGCCACTTGTACATCATTTTTTCTAATATTATACTATTATTCCTATTCATCATTTGTCTTATTTATCCCCTTATGTACATACTAAGAATCCCTTTCTTCTTTATTCATTTTGTTATTTTCCTTATTTGTAACGTTGTCCTAAAAATTTATTATAAATAGTCCTTTTTCTCTATAGCTAAAATATCTTACAATCCACAATGTGAAATATGCATCTTGAAGAATATATAATGGAAAAATCGCAAATCGCAATAGTAAAGTTTTACTTATCTTAATATTAGGCTTGGCATTATATACCTGAAATTACTGCCAGTAGTTGTTTAGTGTAGAATTTTAATTAGTATACGAATCTTCGCTTGCAATCATAATAATGTGCTATATCAGTTGGAGGAGTCGTTATGCTCTAAGTACTTCGAATCTTCCCCCCTAAAGTTACTATTGAAAATGATAAAGCAAAATACATATTTTTCGCTCTACATGGGACTCAATCATTATGCATAGACTGTACGTATGTTAGCCTCTCAGATGGACAACTCTGTTCTGTTTTGTCCCTACCACGTGTATTGACATAGGCAATTGTGCTGTAATGGCTTGTAAGACACCTTAACCTAGTGGGTGAAACTTAGCTGTTACATGGCATAGACACTTGTTAGCCTAGCAAATATGATAGAATTTTTCAGAAGCCTCAACATGCTTCCCTTTTTAGCATGAAAATTCAGGGTAATTTTTCAAGCGGTTCGGCTTCAAATTAGACTACTCAGGGCAGCCTCAATCTTGCTTTAAAGTTCAACGACTCTTGCATGAGATTCCATTTGAACAGTACGTATGCCTGCATTAGCTGATTAGCCGAGCATCCGACATTAGCCGAATAACATTCACAATATCTAGCAAGCTTGATTAAATTCATGCATGAGTGATCAAAAGATTAGGAATGTGGTGTAATCTTTGGAAATGTCAGCCACTAATTGAGCGTTAATTTGTGGGACTTGGTCTTCATTATATGGAGCTTGAATTGTAAGTGGCTTGACCACTGCCGTATATGTGATGAATAGCTTTGCTACAGCATTTGCTGCAGCTGAATAAATATCTTGGCATGTCGAGTCGGCTTTATGGGTTTTTTGAAGTATATGGATAGTAGCTAGGAGCAATGCTTGGCATTAATAACTCGGCAGCCTTGTTTTTCGGCTCAAAAGTACTCAGCAAGGAAGTTGGTTCAGTCAAACTCTCTCAACTCTAAATGTTGTTCGGCATTGGATATCACAGCTTAGACATACTCGGTGACATTGCAAGCTGATAGAGAAGCTCGGCATTAGTTTCTTGAGCAACTCCTCGATGACTTGATATGAATCGAAAAGCTCGGCGTCTTGGCTTCCTAGCATGGTCGGCAACACTTACTCGGCACAAACCGGAGTAATGTGACTTGGCACTCGGCTGATGTTACTCAGCCATGGTGGACAGCTCAGAATTTAGGAGCTAAATAACTCAGACAGTAGATTTGCTAATTGCACACTACCTCCTTTTGCACGGCTTAATTTGATGACGAGCTCAGGTTGCATATACTTAGAGCTCGGTTATACTTAGCTTTCACAAACCAGCAACTATGGGCATCATCGAAACTTCGGATTCGATAAAGTACGTGGCTTGATCATAAGTAGCTTGGACGTCAGCTCGGCCATGAGTAGCACTTGATACGCGTTACAGTACTCGGCCATGAACAGTTCGGTTGTAGAGAGCAGAACATCCAATGCTTGGCACAATTGAAGTCCAACACAAATTGAAATCCAGTCTAGTTAAGAAGTAGCTTGGATAAGTTGTTCTTAGCACTCAGCCATGTAGGTACCCTTAGATACTCGACCATTCGGCGTAAGTTTCTTGGCACTATAGTTCACGGTAGCTTAGCACTCGGCATTCGGCCATGGACTGTTGTGCAATTCTTATAGTGATCGAAATTGGGTTGGCTCCTGAGAATAAAATGATATCCGATGAAACTTTCTTCATTTTCTTTTAATAAAACAATAAGAAGATGAAGATGGACGCTCGAAATTTCAATCTTCTCCTCGACTCATGCTTGAGCAAGTCATTTTATTTATTTCATAATCCAGGATGGATGCTCATCGTTTCGATGGAGACGCTGCCCTCGCACAAAGCATGGAGTTAATAATTAACAACGAAGTGGTTTATGAAGTTTCGGTGAACATTCTCGAGAATGACGGTTATGAACTAGCCATAATTGTGGTAGTTAGAATTTTACAAGGAAAAAACTGTCCAATGCACAAAGAAAACAGCCATGCACAAAAGGAAACCATCGTGCACAAGAGGAAACACATTATGCCTCCATGCTTCTATTGTCATGCATCTTGCAAAGAGAAGTAGAAATAATAGTCTCACTTGTAAAATATATATGCAAACAATTCGAATACCAAGCAAAAACATCTGAAACCGTAGTCCATGGAAAAATCAAAACATGGAACGAAAAAAAAAAATAACAACCCAATTCTATGATCTTGAGAATTCACTCTCCAATTGTCACGATCGTTTATGCCATTTTTTTATACATATATATCGTTCTCACAAATAGTACCAATTGTTGATGGGTGATTCTCATTTCAATATACGAATACTTACAACATAAGAAAATGGCTACAAGGAGCACCGAAGGGTACTCCGGCGTAGTCATTTCGATGCCTAAGTTATCCCTCTTGTGATAAAGTAAATTTATTGAGTGATTATGGAGGTAAGAAAATGGAGAAGAAGATCCTTTTACCTAGAGGTCTTGCCTGGTATTTATAACGAGTCAACGGAGAATGTCGTAGGATTGGAAATTGGACTGAGCTTAAATATCGGGCCGACCAATATAAGACCACATAAAGATTATCGAAAAATGTCAATTAATAGTTTTCTTCAATATCTTGAAGAACTAATTTGGTTCCCATTTCTTATGGTATATCCTAATGATAACTAAACTCCTAGGCACATCATATAACCTTATTATCAAAGCTTGAGGTTGTGATCAAGAGCTAAGTTTCAAGGAAGTTGATCTCGTTATAGTGAGTACTAGTATGTTTTGTGTTACTTTGTTTGCTACTTTAAAAGTAGAGCAAGTTCTTAGTTCACTATGTGATTGGTATTTTCTATATTTGTGGAAATTTCTTATGTGAGTATAGTATTTGCTAAAGCTTTATATTGAGGATGTTGAATCCTAGTGTTCAAAGAGAGATCAAAGATGTTGAGAGTGATGCTCATGGTTATGGTCGTACTACCCAACAAACCCTACAAACCACTAATGAGCAAATACAAGACCTTACTACTATTATGGCCAATCCGGTTGTTTTTGTATGAAGGGTCATAGAGATTAGGCCACAAGAAAGAGTTGTTGTTGAACAAGATCGAGAAATGAGAGATAGGCCAATAAGGTAGATGGATGAGCAATAAACACTAGAACCAACTGACAAGAACCTAAGTTTGCCCTAACATGTTAATAGAGTTGCTGAAAGAAGACTAAAGTTAGATGAAGTTGAGGAGTATGATGAATAGGAGCAATATGATGGAATTGAGGAGAGTGAGCTAAGAGCCCCTAAAGGAGTTAAGCTTTAATAGGTCTAGTAGTGTTAATGACTACTTAGACTAGAAGGAGAAGATTGAAAAGATATTTGATTTTTATGACTATGAGGATGCTATTCATATCAAAGTAGGTATACTAAAGTTTTCTAAATATCTAGTAATGTGGTGGAAAAAGTTGCAGAATGTGTGCTGAAGAGCCTAACATGAGATTCAAACATGGAATGAAATAAAGAGAGTTCTGAGGAGTAGATTTGTTTTAGAATACTATGAGTAAGACACATTCCGATGACTTTAAGACTTGAGGCAAGGTAGTAGATCAGTAAACAAGTACATCCAAGAATTCTAATTACAGATGATCTAATGTTATGTCAATGAACTCGAGACTCGAACTATAATATAATTCATTTATGGGCTTAAAACTAAAATTGGTAATATAGTGAAGTTATAGAGGCTTGGAACTCTAGATGAGGCCATCCACATGACATAGAGAGTTAAAAGGAAAAAGTAGAACCAAATTAACCCAATGCTGAGTAGTTGACTAGGATTGCCAACCTAAAGTGGTATGTCAAGCTAACCTAAAAATGATTGAGCACAAAATAATTTTGAGGTGGACTGCCAAGGACAAGTGCTAAGCCGGCATGATGATGGCTAAGGTAAGGATAAGGTTGAGGTGCTTGAGGTTTAACGGGTCTAAGGTCAGAGCTCTAAGAGGAAAACCTAAGAGATTAAGTGTTTCAAATGTCTCAACTATGGACATGTGGTATCATGACCTTGAGGGAGGCCTAGTAGGATTACCAAAATTTTCATATCACGTGTGCACCCATGATACAAAAATTACCTTATAAGTTAGAGATTACAAGACTTCAAAACAATTAGTCACTAAGGTTTTTTATTTTAGTTAAATAATTTGCTATAAAATATAAGTGACTATAAATATCCAATATTTTACAGTTCACCAAAATCGTAGAAAATCGGTATCTCTTACCAAATACTAAAACAAGGTAAAATAACTTGATAATTTAAAAGAAATACTTTGTTACACATAATCTTATCATATAAATATTTTTTACATCAACTATACACATTTCATTCAACTCTAACATTATCAAACCTATTTCCGATTTGTACTCTACTCTTAAGATTTTTCCTAATCCCTACTTAAGGGAAATTGCAAAAGACACTATAGGAGAATGAGAAAACCACAGCTTAGTGAGTTCGCTTCTTACTACCACCTTTCAAACAAGTTATCAATCATTATTAGCACCATACAATCTGTCTACACACAAAATGAATGTAAACATAATAAATCCAAGCAACACATCTATAGGAGTCTAAAACTATGGAAGGTATAGATTTATGTGTCTATACATCGATTTGTCCTTTGTACTTACCCGCACAAAGCACCTCAACTTAATTACCCATTATTTTTTTTTTTTTTTCACTCGTACATACTTGATATCATATGTACTGATAACTTTTTTTCTACTTATTTCAGGTAAACTTACTTAGGACTATCATATTGACCTTGATTATCCTACAATGCTAAGTATTGTAGATGGGGTACTTCATTTCGTTGAGCAGCACAATAGCCTTATCATCTACCTACAGCAAGAAGGCATACATGAGCCATGCCATGTGAACTACGGTGGGCACCTGTTGATGAAGACAAGCCAGCTTCTCGTACACTACCTAAGGGTAAAGTTAAAGTTCGAAGAGGCGAGACTCGAGTAAGACGTTGTCGAGCAGACCTCGGTGATCATATCTCACCACATACGCATCATTCTATTGACTTAGTGCATATCAGTAAGGGATACAATACATACCCTTGGTTAAGTGTTGCCTCCACCTAAGGGGCCAAATCCAACTCCAAGGCTGAATCTAACTCTTATATAACTCTCGAATACTAGCAACATCATGATCTTGTGACTCCACCAGTATCTCAAAAGTGACGTTCTACCCCCACACAATCATCTATGGGTGAAGGCTTCACTTAACTGCATCCGTCCCATCTAGTCGGCCCAGTTCCTCTTAGGGAACTTGATCTTGACAATCCACTATCTCAGCCTACTCAATCACATGATAGACGGGAGCATTCACTTCTTTCCCATATCATGAGGATCTTTACATGGCATAGGTGTCAGTAGATATGTTTTGTCTATTGTTTTTGTTTCCTCTTTTTTTGGCCATTATATTGATGTTATCAGTGACTCATTACAAATTTTGTATATATACTGATTATTCGAAATACAATTTACTTTTTATTAGGTATTGCAATTCAATGCATTGTTTATTTATCCCAATATTATAATTTGCAACTATTTTTTTCTTGTGTTTCACTCGTATGGTCATTGGATGATCATGCCGTGTACCTATTTCTTCCCTACTTGCTATTTTGTTAAGGCATTCCATCAATTATGATTTTATGTAATTGATTATTTTATCAAACTTTTCATTTAGTTTGCAAGTTAAGGATTGAAAAAACATTACTTTATCATTTTTTACTAGGGAAAATTATTACATTTAATAACAATTATTTTTAATCACAAATCAAATAATGTGTGGAATTTGCACTGAAAGCATATGTATTGAATATGCCTTTAGTATAAATATTTACAATGAAGGCACATCCAATACATGTGTCTTCAGTTCAAACTAGGATACTGAATGCACATATATGCATATGAACTGAATGTACCTTTAGTATAAATATTTATAATGAAAGCACATCTAGTACATGCGCTTTTAGTTTAAAGTAGGATTCTAAATGTGCATGTATGTACATATACTGAATGCGTCTTCAGTTCAAATTCCAACTTAATGGGCTATTGAAGGTGCATGTATTGGATGCGCCTTCAGTGTTAAAACTATCCACACATGTGCCTTCACGATACTATATTCGTATTTTTTTTTTTAAAATAAGTCATTTTCCATAATATTTAAAAAAAAAAAAGGCTATATTCATATAAAACCCCATGTTAATAATGGACATCCGACTTTTAATGGTATACTAGAAATTTATGATTGTGTTTCTAATTAATATAAGAACAAAATTACTACATTCATACTTATAGTGTGAAATTGTGGATATGCTTGAATTTAAAAAATAAAATATATTAATGATATTTCTTATTTTAACACTATTATAAATGCATGACATGAAAGTCCAAAATTATCATATCACATAAAATATAGGAAATCACAATGCCCAATATTTAAACATCTGAATAACTGAATTCATCATTAGAAGTGCCGCGCATATTCCAAATATATAATTGACAACCATCCCAGGAAGTGTATATTCATCAAAGAAATTCTCGTCCTACCGAACATTTCGTAGTAAATTTTCTTTTTTCCCCTTTTCTCTAGGTTAATTACAAAAGATGCCTGAAGTTTGCTCAAGGGAGGTCGCAGATGACTTTCCACGTTGCACTGCAAGTGAACATAATATGTAAGGCACATTTTTCATGCGTTGAGTTTTTATATATTGAGAGTAGGAACATATGAGAGTGGAGAGAATCGGTTAGGACAAGGCACTGCAATTTTAGGATCATATTCTACACTCGAGGCATGAAATTAATATTCCATATAATATTGCAAAGTCATGAATAATTTAGTAATTCTGGCCATAAATTCTTTCTATATGAAGACTGGAATTCCTACTGTTTTGATAGAAACCTAAAGCATTTTTTTTTTCTTTTTTGGGTACTAAAAGGTAGCTCATTCATTACTAAACATAGTACATACACAAATAAAATAGACTACTATTGTCCTTGTACGAAAACATAAAAACTTTTCCATCCGCCATAATCAACAATACATTCAGCCATTTTATATTAATACCATAATTATAAACATCGTTTTGCAATAGCAAAAAAAGGCTCCGTCGGAGGTTCCACAAAAATTTGTTCACAATGAGTACCCTGTTGAGTCCTACTAGCTAATCGATCAGCTATGCTATCAGTCACTCTCGGCACTGCTTCAACTTTATAACTGCAAATCTGTAACATTGTTCCCCTGCAAGCATTGACAACATTTGCATCCTTTATTTTCACACAACTATTTGAAGTAAGGAGGAAAACGGTTATTCTCGAATTAATAGCAATTTCGATGGAATTATATCCCTGTTGTATACAGAACATATGTCCCCAATAGAGGGCCCATTATTCAGCAGCCACTATGTCAACCTGCCCAACTTTTTTTCAACCATATCCTAGTGCCCGTGTTCCATCCTACTTCCTTAAGAACCCCCTATAATCGCTTGATCAGTGAGAGGAATAACAGATCATCCGAATTTAAATCAATCCAACCACTTGCAGGAGGATTTCAAGCAATTGTTATTTCCTTCATGTGGTATATCATTTTTGTTCTACTTTTCATTGTCTAGTATTCATGAATTAAGCTTCTAATCGCTTTCTCATAATCTGGATCCCAAAATCCACCTGAAATTGTTTCTTGTTTCTTATCAGCTATATATATACGAAAGCACAAATCCAAGAAATGAATTGTTATTGCTCTTCTATTTCTTGAATGTCAGTAGATTTCCAAATTTTATGTAAATGTTGTATGTTTCTACACTCCATTAGAAGATGCTTGCAATCCTCATTACTGCTATTGCATCTAAGATAATTTGTGTTATCTTTAATTGTTTTATTTTGTAATTGTTGATGGTGAAAATTGGATATGAGGAATTTTGGACACTTGTCCACTTAAGAATCTACAAAATAAAAAGTATTAGGCTATAGAGGTGTTGGGGCAATTATGGCATAACCACCTCAATGCCTAAGTCAGTGGCTAGAAGAAGAACTTATAGTGGTGTATTAAGCTGTATTTATAGCAAAAACTTGTTAACTATTGCCCCTAGAATTTTCACATATGGGAATTTGAATTAAGGATCGTGTCTTGATTTTATGGATTGTGGGTAGCATTCTAGCATCTAGTGGATAGTTATCCCTATAAGGATCCCTAACTATTTGCACCCTTGTTTGAATTTAAATTGCCCATGAGTTTAGCCAAGTCTCTCCAAGCATTAGCTCATTTATCTAAGCTAACTAAGGCTAGCTCGAGTTGCCTCTTGGAGCTTAGATGTGTTCCAAACTCTATCTTCTAGAGTCTTTTGACCTTTTAAGATTGTAGGTCAAATATAAGACTTAAGATATTCATAGCAAGGAAACAGGTCAAATATAGGTCTCATTAGGTCAATTTAGGACCTCAAATGCCGTAGTGGGAACATCAAGGAGATGAACAATATTACATCAGGGCGATGTTATGTTGTGAAACCTTAATTTAGTTCAAATGAAATTTGACATACCCAACCTCCTTCAAATCGGAGCTAGTTACTCTAATCTCATCTATTAAATCTAAGTGTTTCTCTTTAAAGCCGATATGTTTTTCCCTCTCTTGTTAGAGAAACTTTGCGTCTAATCATTGATGCTTTCAATCTCTACTTTTGGAAATCGTGAGATCGTGTCAAATCCTATGTGCATTCTCGATAGCATAATTTAACCACAATTGTTCGATTTCTATCTAGCCAATGTGATCAAATGTTTAAGAATTGCAAGTAACCAGCTCTCACACGAATCCTGACACTTGAACTTTACATCCTAACTTTTTGATCCCTTAGCCTTCATCCTTTTCCTTTCTTCTCTTTTGCAATTTCTATCTCTAGTGGCACTTTCATTACTCTTAACTAGAAATTTCTTCATACTTCACCTCAATAATTTTCTTCTTCTTCATACAAATTTTGAGTTCTTTCTTCTCTTTTTAGACATTTTATCAAGGTAATCAAATCCAATACATAATCAAACAACTCAATCAATGCCTAGCAATGGAGCCAAGAATTAGTTGCTACCATAAAGTAAGTGGTTCACCTCCTTACAAAGGACCCACCAGTGTAATGGACATGGATAGTGACTGCCCTTAGTATTTATCAAAAATCACTAGGTTAGTTAGCACTTATGCCTTTAGTGCCTATAGAATCAAGGAACTTCCTTTTGATGACTGTCCATTCAATAATAAGGATAATTCTCTAGCCATCCTACTGTACTTAGGCATAGACTATGATCTAAGCACTAATGGTGTTGTAAGCATAATGATTGAACCATGTTTGAGAAGTACCTTACGATTGATTTAAGATTTCCTTTCTCACTATTTAAGATAGCTTTTTTAACATATCACTATATCTATCCATCCATGTTGAGCCCCAACTCACATAGATTAATGGTTTCTTTTTAGTATATTTGTGAGGATCTAAAAGTAAGAGCTCTTACAACCTTATTCTGTTGCTTTTTCACTATTAAGAGAGGTGATGGGTTGTTTTACATCTACACCCGACCTCCAAGAAAAGTTTTGATAAGAATAGAGTCTTCTATCAACAACTAGAAACCCATTAGTACAATGGATGCAGACAGTGATTACCCTTAGGATATATCGAGAATCAATGGGTTAGTTAGCAATAGTGCCCTTAGGGCCTAGAGAGTCAAGAAGCTTCCTTTTGATGACTATCCATTTGATAATAAGGGTAATTTTCTAGCCATCCCGTTATATTTGAGCATAGAGTATGATCTAAGCAATAATGGTGTTGCAAGCACAATGACCCGAACTTGTTTGAGAAGGACTTTGAGGTTGGTTTAAGATTTCCTTTCTCACTATTTCATAGATCTTTTTTCACATATCATTGTATCTACCCATCCATGTTGGTCCCCAACTCATATAGATTAGTGGTTGCTTTTGAATACATCTGTGAGGATCTAGAAGTAAGAGCTATTATAACCTTATTTTGTTAGGTTTTCACTATTAATAAAGGTAATGGGTGGTTTTTTACATTTGCACCCATCCTTGAAGAAAAATTTTGATAACATTAAAGTCTTCTATTTATGATAGGAAAAAGAAATGGGCTGTGGTTAGGTTGGAAACCAACCTAGATTTTCTTACGCTCTAGAGCTATCCCATCAAGAAAACATAAATAAAAAAACTACTTCCCAACAACCAAAAGGCTTATGATACCATCATGAAAGCCTACAATAGTGATTGGTTTCTCTAGGATGCTAACACCATCATAGACAAATACTCTTATGGTGTTTAACCTTCCCAAAGGATGAAGTGAAGGCTCCTAAGGGTGCTAGTGCTACATAAGGTAAGGACATCAAAGGTAGTAATGAAGGTATTGCCATAGAATAAGGTATAAGTTGTTTGAGGTTTCATCATGTTAAGTGGGCTTACAAGAGTAGGGACCTTCATGTCTACTTTAGAAGTTGAGTGCTCTTCCTTACCTCAGTATAGCATCTGTATGTTGTTTGACTCTTATTTTTATATTTTCCTGACCTACTTACTCAATTTTTCTTTTGCTAATATGTTGCTGAAGGATCATGATTCTAAGGATCTCTTTACATGGCTAATGGCTAGCAAAGACACAAGTTCCTAAGGGCAACTTGAGGAGAAAGGCCATAGAGACTACTCAACCAAGGAAGCAACCTAACTTCAAGTTTAAAAATCTACCCTTAGCTTATAATGTGGCCAAAGGAAAGGCCTTTGATGATGGTCAGAAGAAGGATGGCCAACCCCTAATGGGGATTCCACTAGCTCCAAATCAAAAGAAGCTCTTGTTGTTCTACCATAACTCATGACTCCTTCTAAGAAAGAGAATATAGAAGACCTGTAATTTATCCCCTTTTGGAATGTGAACACTATTGAACATGCTCTCGAGAATATGAAGGTAGCCTTGGAATTAGTGAAGGGAATTCGTCTTTCAAAGGATGTTAGTCCTCTTACCAATAACATTAAGTTTTTTTAAAATTCAAGCTCTAACACTTTGTTACAATTTGTTGCCTTGAAGATATATGATGTAAATGCCATTAAGTTCATTTCTTCTAACTTTGCTTTTGCTTTATAGAGCTCTCAATACTTGATGATGATTGTTAAACCCTTGGTAGAGGAGAAGAAGGTCGTATGATTTCCACCTTGTCAACTTCTATCTCTGGTTAAATTGTTCCAGCATAAAATATTTCATTCCTCTTTTCAATTTACTAAAGAGGCCAAAAATCAAGCGGCCAATGCTTAAGCTAAGCATTCAAAGCATAGGCAAAAGTGGGGAGAGGAGAAAGCAAAGACGAAAGAAGAAATGAAAGGTTAAAGGGAGAAGACTGATAAAGAAGCCAAACTCGAGGAAGAAAAGGAGATCTCTCTAGTTGAAGAATAAAGGAAGACCTACCATCTTGTTTTTGACCTATAAGGGGTGCAAAATAAAGTGGAAAGTCTCAAGAGCAAGTATAATGAAGAGATTACCTAACTATAGAGCTCATGTGACGAGTTGAAGGCCAAAGCTACAAATGTTAAGAAGGAGGGAACTATGAACTAACGAGACAATGAACATGAAAACTAGAGCTTTTTTGAAGACTTCATAAATTTAACCTTTTAAACATGATGTCGGACTCGAGTATCGTAGATATTTCTCTAAGTCAACAAAACCACATAAAATGAAAAATGACTAAAATTTTAAAATCGGAACTTAAAAGACCTTATTATGCAATTTGAAAACCTTAATCATACAAGAAAATCTTAATCCCTACATACGCATACTTTTAAAAATGTAAACTTAAACTTAATAGAAACCGTAAATATCAAATTATAAAACTTTTTAAAACTCTATAAAATTATCTTAATGCTTGAAAACCATAAATCAATAAAATTATCAATAATTTTGTAAAATCATATAAAACTGATAACAAACAAATCAAGGATTATTTCAAGTAATAATAAACAACAAAACTAAGCTAGTTAAAGGAATAAATTAATAAATTTACAAAATTAATTTTACTTATATACGTAAGTAGCCCCACAATATGTATATATAAATATATTATTAAGCAATTTCCTTTTCTTTTCTTAATCTATCATATGATATATATATATATATATATATAAATATCTTGCATAATAAAGCGATGATCCTAAATAATTAAACTAATTGAATCTTAAGCTCATAAGCATAAGTCAATTACTCCCGAATTGGTGAAAAACCCTAAAACATACTTAAACTCACATGAACCTAAAACCTAGGATAATCAAGAACTTATGTCCCTAAATAAATAATTAAAATTATAATTTGAATAAATTTTACTCAACTCTAGAAATTCTAAAATTTCTTAAGAAGCAAATCACGACCTACAAATTAATTTGAGAACCAAGCCCTAAAAGAATTTCATATAAGACAATTCCCTTATTTTCACTTATAAGCCATGTTACACATGGATAAGTTATAAACCCTACTTTTTACCGAACTTGTGATTCAACTAAGAGTACTTCCCAAATGTTCCCAAGGATAAACTGAGCTAAGAGTTCAAGTTTGTGTTTAAAAAAGAATTTAATTTTCCAATTCAAAAGTCTATTATTGATAAAACTTGAATACGAGAACCACGGACTCTAAGTCACTCAAAACCTTAAACCCTAAAACAATTAAGGACTTATAACCCTAAGCAACTAATTGATAATTCAATTTGAATAATTTTATTCAACTCTAGAAATTTTCATAATTTAATAAGAATTAAATCAAAACTTACAAATCAACTTAAGAAACCAACTCTAAAAAAATTTCATATAAGATAATCTCCTTATCTTGATGCATAAGATTTGTGCACATGAATAAGTAAACCAACCAATCACCCTAAATAACTTATCAATTAAGAGTTGGAATCATTTATCGATTAATAACTTATCAAAAACTAGTGATAAGATACTTCCCTTATCACACCACAACTTATACTACATATGGACAAGTTATCACATTATTTTATATGTTCAACTTTTAATTAAGTGACAAGACAACACCATGCCCTAATTGCTCCCTACATGGCTAGTTGGAAAAGAAGGAAAAGAGAGACCATACCTTGTCATTTATCCATCACTCAATTATCTTACATATCTACTATTCACCCCTTAATGCTTATATTATCTAGTCTTGTCAAAAAGTTAGCATTTATGCATACTAAAAGACAATCAATTAAATCTTCTTGAACACACTTCTCCTCTTATTAAAAAATCTGCCACTCTCTCTCTCTTTCACTCTTATTTTCACTTCCTTTTCTCTCACTTTAAACACAAACCAAAAGAAGAAATCTAACCCCATAAAATCCTAACATTGCCACTACTATTTTACTTCCATACTCATGGCACCAAGCTTTATTTTGTGCCCTCTATTTGTCAACTTCAAAAACCACTTTTAGGAACTTTAGAATATCTCTAAAAACGCACTTCAAATATTAAGACCCTAGCTTCCAAAAGAACTTACAAAAAGAGGAAGGAGGACAATGAGCTAAGAGGATATTTAGTTGCATTACCACCTTGTTTTTGCTTTAAGGATGAGTAAATTGTTTCTTTATGTTAGCAGTTTAGTATTACATGTTAGAAGACCATGATTTTTTGAAGATATAAGTATGATCATAAGTTGATGAAACATCTAAGACTACCCTAAGAAGCAAACTCATGAAACTCTTACATAGAAGTTAGAATAAGAGCATATAAAGTTGGTGTTTTGTGGAGATACTCATTTAACACTTAGAATGGAAGTTTTTAAGTTGAGAAAATCTTAAAATGAGAACTTAAATGAAAGGGAAGCATGCTGGATGTGAGGATTTGTGGGTCATTTAGATGTTATTTCCATTTCTATTAAGTTAAAGATACTCAAACCTAGCCTTAGGTAAAGGAAAATCCATTATATGAAGTTTTTAGGAAGAAACCAACTTTGTGAGATATGAATTATGGCATAGAAGTTATGATAAGTATGAGATCTATTATTTTCATCTAGAGTATAAGCTAAATAATCACCATATGGAAGAGAAGTTAAGTCAAAGTTGGAATATAAATAGCATAGGTTCATGATCTAACCGTTAAACTTAAGGAAATGATAAAACAAGTTGAGAAACTAAGTGAGTGCCCCTTGGATTCATCATGGCTAGATTTGGAACATAAATAAAAGCCACTTAAAAATATGATAAAACCAAGTGAACAAAGTGAAAAGATCAACTAAGGCAAGTATAGCAAGTATACAAAGCCTAAAACTCTTAAAATTAGCCTTAAACTCTAACTTGAACCTTCATTAAAATTCTAACCAATACTTTAAAATATTAAGAAAAGTTGTTTTGAAGCCTACAAGAAGTCCACCTAAGACTCCATAAGCCCAACAAAGTTACTAACTTTGGCTTGAACAAAAAACAAGCCCATTTGACAACTTAAGCTCATATAAAAACCCAAGGAGTTATTGTTAGCACCAAGAGTATAAACCAAAGTTGGAAATCCGACCTTAAGGAGTATTTTAAGTTTAGAATAAAGTCCTAAGCCCAAGCCCAAAGAATTTTCCAAGTTACCAAAAAGCCAATTAACTAAACAAAGCCTAAAAGCACTCCAAATCATGAGGATCACTACTGTTCTAACCTATGAGTAGTTTTACGTGCCTCATCATGAAAATATAACTTCACCACATTAAAGTACACTAAAAAACGATGAAGATTGACTATAAGATCATAAAAATCGGATTTAAAACAAGAAAGTTATACGTGATTAAACTTTAATTAAAACCAGGAAAAATTAGGAAACCAAGTCAAAAGTATAGCTTAAAGGGTTTTGGCTTAGTTTTCTAAGTTTTATTTCAAATCCTTATAGTATCGTATTTGCAATGTTTAGGGGACTCAGCTTTTAGAGATGACCTACCTCCGGACTACTTCGATTGACTCGTATGGCTAAGTGAGTGAATTCTTAATGACTTTTTACTTGATTTTACTTGTAGAATAGATGCACCTAAATTTATATATATAAATTGGATGCTTGTAAGATATGAGAAATGCATGTGTATGAATTTATGATTGAACACTATGGCTTTTTAATCAAACAATAATGGAAATTGTTTGTCATAATTTATACATACAATTGTATTGAATGAAATTGTCTAATCACCATGAAAAATCGGAATAACCACTTATATGACTAAGAAACTAAATGGATCATGCATTTCTCATAATTGCATTCAGATAACACTAATTGCTGCTTCATACAGGAGATGGGAAGGGATTCACAAGAGGAAGGCTTCCTATAAGATTGGGCACTAGCTATGTCATCATTTTTGTTGAGTCTCTATCCTAAGCTGACAGGCTTACTAAGCGCTAGGAAACACCAATCGTCGATGAGGGGCTATATCTTATGGCTTCTACTTAAGGTGTATGTTTGTGGACTACGGGGGTCACCACATCGCTAGACTTAAGATTTTGAAAATTCAATTTGTTGTTCAGAAAGAAAGTATATTACATACAATTTACGTATATATATATATATATATATATATATATATATATATGGTTTTATTTTGACTTAAGCACAATAATGCAAATAAATTAAAACCCAAGGTCTAGAACCTAGATTTTGGTTTGGATTGGTTAATTATCTCCAATCCTTGACTACAGGGGAGGTAATTCTGAGTTGCATGCAATTCTTAGGCCATTACATGTATTGTTGGGCATATTGATTGATCATGCATTCACATGTTTGTGCATTAAATTAACCTTTGTCATGCAGTATTGACGAGGAGATTTATCTCACTAAGCATAAGCTTGCACCTTGACAGTTTTTTTCCTTTTAAGTTGATCGATAGTTGGTACAAGGATAGGAACTGAGTGCAGAGTGCTACCATTGAATAAGTATGATGAAAAGCTTATGTAGTTAATTCGGAATGCTCTGAAAAATGACTAATATCTCAATTAAGTTTAATATCTTTAATAAGTTTAGAATTTTCTAGAATTGTCTATCTTATTTTTCTATTTTGGTAAGGGATATCGATTCTTTGCTGTTCTAAGGATTTATGGAATTGTGGATATCCATAGTTATTTATATTATACAATAAGTTAATGAACTAAAATTGAAGACTCTAGCGATCAACTATTTAGAGTCTTACAATCTTTGAATTGTAAGGTGATTTTCTTATCATGAGTGCACACGTGATATGGAAATTGTAGGCAATACTACTAAGACCCCCCTAAGGTCCTTATATTTTTAGACACAAATTTTAAATCAAGTGTCAAACCTTTAATTGACCAATGTATCGGATCGTCTATAGTAATAATACTAGTAAGTATTCACCAAGTCAAATTCCTTAGGGAGAGGTGCTCATCTAATTACCAAATTTTACCTATTGCTCTAACTAGGCAAATCAAAAAGCAAAATGGGATTTGTAATTGAAATTAAAATGAAAGTAAAAATGGACTATTAACATAAATAATAAAGATGTGAGATTGTTACATGCTTCCAAAGTAGTAGTAAAGGTATACCATTACAATATTAAGGATGGTTTTAAACTAGGTTTTGATAAAACTCACTTAAGTTCGATCCTAGGTAGGGTACCTCATTCAACTAAGTAGTGAAAAATCTTCTCTCAATCTCATTTCCCTACATGATAAGCTAAATTACTTATGCCCTATTACGAGTTAAGTATTCTAATATTAAGAATTAGACAGTTAATCTCCTCTTGCTCTCATAACCTATCCTAACTCACTAAGATTGCATAACGTATTGTGAATTCAATGGGGAACACCTAATCCCCTCTCTTTCTCATAACTATATGAAGCCATTACTGATATTCTATTGACTTAATGACTCAAATTGGGAATTGCACAACTAATCTCCTCTCGGTCTCATAATTATGCAAACCCCATAAACTCTCAAGGGAACTTATTAGGAGTAATCTCCTCTCGATCATATATTCATAAGGAAACTCATTAAAAATTTCATTAAAAAGCACCTTAAGGAGTCTCAAAGTGACATCAATTGTCAAAATCCTTTTTAAACACACATACCCATATCATAACTATAAGGTTACACCATCTACAACGTCCACAATGGCAATAATTAAAGATGGGAAGATAGCAAAGAAACTCCATGAATGAATTAGTAAAGATGGTGTGAACAGACGAATAAGAGAATATATGAAGAAATGGAATAGTAAATTAGATAAGGAGCTTGCAAATCTATACAAAGAAATGGTCATTAAACTAATATAAATGTGCATTAAAGTCATCAAAACAATCACTAAATGTCACAAACAAAGCAATGGAATAGTAAATTAGATAAGGATCTCATAAATCTATAATAAGAAATGTTTAAAACCTAATGATGGCTCGCCTTTTCTATTGCAAATGAGAGTATATATAAATTTAGACTATCGATTAATTGGTAGACACACGTTAGCTCTAGGTTGCCTCTGTGTTTAATGAAAGGCGGCATTTAGGAAGATTAGGGTTTTGGTCGAAAAACCCTATGCCAAAACCTTGAAGAAAGTCTAATAATGATAGACCACCGTAGAGAGACTAGAAGTAACAATTTATATACTTGAATTACTTATTAGTTACTTCCAACAAGCACATAAAGCATCAACAGTAAAATATTCACAAAATATCATACACCTAATTATATAAAACAAAGTTAAAATATTATTAATTAAATATAAAATTGCAAATTTAATAAAGATAAGTCATAAATCTTTCAAATAAAACATATTACCACTAGCTGAACATATTTCTTTTCTAATTACATAATTTAATTATGTTGCTTGCTTTCTTCCAGTCTTGCTCCTAAGTCCTTAATTCTCACCAAAGGTTTAGATCTTATAGGGTAGACCCAGTATGGTTCCTATAGGAAATCAAAGCTATTAAGGTATAAGCTACTGTCATCTTAATAAGCTACCCACTCATACCACCTTTAAAGCAAGTTAATTAATCAAGAAAATGCCATGCAGACAATCAAACATATGCAACAATGCATGTGACCATCTAGTATCTAGCTTGCAGTTTAGGATATATTCCCCCCTTTGACCTTAGGTTAAGATTTCATAGTTCCATCAATGTCTAGGCATCCAATTTATCATAAAGATCACTTGGCATAACATCCATAGCCACCATAACAAAATAACCGTAGAATCTTAATTCTTGGCTAAACCAACACCCATGCTATCATAGTGATTAAGAGTTGATGCCCCTTAATCATTCCTAGGAGAAGTAAATGGTTAACATTCTCCCTGATTTCATGAGAGAACCATTCTCTCAATTATCTAGGAGAACCAACAAATGTTGAACCTAGAATCAATATAATCCCCATGAAGATGGATATTATGGTTAGCCAAAGGAACCAAAAGAAATATTCATAAAGGCCATTTAAATAAGTCATAAGAGAAGGATATCTTGATCGGTCCCATGAAGGCCTAAATAAAATTTACAAACAATGCCTTCTTAACTACCCAAATGATCAAGGAGTAATCAAATCCTTGATCAAGCTCTAGATGTATTTATTCCTAAAACATAAGAATGGACACAACTTTCGCTAATGCACGACCATCCTCAAAGTCACTTCATTTACAAAAAACAAGGTTTTAGCCTTTCTATTCCCTATGTGATAGTGGTGGCAATCATTGAGATTATGCAATATGCTATGCATGACTGCTTTAGTATATAAATTTTGATGTACTTAACTTTCATATATTTTAGTGATCACACAAAAATCACACAATCACAAGAATCTAATCACATCACATTATAATCATCAACCATATTTTTTAGAATAATTCTTGAATGTCTTAACAAACAAATCAAATACGTATGCTTCCCAAATACCCTAAGTAGAATCAATTAATTATATAGAAATTAAAGCTACAACTACACAATAAGCACATATAAGTGATAATCATTGTAGATAGACATGTAGCTATTTTCTATTCTTCATAGTAATCCTTTAGGAGATCCAAGTTGAAAGTACCTAAAAGATAAAATGTATTTGAGAAATATATTTGATTTTTAAACTTTTGGCTTAAGTTTTGTTTTGAGTTTTTTCTCTTATAATTCTTTCATTCCTCATATTTTTCATGTTTAAAGATTCTTTTTACATATCATGTTTGAATGGTTCATATGTCCATGAATGTGTTTCATATTTGTTCTAAAGTTTACTAATCCTCGTATACGGTCCAAATCGTCATGGTATCGAGATAAAATGTCCATATGTCATAAAAGAAAGATGTCTATAAGGTCCAAGTCATGCTAAATTTTATTGGACATGATATGTAAGTTGTTTTAAGATATGAATTTGTCCACTTGTCTTAGTTTTTTACCTTTTTAATCTTTTCCTTATGTAAACTCTTTTGGTTTTGTATCTTATCTTGAACTTCTTTAAAATGAATAGAGTGTTTAGAAGAACTTCCTTTTCTTGAGTAAACTTTGGAAATCGAGTTAGAAAGTAGTCATAAAACAAAAGTATCACTTAATTTAAAAACTTATGAGAAAATTTTTTTTTTGAAAATGACTCTTTCATTTGAGAAAGTTTAGGATTTGAATCAAAACAAAGCTTTAACATGAATTTTGTAAAGAATCTTGTCGCTTTGTAAAACATAAGATTTTTTAATTCAACTTTAAGTTCTTTTTGTTTTGAAAGTGGGACACTTACCTTGTTTCCTTAATGGAGTTTCTTAGTTATTGAAGAAGAGAAGTTAAAAATGGCCCTTCCTTATGAAGTAGAATCAAAATAGTTGATAAGGATGTTGAAGCTTTCCCTAAAGATGTTGATGCTTAGAAAATGGAAGAAATGGTTAGAGAGTCTTGTTTGTGAGGCTAAATTTGCAATAAAAACAGGAAAGAAAAGGATGTTTGTTGGCTGAAATGGAAACATAGATGTGGTCCTAAAGGTTAGTGGGTCTTATTAATAGAAAAAGTTAATTTAGCTTATTCAACAAGCTTTGTAATTTCTTATGAAGGTTAAACACACCTTGGGGTTGCTTCTTCTTATGTATTTTCTTTTGAATACATGATGATTTGAGTTGAAAATTTTAGGACATCTTTGAATTTGAGTGTTTGAAGATTTGTTTGAAAATTGGATGCATGTTGGATCCATTGTTGCCACAACTAGAGCACTACATTTTTCTTCTTGTGTTTATTTCATAAATTAAAAAGCATCATCCATGACATCATCTTTCTTATAGTCACATTACTTGTAGACTTTGTATTCTTTAAACCTTCTAGAAGCTTATGTATGCATGAAGTATTAGCAAGTGGTTTTATCAAAACCATGGTTGGTGTGCTTTCTTTAATTTACTTCTTGTTTCCAACTTCCTTGTAAAATATCCATGTTATTGTCTTTAAGAATTTGGTTAGGTTATTCATAGTTATAATAATATTGATCACTTCACTCTTTTCTAAGTTATTTTGTTTAAAAGTCCCAGGAATGTTTGTAAGATATTATAATTGAGTGATTTTCTATTTAAGTAGTGCCTACTTATAGGGTTGAATTTTCCTCATATTTTTCTTTTTTCTTGATGTAATGGGAGTAATACATCATTGTTTACATCACTAGTCAATTGCTTATTCAACTTTCCTTCTTCAATTCTTATCTTGAAAGACCAAGTCTTCTTAGTCTTTTATACATGTTATAATGTAAATGCTATTGGCGCCATATGTAGGTAGTTAGGAGTCTTGTTTGTTTTTCTTTCATTTATTTGATATAAGGATCAATTTACTTATCTTGGTAGTTTTTCTTAAGCCTTTTTAAATTACTAGCTAATCTTAATAATCCCTCTCAAATCTCTCCCAGCGATTTTAGCTTATCTCTAGTATATTCATAAATATTTCCTAGCAATTGTTCTAACTTATACTAAGGTTTTTAGGGGTTTACATTCTTCCCCCTTTAAATAAGGGGATAAAGCCACTAAAAGTACTCGAACTTTCATATTTTTTTTTTATTTAGTACCTAAACTTTAAACTTGTTCATTTTAATATTTCAACTTTTAAATGAGATAAATTAGTATTTCTGTTATAGCAACCGTTATAAAGAATACTTATTTGTTTCACTTTAAATTATTGAAGTACCAAAATAAAATAAAAAATAATGTTTGAGTATTAAAATGAAAATAAAATAACCATTATAATGGAGATACAAATTTGTCTCATTTAAAAAGTTAGGATATTAAAATAAAAAAATTTAAAGTTTAGGTACTAAATTAAAAAAAATAAACATTTAGGTACTTCTAGTGGTTTTATTCATTTAAATAAGTTTTACCCTTAAAACTTAATTCATGCCTTGTTCTTCAAATAATTGAGGATAGTGTCTCCAAACTTCATCTTTTACTTCCCAAGTAGCCTCTTCATCTCCATGATTACCCATAACATCTTCACATAATGTATTTCCTTATCTCATAACTTTTAAGTTATACTATCTACAATCTTGATTGGGTACTCTTGATATACTTGGTTAGGCTTTAATTTGATGGGTTCAACTTAGTGACTCGATTTAGATTTGGTATGTATTTTCGCAGAATAGAAATGTGAAATATGTTATGGATACTAGATAAGCTTGGAAGTAAGTCAAGATGATATGCTTGACTACTCACTTTTTTTAAAATTTTGAAAGGTCCAATATATCATAGGATTAATTTTCCTTGAGTTCTTACTTTATAAATACTCTTGATTGGGCTTATTTTCAAGTATACATGGTCATTCGATTTTAAATTCCACGTTTCACTGTTTAAGGTTAGTTGAACTCTTTTTACCTAGCTTAACCTTCCTTCATCCTTTTTCTAATAATAGCTACCATGTTTACCATTTCTTGTACCAGGTCTAGCCCTAAAGCTGTTGTTTCTATTCCATCCTAAAATAATGGTGATTTACGCTTCCTACCATAGACAGGTTCATAAGGAGGCATTTATATGGTTGAATGGTAACTATTATTATAGGTGAATTCTACCAAAGGAAGATGTTTATCTCAACTTTCCTTAAATTCTACGACGTAAGCATGTAGTATATCATCTAACATCTACATAGTTCTTTCATATTGTCCATCTGTTTGTAGATGATATGTAGCACTAAAATGAAGTTTAGTGCCTAACTCCTTTTGTAGACTTATGTAAAATTTTGAAACAAATCTAGGATCCCTATTAGAAATAATTCTAGTAGGTACACTATGTAATCAAAATATTTCCTTTATATATATTCTTGCTAAGTTTTCTAAAGGATAACTCATATTTATTAGGAGAAAGTGAGTTAGTTTGGTAAGTCGGTCTACAACTACCCAATTCACATCATGTCCGGCTGGAGTCTTAGGGAGAGAACTTACAAAATCCATGGTTATTTGATCCCATTTCCATTCAAGAATCAGTAAGGGTTGTAATAGTCCTCCTAGCCTTTAATGTTCTGCCTTAATCCTTTGGCAAGTTTCACACTTCACCATATATTTTGCAATGTCTCCTCTCACTAATTCCCACCAATAGTTCTGCTTCAAATCTTAGTACATTTTAACTCCTTCTGGATGAACTATATAGCCAAAATAGTGGGCTTCTTTTAGGATCTCCTTCTGTAACTCTTCATTTCTAAGTACACATAACCTTTTATCTTTCCATATAGACCCATCCTCTTTAATACTGAAATTAGGGTATTTTCCTTGCTATTTGCTTAACTCAATTGATTTTGTGACGTGGTCTTCTTGTTTAGCCTCCTTTATTCTACTTACTAGTATAGGCTTATTCATTAAGTTTACCAATTCCATATCAAGGTCATGCTAATACCAATAGAATTCTAGATTCAATCTTTCAGACTCTTTAGGAAGTTCACTTTGTTCAGTAAGTAAAGATGCTACTTCTGCATAGTTTTTTCAAACTTAGCGCATTTACTACTGCAATTATCTTACCTAGGCAATAACTAATGGTTAGATCATAATCCCTAATGAGTTCTAACCATCTTCTTTGCCTCATATTTAATTCCTACTAAGTAAACAAATATTTTGGACTTTTATATCAGCTTATATTTCACATTTTTAATCGTATAAACAATGTCTCTAGAATTTCAAGGGAAATATTATCGTAGTGAGTTCTAAATCATGCGTAGGGTAGTTCTACTTACGCGATCTTAATTATTGGATATATAAACAATTACTTTACCATTCTACCTTAATACACACCCCAGACCATTTCGTGAGGCATTATTGTACATCATAAAAGGTTCATTACTATTAGGCAACAGCAATATTGATACAATGACTAGGCATTATTTTAGTTTTTGAAAAATCTGTTCCTATTCATCATTCTAATTGAATTTCTTGTTCTTCAATGTTGATTGGATTAGGGGTTTGGCAATTTTTGAAAAGTTCTTGATAAATTTTCTATAATAACTTGCTAACCCAAGAAAACTCCTTATTTTAGTAACAGTTTCTAGCCTTTTCCATTCTACAATTGCTTTGATCTTTACGGGATCTAGTGATATTCCTTCACCAGATATCTTATGTCTTAGAAAAGATATCTCATTTAGCCAGATCTCACACTCTAATGACTTAACATACAACTGATTGTCTCATAAAATTTGTAACACCACTCTTAAATGTTCTTTGTGTTGTTTCAAGGTGGATGAATATACCAAAATATCATCAACAAAGACAATCACACATTTGTCTAATAAGGAATGACTCGATTTATTAAATCCATGAATGCTGCAGAAGCATTAGTCAATCCAAATGGTATTACTAAGAACTCATAGTGACCATATTAGGTACAAAAAGTAGTCATAGGCACATCTTTTGCCTTAATTTATAGTTGATGATACCCTGACCTTAGATTGATTCGAGAGAATATACTTCCTCCTTGTAACTGATTAAATAAATCGTCAATGTGAGGTAATGGGTATTTGTTTTTTATGGTTACCCAATTTAGCTCTCTATAATCAATACAGAGTTGCAAGGAACCATCCTTCTTTTTCATAAACAACATAGGAGCTCCCCAAGGAGATACATTAGGTCATATAAATCCTTAATCCAATAATCCTTGTAATTGCTTCTTAAGTTCCTTGAGTTCAATAGGGGCCATCTTATAGGGAGCATTAAAGATAGGTTATGTTCCTTTTATTAAATCAATAGGGAGTTCTATCTTTTATTTAAGAGGCAACCTTAGTAATTCCTCTAGAAACACATCCACAAATTCTCTTACTTCCTAATTTCATTAATATCAAGTTTATCTTTCTCTCTTTCCATGGCATATGTTAGGCACCATTTTCATGCTAAGTACTCACTACTTGCAACTGTATCTATTAAGCTTGATTCTTTTTGTCTCCTTTGTATACTTTCTTCGATAAAGGTCACTCTAGTTCCATCTAAAGCATTAAATGTCACCTCTTTTCTACAACACTCCATCATTGCTTGCATAAACAGCATCCAATTCATTCTTAGTATTGCTTCATACTTCTTTATAGGAAGAATTATTAGATCTACCTTTGATTCATGATCAAATATCCTAATAGGATAGGGTTCTAGCACTTCATTTGTAACAATCATATTTCTTGCTGGTGTTTTAACCCCAAAATTGTTAGCCAAGATAGTGTTTGTCACCTTTAGTTGTTCTACATTTCCCATTGTAATGAATGAATGTATAGCTCTAATATCAAACAACGTATACATAAGAGTATTGTATATCATAGTATTTCCTAAGAAAAGAGTTGTACGTCTTTTAGAATTCATTATTATTGTGAGTAATATTTATTTTTGTGTTAGTTATTGTTTATTGATTAACGTTTATATGCTAATAAAATTTAATAACTAAGTTACTAACCTACAATTAATTCATTGTCTTCTATGTCAAAGGCATCCAATGCAATAAGTTCTACCCTATATTCATTGATGTCTTCACATGTTCCTTCTTTGTTATAGACCCGAGTAGTTGCCTTTGAACTCATGGCTTGCTTTGCTCCTTGATTTGACTTGGTAACTGTTGTTCATATTATGGTTACACCAGGTTTCTAGCATTTGGTGTAACTTATTGAAAAATGTCTAACCCTTTTACAAATAAAACAATGATTATTCACCTTCTTTAGGCAATTCATTATCTTGTGATCTTCAACCCCACAAAAGTAACACTTATTCCTCAATTGTGCATAAATCCTTTAGATAGTGCTTCCCTTACACTTATAACATTGTACATTAATGTTTCCAACCACTTTTCCACTATGATTGATTAGTAGGGGATACATGAATGGCCTCTTCCCATTAGGATTAATATGTTCCTCCTCTATGCTTCATTTTCCCAATATTATTGCCCTCCTCTTCAACCTTTCTATTCCCTTTTCTTCTCAACCTCTAAAACACGAGCTTTTTTTACCAGCTTGTTAAACGTACCTACTATAAACTCCTTCAATCTTCTTTCCATCTTCGGCTCTAATCTATCCATGAATACTTACATTTTCAGTTCATCACTATTTTGATAAGATTCAAGAGCAAATTGTAATAACTTACTAAATTCACTCTCATATTGATCAATGTTCGTTCTTCCTTACATGATATGAAGGAATTCAACGTGATATTTGGCCCATAGGCTACTAAGGAAGTAGTTTATATCTCTTTTAAAAGTAACCCAAGTTATTGGTTGTAGTAAGGATCTTCACTTGGATTCCCACCATGTTCTAGCCTGTAGTTTCAAAAGATATGTCCCATAATTAACTTATAAGTGAAGTGGGACTTCAAATGCATCAAATGATCTTTCAATTGGGGAAATCCTGTCCTTTGCTTCATCAGGTCTCCTAAACGTTCCATCAAAATATTTGTTGGATTTGATAAATTTTGGCCCTTCATTCCACCAATGCTTTTGTATTGGCACTTCATCTTTATTGGGTAATAAGACATCCTCCAATGCTATTAGTGATTGTTTAGGTGCCAACACTGAGGATTGTTGTCTTCCTTTGGCAAGGTTTCTCAAGAGTTTAGTTTGCTGAAGTATTGCTTCTAATATGTCATTTAACCTATCCTATGGTGGTATAAGATTGATTGTCCCTAGAGTTTTGGGAGCTTTGTTTTGGAGTCAATGATTGTGACGTCTATTTCTATGTATAATAAACAAAGTTTATCTAATTGTTATAGAATTCATAAACATTATAAGAAAACAATACTCATAGTAGGGTTCTATATTACATAGATCATTAAATAGAATATATTACTTTATTCTTATCATTACATGACATTCATAGCATCAAACTTAACAAACTAATAACATTACTACAATTTTTATTTATTAAATATAGTAATAGTAAAATCATATTACTTCTTCTCTTGTAAGGGTTCTAGTTGCATCATCATTCATAGATGTATTTACCCTAAATTCTTCCTATGTATTTCAAGGTAGCTACTTCACTGACCTGTATTATTGATCCATCATCATCCGACCTTAAGGTAGAGTCATCATTATCATAAAAATTTAGCCATTCGTCAATATATTCAAGTTTTAAGGGTGGAAGGTTCAAATCAATGTCTCCTCATAGAAGATGCGAGGACTCAAGTAGAAATGAAATTGGGTTGTCGAAGTTATAGCCTTCAAAGCCTAGTGGAATAAGAGGTGTACTTAGCTTAGAGAAATTATTTAGATAATCAAATTGGTCATGTCTAGGAGGTAGAAAAATATCTGCCACACTAAGTGGATCATTATGCCAACTTTCAAAATTATATCCTTCCCATTCGAATCCGACATCCTAGCTAATCATCTCGCTCCCTTTTCTTGTTCCTAGAGCATATAGATTGGTTTCTAATTGGAGAGTCATACTCATGTATGGGTTTTGTAATTAACTACTCCTATCTCTCTTAATGCTCAGCATATCTAGTTTTGTATACTAGGGGATACTAGTAAGATGAGGGTTTTAGGATTTTAGGTTTGAACATCGACAAGGGTGGTCCAGTTTACCATATTCTTCACTTACAAATTTCCTCCCAGCTTAGATTGTCTATGGTTAAGCTAAAGTGATTTGCTTGAATATTCTTTGAATAAACTAGGTTTGAGGTAATTTGTATGCATACCTTAAAATTTGGAAATGTTGGGTTGCTCATTACCAAAGACTAGAAAATCGAGATCTTTAATTGTTCTTAGTTGATCGTTTTGAGCAACATAGGTCTCTAGCCTATAAACGTATTCTACAGGGGTGATTTGTAGGATTAAACTTTTATTCAACTCATCTATTACCCAATCCCATGCAAGGTCAAGTCCATTTTTCCATTTTTTCAAAATCTCATTAATGGATTTATTTACGCCACAAAGGATAAGGTCTTCACATAACACATGCAACCTAAGGCAATATTCCACTAGAGACGCTTCTTCAACAAGAGTAAAATTGTCCTAGAAGCTGAGAGTGGTAGCATAATTCATCTATGATAAAGAAAGACACATTTTAGTAGTAAAACTTATGTTTATTCTATCCCCGGTTTACCCAATCTCATTTATTTGCTATCTTTCATTATTTTAGATGATTTTTAATATTTGAAACCTTTGCTCTCATACCAACAAAATCGGTCACAACAATAAAGATGGTCTAATAATGACAAACCATTACATACTGATTAGAAGTAACTATTTATATACTTGAATTACTTACCAGTTACTTCCAATAAGTATACGAAGCATCAACACTAATAGAGCATCAAAAACTTAATGTTATAACGTAAAGTTCAAATATTATTAATTAAGTATTAAATTACAACTTAATAAAGATAATTCATAAGTCTTTCAAATAAAATATATTATAATTAAATTAACATATTACTTTTCTAATTACATAATTTAATTCCCTTGCTTACTCTCCCCTAGTCTTGCTCTTAAGCCTTTAATTCTCACCAAAGGTATGGAACTTCTAAGGTAGACCCAAAATGGTTCTTGTAGGAAATCAAAGCCATAAGGGTATAAGCTACAACTAACTTAGTGAATTACCTACTCATACCACCTTTCTAGTAAGTTAATTAATCAAGTAAATGTTATGCAATCAATCAAACATATGCAACAATTCATGTGGCCATCCGGTATTTGGAGTGAAGTTTAAGGTTTATTGCCTCCCTTGACATTGGGTTGAGGATTAATAATTTTACTAGTATTGAAGCGTCCAATTTAGCGTAAAAGTCACTTGGCATAGCATCCTTAGCCACCATAACAAAATAACCATAGAATCTTAATTCTTAGTTGAACTAACACCAATTCAGTCATAGTGATCAAGAGATAATGCCTCTTAATTGGTCTTAGGAGAAGTAACTGGCGAACATTCTCCCTGACCTCACAAGAGAACCATTATCTCAGTTATCTAAGAGACCCCATGAAGATGGATCTTTTGGTTAGCCAAATGAACCAAAAGAAATGCTTATAAAGGCCATTCAAATAAGTCACAAGAAAAGAATCTCTTAATCGGTCTTAGGAAGCCCAAATGAAATTTAGAAACAACGCCTTCCTTAGTTATCCAAATGATCAAGGAGTAATCAAATCCTTGATCAACTTCCAGATGTATGCATACCCAAAACATAAGAATGGATACGACCTTGTCTAATGCACGACCATCTTTAAAGTCACTTAGTTTACAATAAACGAAGAAGGTTCTAGCCTTTCCATTCCTTATGTGATTACTCCTTGATCATTGAGATTATGTAACATGCTTATGCATGAGTTCTTTAGTATATAAATCCCGATGTGCTTAACTTTCATTTATTTTAGTGATCACATAATCAAAAGAATTGAATCATATCACATCATAATTATCGAGCTTGGCCTTTTACCCTCCCAATTCTTTTTAAATTAGGTTTTCTTCAAACCAATTAGTACTAAACCCTTACCCATTTAGTGCTGACTCTTGACTAAGGTTTAAAAAAAAACAGTTCATTTTTTTTTTTAAAGTACTTTGGAGTCGTCACCTAATCAAAGTTGAAAAAAAGAGTTAAGTTATAACCAATTGGGTGGATTGATTATAACTTAACCATTAGTCTAACGATAAAAACCAATTTTGTAAAATGGTTTTTGAAACTAAAGATCTAGATTTGGGGGTTAGGAATTTTAAACCCTTATGGGTATCATTAGCTTTCTAAATTTAACATTAATCTTTAAAAATCACCTATTTATTTCATAAAACAAAACTCAATTGATTGGATAACTTAAGTAATCAAGAAAAAGGAAAATTTAAATTTTTTTATTTTTATTGTTGTCCCTATGTACTTACGTACTCGCTATTCGGGATTAGACATACATAGTTCTTTTAACGAAACTTTTAGTGGATTGGTTTTGTTTTAATTTGAAAAAAAAAAAATGATTAAGTTTATGTTTTTAGTTCAATTTGGTTTATTCAAGGAAATTTTTAAGAAAAAAAGGGTCCTAAATTAGATTTATATTTTGAAAAAATTCTAAATGCCCTAAATTTGAATATGGATTAATTTATTTCTCTTATTTTGGAAAAATGTTTTTCTAAGTAACAAAAACAATTATTTATTCTTATTTTACTTTTCCTTATTTATATTTTTTATTTATTATTCTTTTCTCCTATATTTTTTCTTATTATTTTTTTTATCCATTTCCATTATACTAAAATAAATAAACTAATAAACTATTCTTCTTTTTTTTTCTTTTTTATATTCTTTTCTATTCTTTTTCTTTTTCTCTCTTTTTCTTTTTCTTTTTCTCTCATTTTCTTTTTTACATTTGATTACATTTACATATACATAACTGAAATAAAAAAAAAAGGGACAAAACAACTATAGCTAAATTGTAAAAAGAAAGAAAGAAAATAAATAAAAAATAATGGACTTCAAATGCAGTGGGCATGTGGAGGTCAAACTTAGATTAGATTTCGAGTCGGATCGTGTGGATTGGGTTGAGTCTTCTCCAAGCTCTCTAATGGTAGTAGTAAGGTGGTGTGATTCCAGGCGATTTAGGTAGCAAATCAAATGGGAAAAGTTATTTTCATGAATTTTTTATTAGGATTAGTAGGGGTAGAGAGAGTACCGCAGTTGTTGGGAGTGGTTTAGGTAGTCTTGGTAAGTAGCGATCGGTGGTGGTTGATGGGTGGTGTCATCGATGTTTGTTGGGTATAAGAAAGGGGTCTAGTGTAAGGTTTCGAGGTCCAGGCAATTTGGTCATTGTGGTCTTTTTGGTCGATGGGGGTTAGAAGTGGTGGTTTGGTAAAGCAGCTCGGAGGCACGGCGGAGATCGAAAGGGGGTGTAATGGAGAGCTTAAGTTATGAGTTATGTTCCTAGGGTAGTAGTTTGGCTCGGGCTTGAGAGGAGAGAGAAAGCCAAGAATAGAGAGAGGGTTTGGTAGAGAGAGGAAATGATCAAGGGAGAGAAAGAGAGAGCTTATATGTGAGAACTATTTGTAAGTGGTTGTCTGTATCTAATGAGCTCCCCTAACACCCAATTTATACTTGTAATTAACTTAGATACATGGAAAGATCGAATCGGAGTTAAATGCGAATGGTCGAAATTTAAGTTTTTTTCCAACTTTTGAAGCTCGATTTGAATGCTTTTTTGACCGAATTCAGATGCGTTAATGGGTTTGATTCAAAGAAGGCTAGGTGTTCATCATGATCAAAGCAAGAAATTGCATGTATGTATGTGAAATCTGTGTAGAAATCGACTCAAAAGTGAAGGGGGAAGGCTGTCTTTTAGCCTAGAAAGGGGGGAAAATTGAGGGAAAGAGGAAGAAAGAGAAGGGAAAGTGAGAGAAAATGCTAACGTGGTGCCATATCAACTAACCCTGATCACCCATGACTTGCTATGTATCATCATGTGACACATGGTAGCTAACGTGGCAAGCTACGTGGCTTAACACATGGCATAACAAGATCTTGACACGTGGTAGTCCCTAATGTAATAAAAAATAAAAAACCTTGTACATGCCTTCACCAAGATTTAAACTGAAAACGTCATGCTCAGGCTTAAATCAAGTCCAAGTACTTATCCGTTAAGCTATTGGCTGTTAGCTTGTGCCTTGTCTATATGTGCAATTAAATTGTACATATGGACTCGATTAACTTAGGCTAGATTTAAATCTAAGCCTAGGTTTAATGGCCTAACTTCTACACCTATCTCAAAATTAAAAAATATAACCTAATAAAATGTTATTTCCTAAATTCTATAAAATCTTTTTTCTTTCAACTATTCTATCTTTTGTAATTTTTTCAATTTCCTAAATTTTTATAATTTTTATTTTCTAAACTTCTTATTTTTTAGGTTTCTTTCTAAACTTCCTATTTTTGCTATTTTTCCAAATTTCTTATTTTTTGTGCTTTTTCTTATTTATGTATTTTTTTGTATTTTCCTAAAATTCTTATTTTTGAAATTTTTTTAATTTTTTTGGGTTTTACTTTAATTTCCTATTTTTTTGTGTTTCTCCTAATTTAAAGCCTATTAAGAAAAGAAAGATATAAAAAAAAAAGTAAAAATAAAGGAGGCAAAAATTAGGTTTCTACAGCTACTTCTTTTTATGGCAAAGTTTAAGACAAAAAAAAAAAAAAAAACCTATTTTTGCCCTTAAGATAACTTTAAGACAACTAATCAACTATCTTAAAATCAATCTACTAGGGATTACGTGAACAAACGAAACTTGGTTGTGCCTCTTTAGGCTCATTAACCTAGGTAAGAGTGTCCTTATTTTGGAATTGATCTAAAACCTAGTCATACCTCACTAGGCTCACTAACCTTAGTAGGAGCGTTTCTCAAGGACTAGTAACCCTAGGATTGGGATTGATTTAAACCTGGTTATGCCTCACTAAGCTCACTAACCTAGGCGGGAGCTTCTTTCGAGGACTAGTAACCCTAAACTAGGATCGATCTAAAACTTGGTCATGCTTCATTGAGTTCACTAACCTAGGCAGGAGTATCTCTCAAGGACTAGCAACCTTAAATTGGGATTGATCTAAAACCTGATTGTACCTCACTAAGCTTACTAAGCTCACTAACCAAAGTTGGAGCATCTCTTAAGGACTAGCAACCCTATGATGGGATTGATATAAAAACTAGTTGTGCCTCACTAGGCATTGATCTAAAACTTGGTTGTGCCTTATTAGGCTTACTAACCTAAGTAGGAGCATCTCTTGAGGACTAGCAACCGTAAACTAAGATCAATTTAAAACCTAGTCATGCTTCACTAGGCTCACTAACCTAAGTAAGAGTGTTTTTCGAGGATTAGCAACCCTAAACTAGGATCGATCTAAAACCTGGTCGTGCCATATTAGGTTCATTAACCTAGGCAGGAGTGTCTCTTGGAGACTAGCAACCTGAAACTTAGTGTTAATGCTGTGCTAAAAGGAATCGATGAGGAGAAGTGCCTTATGGAACTTAGTGAACATAGGGGAAATGCCCTATGGGCTTGTTTGAGAGAAATTTGGTGAATAGAGGGGAAGTGCATATGGGCTTGCTTAAGAAAATACTGTGAAGGAGAGTGATCCTTCGGGCTTGCTAAGAAGAATGTAATGAAGGGAAAAACTTAGGAAAAAGACTTAGTTAAGATCATATCATCGAAGGTTGGTTAAAAACTAAATGCAGAAAGTGAATGCCTTATGGGTTGATTCAAAAAAACTGTTGGGAGTAAAAAATTGGTCTAAATTCAAGTGTAAGATTCAAAAATTGGTGTGCTAACATTGTGTGGAAATTCTTACCTAGTCTTTGTCAAAAACGCTCAAATTGTCAAACCTTTTTTAAAAGCCCCATCAGAAATAACTGGCTCATGTGTTAGTCCCTTGTTATCAACCTAGATGTTCTTGGTGTAGAACGTTTAAGACTTCACCGACTCTTTTAGAGAAACCATGAAAATTAACTCAATACAGGAAGCCACCTATTGTTTTTGTCTCTTTAGAACTTTTATGAACCAAAAGACTTATTCTCGACTAACAAACATCTACTGTAAGATGATTACCTACTCAGATTTCGCATTCCCTTGAAAAATAGATAATAAAACTCCCCATTGAGGGGGATCAATCCATAATAAAGTATTTTAAAGAGTTTTGTTAATTACTAATGTCCTAGATCTCACTCTTTAACTTCTCTCGTGTTTTATAGGTTTGCTTAAAGGGAGTTGGACATTTCAATGTAAATGGTGATTATTCCAACGTCGATAATGGCCAAGGATACCAACTTTGTTTGTAGACAATGAAAATTAGACCATAATGACATTTAGAATGACTTGCATTTTCGTGTTTTGAGTAAAAATTTCCACTGACTTCTCATGGATAATACAACTTTACAATGTTAGCATTTAGAGGGTCTCTTAATTATGGACCATCCATTTGAGACAAAATTAAAGCCCCTCTTAGTAATACTCGCTTCATAGTATAAAGGCCTCCATAATTGAGTGAAAACTTCCCTCTAGAGTCTTGTGCATTAGGGAGAGCCTTTCTCAAAACCATATCTCCCTCTTTGAAGTTCTAGGCTCATACCCTTATGTTGAAGGCCCAAGCTATTTTTTGTTGATAACACTGATTATAACATAAGGCTATCAATCTCCTCTCATCAATCAGATTCAACTGCTCGATGCGTTTCTTTACCCAATTAGCTTTGTCCAATTAAGTCTCTAATAGTACCCTGATCGATGGGATCTCAACCTCTGTTAGCAACACTACTTTAGTACTATATACCAAAGAGTACGATGTTGCCCCAACCGACGTTTTGGTGGAAGTCTAATAGGCCATGAGTGCGAATGGTAACATCTCATGCCAATCCTTATATGTGACAACCATTTTTTCAATAATTCTTTTGAGGTTTTTGTTGGCTGCTTCAACTGCCCCATTCATTTGGGGTTGATAAAGAGTAGAGTTCTTATGAATGATTTAGAACTGTCAACACAATTTTGACATGAGCTTGTTGTTGAGATTAGTACCATTGTTAGTGATGATTGTACTCGAAGTCCTGTATCGGGCCAAGATGTCTCTCTTGATGAACTTAACTATGACCACTTTAGTAACGCTTCAGTAAAACGAAGCCTCAACCCATTTGCTAAAGTAGTCAATGGTGACTAGTATGAAGTGATGCTCATTTGATGCTTTTGGATTGATCGAGTCGATGATATCTATGCCCTACATTGAGAAAGGTCATGGTGCTAAGAGAGTATGTAGTTCCTAAGGCAGGGTGTTTATCTTATTTGCATAAACTTATCATAAGTGACAATACCTAACGTGCTTGATGCAATCATTTTCCATTGTTGACCAATAATACCTTAACCTCATAATTTTCTTCACCAGCATATAACCACTCATGTAAGGGCTACATACTCCTTCATGCACTTCTTTCATTAACTGCTCAGCCTCTTTGTCGTCCACACACCTTAAGAGTGTTTCATCAAAAGAACACTAGTATAAAGTGGACTTGCTTATTAAGAATTGAGTAGCTAATCTCCTAATCATTTTTCTATCCTTTTTCTTAACCTCTTCAGGGTATATGCCTTGTTGTAGGAATGTCTTAACATAATGGTACCACAGCTTTTGATCATCAATACCTTTAATTGCCAAGCAGAGGGCAGGCTTATCTTTAATTTCAATAGTAAAGGGCTAAATCTCAATTCCACCGGATATCTGGATCATAGATGCTAAAGTGGCCAAGGCATCAACAAATTGATTCTAAGTTCTCGGTACATGATTGAAAGTGATTTCTTTAAATTTCCCCATCAATTCAGTCAAATGTCGGTGATAAGGTACCAGTTTAGAATCTTTAGTCTTTTACTCTCCCTAAGCTTGGCCAATAATGAGTGAAGAGTTCGCATACACTTCTAATTCTCGAATGTCCTTATCTAAGGCCATCTTAAGTCTCATGATACATGCTTCATACTTAGCGATATTATAAGTATATGGGAAAATCAGCCTTATGGCTATAGGGTATTAAGTACCTTCAAGGGATATTAGTATTGCCTCAATTCCACACCCAGATACATTGGCTACAACATCGAAGAACATTTTTCATTTCAGTGACTCATCATCTTCTCCTTTATTAGAGTTTCCCTCAATTGCTAAGATATCCTCATAGGGGAAATTGACTTGTACCTCTTAGGGAGTGCCATCAAAGGGATTTTCTACTAATTGATCTGCTAGAGCTTACCCCTTGATCGAATTCCAGTTCATGTATGTAATGTTAAACTCTAATATTAGCATTTGCCACTTTGAGATTCTACTAATTAAGGCCGGTTTGTTTACCAAGTACTTCAAGGGATCATGCTAAGTTAGCAATTCAACCTAGTAGTAGAGCATGTATTGTTTGAGTCGATGTATTATGCATACCAAAGCACAATAGGTTTTTTCAATTTCTAAATATTTTTGCTCCCCTTCAATAAATTTCTTACTTAAGTAGTATATAGCCCGTTCTTTTCCTTCCTCATCTTTTTAATCGAGCATCTACCCCATAGATTCTAGTAATATTGTCAAGTATAGGAATAAAGGTTTCATAGGTTTCGGAGCCACCAAAATTGGAAGGTTCGTGAGGTATTCCTTGATCATTGTAAAGGCTTGTTTACACTCTTCATCCTAACTGATCTTAGTGTTCTTTTTCAACAACTTAAACAAAGAATGACACTTGGTTAAGATATGAACCGGCCTATATAGTTTAAATAACCTAACAAGCCTCTGATTTCTTTAGTATGTATGGCGAGGGAAAGTCAACTATTGCTTTGACTTTATCAGGGTCTACTTTGATACCCCTTTGGTTGATTATAAAACCTAATAATTTTCTTGAAGTCACTTCGAAAGTACATTTCACTAGGTTAAGCTTCAGTTGGAATTTTCTCAACCTATCAAATAGTCTCCTCAGATTATCTATGTGATTTGCTCCTTCCTTAGACTTAGCAATCATATCATCAACATATATTTCAACTTCTTTGTGCATCATGTCATGAAAGATTGATACCATAGCCCTTTGATAAGTTGCCTTAGCATTTTTTAGTTCGAAAGGCATTACTTTGTACCAAAACGTACCCCAAGTTATGATGAATATTGTCTTGGCTTTATCTTCTTTAGCCATTCAAATTTGGTTATACATGGAAAATCCTTCCATGAAAGAGAAAAGATGGTTTCTGGTTGTGTTATCAACCAAGATGTCAATATGAGGCAAGGGAAAATTATCTTTGGGGGTTACTTGATTAAGGTCTCGAAAATCCACTCACACTCTGACTTTTCCATTCTTTTTTGTTACGGGCACGATGTTAGCTACCCACTCGAGATAATCAAATACCTTGATAAAGCTGACGTCTAGTAATTTTCTAGCTTCTTCTTTGATTTTTAGCAAAACATTTGGTTAGAACCTTCTTAACTTTTGTTACCTAGGTTTGATATCCTCTCGTATGAGTAAATGATGGACCATGATCAACAGATCTAATCCAAGCATGTCTTCATAAGACCAAGCGAATCCATCTTGGCATTTAGATAGTAATGTGGCCATTTCTACCTTTTGGTCTTCTTTCAAATTTCTCCCAATCTTCAACACATTAGGGTTGTCATCAGTCCTGACATTAATTGTCTTGGTTGGCTCGTCAACGGAAATTCTACTCATTTCATGTTTTTACCAACTTTCTTATATGTCATTATGGTCATTGACATCATTCTCAATGACTAACCCAATAAAGTCGGAGGTGATATCAATATTTTCATCACCTATCTGTGTGAGATATCCATGGCCTTTATTTGAAGCATTAGATTTAGGAAAAAGAAAAGTATGTAAAAGAAAGAGTGTAAGTAAGGAATGAAGAGAAAAGAACTAATTTTCTTTTAGAGGAATCTTCTTTTGAGTACAATTATTTGTAGAACAAAGGTAATTTATTACAAAACTCTAAAATATTGAACCATGATTCATCCTTTACCCTAAGGAAGACTTATCACTATTCATATGGATAGAGAACCAATTATTCAATTGCTGGGATTGATCAAATAAGCCAACCCCTTTATTTCTGCTAGAGGTGTCCTCTTCGATAGACTTTAAGCTCTAGACTTCAGCTTAGATGAAAGTTTTTGACAATGGTGGGAAGGTCATCGAGGCATGATAAAACCTGTTACCTTTTCTACCCTTAACTTGCATTCTTTCTAACTCCTCCATCGAGGTCGAAATGTATCCTAGCCCATATGTTCCAAATTGGCCTTCTTTGAATTTTAACCTCTCGTCTTTCTCCCAATTGGTGATCATGCATACCTTGTCAAACATTTGGAGTCCTAAGTCCTCTTGCTCCTTTGTACTAATATAGGGTATAGCAGTTCCTTTATAGATTTCATAATCCTAGTCACCCAGAATCATGATGTCCTAGTCGTCGGAGATGAACTTAACTTTTTGGCGAAGACTTGACGTTATGGCCCTTGCTAAATGTATCCATGGCCTTCCCAATAACATATTGAAGGTCCTTAGAATCTCCAAAAGTTGGAATGGGATGTTGAATATGTAAGGGCCAATATCAACTAGTAAGTCGATCTCCCTTATTATTTCTCTCTTAGATTTGTCAAAAGCTCTTATTATTGTCGAACTTAACTTAATAGCGATTATATCAATGGCCAATGGATCCAGGGTAGCTAGAGGGCAAACATTCAGGGATGACTTGTTGTCAATGAGGACTCTTGTTGTGATGATGTTATTTATCCTCACTATTATGAATAGAGGCTTTATGTGCTAATTACCTTCTTCACCCAATTCCTCGGCGAAGAAAGAAATTTAGTCCACAATGAGGATGAAATTGGTGATAGATGCAATCCTTTCAGTCAGTAGTTCACGAGGGACTCTGACTTCCGTTAAAATTCAGAACAAAGCTTCCTAATGTAGATTCGATGCCATCAAGAGACTCATGAGGGATATTTTTGTCGGGTTCTTAGCGAACTAATCCCTTATTTTATACTCACTAAACTTAATCATCACGGTGAAGGCAGACAATCCTTCTTCAATTTGTTCATTATTTAGCCTTTCTAGCATGGCCTTCTTTTTTAGGTCTTCTCTTGAATCATAGATTCTACTAAAATAAGTAATCCTCCCTACAAGTGAGCTTAACTACCCTTGGTTTACTGCTTAGTAGTTAAGAGGGGTAGTTTTATAATTTTCGAGGGCCACAGGCATATGGAAGGTATACCGTTTAATTTGCTTCTCTTCTTATCTACAGAATCTGTAAACCTTGGGCTCTTGGTTGGAATAGATCATGTTGATGGTTGGCCCTAAGTCATCAAATATTATATTAATGATGGGCCCAAGGTTCGGTAGGGGGTTTTTGTTGACATTTGGACCAGGAGTGATAAAGGCATATCTTTCATGTCTTAAAGTGCAAATTAAGATAGAATTATTATAGATTGTATAGAAATCATTAAGAATTGGAACTTAATTATGTTCATTTGGACATTTTAAGAATTAGAGAATTAAAGAGTGGAATTACAGACGATTTAGAGGAATTTTAAGTAAATAAACGAAGTTTGGATCAATACATGCAAATTGGAATTAAAGGTAGCCAACTTACAACTTGCATCGGTAGCCTTTGTTTGCTATGCTACCAGCCCTGGATGATTACTTCGCCAGCCTTGCACTTACTACACCAGCCTTCATAAAAAAAAGAAACTTCACACAAGCTTATCTTAATTTTTCATATAAATAGTTTAAGTTTCATCGTTTGGCAGATTTTTTTTAGACACTTTTCTTTAGACGTTGAGAGTCGTAGAATAGTTTTAGATAGTTTTGAAGAATTCTTCTAGAGAAGCGCTTTGATCATAAAGAAGATTTTGTTATTGTTACGAAGACCAAGATTGAAGTTGCAATTAAAGGTTATTTCTTTCCAATGCAAAATTGGTGACATCTATTTCAATTATTCTTTTGTAATTTTGTGAATTACTAATACTTTCAATTATGAATTTCTTTACAATTTTAATTAGTATTTGAGTTTTTGTTTCTAAATCCATGGCTGGTTAAATTTATTTGTAGAAATTGATGAAACCCTAGATAGTTAAGATAATGAATGTGTTTATGTTTTAGGATTAAGAGATATATGGATGATTCATGATTGCAATTTCTATGATTTCGATTATAATTGTTCAGTTGATTATAATTGTTAAAAACCCTAATGATACGGGAGTTGATTAGGGTTTGTTAGAAATTCTTAATTGATTTGATTAATCAATGTAGAAGCAAAGTTAATTGAATTAATTAGAAATTATCCAGAGATTAATGCAATGTTCGGTGATTTATTATTCACTAAGACATTAGAGATAATTGATTTAGGACATTAGACAATCATAGTATCAGGAGATATATGATTATAATTTAGAGTCCACTGTTAATTAGAAGATACGAAAGCTGGCTAATTAATTAGGGGTTTAAATTCTTATGTTTTAAGGTATAATAATTTCACTTGAATGACCATATGGCTATTAATCTATATAATATGATAACAATTTGATTTGCGTAATCTAGGGTGGATTCTGTTTTCCTACAATTCTCAATTGATTGCTTAATTTTAACTTTTTCATAATTATTTTCTTTTCGATAGTTTTGGAGTTATTATTAGATTAATTAATTTAATTTTAATTGCCTGAATATTGATAAAAACTAGTATAGGATCAGTAATTTCCTAGTTCTTGAAGGATTGACAAGCTTACTTTTCTATATTACTTGATTCTAACCCAGCATACTTGCTGGAGTATTCGTGATTTATTTATATATATATAGTTTAAGCAAATTAAGTTTTTGGTACCTTTGCTAGGGACTGGAAATATTAAATGTTTTAGTTCTATTAGTAATTTAGGCTCATTTGACGACGTGTGTCATTTTTGCTCTTCATTGTAGGTATTTTATGCGTAGGAGTAAAAGTGCTGAAATTCTACCACTAAATTCAGAAATAGAGCGCACTTTACATTAATTGTGGCAAGAGAACAAAACAAGAATAGACGAGATGGTAGGTAACGAAGGTAATAATTAGATACAAGGAGTTTTGTAAGCACTATGAGATTATACAGTACCTACAGTTATGGGTTCAGCTATAAGGAGGGCCACTATTCAAGCTAACAACTTTAAGTTGAAGCCATCCCTTATTCAGATGGTTTAGATGAATCAGTTTGAAGGATATTCCAATGAAAGTCCTGACAAGCATATTTTAGGATTCCTTCAATACTACAATACAATGAAGATGAGCAATGTGACAGACAAGGTTATCAGATTATAGCTCTTTCCGTTTTCACTAAGAGATAAAGCTAGAGCTTGGTTTCATTTATTGTCACAAGAGTCTATCACCACTTGGGTTGATCATTTATCGAAGTTCTTAAGGAGATTTTTCCCACTAGCTAAGACCATAAAATTAAGGAATGACATCACCAACGTTACCAAGTTTAGTGGTGAGTCACTTTATGAAGCATGGGAAAGATCCAAGGAGGCGATCAGAAATTGCCCACATCATGGCTTGCCAGACAATCTCTTGATTGAGATCTTCTATCTTAGTCTAGATAAGACATTGATGCTGTAATTGGAGGTACTCTGATGGGAAAGACATATAATGAAGCAAGCACACTAATAGAAGAAATGGCCTCTAGTGCACATAACTAGCAAAACGAAAGAAGCAAGAGTAGTAACAATAGTGACAATAGGACTGTATCTTAATTAACAAGTTAGATTATAGCTCTTACTACTCATGTAAGTAAACTCACCTCAACACAGTCATTTAATGCTAACCCTATTGTTTTTTGTGAGTTATGTTTAAGACTACATTCAACTCTTGAGTGCTTAACTGGGAATCACTTAGCTCCAATCAGTGGAGAACAGGTGAATTTTGTCAACAATTTCCAATATAGCAATCAAAGACCATATTCAAATACATATAATCTTGAGTGGCATAATCATCTAAATTTCTCATAGACAAAATGATAACAATGCATTCTAACCACCACTTGGATTCCAGAACCAAGGTCCTACTCTGAATGCTCTACCTCAGTAAAATTAATCTAGAATGGAAGAGCTCATGTTGAGCTATATGCAAAAAACTAATACTTTGCTACAGAATAAACAGGCAACTATTTGAAACCTAGGGAATCAAATTAGTCAGATTTTTCAACAGTTAAGTAATAGACCATCAAGGGCTTTACCTAGTAATACTGAAGAGAATCCTAGAGGTGTCAATACTATTATGCTGAGGAGTAGAAAAGCATTGGAAACAGTTGACAAATGAGTTGAAGAAATGGTAGAGATTCCAAAGGTAGAAAAAGTGAAGGAGCTGGAAGAGGAACCAATATAGAAGTCACCAATAGTGAAACCGTATGTCCCTCCAGTCTCCTTTCTAGGAAGATTGAAGCAACAGCAGCTAGACACTCAATTTGCCAAATTCTTAAATGTCTTCAAGAAGCTGCAAATCAACATTCCTTTTGTAAAAGCACTACAGCATAAGCCTTCGTATGCCAAATTCATGAAGGCTTTGCTCACCAAGAAGAGAAAGATTGATGGGAACGAACTGGTAATGCTTATAGGGGAGTACTCCATGATCCTTTAGAAAAATTTATCCACCCTGCCTAGAAAATAAAGAGATCATGAGAGTTTTACTGATCCTTACATTATAGGAAATTTTCATTTTAATAAGGTTCCTATTAATTCAGGGGTAAGTATAAATTTAATGCCCTTGTCTATTTTCAAAAAACTAGGACTTGGAGATTGCAAGGAACATCATGTCACATTGCAACTTACTGATAGGAGTATCAAATACCTAAAGGGTATTGTTGAGAATATCCTAGTGAAGGTAAACAAATTTACCTTCCTAGTTAACTTTATAGTCTTAGAGATGGAAGAAGATAGAGAGGTACCTATGATCTTGGGTAAACCGTTTTTGGCAATAGGTAAGGCATTGATAGACATGAAATAGGGTAAGCTAACTTTAATAGTTATGGATGATCAAGTAACGTTTAATGTTTATGAAGCCATAAAACATTTTGATGATTGTAAATCCTATTACACTATTGACATTTTTTATGAGATTACCTATGAGTTTATAGAAGAGAAAGCAAGATTGGATACCATGGAGTTAGTTCTTAGGAATTTAGATGATTGGAGTGATGACGATGAGCTTGAAGAAGAAGGTAAGGAACTAGTGTCAAAAATCAAAGCCCAATACTATGAAGAACTAGACACCAGTGAGCAAAAGCTAGTTCCATCATTGACACAACCCCTAGTGCTTGAACTTAAACCTTTTCCTAGTCATTTAAAATATACTTATCTTAAAACAAACAATACTTTACTAATAATTATCTCCTCCTTTTTGTTAGGTGATCAAGAGAAACAACTTTTAGGAGTTCTAAGAGAGCATCAAGAAGCCATAGGGTGAACCATTGCCGATATAAAGGGGATCGGTCCCTTAATTTGCACTCACAAGATATTGCTTGAGGCTGAGTTCAAACCTATAGTATAGCCACAAAGATAACTAAACCCAACTCTTAAGGAGGTAGTGAAGAAAGAAGTACTCACATTGCTGAATGCAGGTATTATCTACCTTATCTCAGATAACAAATAGGTTAGTCCCAATTAGGTAGTGCTAAAAAAAGGTAGTATGACTATGGCTAAAAATGAGGTTAATGAGTTAATCCCTACTGAATAATGCCACTCGTAAAGACCACTTCCCTTTCCCTTTCATAGATTAGATGCTAGAAAAACTTTCAGGGCATGATTATTATTGTTTTTTAGATGGATATTCTAGTTATAATCAAATTCATATCGCACCCGAGGACCAAGAGAAAACCACTTTTACATGTCCTTATGGCACTTTTGCTTTTAGGAGAATGCTCTTTAGTCTCTGTAATGCACCCACAACTTTTCAAAGATGCATGATGTCTATATTTTCTAACATGTTAGAAGATTTTATTGAAATATTTATAAATGACTTCTTTGTCTTTAAGAAGTCATTTGATTTATGTTTGACTAATTTAGGCTGTGTACTTAAAAGGTGCAAAGAAACTAATTTACTTCTAAATTGGCAAAAATGCTATTTCATGGTAAGAGAGGGAATAATCTTAGGTTACTAGGTGTCGAAAAAGGAGAATGAAGTTTATGGAGCCAAAGTGGAGATAATAGAGGAGTTGCCACCACCTACTTCAATTAAAAGAGTCGGGAGTTTCCTAGGGCATGCTAGCTTCTATAGGAGATTTATTAGAGACTTCTCTAAAATCCCTAGACCTTTTTGTAATTTACTTGAAAAAGATTCTACCTTTGTTTTTTATGATAGTTGTTTACAGGCATTCAATCTATTAAAGGAGAAGCTTACTTTGGCAATAGTAATTGTTGCACTAGACTGGGAGCTTCCTTTCAAGATGATGTGTAATGTTAGCGACTATGCTATAAGAGTAGTACTTAGGCAAAGGAGAGGTAAGTTATTTCATGTTATATACTATGCGAGTAAAACTTTGAATGAGGCGTAAAGAAACTATGCTATGACAGAGAAACAACTTTTAGCGGTTATATTCGCTTATGATAAGTTTAAGCCTTATCTCATAGGTTCTAAGATCATAGTATACACAAACCATGCTGCTTTGAAATATTTGTTTGCTAAAGTTGATGCTAAACCTAAGTTAATTCGATGGATCTTATTATTGCAAGAATTTGAACTTGAAATTAGAGATAAAAAGGGAATTGGAAATTTAATTGCTGATCATTTATCTCAATTACAATTAAAGTGTTTAGAGCCACCAATTAATGAAAAGTTCCTTTATGAACAATTGTATGCAGTAGAGATCCGAGAATTACCTTAGTATGCTGATATAGTTAATTACTTGGTTAGTGAAATCATACCATACGGTTTCTAATTTCAAAAGAAAAAGAAGTTTTTACATTACATGAAATTTTATTTCTAGGATAAACCATATCTTTTTAAAAGTTGTGCTGACCAAGTAATTAGACATTATGTGTCTGTAATAGAACAATTTAGCACTGTTATTCTAAAGAAGCAAAAGGCAACTTTGGTGTAGAAAGAACTGCAACTAAAATTTTGTCTTGTGTATTTTATTGGCTTAGTTTGTTTAGTGATTGTAGGAATTATGTTATGTCTTGTACTCAATGCCAAAGGACCAGGAATATTTCTAGGAGACATGAATTATGACAAAAAAAATATTTTAGTAATTGATCTTTTTGATGTATGGGAATAGACTTCATGAGCCCTTTCCCTTTATCTTTTTCAAATAAATATATACTTTTGGTAGTAGATTATGTTTCAAAATGAGTAGAAGCAGTAACTCTACAAATTAACGATGTTAGAGTGGTAATTAAATTTTTGAAAAAAAAAACATTTTTTTAGGTTTGGGGCACCTAGAGCTATTATAAGTGATGAGGGGTCACATTTTTGTAATAGGTAATTTTAAAAATTGTTAACAAAATATAGAGTCACTCATAAACTTGCCACCCCATATCATCCACAAACTTGTAGACAAGTTGAGGTATCCAATAGAGAGATAAAGTGTATCCTAGAAAATACTGTTAATGCATCCAAGAAAGACTGGTCTCTAAAACTTGATGATGCATTGTAGGCTTATAAGACAGCTTTTAAAACCTCTATAGGAATGTCCCCATACAAAATTATTTATGGTAAATCATGTCACCTACCTATAGACCTCGAGCACAAGGCCTATTGGGCTATAAAATACCTTAATTTTGATTTATAAGCTGCAGGTGAAAAGCGATTACTCCAATTGAACCAGCTAGACAAGATTAGAGAAGAAGCTTATGAAAACGCTACGATCTACAAAGAGAGAGCCAAGCGATGGCATGATAGAAACATTCAATAGGGGGAGTTCGTGCCTGGTTAGAAAGTGTTATTATATAACTTTCAACTAAAATTGTTTCCAAGTAAGTTAAAATCTCGATGGTCAAGACTATTTGAAATAGCTAATGTTTTTCCTTGTGGTACAATTAAGTTTAAGGTAGGAGACAATCACACTTTCAAGTTAAATGATCATCTTCTCAAATATTATTTTGAAGGAGAAAGCATGGACAGTAACACCACTATGGTAGTGAGTGAGGACCCATAGTAAGATCGGAAAAGTCGAGCTAGCGACGATAAACTAGGCACTTCATGGGAGGCAACCCATGTCTAACCAAACTAATTTTCTTTCTATTCATTATTAGTTAATTTTATCTCAAAAAAATTTTTGAAAAATTTTAGGCTAGCCATTGGCATGAAGGTTGCTAACCTAAAGAAAAAATAAATAAATGAAGAAAAGAGAAAAGCATGAAATTTGAATTCAAAGCTGGCACTCAAGGTTGTTGGCCTAGGCATATATGCCGGCAATGTACACCACCAGTGTGTAGAGATAAGTGCTGGTGTATAGTGCTTTTAAAAGCACGATTGTCGGTTTTCTCTCTCTCCTCACTCATTTTTCTCCTAAATTCTCTCTCTAGTTTCTCTCTCTCCTAAGCATCCACAATCTCATACTCTTACTCTCTTCACTTATTCTATACACATTTACATTTTTCTTTATAGATTTGTGCTTTCTACATTCACCATACCAGCCAAGAAGATGCAATCAAGAAAGAAACAGAAGACAATAGTCGCTTCGTCTTCCAGAAGTTTGGGTAGTGATCTACTCTCACATTAGGAGTATGTTAGGGAGCGAAGGAGGAAGCTACAATAAATGATGTTCATGAATTAGCAATATCTAGATTGAACTGTTTTACAAGAGTATGGATTGAACGATAGAATCCAGTTGATGGTTCCTGATAAAACATGGTTTCGGTTATTTGAGGTAAAAGAACCTACTTATCAAAATGTAGCCATTGATTTTTTGTCCACATTGCAGCTGGATAGAAGTGGGCATATGTCCACTTTTACATTTTAGGATTATGGAGAAATTCATGTCATTGAATTGAGTCAAATTGGCTATTTTCTAGGGTTATATGTGGAGGAGGAAGTCAATTTACCTAACTCTTAGCCTAGTAATATGTTTGTTGAGAAATTTTGGTTTTAGTTGATTCATCCCAAGCAAGACGATTTTGTACCTTCAAAGTTGCTTGCCATGACTTTCTTAGTAGTGGAGCACAGGCTACTCCACCATATCCTTGCTCATACTCTCAACTATAAGAAAACTAATCATAGTAAGGTAACTAGTTTCAACATGTTTTATCTATACAGTATGATTTCTGGATATTAGATAAATTTGGCAATAAAGATAGAAAATTTTATCTATAAGCAGATTAATGATACCGGGATATAGGTTATCTTTTGTGGTGGGTATTTTACTACATTATTGAAGGTTATGGGACTTTTTAAAGAGCTAGAGGGGGACAATGGTATCCCATATAAACCTATTTCTGTTGCACCATTTAGAGATTGGGGATTGGTCAAGATAAATACTAAGCCCCATCTTGTTGATGTCCTGCTACTGCTGTTACTAGAGCATCTACTTCATCTCATCCTATTGTTGCTAGAGCATGTATTTCATCTCATCCTCCAGATAGCAATTATGAGCAATTGAGTGTTGAAATTAGAGAAGTCCGAAATGAGATCAAGAAAGAAAGGAAGAAGAATAAAAAGTTCTAGACTACTATGTTCTATATGTTGAAGTCTGTTATCTTATGTTTTTAGCTAGTAGCTATAAAGCAGTTCCATTATGAGACTTCCAATGCAGAGAGTAATAGCACTGACAAAGACAGTTAGATATTTGCATGCTTTTCTTATTTATTTTATTATTATTATTTTATTTTTTCTTTTTATTTTATTTTCTTTTTCTTTTATTTAGCTACTTAGTTATTTTTTGGGTAACTCTGGATCATTAGCTTTACAATGTACTTTTCAGTACACTTTTATACTATCTTTGCTATTTCAAGTTTCTTTGCGTTTAATGAGGAAGGTCAGATCTGAATTCTATGATAGCAATCATCTTATGCTTGGAATTTTCATTATTGCTAAAAGTTTGAATCCAGGGGAGTACCAATTTTTCTTTTTTTATTCCTATGAATTTTTATTTCCTCTTGCATAGTGAATAAAAGACAATGTGGACACTGTCTATTCTAAAGTTGGGGGAAGGAATTATAGGAAATGAAAATATCAATTTTGATGTATTTTGATGCCAATTTTTCTTTACAAATAGTTATACTTTCTTATCATCTTGAACTTTACTTGTTCTTAAATTTTTTGTTTTAAATCTAGAGACTATACAAACAAATTGTTGATAGCATCTAATTGTGATTTGAATAATTGACTCACTAAGGTTACTCACTAATGTTGAGATTTTTGTACTTAGTTAAAATTAATTAATCAATTCCTTAGGAACCTAATTTACCTAGTTTTTAGCCTTAGAATTTGAAATTTAAAAGTCAGTTGAGTCCATAAGTAAAAAGTAAACAAGTTCACTTCCATGCGAGGTTAATTAGTATATGGTCTTTTTAGTTGTTCTAACTGTACTTTAACACTTAGTGAAAGAGATAAGTGAAGTTTTGAACTTAGTGATTCCTATAAAAGAAGTTTGAAAAATTATAGTGAGCATTAAAAAAAAAAAAGGAAATGAGAGCCTTTACTCTAATAACTCAAGAAATTAAGTTAAGAGTATCCTAACTTGAATGTTAAAGTGAGGAAGAGTTCGTAGGGGTCCCTTTAAAACTTAGTCACTTGGGTGACGAGCTTAAGATTTGCCGACTCAATGCACTTATCATAATGAGAAAGGTAGAAAGGCAAAAGTTCAGTATCTAAACTAGAAAAAAAAAAAAAAAAGAGAGAGAAGAAAGGGAAGGGAAAATGGAAATTTGAATGTAATTCAAGAAATGAATTAAGGCTTGTAATAAAAAGGAAGAAAATCTAGGGATAAAGCAGATACCATATGCTTTCATTGCTTTGTTAATTTGTTTGTTGGAATAATTAGATGGATAATATGCTTATTGATAGATGTGAAGTTTAAATGGGTGTTTTTCCTTTTAAAACTAAGTATCTACGTTTGAAATAGAAATTTTAGGTCAAACGCTTGGATTAAAATTTGTTTTCTTTGGAATAGCTAATTAATTTCAATTGTAATGCACTAATCACATATTTCGAATTGGTTAAAGTAGTGGGCATTATGAATTAGTGAGTTTGAAAATGTGAAATATCAGATGTCTTGGATTAACAATTGAAAACTTGGTATTTTCAATGATAAATTTCTTTAATTCTATTTATATCGCTTGAGGACAAGCAAAAGTTCAAGTGTGGGGGAGTTGATAAAGGCATATTTTTCATGTTTTAAAGTCAAATTAAAATAGAATTATTATAGATTTTATAAAAATCATTAAGAATTGGTACTTAATTATGTTCATTTGGACATTTAAAGAATTAAAGAATTCAAGAGTGAAATTACAGACGATTTAGAAGAATTTTAAGCAAATAAACGAAGTTTGGATCAATACATGCAAATTGAAATTAAAGGCAGCCGACTACAACTTGCACCGGCAGCCTTTGTTAGCTATGCCGCTAGCCTTGGATGACTACGCTGCCAGCCAATTAGCTAGCCTTACACTTACATCGTTGGCCTTCATGAGAAAAAAGAAACTTCACATGAGCTAACCTTAATTTTTCATATAAATAGCTTATGTTTCATCGTTTGAGAGATTTCTTTTAGACGCTTTTTCCTTAGACGTCGAGAGTCATAGAATAGTTTTAGATAGTTTTGAAGAATTCTTCCAAAGAAGCGCTTTGATCATTGAGAAGATTTTGCTTTTGCTATAGAGTCCAAGATTGAAGTTGCAATTGAAGATTATTTCTTTCTAATACAGAATTGGTGACATCTATTTCAATTATTCTTATGCAATTTTGTGAATTACTTATGCTTTGAATTATGAATTTCCATGCAATTTCAATTAGCATTTGTGTTTTTGTTTCCAAATCCATGGCTGGCTAAATTTATTTGTGGGAATTGATGAAACCCTAGATAGTTAAGATGATGATTATGTTCATGTTTTAGGATTAAGAGAAATATGGATGATTCATGATTGTAATTTCTATGATTTCGATTATAATTGCTCAATTGATTATAATTGTTAGAAACCCTAATGATACGGGAGTTGATTAAGGTTTGTTAGAAATTCTTAGTTGATTTGATTAATCAATGTGGAAGCAAAGTTAATTGAATTAATTAGAAATTATTCGAAGATTAATGCGATGTTCGGTGATTGATTATTCACTAAGATATTAGGGATAATTGATTTAGGACATTAGACAATCATAGTATCGAGAGATATATGATTATAATTTAGAGTCTACTGTTGATTGGAAGATATGGAAGCTGGCTAATTAATTAACGGTTTAAATTCTTACGTTTTAAGGTATAATAATTTCACTTGAATGACCATATAGCTATTAATCTATATAATGTGATAATAATTTGATTTGCGTAATCTAGGGTAGATTCTGTTTTCCTACAATTCTCAATTAATTGCTTAATTTTGGCTTTTTCATAGTTATTTTCTTTTCAATAGTTTTGGAGTAATTATTAGATTAATTAATTTAATTTTAATTGCCTGAATATTGATAAGAACTAGTATAGGATTATTAATTTCTTAGTTCTTGAGGGATCGACAACCTTACTTTTCTATATTACTTGATTCCGACCCAATATACTTATTGGAGTATTCGCGATTTGTTTTTATATATATAGTTTAAGCGAATCAAGGAGCCTCCATGAAATCTAGTTGTACAATGCTTTCATCAATTAAACCTTTAATTTTGTTCTTTAACCTCTAGCATGATTCAGTTGAATGACCCACTTACCTAGATGATATTGACATCTTACATTAGGATAAGAAAATCTCAACTTGTAGCCTTCACTAGGATCCTTAGAATGGAGCCGATTATCTCTTCTTAGTTTTTCAAGCACATAATTGAGTGAAATGGGTATTTTGGTTAACTGCCTTAGGACCCTTGTAAACCCCATAAATCTATCCTTTTTAAGTATAGAATCAAATCCCTAAATTATAGATGATTTTCTAACATCAATAGAGCTAGTGAGATTTAAAACCAATTAAATCTCAATTCAAAACGTAAAGTGAATATGAAAAGCCTTAAATTATCAATTGAACCTCTAATCGTATATGAAGACCCTAAAACCTCAAGTATATATAATTGCAAAAGTTAACCTCGAACCTCATCAAAACCCTAAGATATCAATCAAAGACTTAATCACACATGAATAGATTAAACCCTAAATATGTAAAAACACTAGAGATTATACCTAAAAGTAATAAAAACCCTAAAACTATAACTTTAAGGATATAAAAGCACTAATTCACCATAATTTACCCTAAAACCCTAATTGATAATATAACCTTAGTATTATACTAAATCATTGGTAAGGATTAAAGATAACCTTCAATCATTCACAAATATTTATAACACTAAAGTAATCCTTTAGAAACTAAGATATTGCATCATAAATCATATTCATCTTCTAAGTATATAATTAAGATAGTATTACATAGAGTTAGGGGTTTAGTTGATGCTTAAGTTACATGTAGTAAACCTTAATATCCTAATTGATACTTTTCATACTAGTTATACTAAATAGCCTACCAAATGATGTATATAGGATATAAATACCTAAAGTAAGATCTCATCATCTATTTTTACTAATCAATTCACCCAATATCTCATTTCCTTAATTTTTCTCCTAATTTTCCTTAATTACTACATTATGTATACTAAATAGCATATACTTTTAGAAAGTTGACTAAGGTCAAAAGGTTAACTAAGTTAACACATGTTGACTAAAGTCAATATATAGAAAAGTCAACAAAATGTTACTTTCACTTTAAAAATATCTCTTCCTTCTAATGATTTCTTTTCTTTTCTTTCTTTTAGCTTTTTCTTACCTTTCCTTTTCCATTTTTGCCGTCCACTCCTTTTCCCTTGAAGACCCCACTTGTTTTCATTTTCAACACACAAAATAAAACAAAATCAAGTCCCTTTCTTCTTCTTCCCAATCGTTTCTCCTCTTGCCTCCACAATTCCAAACATTTTCTTACTTTACTTTCACACTTTCTACTAACATAAATCAAGGAGAAAGAGGTATGTTATCATTTGATTATCTATTTTATGTAGTAGTTAGTTATGTAAGCTAAGTTAGTATAGAAAGTTGGTATGATATGTGTAAAAAGATAAGCCAATCTTCATCTCTTCACATATGTTATACTACTTATAAATAAGTGAACTAACTTATCAATTTGTTTAATGAATAAAAAGGAAATGATGTGACAACTCCATGGCACCATAGTGCCCTTTTCATGCCAGCTAGAAGAAGGGAATGCTAAGCCACTCCTCATCATTTCTACACCCATTCATTTCTCAATCTTAGTTACTATGTTGTCATAAGAGCCATGCCTCCTTCAATCATTGTGTGTTGACTCTTTACTTTCAAAAATTTATCAATTGAAGAGGGATAAAGTGATTGCACAAAGGCAACCACAACTAGCCATCCATCCTCTTTCACCCATATTTGTTTTGAAGTTTCAAACAATCTTAAACATTAAAGTAACAAGAAGGAGACCTACTCACCCTATATGCAAAGTAAACCGTCCACTCCATGCACCCCATTCATGTCACATATATACACACATTGCTTAGTGCCATCACCTTGAAACACTTAAAAAATTAAAGCTAGAAACATTTGTGTCATCATGTGGAAAAAACTTGGAAGGTCAACCAACACAACAAGAATTTAGTTTTCAAGGATCTAAAGGGCAAAGGAAGAGAACCAAAGAAAAGGAGCTAAGGGAACAAGTAGTAGTGTCATCTACCATTATCCTCACTTAGTAAAGTAAGTTTCACTTTTAGAAATACTAAGAACATCATACTCGAAAGATCATTTCTTATCTAAGTAAAGTGTTATGTACACTAGACGTATCTTAGTAAGTTCATAAACTTGAGATTTTTCATGTGAACATTAAGGTATGAGTGGTTTAGGTTTAACTTCCTTGTAGTATATTTGTTTGTCACTTAGGGTATAGCTTTAAGGCTTGAAAGAGCTATGAAACCACATGTACAAAGGAACCAAGCAAAGCCGGACGTGGCATGTATAGGACATTTCTAAGTGATACTTGCACTTCTATTAAGTTTTGCAAGCCTTAGAGTAGTCTTTAGTGAAGGAAAAACCAACATATGAAATGTTGGTGATGATATGAGCTTGTTACATAAAAGAAGATCAAAATAAAACTCAACATCCTCATGAAAAGCTACTGGACGTGGTGTATTTTTGAAGCATTCCTGAATTTCCTTAGACTTATCCTTGTTAAATTAACTTAAAAATACCACCATATATCTCTTTTGCAAGTATATATGTTGTTTAAACAAAAATCCGTAACAAAAGTGTTTATTAGGAGCTTAACTGAAAATTACGAAATCTGACCCCACTTTAATATCCACTTATAATAATGTTTTAGAAAAGATTAAGGTGATTGGAGACTCCCCAAAGTAGTATAACTAGCATATAAAAACGTTAGGAGGCTAAATTGAACCAAAAACATATTTCGAGCCTAAAATCGAACCAAACAAGCCCCAAAAACTCCATGGATAGAATTTACCCCTACTAAATAATCCTTTGAAAATATGTTTGAATAATGTCTAAACCCCGAATAAGTATGTCAAGGCTAGATTATAGGCCTTAAATGGCTAAAACAAGCCAAGAATTACAAAACGGGCTAAACCAATAAAGCTTTGAGCTTAAAGAGTTACAAGACCAGCATTTTCAGATTTCATGAATAAGATTTAAGGCCCAACTTGACCAATTAAAAAGCCCCACTTAAAAGGCCTTAACAAAAGGGCCCATGGGCCCAAGCAAGAAGCACTAATAAAGAGAGACTAAGTTAGATCAATAATCAAACATAGACTCATAAAGAATATATACAAAATATACTTTAAGGCCCAAGTGAGAACTTAAAACCCACTAAGAATTGGAAAAATAGAAAAATAAGATGAAGATTATACAAAAATGGAACCCTTTAACCCAACAAACAAGAGGTACATAGCTTTTTGGACCAGTACAAAAAATTGTGGTTGGAATCTGTCAAATTAGACCATGTTATGATAATCTACATCCAAAGATGATGGAAAACAACTATAAGAATACAGAAATCGGATTTAAAATGAAAAAGTTATGATAAAAAGAAGTTTTAGTCAAAACCAGAGATTATAGCAAGAATAGTTAGCTTAATAGAAAAATTTCCTTTCCTTACTCGTATTTCTTTGTGATTATTTCAAGCGATCCCAATATTAATTTGGACCCACCTGTCAACTATTACAATCCATAGATCATGTTGGCCGAGTAAGTATTCCGATGACTACTATGCTTGTATTTGATTATAAACTAGTTACACTTAAAGTTAAACAACAATTGGTATGTTTAGGGACTTGAGAATTGCATGTGTATGACATTTCATGATTGTTGTGGTAAAGCACTCTAATATATATTAATGAAATGCTTGTTATATAGTTACCTATAGTATGCCTTGCAATTGTTTGCTAATAATGGGTAGTCACAAAAATAAAACGAATATAACAATTTTTGACCATAACTATACCAGATCATGTATGGCATAACTTGCATTATTATATGTTGGTTGTCACATTACACGTGTAGGATGGAGGGGTTTTGCAAGGGTCATGATGATGTTTATATATATGAGTTTTGCATTGTGCACAAGTGTAACATGGCCCTGCCTTAGCCTGCGAGCTTACTAGGTACTGGAGATGCCAACTGCATAGCAATAGGCCAAGTCCTAGAGTTCACCACTTATTGGTGAGTAAATTATGTGCATTACTCACATTTACACTCTCGGTCTAGGAATTGAGAAGTAAAAATTGAATAATGTAATTAACTATGAGAGTAGAAAGAACTGAGTGGATGTGAAATAAATGTGTTTAGCTACAGAGGGTGCTTAGAGCCCAAATCTAACGTTTCAGATGACTCCAACCCTGGCTATGAGGGCAAAATCCCAAGCTATATGCAATTACTGGATTGGCTATATATAATTGTTTGAGCATATGGTTGATGCATGCATAAGACTCCATAATTTTAATTATTTGATTATTGTGTGAAAAGCTTAGTAAGAGAAATTACTTACTAAGTACGTTGTAAGGTCACATCCCCTTAGTCTTTTGATGCAAGATGACATTTAGCTTATACCAGGGCATGCTATGCTCGAGGATAGTATTGGGAGCTAGAATATGCGAGTTGAGGGAGAGTGATTGAGAGAATTTACTTACTTTTTAGTATAGACTCTTTTATTTTATCCTCGTATAGGATATACTGCCAGACTCCTTATGATATATTTTTATTTTGTAATCAAAGTCGTACCTATAATATCTTTTGGTAGGACAATATTCCCATTTATGTTAGTTTACAATGATGATTGGTTAGTCATTTCATGAAATTAATTAGTAAATTAATCTGAACTGCTTGGGAATACATACCCAGGAAGCTACCTAGTATTTGGAAGACACCTTATATATTGTGTTGAGGGTTTCAAATTAGTTGTAAGGCAAATCTAAGGCACTCAAGGTGGTATATAGTGGGCTGCCATGACCATATATTTAGTAAGACCATATATTTTACGGTGGTAAATACTAGAGGAAGACCATATATTTTACGTAATTAAATCATCAAAAAACGAAATCGTAGATAGAAGGAGTAGTGTTGCAAAAAGGAAGTAGATTTCAATAGTATTCACTAAGAACAATTCAACAAAAAAAAAACATAATAAAAGAAGAAAGAAATAAATTGATAAGTCCTTAACTATATTCTAGACTATAATTCTACTTTAAGGGGACTCTCTTTGAAAACTGTAGGTTAAGGATCTATTTATAGAGATGTGGAGCTAGGTTTACAAAGATAGACTTGAAAAAATAAATGATTTGATGCATATTACATGTGCTAAAACAGAAGATGTAGTGCAAAAATAAGAGAATCGCTCAACATTTAGTGACCATGCCCTTGGTACACAACCATGGTAGTTGGCTATGTACTTGTACTTTACACAAAATCTTGAAAGTTGTAGAAATTGCTTGACGAAGGGACCATAGCTATGGTCCTTACCGTAGTTGTTCCTGAATACCAATTTTTGCTTTGTTTCTTACTCCTTTTCTCGCAATTTCAATGCACATTCATTGTTCATGGGTATGGTCCTATTCAATGCTTCAAAATTCCTCCAAAACATCTTCAAATCTTCTAAAACTCAATATAAAATTATCAATCTCTCCAAATCAAATGAAGCTGGACTCTATTCTTTGCTATATTCGTGTCCGCATTTTCTTCGCTTGATTCCATAATCAATGCTTATGCTCTACATTACTTCAAACAGTGCTAAAAATCTTCAAAACTTCATAAAGTACTCATTTAAACTAATTAAGCTCAAAATAACACAAATTTCACTTGATGAAAGTCTAAATAGTACAAAATATCCGTAGAAAAAGTATGCTAATTTTGCATTATCAAATACCCCTACACTTAAGCTTTTGTTTTCCTCAAGTAAAATAGTAAAAATAATTCAAGGATAAGATGACTAACTGTATTTTTTAGAAAAGTACACCCTCAAAATCTTAATTGCTTAACAAAACATTTTTCTCAGAATCACCCTTATTCCTGAACTTCACAATGCATTCAAAACACTTAACTACTAAATTTCAATAATCAATCTAGAGGAGCCAAAGTTAGTCACAACACTTAAACAAAAACTAAACTAAAGATCAAAACAAATATAAACTAATCAAGAAAAAATTCATAAGGATTTCCTTACTTTAACTCAAGAGGATTGACATCTTCGATAATTATTTTTATCTTGAAAAACTAAATCAAATGCATGTTACATCAATTCATCCTTTGATTGTCTCTCCACTTCTTTTAATTTTTGTTAGGAGGTTTATCAATTTAATTTAATTTTCTTTACTAAAGCTTCATTATCATTGCGAAAGTACCTTACTCTTCTAAAGGATCGAGGCCAATCCTTACTAATTCAGGTCTTTTAATTGCTTAAGTGATTGTCAGCAGGTTTCTCTTCCGATGAATTAAGACCGATTCTTAATAAGTTTAATTAATTTCACTTTTTTCAATTGGTAGTGGGAAAGCATCTTGCCTTTTGAGGGACCATGATCAATCCATACCATACCAATCCTTAGGAATTACTTTAAATTAAATTATTTATTTCACACCTCTAACTATTTTGATTTTTTAAAGGATTTTCAAAGGAAAAATCTTCTTTGTTCATCTAATCTACAAATTTTTGAAAAAGAATGATGGATAATTATCTTCTAAAATTCAATTTAGAAATAAAAAATAATTAGTCCGTAACCAATTCATATCTATCATACTCCTAAGTGTAAGTCTAAGCTTAAGAGAAGAGTAACTTTGAATTCTAAAGATTTGATTACTCAAATTTAGCAAAGTCTTCTAAATTCATAAATGATGTGGGAAAATTTTAAAAAAAAAAAAAAAAAAGCTTGCTTATATAAGGGGGGTGCAAATTTCTAAAAATTTTCAAAAACTTAAGTATTTATCTCAACAAGTATTAGCATACATAATCTAAACTTTCCCCCTAAACTTAAGTTGTTCATTGTTTTCGATGCACATTATCATGCCCCAAATAGGAGAAGTCATAACAGTTCTGTCGTATAAATTAACCTAAGATAGAAGCTAACCTCATAGCTGCTATCGTAGATATAGTCTATATAAGGCATATACAACTCAACTAACTTGAAACATTCAATCTAATACCTATTAATGATCAAACATGTGGTATAGCTTTTCAAAATACCTGTTTTATATTACCTATTGTCTGATAACATAATAGTATTTATATAAACATTTCATACCTTGAGTTATAATTTAGAATCAGAGTTTGCCAAAAGGCATAGGTCTTAAAGTCTATTTACAATAAGATAGGAAACTAATAGGTGTTTTAGGGAATTTCTAGGTAGTTTCCTCAAAACCAAAAAAAAAAAGAAAAAATCAAAAGCCTAGATTCAATGGATTATTCAATTGTCACTTTCTTGACCAATTGCATACTAACCTAGTGGTGGTGATGTGAGCACAACTAGCTCAATAAGTAGAATGAACTCAAAAGAGTACCAAAGAACCACAAGCAAATTTATTAATTATAATAAAATGCAATATAATCAGTTACTTGAAACATCGCACAATATTTTCAATCCATTGTGAGGTTTAAGAAATTACATCTACCCTAACCCGGATTGAAGAGTTTAACGTGACTCAAAATCAGACCAAACTCGGGCTTATGTAATGGTGATCACCCTCTTCCCATGACTACCTTTGAACTATAGCCCTCACCTTTGCTATGACCTTCTCTCTTGTTAATTAGCTCGATCAAGGATGGGGAAAGGACCATTTCAACTATCCTCATCGAAGGGAGTTCATATTTGATTTGACACTCTTAACCGATCCTCTAACGGTTGCAATGCATGTCTAGTTATGTTAGCGGTCAAATCACTATTAGTTCCATTTAAGGGTGGCTAGACAAATTCACACAATACAATACTATGAACTCGTGCAAAATAGTACGCCAAAGAGTTTAACACCTATTAAAATCGGAACACCAATCACATACATAGCATGCGCATAGACAACTAATTTATAACCACGAGTAAAAGTACTCATAAGCCTCTAGATACATTGATACAATATCTCAACAAGCGGTAAAGTCACGATTCCAACTTACTTGTTCAAACACTTATTATGGACGACTCATGTCTTCAATGCCTTGTTTACTAGGAAACCCTATATATATACAAAATCCAAATTTATTTTTCATAAGAGCTATGAAAATGTTAGGATTCTTTCTATCTATATTCCACTAGATAGTTATATATATATATATATATATATTTACATATCTAAAGTATATTATTATTTTTCCCTATATAATGAAATATAGTTTTATTATATAAGTTAAGCTAAGTTATTAAATATCAATAATATATGCAATTATATTATTATATATAATATATCGTTTTGATCATATCGAAACGTACTTTTAATTAATTAAATTACGTTTTAATTACTGTAAGGTTATAGTAGTACATGAATTCTTGTAATATTATATAGTTATAGGTTATATTACCTAGGATTATCCAATTTATTAAAGTTATAGGTTATATTACCTATAATTGTCCAATTTAGTAAAAGAAGTGTTATTAGTTTCGTACATACCTAACAATGCGTATTATGAGTTCTAATTTGAAAAATGACTTCTAAAAAGGTAGTTCAAGTTTCTAATATACTTATACGTTCTTATAATAAGTATTATCATATTATACTCATTTTATGTAATTAAAACTATATTTTATATGATTTGCTAACATAACTTAATAATATGGGTATTGTTTAACCCTAATACATATATATAATAACTCGATCGTAAAACTATCATTAAATATGTTAAAAATTAAATTTTTACCAAATCTGACTAGCATGTAGATGTATAATTTTTATTTCTATATTTATCACATTTCAACCTATTATTACTATAAGCGTGTCCTAGTTCATAATTTAAGCTATTTTACTATGTAAATTCATAATAAATAACCTGAGTAACCAAATAATTCCTTGAAAATTTATATAAACTCTAAAAAATATAAAGAATCCAACAATACATGGTTCCATGCTATTGGGTTTATTAATTATATGCTCGTAATTATAATTTTACCCCTAGATTACATTTAATTAACCAAATATTATCCTTTTTATACAAAATTATTTTCAATATATCCTAATATCATTACAATTCATGAGAAGTTAGTATCTATCCTTTCATCAATTAAATTCAAAAAGCCCTATTTATTTGATCATTTTATCTTATTTCTAATTATTTTTAGGGCCAAGAATGACATTAAACATAAAAAATACCTAAATTAAAAATCTGGCTACATACCAATTAAATACATAACATATGTATTCAACACAAAAATTTTGAGTTAATAACTACATCATTTAATATATTTATTTTGAAAGTCAAAATTTAGATAAAGTGACTTTCTTAAGCAAGTACATAAAATATTCTAAATTTCACAAAAATAAAAATATCACATAAAAGTGTATCTAAAGCAACCCAAGAATAAAATTTTTTTATAATTTTCTAGGTAGATTTGATAATTTTCAAAATTTAATGAAAAATAAGACAAGAATTTGACTCGCCTATTCATCAAAGCTTTGATAACCATTGGATAGTAGAGGGTTGTCGAATGGCTAAGGCACGAGTGGTTCTATTAGGTGGTGGAGTGGTACAACAGTAACTTCAAGTTTAGTCTAAGAACTAACTAGATCTAACCCTTACTCTGTTTTTTGTATAATTTTTCTATTTTCCTTTGATTTTCTCTAAGTATCCTATGTTCCTAAAGTGTCTAAATATATGTCCTAGAAGTGTATATATATCATATTTGTGCAACATCCATTTTTTGTTATTAACTAAGTGAATTATTTTATTATTTTCCCTAAATATCTATAGTAAGAGGTGTCCTAATTTTACTAATTCATCTTTTGAGTCATGTTGTTTACTTCATAGGAGAATGCTATAGCAATTTGCATGATTTATAGATATTTCTCCATCCTTTCAGCTGCAATTGGTTTCAGCTCCAATTGGATAGCTTTTGGTTGGTTTTTGGTATAATTAATAGTATTATATATATTATGCTAATATTTTGTAAATTTGTTAATATACATATATATATCCTTTATATGTATTACACATAATAAGTAGTTATATACATAAAACCACGTTTCTAGTATATCTTTTATCTTTAAGGTATATTTCTTACTTATCTTTATGAGTTTATCACATATCATATATAATTATGTAATTTTGGGTTAATTTATATGTATAATTATTATATATATTAGATATACTCATAAAAATGTGTATGCTCATATAATATATTATACTATATTATTTCCTTTTATAACCTAATCAACTTATCTCTAAATCCTCATTGTATTCCGAGTTCAATTTTAGGAGTTTCAATCATTTTTACTCTATACTGAATAATCACATTTCTAAGGGTTAAATTAGGATTTTAGGTTATTATTTTTGAAATCTAACTTCATTGGGTCACTTCACTAACTTTTCTATCTTAGTTGTAAAATTTAGGCTTAATTAGATAAGTTTTTTTAGAAACCCTAAATCTAGATTCAATTGTCCTAAATGCAATTTGAGGAGCTCACACACATAATCAAGCAAATCAGTATATTAAAGTAGGAAAGAAAGAAAAATAAAAAGGAGCTAGGACTTCCCTGGTTTTTATCATTGATCCTTGAAATTTGCAAAGTCTAAAGTTTGAATTTAATCAACCAATTATGCACATGGCTCTCTTTGCTACTAATAAAAATGAACTAACTAGAAAAAGAAAAGAAAAAGTTAAACTAAATAAAATAATAACTAAGTCAAGTACCAAAATGTTAGTTTCTTGTAGAACATACAAACCATATAAAGTAAAAATAGTTATCTAAGGCAAAAAAACAATGAGTAAATTAGTAAAATTATCCATGTAAAAAAAATCAAACTAAGTCTTTCAAAGAAAAATACAACAAAGAGCAAAAGAATTCAATTGTGATAAAAGGGAAATAATTTATGTTGCATAGGTAGTAGCCAATTGAAGAATCTAATAAAACTCAATTGGTATTCCTAGTTAATTGCTAGTTTACCCAACTTAGCAATATAAGCAATGATTAAATCAGCAATAGAAGATCCATATAATACAATACTAATTTTGCTAATGTCATGGATTAATGCACTTATAAAGTTAATCAAGTCATTATTCCATGATCCCTATTGATAGAAATATTAGCAATTAGCATATGCCATTTCTTCAAACTTTGCTCAATATAAGAGATTCTTGAAATAGCATAGTATCATATATTGAAATACTAATTTCTCACAATATGGATTAATGAAATTGATAGGCTAACAAGACATTAATTTTCAATCTTTAATTAAACCTAAAATTTCACAATCTTAGTTTGTAATGAACATTAGTATTTGATATAAATCAATTGAAAACTTGTTTTTCACAATTCAATTATGCAATTACTAACAATAAATTTTCTAATTTTTACATGAATTTAGGACATGTGTTGAAAGAAATCCATGTTAATAATTCTAAGAGATTATGGGTTTTCTAATTACACAAAAATTTCAATCTCAATAAGTTTTTTAATTTTCAACATGAATTATAATTGTCACATTGCAAGAACAACATCAAACCTATGTTTTCTATTAGTTTCTCCTACTTTCCTTCACTTTCTCTACCTATCTTTTGCTTTCTCACTTTTTCCTTTTCTTTCCTTCATTATGGAAAATCATTGTTTCATTAAATCCTTCAGAAGCATGAGTTCTTCATGTAATTTCTACTAGGTAATGAATAGATAACATGTTTCATTACATTATTCATACTAAATCACTCATAGAAACTCAAATTTCTATAGATGCATCTAAGGATGTTTTTTATTAAACCCTCATTAGAAATCAAATTTGTATACAATCTATTCGCAAATCTAAGAATACTTACCTTGATTTCATAGTGCACAGTATCGGATTGTGATGCTTTGTAAAGATTTTGAGGAGTGTATAGAGAGAGAAATAAAAGAAAATTGGACTTCAGAAAGAGAGTGTTTGTGTTAGAATGAGTTTTTGTGTACTTGGGTATAGCCATGGGCATAGTCCTTACCCATGGACTTCTCATTGACTAATTTTTTATTTTGATTTTAGAAAGGGAATATAAGCTAGGTACATGGGTGTATACCTCTATCATGCTCTTCTCTAATTCTCCAATTCATGTGATTTTGATTCTCTTATTTTGATTTATGTAATGGCTTTACAAAAACTCAACATTGAAGCAAATCAAATGACACAAACGAACCAAATATCAATTGGATGGCAATTTTAAATTCACTATTGCAACAATAAATCCATAACTGTTTCCAATCAAACATTGATCATTCAAAGAAAGGCAACACTTATTCAAAATTTGACACTTGAATTGACTCATGACATAATAACAAAATAAATGAACAAAATAATGACAATAACTGAAATTGAAATAAACCAAACTAAACATTGGGCTACCTCCTAAAGAGTGTTGTTGTTTTGCATCATTAGCTCAACGATTGAATCCTTCCCTTTACACAATTTCCTGGTTACTACCTGTACGCTTAACTAGTTAAAAGCGTATTAGGATAATACCAAAAGAATTGCAGAAAAGATTATTATAAGAGTGTTAAAATAATTGGAAATTAGGGTTCTTACTAAATTTAACTCAATTACTTATTTTGGCTCCCTAATAAGGGTGCCAAAAACTTGATCGCTAGAAAGTAAACGCACCAAGTCAAGTTATAGAATAGTTAAAATGAACGTGAATTCAAGTGTCGATCTCATAGGGAATCTGCATGTGACAACCTAATTATTAGCGATCACCTAAAATATCCGATTAACTTACCAATATAGAATAAATTGTGATTAAATAGTAAAGATAAATATGGATTGATAAAATAAAATAAACAAGAATAAGTAAAACTAATTAAAATAAATAAGTAACATGAATTCATAAAGAAGACATAATCCTTAGTGAATCTTTATTATTTACTCTCTAGTTACATACAACCTTTCGATCTAAATTATTCTCTAGACTATGGAGATTCTTAATCCTATTCTTATGGAAATCAGATTCTGAATTATCTAAATTCGCATCTCTAGCTAATTCTTAACCTTGAGACTCTCTCTACCTACATTGCTACTAAATAGAGTATCTCAAGATCGCATAAAGTATATGGATCCTGCTATTAGGTTTCCTTGATCCAGAGAAATCCAATACCTAATCTCTTAGTACATCGAAACTATTCTAATTATGCTTGTATCTTTACTGCAATCTTAGCGACTCTAGACTAAACTCAAACTTTCATTTAGTAACAACGGTAAATACTAAAGGAAGACAATGTGTTTAGCGTAATTAAATCATCAAAGAATAAATCATAGATAGAAGGAGTAGTGTTGTAAAAAGGAATTAGATTTCAATAATATTCACTAAGAACGATTTAACAGAAAAACAACATAATAAAAGAAGAAAGAAATAAATTGATAAGCCCCTACCAATATTCTAGACTATAATTCTACCCTAAGGGGGCTCTCTCTGAAAACTGTAGCTTAAGGATCTATTTATAGAGTTATAGAGCTAGGTTTACAAAAAGAGACTTGAAAAAATAAAAGATTCAATAAAGGGACCATGCCCTGCAAAGATAGAAGCTTCACTTGTCATATAGCAACCATGCCCTAGGTACATGTTCGTATACTTATACTTCACATGAAATCTTGAAATTTGAAGAAATTGCTCAATAAAGGGACCATGGGTAGGACCATGGCCACGGTTATTCTTGGATACCAATTTCTACTTTGTTTCTCGCTCCTTTGCTTGGGATTTCAATGCACATTCATTGTTCATGGGTATGGTCCTTTCCAAAGCTTCAAAATTTCTCCAAAACATCTTCAAATCTTCTAAAATTTGATCTAATATCATCAATCTCTCCAAATCAAATGAAGCTGGACTATATTCTTCACTCTATTCGTGTCCAAATTTTCTTCACTTCATTCCATGATCAATACTTTTGCTCCAAATTACTTCAAAAGTGATAAAAATCTTCAAAACTTCATAAAGTACTCTAAAAGTCCTTGAAAATGAATTTTAAACTAATTAAGCTGAAAGCAACATAAAATTCACTTGATTAAAGTCTAAAATAGCGCAAAATATCCATGGAAAATGTATGCTAATTTTGCATTATCACTTCTCAACTATATTCTTTTAACGAAAGTAAGGGTCGAGTAAAGATATCTCTAAGCATATGTCTTATCATATCTTACAAGCATGTCAAATATTTAGAGCATATATTTATATATGCTCAACTCAAATAACTAAACATGCCACATATTAGTTATAATAATAAGTCATGCTAGTAAATATTAAAATCAATCATACTACAACAAAACTTAATCGATACTTATTCCAGCAACTAAACTTATCACCAAGTCATATATCAATCTCAAATCCTCTTGGAATACTCATAATAAATGATTGTATAAGGTTTAGCAACCAACAACCATGTAGTATACAAGTTTTGGCTACATCGCATCACAAGCAGTACAAGAACGAAGGGTCAACCTATTTGATAAGAAGATCCATGAGTTAATCTTTGTGCTCAAGATTTCCCACACTTCAAAAATTAGTAACTATTTAAAGAAAAAATGCATCGAAACGTTTGATAGTTTCCTTATCTCTTACATTTACACTAGCAACTTTTAAGTGCCCTAACTTTCTTGTTTTATACCAAATTTAATGTTCTATATATCATTATGGCTGTATCTTCACAAAATACCTAAGTATCTCAAATTATCATACTTGGTTATCATTTGTCTTCTTTGTCGAAGACTAGAAGTAAGATGGTCAACCTAAGTTTTTGGTAATATGAGCTTGAAAGCATCATTCTCAAATGATGTAACTTGCAAAAATACATTAGAATTTGGTCCAATGTAGGCACTTTGATGCTTAAGTTAGACTCTTGACTAAAATGACATGGTGCACTAATAAAAATTATAGATTTCAAGACATTTTATGAATGGAAAATTTCATAGTGTGAATCTCTTAACTGACTAGTATACTGGATCATTCGTAGTAATAATACTGGTGAATATTCACTAAACTAAATTCCATAGGGAAAAGGGATTCGATTAAGTACCATATCTTAACTTAACACGCTAATTGACACAAATCAAAAAGAGAGTTGCGGTTGTAGTTGAATTTAAACATGAGTGAAAAACAACAATAAACACAATTAATGAAAACTTAGGCTTGTAACATGTTTCTAAAGTAGTAGTGAGGGTATGCCATTAAGATATCTAGTATTTAATTGGGTTTTGATGGAACTTACTTGAGCTTGATCTTAAGTAAGGCACCTTACTCAACTACATAGTGGAAAATCTTGTCTTGATCTCATTTCCCTATACTATCAACTAAATACTCAATTTCTATAACGAATTAAGTATTCTAGTCATAAAGATTAGAGGTTCAATCTCCTCTTTATCTCATAACCTATTTTAATCCACTAAAATTGCATAATTTAATGTAAATTCAAAGGGGAACATCTAACCTCCTCTCAGTTTCATTGATGTAAGATCCCATTATTGATATTTCACTAACTCAATGACTTAATTAGGGAATTGCACAATTAATTTCATTTTAGTCTCATAAGTATGCAAACCCATTCACTCTCAAGGGTACTTTCTAGGACTAGTCTCCTCTCTATCTCATATTCATAAGGAATCCTATTGAAAATTTCATTGATAACTACATCAAACCACTAAATGAAACACCAATCAAGAAATTCCCAATTAAATACACATACCCATTGCTATTAGTGAATTTTGAGAGTTGGAAATGTCTTGTAAAAGAAAGGAAAATTGCTTGGTACTGAGGCTAGTCTAGTGCAGTCACTCTGATACCTAAGTTATAAGCAAAAATGAGGAAAGTAAAGTAAGAGGTTAAAAGTTATTAGATGTCTCTTATAGAGTTTCTTTCCCGTATTTATAGGAAACTATCATGTCTAAAGGAGTAGTTATCGAAATAATTATTGAGACATGTAGAAGATTCTTAATTAGACACCTTCCTTGAAATGTAGGGAGAGTAAGCAATTATGCAATATAATAATTCTCGTGATAACTGTTTGTGTCATGAACTTGAATTCAAATCAAGAATGGATCTATGTTACTTGGCGGAATGCTGAGAGTATCAATTACTCGGTAAGGTGTGAAGAATATAGATTACCTAGCTTATCAACAGACGAATGAACAAATAAGCAAAGTTATATCAATGCTCATTAAGATGGGTGGACGAAAACTGACTATCAACATTTGCCCCCTAACTCCTGTATTTGAGAATTTGATAAAGGGAGTGATATATAATGCACTAGAAGCTAAGTAGAGAGCAGTTCCTTAGATACGAAATAAGGGGGGAAGCAAGATGGATAGTGTCCCAATTGAAAAGTCACAATTTTCAATTTCCCACTTGTTCAAGAAATCAAAAAGGAGGAGGCATGACACCTATCGCCTTAGTCATCATTACGCTACAAGCCTAACAATTGTCAAAGAGTTGTCAACAGTCGGATTTCTGTCTCGAAACATGCATCAACAATCCATGCTATAATCAACTCAATGCATCATTACCATTAGAAATAAATTTGTAGTTACGAGGGTGAGTTGTCTGTATTTAAAGGATTGTTCAAAATCAAAATACATTTCTCCAAATGCATCTCCTAAATTTTGTTTGCTTTCTTGTCTTCGCGCCCACACTCTTCAACTTCTATGATATCATTCCTTATAGCCATTTAGGTATGGTTCGTAACGTAGTCCATCGACTTGTCCTCTCTAATTTCAAAGTGACAAAAATTAGGGCTACTTCTCCACACAATCCCCCCCCCCTGCCCCCCCCCTCCCCTAAGGAGCGAGATGGCTTATTCCTCTAGTAGCTCGGCTGATAGCATTGAGGAAAGATGAGATAAACTCACTCAAATAAATGCTCTTGCAATGGATAATTATCTTGAAGACAAAGAAGGGAGATCCTTAGTAAAATATCTATACAACAACATAGCTTACTTCCACGACTCTCCAGATGGAACTACCAGTTTTACCAATAGAGTTCTTGTCATGAAATACAACCAATACTGGTAAGACCTTCCTAGAGTGTGGAATCTTAGGAGGCTGAGAGAGGAGGAAAGGGTATGTTTCCCAAGAGAGTGCAAATTCCACATATACTTGAAATATTTGGATTTTGGGTTACGCTTTCCTTTCTCAGCATTTGTGAAGGGTTTCTTCAACTACTTGAAAGTCATACCGAGTTTGTTCTTACCAAGCACATACCGGTTTCTAGCAGCTTTCAAGATAGTTTGTAAAGAAGTCAAAGTCAGGGCTATGCTTCAATTGTTCTAGTATTTCTTCACAATTAAGAGGCAACCTAATAGGTGGTACTTTACTATTGCAAGGCATGATCGTAAGTTCATGGATGGGTTAGAGTCTAAGATATGTAAGTGGCATGACAAATTCATATCAATAGTGTCTGACAACGAGTTGGTTTTGTGGACTTAATGAACTACGCTAATCTACACGAAGGATATAGAACTGATGTCAAATGATGCCATAGTAGCAAAGAAAATTCAAGAGAGGAGGAGGAGGAACAAAATGTTCTTTTAGGACACCAAGAGAATTATACAACATTATGAAAGCAAAGAGCCAATCTTATCTGAAAAAGAAGGTACGTTGATGAGTTATTACCGTGCCGAGTATAACTACAAGTGGAAAGCCATTCTCTTGACTTGGGGGGAGAATTATCACCTTTGAGCCTTGCTTTGCATGTAGAATGTAAGTTTATTCTTTTTCCCTACATTAATATTAACGTGTTTGCTCACATTGTAGATATGGGTGCTAGTAAGGTAATTCCTGCTAAGTTACTAGCCCAAGCTAAAGCCAAAAAATCAAAAGCTAATAAGAGCGTGGCCACTACAGCCACTACCACTTGGCTTGTTGCTGAGAAGAAAACGGTAAAGGAGGACAAAATAATGTAGGTGGTAGCACAAAAGAAAACCTCTCACCCAATCGAGAAGCAAAAGGAGGGTTAAAAGACTATGCCAGCCGAGGTTGCTCATTCTAGGGAGCCTCTGGTCGAAAGTATTCAACCTTCTATCGAGCCGAGAAAGGGTAGCTGAGAGACCCAACCCCATAGTGAGGCCGAAGATGCCATTGCTGTCAAAGGGTTGTCGTTGGTGGTAGAGGCAACATTGAGTGCTGATAAGAGATTGGGGAAGAAACTTGTCGGCTAACTACCTGTCAAAAGGTCTAAGGGTTTAGATGAGAGGATGAAGAAGGTAATGTGGTCTAAAGCTCTCAGCATTAGTAGTGCAAAATTCATCGCCAATAAGGAGGTTAGCAAGTACTTCGTCTTGTGTTAGAGCCACAACGTTTTAGATACCAACTCGACCCTAAGCGACATGACAAAATCTTTGGCCTTAATGGAAGGAATTATTCTTTCAAAGGACAAAGAGATTACCAAGAAGGATGTTGATAGGGTCAATGGTTACAATAAGGCCCATATTGCAGCCAAGTTTTATGATGTAAGCATCCATATCCAACTTTTAACTGTTCCATTTACTCAGTTGCTGATATCTATTCTTTTTCAAATAAGCAGCCACATTCTGATGGCTTTGGATGAGGCTAATAAAGAAACTAAGAAGGTAAGATCCATAGTAGTTTTCATGTATTATATCAAAGTCACTTTTAATACTTATTCTACTGAATGAAAATGTTGCAAAAAATCGAGGATGCATATAATGCCTCTAAAGCCCAAATTGTTGTTATTGAGAATGTAAGGATAAAGGTCGAGATAGAGGTAGGAGAAGATTGAAGAGCAATACAAAGATTCTAAAGGCTTAAAAGATGAGTTGTAGAAGAAGAAAGAAGAGTACTAGAGGCTAGGCCAAACTCTTTGCATGATGAGCAACAAGGAAGATAAGCTCAGAATGCAGATTAAAGAGTTGGAAACCAACAACACAAACTTACAAAGTCATATTGCTGAGCTGGAGGAGCCTGTAAAGAAAGGACCCTTTATTGAAGAGGCACTTGATATAGTCACTCCTAGTCGACAGTACAAGAGACTTCTATGGAAAAAGTTGTTGGAAGGGGTATAAGCAGCAAGAGAGAAGATCTTAAACCTTTAACCTAATTATGATATCTCTTGCCTTAACTTCGTAGACGTTAATGACAAAGTCAACAGTTATGACGAGGCCAATGATGTTGAATCAGGCGGCGAGATGATTATGAAGGATAACAACAAAGCTCATGTTGAGGATATAGGGGAAGATGATGAACGTCTATCAAAATTAATCCCTTATGAGCAGAAAGAGAAATTTGCTAGCTTTGAGACCCTAAGCATCGAGAAAGAAGTTTGCTTGGAGAAAGCCCTAACCTCTGATCCAAAAATTACTTCTGTTGATTTTAAGAATAGGCTATAGGATTTTCTTTGTATTCCTTGCACATTGTCATTCTATAAATGGGCCAAGTATTTGTAACTATATTGTTGAATGGAATATCTTTCATATAACTGTTTCCAGTACGTTTTATTTCACGCACAATGTTTTCCTGGCTTGTATGATATATGTGTTTTATTTCACACATTCTTATTCATTAGCATGTTTCATTTCATACGCTAAGTATTTCTCGGTATGTTTTATTTCACACACTTAATTATTTCTCAACATGTTTTATTTCATACACCTAATTCATGCATCTTTATAGACATTGTTCATTTGCTATTTGAGATGTGAACTAACTGTATCACTCGACTGTAGAATTAATTTTTGCAGTTCGTTAACTGCGATAAGCTAAAACTTACGTCAGTTCATTTGCCTTACAGTTTAGAACTCATTAACTTGGTAAATATAAAAAGATCAAGAAACATAATAAGACTTCAAATATAATACTCATAAACAAGTAGACTATCGTCTTACAAGTAAGTAGGCTATCACCTTACAAACAAATTGAGATGAACATCATCCGAACAATCAATTGAAATATAATTTTGAATTCTCAACATTCCATGCTCGAGGGATGATTGATCCATCCAACCTTTTTAGTTGATAGGCCCCCTTACCAATGACTTCTCAGACCTTGACAAGGTCTTCTTAATTCATGCCAAGCTTCCCTTAACTCACTCACGTGCCAGTTGCTTCCATCTTTTGGCAAATCAGATCTTTAGGTTGAAAAACCTTATGCTTTACTTTTTGGTTGTATACCTTGCCACTCTTTACTGGTATGCTATAAACCTAGCTCTTGCAATATCTCTAATTTCATCAATGATGTCCAAATTCACCATTAATCCTATTTGATTAACCATCATGTCAAAGTTCTACATTCGTAGATTAGTCAAATCCAACTCAATCGATAACACTACTTCCGTGACATATGCAAACGTGAAGGGAATCTCCCTTGTTGTAATTCTGTAGGTGGTTCAATACCCCCATAAGACATTCAGCAGTTCATCGGCCCATTTCCTCTAACTTGATCTACTTTTCTTCTTAGGTTGTGCAAGATGATCTTGTTTATGGCTTCAACTTGTCCATTCATCTGAGGGTATGTTACAAATGTATAGTTGAGGCGAATGCCATACTTCTAGCAAAATGCTCAGAACCTGTTGTTTCTAAACTATGGGCCATTATTCATAATTATCATGTAAGGAACTCTAAATCTTGATATTATGAAACTAAAAATAAACGCTTCCACTTTCTACTTAGTGATCTTCACCACTATCTTAGCCTTTGCCCATTTGATAAAGTAATCCACAACAATAATAATGAATTGTCGTTACGCAATAGATTTTGAAAAGGTTTTGAGAATATCTAACCCCTACTGAGCGAAAGGCAAAGGACTAAATAGACTACATAACTCAGTTACAGGCACTCGACTTAGCACCTTGTGCTTTCGACATTATGAACAGTACTAAACAGCTTCCTTTACATCTTTTCTCATGATCGGCTAATAATAGTTGAGTCACAGCGCTCAAACATATAATGTTTGCACCGTTATGTAATTACTACATACACCACCATGCAGTTCAAATAATACCTTCTAAGCATCTCTTAGAGGAAGGCATCGAAGATAGGGTTATGATATGCCACGTTTGTATAGTCAACCATCAATCAGCGTGTAATTCGTAGCTTAGTAACCCAATATTTGCCTGCCTTTCTTGTTGTTAGGGAGAGTGCCATCTCTCAAATAATCTACTAAGGGATCCATCTAAGATTCTTCTTTTAGGTAAGGAGCCAATTCACAACTCTGCAAAAGAGTGGATAAACTTTTCTGTGGAAGAAATTTGACAAAATGTTTGTCGCTCAAGTCAGGGAATGCCATACTAACTAATTTTGACAACTTGTTGGTAGCAATATTCTTACTTCTCGGAATCTTTTAGATGGAAAAAGATTGAAATTCTTCACGAGAGTTTATACCACAAACAGGTACATGCTCATCTCTTCTTCCCTTACCACATAACTTCCTACAACTTGATTCACCATTAGTTGTGAATCAGAGAATACCTTAAGTTTCCCGGTGCCAATCTCCTTTTCCAGTTTCAGTCCAACAATCAAAGCTTCATACTTTGCTTCATTATTACTTGCTAAGAATCTGAATTAATTAACTTTGACATTGTGAGAGCCTTGAAGAATAAGGCTTGCACCACTTCCTTCTTTCGTCGAAAAACCATCCACATAAAGGTACCAGATAGGTCTCTCAGCAACTTCTATACTACCTTTCTCACCAGTGAATTTAGCTACAAAATCAACCAGCACTTGAGCTTTTAGTGTTATTCTAGGTTTGTACAGTATACCATAGGTACTTAACTCTAGGGCATGTTTCATCATCCCACCAGAAGAGTTAAGCCATTGTAGTGCTTGCCACAATAGCTAATCAGTGAGCACTATGATCTGGTGAGTCTCAAAATAAGGCTTCAACTTCCTTATCGAGAGAACCACTGCTAAAACAAATTTCTCAATTTTCATCTACTAAAGTTCAGGCCTTTGCAAAACATGACTTACGTCATAAACGAGTTAATGCTCTTTGCCATCAATTAGGACTAATATAGAAGAAAGAGCTCGACAGCTAACCGATAGATATAAATAAAATTTTTTCTCTTGAAATGGGTGTCAAGCGTACTGGTTGTGACATAAGGAATTCTTTGAGATCATTAAAAGTTCTTTCACAATCATCGGATGATTTAAATTCTTTCAAATTCTTTAAGATTCGAAAGAATTTTGTATACCTATCTACACTTCTCGACATAAATTTATTCAGTGTGGCTATTTGCCTAGTGAGTTATTATACTTCCTTGACCATACGGGGGGATTTCATGTTTCTTATTACCTTAATCTTTCTTAGGTTGGCCTCAATGCCACGTCGAGTAACCATGTGTCCTAAAAATTTTCTTGACATTATATCAAAGACGCACTTCTATGGGTTGAGTTTCATGTTGCATCTCCTTAGTGTAGCAATTGTCTCCTCAAGGTCGATAAGATGTCGATCCTCCCTTACACTCTCCACAATCATGTTGTCGACATATACTTCGACGTTTCTGTGAATCTAGGGTTTGAACATCTCGATAACAAGTCTCTAATAGGTTATACTGGCATTTTTCAACCCAAAAGGGCATCACTGTGTGACATTATGTTCTAAAATTGGTAACAAATGACATATGGACTTCATCCTCCTTATCCATCTTGATTTGGTTGTAACTAAAGAAAGCATCCATAAAAGAAAGTAATGCATGTCCAGTAGTTGAATCTACCATCTGATTGATTTTCAGTACTAGGAAACAATCCTTAGGATAGGCCTTGTTGAGATCTATGAAGTCTATGTACATTTTCTATTTGTCGTTAGACTTCTTGACTAGCACACAATTGGTTAACCAAGTCAAATAAGGCTCTTCTTGAATAAATCCTGCTATTGGTGAATTTTAGGAGTTGGAAATATCTTGTAAAGATAAGAAAAATACTTAGTACTGGAGCCAGTCTAGTGTATCCACTCCGATGCCTAAGTCAGTAAGCAAGAATGAGAAATAAAATAAAGAGGTTGAGGGTTCTCAAGTTTCTCTTATAGAGTTTCTTTCCCATATTTATAGGAGATTGTCATGTTTGAAGGAACAGTTATCGGAATAACTATCAAGATACGTAAAAGCTTCTTAATTAGATACCTTCCCTAAAATATAGGGAGAGTAGGCAGTTATGTAATATAACCATGCTTATGATAATTGTTCATGCCATGAACTTGAATTCGAATCAAGAATGGATGTGTTACTAGGCAGAATACCAAGAGTCAATCACTCAGGTAGGTGCCAAGAATATAGATTACTTGGCATGTCATCAACCGAATAGACGAGTAAGACAAGTAACAAAAACTAACTATCAACATTTGCCCCCCAACTCCAGTGTTCGAAAATTTGACAAAGGGAGTGCTACATAATACATTAGAGGTCAAGTGGGGAGTAGTTCTTTAGATGTTGGGTGTAATGGGAAGCAAGATAGTTTGCATCCTAATCTGCATCCTAATCGAAAAGTTGTAACTTTCAAATTCCTGCCCATTCAAAAAACCAAAAAGTAATAAGTATGATACCTATTTCCTTAGTCATCATTACGTCATAAGCCTAATAACTTTTGGGGAGTTATCGACCATTGGATTTCTATCTTGAAACATGCATCAACAATTCGTGCTACTATCAAATCAGCACATTATTACTATCAGAAACAAATTTTTAGTTACAAGGATAAGCTACTTGTGTTTAAAGGACTATTCAAAATCAAAATTCATTTCTCCAGTTGCATCTCCAAATTCTTGCTTGCTTTCTCATTTTCACTCTCACATTCTTCAACTTATGTGATATCATTTCTCATAACCATTCAAGTATGGTTTGCAACATATTTGGTTGACTTATCCCCTCCGATTACGAAGCAATAGAAACTAAGGCCACTTCTCCCCTTTGAATAAGGAGTGAGGCGATGTGTTTTTCTAGTAGCTCGGCCAATAATATTGAGGAAAGGTGGGATAAACTCACCTGGATAAACTCTCTTAATGTGGATGATTATCCTGAAGATAGAGAAGGGAGATCCTCGGCATGATATCTATATAACAACATAGCTTACTTCTACGATTCTCTAGATGGAATTGCCAATTCTGCCAATAGAGTTCTTATTACGAAATAAAACCAATACTAGCAAGATCTTCCTAGAACATAGAATCTGAGGAGGTTGAGAGAGAAAGAGAGGGTATCTTTCCTAAGGGAGTACGAATTCCACATATACCTAAAGTATTTGGATTTTGGGTTGCGCTTCCCTTTCTCAGCATTTATGAAAGGCTTCTTCAACTACATTAGAGTCACGTCGAGTATATTCTCACCAAACACATACCAACTTCTAGCGGCTTTTGAAATAGTTTGTAAAGAAGTCGAAGTCAAATCTACACCTCAACTATTTCGATAATTCTTTACGATTAGGAGGTAGCCTGACGGGTGGTACTTTGCCATTATAAGGCATAAGCGTAAGTTCATGTATAGGTTAGAGTCTAAGATCCACAAATGGCATGACAAATTTGTATCGATAGCATCTGATCAGGAGCTAGACTTCTAGACTCAATGGATTGAGCCAATTTGCACTAAGGGTATAGAACTGATGCCGAATGATGCAACAACGGCGAAGAAAATTCAAGAAAGGAAGAAGAACAAAATGTTCTTCTAGGACGATGAGAGAATTATACGACATTATGAAAGCGAAGAGCTAATCTTTTTTGAAAAAGAAAGTACGCTAGTGAGTTACCACCGTACTAAGAATAGCTACAAGGGGGAAGCCATTCTTGTGACTTATGGGGAGAATTGTTGCCTTTGAGCCTTGCTTAGCATAGAGAATGTAAGTTTATTCTTTTCCCTTACGTTAATATTAACTTATTTTCTCATGTTGCAAATATGGGTGCTAATGAGGTAAATCCTGCCAAACTACTAGCCTAGGCTAAAGCTAAGGCCAAAAACTCAAAGGTTGACAAGAAGGTAGCTACTACCACTCAGCTTGTTTCTATGAAGAAAACGGTAACAGAGGATACATCTAAGCAAACAGTAGCATAGAAGAAAACCACTCATCCAGTCGAGAAGCTAAAGGAGGGTAAGAAGACTTTGTCGACTAAGGTTGCTAATTCTAGGGAGCCTTTGATCGAAAGTATTCAACCTGCCATCAAGTCGAGGAAGGGCAACCGAGAGACCCTACCCTACAGTGAGGCTAAAGAAGTCACTATTGCCAAAGGGTCATCGTTGGTGCTGGAAGTGGTACTGAGGGCTAACGAGAGACTAAAGAAGGAACTCGCTAACTAACTACCTACCAAAAGGTCTAAAGGTTTAAATGAGAGGACAAAGGAGGTAATGCAAGCCAAAGCTCTTGGCATCAGTAGCACCAAATTCATCCCTAACAAGGATGTTGGTGAGTACTTCATCTCGTATTGGGTGCAAAATGTTTTGGATACTAACTTAACCTTAGGCGACGGGATAAAATCTTTGGTCTTAATGGAAGGAATTATTTTTTCAAAGGATAAAGAGATTGCCAAGAAGGATGTTGATGTGGTTGGCAATTACAATAAGGCCCATATCGTAGACAAGTTATGTAACGTAAGTACCCATGACTATCTTTTAGCTGTTGAATTCACTCAGTTACCGATATTCGGTTTCCTTTTCAGATGACCAACCACATTCTGACAGCTTTGGATGAGGCCAATAAAAAAACTAAGAAGGTAAGATCTATAGTGGTCTTGTATTCTGTAGAGTCACTCCCAATACTCATCATACTAAGTGAAATTGTTGTAGAAAATTGTAGATGCATATAATGCTTCTAGGGCCTAGACTACTGCTATCCAGAATGTAAGGATAAGGGTCGAGATAGAGGCAAGAAAGCTTTAGGAAGACCTTGCTATTGAAAAGTTGATGCATACCCTTATTGCTGATGAAGTCTCAAGCTTGAAGGCCAAAATTGAAGAGCAATATAAATAGTCCAAAGGCCTAAAGGAGGAGTTATAGAAGAAGAAAGAAGAGTGCTAAGGCTTGAGCTAAACTCTTTGCACAATGAACGATGAGGAAGATAAGCTCAGAATGCAAATTAAAGAGTTGGAGACCAACAACTCAAACTTATAGAGCAGTGTTGCCAAATTAGAGGAGATTGTGAGGAGAATATCATCAGTTGAAGAGGCTTTTGATATAGTCACTCCTAGTTGGCAGTACAAGAGACTTCTACGGAAGAAGTTGTTGGAAGGGGTCTAAACGGCAAGAAAGGAGATCCTGAAGCTTCACCTTGATTACGATCTCTCCTACCTCGACTTCATCGACATCAACAACAAAGTCAGTAATGCCAACGAGGACAATGACGATGAGGTAGGTGCCAAGATTGCTAATGAGGATAATGATGAAGCTCATGCAGAGGATTCAGGGGAAGACAAAGAATGTCTATCAAAAGAAATCCCCTATGTATGGAAAGAGAAATCTGTTAGCTTTGAGACCTAAAACACTAGGAAAGAAATTCACTCAAACAAAGCCCCAGCCTTTAATCAAAAAATTACTTCTGTTAACTCTAAGGATAAGTCTTAAGATTTTCTTTTTATTCTTTGTTCATTGCTTTCTCTACTAAGTCAAGTGCTTGTAATCAATACTTTATTGAATGAAAGTATCTTTCATATTAACTGTTTCGAGTACGTTTTATTTTACGCACCGTGCTTTTCAAGCATATATGATGTACATGTTTTATTTCACATGTTCTTATTCATTAGCACATTTTATATCACACACTATGTATTTCTCAGCATGTTTTATTTCACATACCTAATTGTTTCTTGGCATGTTTTATTTCATTTGCCCAATTATTTCTTAGCATGTTTTATTTCACATACCCAATTCATGCTTCTTTATAGACTTTATCTATTAGCCATTTAAGGTGTGGACTAGCCTCATTACTCAGCTGTAAGATTAATTTATGCAGTTCATTAACCACAATAGACTAGAACTTAGGTCAGTTCATTTACTGTGCATTCTAGAACTCATTAGCTCAGCAATCATAAAAAGAACAAGAAACATTATAAGACTTTTAACATAATTCTCATAAAAAAAATACTATAGTCTTACAAGCAAGTAGGTTATCGCTTTGCAAGCAAGTGGAGATGAACATCATCCAACCAATTAATTGAAATATAATTTCAAATTCTCGGTGTTCCATGCTCAAAGGATGATAGATCCATCCAACCTTTCTAGTCGATAGGCCCCTTCACCAATGACTTCCTAGATCTTGATAGGATTCTCCCAATTCACGCTAAGCTTCCCTTAACTCATTCATATGCCAACAGCTTCCATCTTTCGACAAACTAGATCTCTAAGTTAAAAAACCTTGTGCTTCACTTTTTGATTGTAATACCTTACCACTCTATGCTAGTATGCCATAACCCTAGCTTTTGCAATATCTCTAATTTCATCAATGGTGTCCAAATTCGCTGTTAATCCAACTTGATTAACCATAATGTTAAAGTTCTACATTCGTAGGTTAAGTAAATCCAACTCAATCAGCAATATGGCTTTCGTACTATATGCTAACCTGAAGCACGTCTCCCCAATCGCAGTTCTATGGGTGGTTTAGTACCCCCATAAGACATTTGGCAGTTGATCAGCCCATTTCCCTCTAACTTAATCTACTTTCCTTCCTAGGCCATGAAAATTGATCTTGTTTACAACTTTTACTTGTCCATTCATCTTAAGGTGTGCTATAAATGTATAGTTGAGGCAAGTGCCGTACTTCTTGCAAAATGCCGAGAACTTATTATTGTCAAACTGTAAGCCGTTATCTGTGATTATCATTTAAGGAACTCCAAATCTTGATATGATGGAAGTGAAAATGAATGCTTCCACTTTCTGCTCGATGATCTTTGCCATTACCTCGACCTCTACACATTTGGTAAAGTAATCCATGGTAACAATGACAAATTATTGTTAGGCAATAAACTTCAGAAAGGGTCTGAGAATGTCTAGCCCCCATTGAGCAAAGGTCCAAGGGCTAGTTAGGCTATATAACTCAGTTGCAAGTGCATGACTTAGGGACTCGTGCTTCTAGCACTAAGGATAATACCAAACAACTTCCTTTACATCTTCTCTCATGGTTAGCCACTAATTGCCAAGTTGTTGTGCTCTAACAAATAGTGTCTACACTTTTACATAGTTATTGTATACACCACTATGCAACTTGGATAACACCCTCTAGGCATCTTTCAAAGGAAGGCATCGAAGATAAGGTTGTGATATGTTGTATTTGTACAGCTGACTATCAATCAGCCTGTAATTCATGGCTTGGTAAGTTAATTTTTGCGCTCCTTTCTTGTCATCAGGAAGAGTACCGTTTCTTAAATAATCCACTAGAGGATCCATCTGAGATTCGTCTATTGGGTAAGGAGCCAACTCATAGCTCTGCAAAAGAGTGGATAAACTTTTCTGCGAAAGAAATTCAATAAAAAGTTTGGCGCTCAATTCAGGGAATGCTATACTGGCTAATTTTGATAAGTTGTCAAAACAATATTCTTACTTCTCAGAATTTTGTACATGGAGAAAGATTGAAATTCTTCTATGAACGTTCGTACCACCAATAAATACTTGCTCATCTCTTCTTCCCTTATTATGTAACTTCCTATGACCTGATTCACCACCAATTGTGAATTAGAGAACACTTCAAGTTTCTCGGCACCAATCTCTTTTACCAATTTTAGTTTGGCAATCAAAGCTTCATACTTTGCTTCATTGTTGCTAGTTGGAAATCCAAATTTTAAAGCATAATGAACTTTAGCATTGTGGAGGCCTTGAAGAACAAGGCCTATACCACTTCCTTCTCTCATCAAAGAACCATCCACATAAAGGAACTAAATAAGTTTCTTAGCAACCTCCATACAATCTTCCTCACTAGTGAATTCGGCTACAAAATCTAGTAGCACTTGAGCCTTTAGTGTTGTTCTTAGTTTTGTATTGTATGCCATAGGCACTTAGCTTTAGGGCATATTTCATCATCTTCCCAAAAGAGTTAGGCCATTGCAATGCTTACCGCAATAGCTTATCAGTGAGTATAATGATTTGGTGAGCCTCAAAATACAGCTTCAACTTCCTTTGCTAAGAGAACAACTGCTAAAACAAATTTTTCAACTTTTTTGTACTAAAGCTCTGCCCCATGCAAAACATCACTCACGTAATAAACAAGTTGATGCTCTTTGTCACCAACTTGGACCAATATAGAAGAAAGAGCTTAGTAGCTGAACAATATGTATAAATATAAATTCTCTCCTAAAATGGGTGTCAAGAGTGTTGGTGGTGATGTAAGGAATTCTTTGAGATCATTGAAAACTCTTTCACAATCGTCAGACCATTTGAATTCTTTCAAATTCTTTAAGATTTTAAAGAATTCCACGCAGCTATCTACACTTCTCAACACAAATCTATTGAGGGTAACTATTCGCTTAGTGAGTTCCTGCACTTCCTTGATCATACGAGGGGATTTCTTATTCCTTATAGCCTCAATCTTTCTCGGGTTGGCCTTAATGCCGTACCGAGTAACCATGTATCTTAAAGATTTTCCTGATGTTACACCAAAGACGCATTTCTATAGGTTGAGTTTCATGTTATATCTCTTCAATGTAGTAAATGTCTCCTCAAGGTCAATAAGATGTTGGTCCTCCTTCACACTCTTCACAATCATGTCGTTAACATATACTTCAATGTTTCTGTGAATCTGGGGTTTGAACATCTTGGTAACATGTCTCTAGTAGGTTGCATCAACATTTTTCAACCCAAAGGGCATCACCATATAAGAATACATTCTAAAATTGGTAACAAAAGATGTATGGACTTGATCCTCCTTATCCATCTTGATTTGGTTGTAACTAGCGAAAGCATCCATAAAAGAAAGTAATGCGTGTTTAGTAGTTTCATCTACCATCTGATCAATTTTCAGTAGTGGGAAACAATCCTTAGGACAAGCCTTGTTGAGATTTGTGAAGTCTATACATTTGTTACTTGCTATTAGACTTCTTAACTAGCATACAATTGGCTAGCCAAGTTAGATAAGGCTAAATCTTGCCTTCAATAACTTCTGGACCATTACATCTATTACTACTTATCTCTTGGTGCAAAATGCCTTTTCTTTTGTTAGACTACCTTCACACTTGTATCAATCTAGAGCTTAACTTCTCTCGAGATACCCGGCATGTCCCAAAGGGGCCTTGCAAATACATCAACATTAGATTGCAAGAAGTTAATCAAACTTAGTTATATATTTGCTAACAAGGGTTTCCCTATCCTCGTTGTTTTCCCAAGGCCATCTCTTAAAGAAATTTCCTCAGTATCACTCTCAGCATTCTCCATACCGACCAACTTACCTTCTGGATAGGTTTCCACCTAAAAATACCTCTTCTTGTCTTAAGGCCCTCATATATAAGGACCTTGCCAATTGTTGATCCCTTTGCACATGCTGACTCCTATAAGAGTAGGGAACTTAGCTTTAAGATATGCAGTTGAAGGGACAGTGGTGATTAGATACTAACACGACTGTCCCATTATCATGTTGTATAAGGACCAATATTTGACAACAAGGAAGTCTACTTTATCCTCTACGACATGCTCGTCATCACCGATCTGTATTGGCAAAGAAATTACTCTGGCTACTTAGACTGGTTGGTTGTTGAATGCATACAAATCATACTTATAAGATCTTAGCTATGCTTTGATCTTGGGTCTCATCTAGTCAAACGCATATTTAAAAATGATATCAGTTGAACTTCTTGTGTCAACAAGAATCTTCTTGGCTTTGAAGTTAGCGACTCTTGTACTAATAACTAGTGCAACATCATGCGGTCACTAGATGCCCTCAAAGTCATCCTCTATGAAAGAAATTGTGTTATTGATCCTGACCTTCTTGCCATGGTTGTTGCAAATGTAATTTTTGGTGTTCATTGAGCTCAAAGAGCTTAATTAGCCTATATTAGGTATGCTGACAATGGTGTTGATTACTCCATTAGGTGCTTTGCTGGGATTCACATCCTTTGCAGCTCTCCCAACTACAGTTAGTCGAGTATCATTCTCTTATTCCTCATGTCTCCTCTAGGATGGTCTCTCAATATTTTCAGCATCATATACTAGGAATTTTGCAAATGCCTATGTTGAATCGCATCTTCAATCACATTCTTGAGCTATATGCACTCATCTATGTTGTGACATTTGTCGCAGTAGAAGTCATAGTGCTTATTGGAGTTTCTCATTGAGAGATTTCCTCCCATTCTTTCTAACCATTATAGAACACCTCTCTACCCACGTACCTCCATCAATATGTCTAAAATTGGACAATTGACGGGTTTATGGGACGAAAATATCCAAATCCTTGGTCTTTTTCTCTCAGCATTCGAACATTGATCATCATCTGAGTTGAGTCTATCCTTCACACTTTTTCTCTTGTCATTTTTTCTATCTCCTCTATTTTGATCGGCCTCTTGCCAGGCTTTTATGTTATCCTCCTAATGGATGTATGAGGTGACTTTAGCCTTGAACTCGGCAAAAGTTTTCAGCTTATTCTTTGCAAGAGACTTGAGAAAGTCTCCATAGGACTTAACTCCATCGATTACGACATTGAGAGCCACACTCATATCTAATTCTGGGATTTGAACCATCTTTGCCATAAACCTGGCTAGGAAGTCTTTGATTGACTTATCTGATTTTTGTTTAATTGTGTTAAGGATTAAGGAATCCTTAACAGGAAGTTTACTTACAAGAAAGTGTTGAAAAAACACTTCTGCTAATTCATTGAAACAAGAATTGGTGTTTACTTTTAAGTGTTTGAACTATGTGCTAGCTGCATTCCTCAAAGTTGAGGGAAAAGCTTGACAAGCCACTGCATCACTCAAACCATGTAACTTGGCTAACGTATAGTAGTACTCCAGGTGGTCTTCGGGGTCCTTTGTTCTGTCATAAGTTTCAAACTGTAGCAGCTTAATATGCCAAGGTATTACTTCTTCTAAAATCTTTAGAACAAAGGGACTCTTCTTAATGTAGAATTGCTTACTTGTTGCACTCAAGGTGCTGACATGTGAAGGTCCCGCATAGTGCACCTGCTACGATTGCTTACCTTTATCATTCTTTTTGAAAGCAAGAGCCGAAGGTCCTATTGCGATCTTGGCTTACTTTTTCGACAACTTCGGTGAATAAATTGAATCATCGCTATTATCGATATCGTGACTGCCATGCTCTTGGTTTTGATTTGGATGAATACTATTGTGAAGAAGGTTAAGGATCTATTCATGTTTTTTGTTTAAGTCCGAGTTTTCCTTAGCTAAATCGAGGTGTATTTGCTTGAGTCTAGCCAATCGTTGCTCATCAACAATGTGGGTATGTTTAGATAAAAACAAATAATGCCAAATGTTGTTGGTGAATTTTGGAAGTTGGAAATGTCCTGTAAAGATAAGAAAAATGCCTGGTATTGGGGCCAGTCTGATGCAGCCACTCCGATGCCTGAGTTAGTAAGTAGGAATGAGAAGTAAAATAAAGAGGTTAAGAGTTATCAAGTGTCTCTTACAAAGTTTCTTTTCCATATTTATAAGAGATTGTCATGTCTAAAGGAGCAGTTATCAGAATAACCATTGAGATATGTAAAAGCTTCTTGATTAGATACTATAGACACCTAATTTTTACCCTCTTTCCTTTGTTTTATTTTATTTTCTCAAGGGATCCTAAATTAGGAAAAACCCAAAAAAAATAGAAAATTAAAGAAAATCTAAAAATTAAGAAAAAAAATAAGAAGTTTAGAAAAATACAAAAAAAAATAATAGAAAAGTTGGAAATCGAGGAAAAATATCAAAAATATTAATTTAGGAAGAGAACATAAAAAAACGAGAAATTTAGAAAATAAAAAATTGAAAAAATTTTGAAAATTGAAAAGTCACAAAAAAATTGAAAAAAAAAGAGAAGATTTTAGGCATTCGAAAAATAACAATTTAATAGGGTATATTTTTTAATTTTAAAATAAGTTTAGAAGTCGAGCTGTTGAGCCTAAGCTTAAATTTGAATTCTAGTCCAAGCTGACTTAGTCCATATGTACGATTTAATCGCACATATGGATAAGGCATAAGCCAACAACCTAATGGATAAGCATATAGATTGGGCAATGACTTTGAGCATGAGGTCAAGGGTTCAAATCTTAGTGAGGGCATATAAATTTTTTTTTTTTATTACATCAGGAATTGCTACGTATAAGATCTCATTACACCAAATGTCCTGACACGTGGCAACATCAAATAGGACAAGTGTTGATGTGGTGCTACATAGCGAGCCACATCAGCTACTACATGTCATGTGATGATACGCAGTAAGCTATGATTGGATGATGCAACTAATGTGACACCATGTCAACATTTTCCTTTTGTTTCTCCCCTCTTTCCCTTGATTTTCTCCATTTTCCCGAGCTTTTTCCCACAGTTTCCTTCCTGAGCAGTACACTTTGGGGGTAGATTTGGTTCCTTTTCCCTTGCGATTTCATCAAATTAGTGATGAAATCGTAAAGCACACTTGGCCTACTATAAATTGGTATAAAAAACACCTCTAGATTTGGTCAAATGAGCATTCAAATTAAGCTCCAAAAATTAAAAAAGAAACCCTTAATTTTCGAACATTTTCATTTACTTTGATTTCTTACTTTCCTTGATTTCTAAGTTAAATTCATGTATAAAAAGGGTGTTAGGGGATATTGGAATCACAAAAAATCACAGATAACCATTCATGATCACTCACAAGCTCTCCCTCTCTCCCAATCACTTCCTCTCTCTACCGAACACTCTCTTTCTCTTCGGCTTTCTCTCTCCATTCAGTTCCGAGCCGCACCACCACCCTGAGAATACTCCCCCTAGCTCAGGCTTCCCATTCTACCCCTTTTTGACCTCATTCGTAGCCTCTACTACTCGCTACCAACTTGCCATCACAAAAACCTAAACTACGGCTGCCTTTCCCCCCCTTCTCAAACTACAACCTCCAACCTCCTTAAGCCCAAATTAAACCTACAGTCAAACTCCCGACCTGACCCAATTCAAGCTTCAACCCGCATCCAACCCAACCCACGTGTCCAAGACCCCTTCCTGTTTTGATTCTCTTTTGGATTGATTTTTATTTATTTATTTGTTTATAATGTAAATGTAATCAAATCCAAATAAAAAAGAAAAAAGGAAAAAAAGGAAAAAGAAGAAAAAAAAAAGAGAGAAACGAATGAAAGAAAGAAAAAGAAAAAGTAGTTTATTTAGTTATTTATTTTTTAGTTAATGAAAATAAAAATAAATTGAATAAAAAAAATAAAGATAAACAAGTAAATAAGTTAAGGAATAAAAATTACTTTTTAACACTTAAAAAAATCAAGTTTTCCTAAAATATATATATATATATATATATATATATAAATGGACCCTTTACAATTTAGGACATTTTAGAATTTTTCAAAAATAAATAAAAATCTAATTTAGAGCCTTTCTTTTTAGGATTTTTCTTAAATAAATTAAATTGAGTAAAACGTAAACTCAATCATTTTCAAATTAAAACAAAATAAACCTACTGAAGTTTTACAAAATGAACTATGGAAGTCTTATCCCGGATAGTAGATACATAGGTACTCGTACACAAGTACAGGACAACTTAAAATATAGAAATTTTTATTTTTTTCATCTTTGTAAATATTTGTGTAAATTAATTAATTTAGTCATATGTAATATGATTAGTTATTTAGAAATTAAAAAGGGTATATTTGAAAAGTAAAGTTAAATTCGGAAAGTTAAAAAAGTGGTACCCATTTAGGCTTTAATAAGATAGCCCTTGCATCTAGATCTCGTGTTTTAGAAAACCATTTTGAAAACTAGTTTTATCGATAAATCAGTGGCTAAGTTATAACCAATCTACCCAATTAGTTATAACTTAACTCTTTTTTCCGACTCCAATCGAGTGGCAACTCTAAGGCTTTTTTCAAAATACGAAGAAAAAAAAATCAGTTTTCTTTGAACCTTAGTCGAAGGTCAATATTAAACAAGTAAGGCTTAGTACTGATCCATTTAAAGAACACTTAATTTAAAAAGAACCAAGAGGGAAAAAAAAAAACAGGCTCAATAGCTTGGCGACTCTATTGGGGATTTCAAGAGGGTTAACCATTTCACTTTCCAATTTTAAAATTAAACTTAAAAATCACCTTAGTGTAATTTATTTATTTTCTTTCATTTTTTGTTATTTATCATAAATGTACTAATGTCTTTACAGGTTTAGTTTTATGTATTTAATTGCTTTAAAGGGGTGGAATTTATTTTTCGTAGCATGAATGCATGATAGATACGATCAAAACCGAGCTACCTTAAGACCTTAAGACGGGGAGCCATTGTGTAAGTTCTAAGTGTAATGGGGCAATCACCATTCGGGGTCGATTAAGCTACTCCACTTAAACTTCAATGTGACTAAGGAACCATTTTTTCATAAAGGTATTAGGTCACAGAGTTTAAGGACCTTTATAACCCACCCTTTTTTGCATACATTCTATTAGGTCGATGGAAACAAGGTGGCAATGTTATAAAAAGAAAAAAAGGAAAAGTGACAAAACCCAAAGTTTCTTTTCTTGTGTTTTTCCTAGAATTCATGTACATAGGGAGTCTTTTGTAATTTCTTTTCATGTAAGTAGTCTTTCCTTTGTAATTTATGCTTTCCTTGTAATATTTTAGAAATGGCCAACTTATCCAATGCCAAGGTCTTCGCTAAGGAGACTCATGTCCATAAACCTACAAACCCAAAGCCCATACTCAGCCAGTAGTTTCAAACCTTCAACCCATGAGAACAACAATTCATTACCAACGAGATTAGACCCATATTCTCACTAACTAATGTAAATGTTAACATCACGCTATTAAGGGCCTTAATCCATTTCTAGGAGCCTAAAGAAGTGCCATTTCAATTTAGGCCACACCTAATCAATCTAACTTTGGAAGAGTACACCTAACTACTCCAAGCTCCTCCTTTAGATGAAATATACATTCCAGAGCTCAACTTCAGTCCAACCTACATTTTTTCAAAATTCTTAAGGATCTATAAGACTGAGATAAATAAGGCCTTAAATGATTGCAACAAATATGCTATCAAGATATGGGATCTAATCCACTGGTTCTAGAACGAACCCAGCTCTAACAAATAGGCTCTATTTCTTGGAAATTGGAGGGAGAATCAAATCAAGGCCTATGTGTTAGCAATATTCACCACTGTCTTATTTCCGAGTAGATCTTTTCTTATACAGTTTAAGGTGGCAAAATTAGTGGCTCAGTTTTGAGAAAGGAAGTCTTATACGCCCACCCTACATGCTGAACAGATAAGGAATCTTAATTTCCTTAAGAAAAGAGGCTATAGAAACCTCAAGTCAAGTATGGCAATGTTAATGGTATGGTTCATTAGCCACATCAAATGCTATAGGTTAGACTTAATAAGGGGCGCATTCACCAATAAGATTAATCTTATTAACTCTTTTGTTGATAAGATCAAATTACTAAAAGATATCCCTACCCTTCTCTGGATAGAAGTTCTATAAGATTTATGGGTCAAAGACACTGTAGACCACCAGATGGTGTAATTACACTAAGGTCATATTGATTTGTAAGGATTACCATGTTGTACCATTGATTGGATTAAGCTAATGTATAGGCTACTATCCAAACATCATGGTGAGGTAGTTTAGGAGGGGGGTACGTGGGGGGGTTGGGGTGGTGTTCTAGGACATAGTTCACGGGCTTTCATTAGAGCCATTCACCCTTAACCTCAAAGCGCCTCACTCCATAGAAAAGGTATCTAAGCTTCATAAGATCAAAGCTTGGTGGGATACGAGGTTGTAAGCCGTAGCATCGATCTAAGTGAATTTATAGGAGAAGCGGACAAACAACGGGTCACCAAAGAGTACTTATACAATCAACTTCATAAGGCAAGCATGATGTCATATCGAGCACTAGAAGTCCTTCAACCTTCCCACATGCATCTTAGCTCTAAAATGGTGACCTATATGGACTAAGTAAAAGCTCGTACAAAGGTCCTCTATGATGAAAAAAGATAGGTGGCAAATCCTATTTTGAGAGTCTAGGCAAAGGTTACACACTATGGAACACCAGTTGAAGATGACCCAGAAGAAGATTTAGGAGTTCAAGGAAGCAACTAGGCATGATCAAAAGAAGGAGAAGAAAATGCCATCTGACCCACAAAAGGAAAGAAAATTAATATAGGCGAATTTGCATCTTTTCCTTTCTTTTATGTAATAAAACTCCGGGAATTCAAGAATGATAAATAAACTTACCGTTTTGTTAATTAATCGTCAATTCCTTCCTTTTCATCCGTATGGCTACATTTCATTCATTTATCTCATTTGCATTCTTTCAAAAATTAAAATATTCATGTGCTAACTTGTTGAGAAGTGGTTTTAACCAGGTCGCCAAGTTAACTCCTAAGCATTAAACCTTTCAAAGAAGTCCTATCAGAACCCATTCTCAAACCAGAATAGCCAACTAAGGAAGCAACAACATCAACACCAACAATGGCAATGTCTACCCCCATGTTATTGATCTCACTAAGCTAAGGTTCCAATCTTTGGAGCGAATAGGAGGGAAGATTGTAGACCAACTAAGCTTTCTCGCTGATAGCATTACCTTGCTCAAGTCTACAGCTCCATCAAATGAAGAAAGTTCTAAAGCCCAATATGGAAAGAATACTGAGGCCCTACCCCTCGAAGCAAAAGAAACCGACCCTAAGGTCAATTAAGCCTTCGAATCTTTTGAAATAGAAGGGGTCTTTCCAAAGTTCAACCCAACTTTTGAGTTGAATGCTTACTCATTCCTAATCAATCTAAAGCCTGAAGTTGATCAAGATAGACTAAAAGAGCTTGAGAAGCAACTAACTAAACAAATTACTGAAAAAATGAAAATGCTCAAGGGGTACGATGGATTTGAGTACGCTGGTATAATAGACTTCTCTACCTATGATTATGGAAGCTTCCCAAAAAAGTTCAAAGCACCTGACTTCGAAAAATACAATGGGACTGGATGTCCCAAGCTATACACCCTGCTGTATGTACATAAGATAGGCAAGTACATGCAATATGATCAACTCACGGCATAAACTTTTTAGGACAGCTAAACTAGCCCTGCTTTGACTTGGTATGCCTAATTGGACCTGAATTAAGTGAATACATGGGAAAAGCTAGCTAGGGTGTTTTATGAGCAATATAAATTTAATGTTGAAGTGGCACCAACCATGATGGACTTAGTCACCCTACAAAAAAAGCATAATGAGTCCTTCAAGGAGTATGCCCAAAGGTAGAGATCCTTAGCTATACGAATATCTACCCCTATGATTGAGAAGGAGCTGACTTTAGTTTTTATTAATACTCTTGAAATACCTTACTTTTCTCATCTAATTAGGTAAGCCTCCTCTAGTTTCGTAGAGGTAGTAGACATGGGATGTTGGATTGAAAATGTTGTCGCGTCTGGTAAGTTACAAGAGCCATCGGATAGAAAATTGCCTTCTATAAAGCCTACTACAAGCAAAACCAAAGAAGCAACTATCGACATGGTTAATTCAAGCACCAAGCCCAATACTCGAGTCTCTTTCAGAACAAATCCTCCACTAATATAGCAATAATTCCGAAGTTAGCCATAAGTCAATAGGTTTCTAAGACAGTTCACTAAGATACCGGTTTCCCTTAGCTAAGTCCTTGAAAAATTGAGAAAAGATAATCTAATCCATTATAAGCCTCCCAATGAAAGATATAAACCAAAAAATTTTTATCCCAATGCTAGATGTTAATATCATTTAAGGCATATAAGCCATTCAACCGACTCATGTTGGAGATTAAGAAATAAAATTCAAGAATTAATCGATGAAAGCACAGTCCAATTGGACTTTGTAGAGGCACCAATTCCAAACATTAACAACAACCCCTTTCCTAACCATGGGCCCATCATCAATATGATATTTGACAATTCAATTCCTACCATGAACACGATTGGTTCTAATCAAGAGACCAAGTCTATAGATTCTATAAGCAAGAGGAGAAATAAGTTCTACAGACTAAAAGGTACACTTTCCATGTACCTTTAGCTCTTGAAAGTTATAAAACTACCCCTCTCAACTACTAAGCAGTAAATTAAGGGTAATCAAGCTCATTTATAAGAGGGATTACCCGCTTTAGTAGAATCTATGATCAAGGGAAGACTTAAAAAAGAAGGTTGTGCTGGAAAGACCAAACAATGAACTAGTTGAACATGAAGAATGATTATCTGCCTTCACCAAGATAATCAAGTCTAGCAAGTATAAGGTAATGGATTAGCTCACCAAGACTCCAGAATAAATATCCTTGATCAGTTTATTAATGGCATCAGATCCACATCAAGAAGGTCTATTTAGAACATTAAGGGAAGTTAAGGTCCCTCATGAAATACCAACTGAAAGAATAGGGTTTGTCACCAACTTTGTCCTCACTATAGATCAGATTTCATTCTCTATCAAGGAACTGGGCAAAGAAGGCCATCAACACACTACACCCCTCTTCATAATAGTAAGGGTGAACAACATTATCACGGCAAGAGTTCTCATCAACGACAGCTCATCATTGAATGTCCACCCTCTTGCCACCCTGGATCTATTAGGCATCGATGCGATTGTAATTAAACCAAGCTCAACAACAATTTTAGCTTTTGACAAATCTAAGAGAGAAATTATAGGGGAGATCGACTTACCAGTTGATGTTAACCCACAAACATTCAACATCCGATTCTAAGTTTTGGACATCCCAAGGACCTTCAATCTATTATTGGGAAGTCCTTAGATACATTTAGCAGAGGCCGTACCTTCGAGTCTTCATCAAAAGATTAAGTTCATCTTTAATGGCTAAGTCATAACCATTATAGGGGACCAGGATTACGAAATATATAAAGAAATGGCCATATCCTATATTAGCATTGAGGAGCAAGAGGACTTTAGGGCTCCAAATGTTCGAAGTGGTATGCATGATTACTAATCAAGAGAAGTATGAGAGGCTAAAATTCAAAGAATTTTAGTTTGGAACTTATGGGCTAGTTTACATCCCAACTCTAATGGATGAGCTGCAAAATATGCAAGCATGGGGCAAAAGAGGTGACAGATTGTATCACACCCCAATGACCTTCCCACCAATATCAGAAATTTTCATTCAGACCGAAGTTCAGAATTCAGGGCCTACTAAAGAGGACACCTCCAGCAGGGATAAAGTAGTTGGCCCATCCAACAAGTCTCAACACCTGAATAACTAGTTCTCCATCCCCATGAATAACAATAATTCTTCTCTAGGGTAAAGGATGAATGGTGGTGTAGTATTTTATAGAGTTGTATAATAAATTATCTTTATTCTTCGAATAATTGTACTCAAAAAGGAATTTCTTCTAAATAAGAATCAATCTTCTTTCTCATCACTTCTTCCTTACTTACACTCTCTCTTTTACATACTTTTCTTTTTCATAAATCCAATGCTCCGAATAAAGGCCATGGATACCTCGTACAGATAGGTAATGGAAATACTAATATGACCTCTAGTCCTATTAGGTTAGTCATTGGGAGTGATGTCAATAACCATAGTGATGTGCAAGAAAGCTAGCAAAAGCATGAAATGGGTAGAATTTCCATTGATGAGCCAATTGAGATGATTGATTTTAGGACTGATGACAATGCCAAAATATTGAGAATTAGAAGGAATCAAAAAAGAACAACAAAAGGCTAAAATGATTGCACTATTAACTAAATACCAAGATGTGTTTGCATGGTCTTATGAAGATATGCCTGGATTAGATCCATCAATCGTAGTCCATTGCTTACTCACTTGAGAGGATATCAAACCTAAGAAACAGAAGTTAAGAAGGTTTTGACGAGATATCTTGTTGAAGATTAATGAAGAAGTTAGAAAATTACTAGAGGTTGATTTCATTGAGGCATCTGATTATCCCGAATGGGTAACCAACATAGTACTAGTTACAAAGAAGAATGGAAAAGTCAGAGTGTACGTGGATTTTCAAGACCTTAATCAAGCAACCCCTAAAGATAATTTTCCCTTACCCTGTATTAATGTCTTGGTCGATAACACAGCTGGAAACCATCTTTTCTCTTTCATGGATGGATTCTCCAAATATAATCAAATTCAAATGTTTGAAGAAGATAAAGCCAAGACAATATTTATTCAAATGCTTGCCCTTTGATTGATAGCAGCCCCTAAGAAGTATAAGTCAATTTCCCCAATGAGGATATCTTAGCAGTTGAGTGAAGCTTTGATAAAGGAGAAGATGATGAGCTACTAAAATGGAAGATGTTCTTCAATAGGGCAACTAACTTGCCTAGGTATGGAATTAGGGTAATACTAATATCCCCTAAAGGTACTCAATACCCTATGGCTATAAGGCTCATTTTCTCATATACTAATAATATTGCCAAATACAAAGTATGCATTATAGGACACAAAATGGCCCTAGATAAAGACATTCAAGAATTAGAAGTATATGGGGATAGTACAAGACTAAATATTCTAAACTGGTACCTTATCACCAGCATTAGAATGAATTGACGAGGAAATTCAAAAAAATCACTTTCAATCACATACTAAGAACTCATAATCAATTTACTGATGCTTAGCCACTCTAACATCTATGATATAAATATCCCGTGGAGTCGAGTTTCAACCCCTAACTATTGAAATTGAAGACAAGCCTGCTTTATGTCTACCAATTGAGGGTACGAATGTCCAAAAGTCGAGGTACCATGATTTTAAGATATTCCTACAATAAGGCACATACCCTAAAGAGGCCGAGAAAAAGGATAGAAGGATGATTAGGAGATTGGCCACTCAATTCTTAATAAGTGAGTCTACCTTATACTGATGCTCTTTTGACGATATACTTTTAAGGTATGTAGACAATAAGGAGGTTGAGAAGTTAATGAAAGAAGTACATGAAGGAGTATATAGCCTTCACATGAATGGTTACATGCTGGCTAAGAAAATTATGAGGCTAGGGTACTATTGGTCAACAATGGAAGGCGATTGCATCAAACATGTTAAGCATTGTCACTTATGCCAAGTTTATGCAAATAAGATAAATTCCCTATAAATGCTGACATTGTAAAGTTGTAATACCTATGAGAAGTCAATGGAAATTTTTACTCAAAATACGGAAAGCCTAGTCATTTTAAATATCATTATGGTCTGATTTTCATTATCTACAAGCAAAGTTGGTATCCTTGGCTATTATCAATGTTGGAATAATCACCTTCTCCATTGAAAGGCCTAACTCCCCTTACTACATTTAATCGATCGTATAGATTGAAAATATGAGAGAAGTTGGGAAATGAGATCTATGACATTGGTAATTGACAAAATTCTTTAAATACTTTATTATGGATTGATTCCCCTCGATGAGGACTTTTATTGTCTATTTTTCAGGAAAGTACGAAATCCAAGTAAGCAATCACCTCACAACAAATATTCATTGGTAAGGAACAAGGGTTTCGATTCGAGACAAAAACAGTGGGTAGCTTTCTATATTGAGCTAATTTCCATGATTTCTCTAAAAGAGCCGGCGAAGTCTCAAACGTTCTACATCAAGATCATTTGAGTTGACAACAAAGGATCAAAGTGTAAGCAAGTCAATTCTAATAAGGCTTTTCAAAAAAGGTTTGATAATTTAGGCACTATCAACAAGGCTAGGTAAGTACGTCAATACAATGTTCACACATTGGTTTTTGAACATTTGATAAAAGCATATTTTCCATGTTTTAAAAGTGTAAATTAAGATAAAATTATTCTAGATTTTATAGAAATCATTAACAATTGGTACTTAATTATTTTTATTTGGACATTTTAGGAATTAGAGGATTCAAGAGTAGAATTACAGACGATTTAGAGGAATTTCAAGCAAATAAATGAAGTTCGGATCAATACATGCAAATTGGAATTAAAGGCAACTACCTTACAACTTACAAACTTGCACCAACGGCCTTTGATGTCTATGCCTCTAGCCTAAATGCTAGCCTTGCACTTACACCACCGACCTTCATGAAAAAAAGAAGCTTGATCGAGCTAACCCTAATTTTTCATATAAATAGCTTATGTTTCATCGTTTGGTGGACTTTTAGACAAACTTTTTCCTTAGACGTTAAGAGTTGTAGAATAGTTTTTAGATAGTTTTTGAAGAATTCTTCGAGAGAAACGCTTTGATCAATGAGAGGATTTTGCTTTTGCTGTGGAGACCAAGATTGAAGTTGTAATTGAAGATCATTTCTTTCAAATACAGAATTGGTGACATCTACTTCAATTATTCTTATGCAATTCCGTGAATTACTTATGCTTTCAATTATGAATTTCCTTGCAATTTCAATCAACATTTGTGTTTTTGTTTTCAAATCTATAGCTAACTAAAATTATTTGTAGGAATTGATGAAACCCTAGATAGTTAAGATGATGATTGTGTTAATGTTATAGAATTAAGAGATATATGGATGATTCATGATTGAAATTTCTATGATTTCGATTATAATTATTCAATTGGTTATAATTGTTAGAAACCTTAATGATATTGGAGTTGATATAAGGTTTGCTAGAAGTTCTTAGTTGATTTGATTAGTCAACGTGGAAGTAAAATTAATTGAATTAATTAGAAATTATCTAAAGATTAATGCAATGTTGGGCAATTGATTATTCACTAAGACATTAGGGATAATTGATTTAGGACTTAAGACAATCATAGTATCGAAAGATATATGATTATAATTTAGAGTTCACTGTTAATTAGAAGATGTGGAAGCTGACTAATTAATCAGGAGTTTAAATCCTTAAGTTTTAAGGTATAATAATTTCACTTAAATGACCATATAGCTATTAATCTATATAATGTGATAACAATTTGATTTGCATAATGTAAGGTAGATTCTATTTTCTCATAATTCTCAATTGATTGCTTAATTTTAGATTTTTCATAGTTATTTTCTTTTCAATAGTTTTAGAGTAATTATTAGATTAATTAATTTAATTTTGATTGCTTAAATACTAATAAGAACTAGTATAGGATTAGTAATTTCTTAGTCCTCGAGGGATCAACAACCTTACTTTCTCTATATTACTTGATTCCGACCTAGTATACTTGCTGGAGTATTTACGATTTATTTTTGTACATATAGTTTAAGCAATCAAGTTTTTGGTACCATTGTAAGGGATTGGAAATATTAAACCTTTTAGTTCTGTTGGTAATTTAGGTACAGTTGACCATGTATGTTTTTTTTTTTTTTTTTGTTCTCTTTGTAGGTGTTTTATGCACTGAAGTAGAAGTGCTGAAATTCTACCACTAGATTAAAAAATAGAGCTCACATTGCATTAGTTGAGGCAAGAGAATAGAAGAAGAATAGACAAGATGGCTGGTAATGAAGGTGATAATCAGATACAAGGAGTTCTACGAGCACTATGAGATTATACAGTACCCACGGTGATGGGTTCAGCTATAAGGAGTCCCACTAATAACTTTGAGCTGAAGCCATCCCTTATTTAAATGGTTCAAACGAATTAGTTTGGATGATATCCCAATGAAAGTCCTAACAAGCATATTACAGGATTCCTTCAATACTACAATACAATGAAGATGAACAATGTGACAAATGAGGTTAACAAATTACAGCTCTTTCCCTTTTTGCTGAGGGATAAAGCTAGAGCTTGGTTTCATTCACTACCACAAGAGTCTATAACCACTTGGGCTAATCTTTCATCGAAGTTCTTAAGGAGATTTTTCCCACCGACTAAGACCTCAAAATTAAGGATTGACATCACCAACTTTACCAAGTTTAGTGGTGAGTCACTTTATGAAGCATAGGAGAGAATCAAGGAGGCAATCAAAAAATGCCCACATCATGGCTTGCCATATAATCTCCTGATTGAGATCTTTTGTCTTAATCTAGACGAGACATTGAGGTCCCTAGTTGATGTTGTAGCTAGAAGAAATGGCCTTCAATGCACATAACTGGCAAAATGAGAGAAGCAAGTTAGGAGTAGTAGCAGCTAGTGACAATAGCATTGTATCTCAATTAACAGCTCATACAGCAGCTCTCACTACTCATGTAAGTAAACTCACCTCAATACAGTCTTTTAATGCTAACCTTATTGTTTTTTGTGAGTTATGTTTAAGACCACATTCGACTCTTGAGTGCTTAATTGCGAATCACTTAGCTCCAACCAATGGAGAACAAGTGAATTTTATCAACAATTTTCAATACAGCAATCAAGGACCATATTCAAATACATATAATCCTAGGTAGTGTAATCATCCAAATTTTTCATAGAGAAATGAAAACAATGCATTCTTACCACTACCTAGATTCCAGAAGTAAGGTCCTGCTCAAAATGCTCCACTTTAACAAAATCAGTTCAGAATAGAAGAGCTCATGTTGAGCTATATGCAAAAGACTGACACCTTGCTACAAGATCAACAAGGGACTATTCGAAACTTAGAGAATCAAATAAGTCAAATTTCTTAATAGTTGAGTAATAGACCATTAAGGTCTTTACCAAGCAATACTGAAGAGAATTCCAAAGGTATTAATGCTATTATGCTAAGGAGTGGAAAAGCATTGGAAACAGTTGACAGATGAGTTGAAGAAAAGGTAGAGATTCCAAAGGTAGAAAAAGGGAAGGAGGTGGAAGAGGAACCAATGCAGAAGTCACCAACAGTGAATCCATATATCCCTCCAATCCCCTATCTAGGAAGATTGAAGCAATAGTAGCTAGACACTTAATTTGCCAAATTCTTAAATGTCTTCAAGAAGCTGCAAATCAACATTCCTTTTGCAAAAGCACTGTAGCAAATGCCTTCCTATCCCAAATTCATGAAGGATTTGCTCACCAAGAAGAGAAAGATTGATGGGAATAAACCAAAAATGCTTATAGGGGAGTGCTCCATGATCCTTCAGAAAAATTTATCTACCCTACCTAGAAAACAAAGAAATTAGGGAAGTGTTACTGTTCCTTGCACTATAGAAAATTTTCATTTTGATAAGGTTCTTATTGATTCAAGTGCAAGCATAAATTTATTGCCCTTGTCTATTTTCAGGAAGCTGGGACTTAGAGATTGCAAGGACACTCATGTCAACTTGCAACTTGCTGATAGGAGTATCAAATACCCAAAGGGTATTGTTGAGAATGTCCTGGTGATAGTAGACAAATTTATCTTCCCAATTGATTTTATAGTCCTAGAGATGGAAGAAGACAAAGGGGTACTGTTAGGACCCTAAAGGGGGCCTAGTAGGATTACCTAAAATTTCTATAATATTTGTGTACTCATGATATGAAAACTACCTTACAAGTCAAAGATTGCAAGACTTTAAATAATAAATCACTAAGATTATTGATTTTCAAGTAATTAATTTATTGTAACATTACATAACATATACATATAAATAACTATAGATATCCGATATCCCACAATTCCTTAGAACTACAGAGAATCCGTATCTCCTACCAAATAATAAGACAAGATATACTAACATATAAAAATAATATACGAGAAAAATTAAATTATAGTAAGTTTTAACATATAAATATTTTCTACAAAGGATGTTTATGTATCATCTAAAGAGTACTCAGCTACTTCTAATACTAGTATACATATCTTCATCTTGCACTCAACATTCAAGACATATCCTAATCTCATCATAAGTAAACCTGCAAAGGAAACTAAGGAGGAATAAGCATAAAACAGCTCAGTGAGTTCGTCCCTCACCATTACCATTTAAGTAAGTTATCACACATTATTATCACTCATACAAACAAGCTATCTACATACAAAATGAATGCAAGCGTGATGAATGCAAGCATAAGCAACTCATCCATGGGAGTCCGGAACTATGGAAGGTGTAGAATTACATCGTCTGCACTTCGATTATCCCCGGTACTTTCCCGCACAGGGCACCTCAGTTTACCCGCATGAGGCTACCTAGGGGCATCACCCCTCTAGGCAACATTCGACTATTGCCTTAGTCAAGAAAAGAGTTTTAATCCAAATTGGTGGATCCCAAACTAAGACCATCCACCATCCAAGGCCCCTCGAGTACAAACATGCGAGTCCTCTCGCAACCAAAATTATCCAAGGCCTTATAGGCACAATAAAACGAGTCCTCTTACTATCAATTAGAGATCCCATGCTAGCTTTGCCTTAACGTTAAAATATTATTTATGGCTCCATGAGCCCTTATAAAAGATCATACAAAAATATGTTTAAGAGTAGAAAAGCTTTTTCTAAAAACACTTTTCTCAAGATTTTTGCAAAGCTAGCACTCTCCATTCATACCTTTACCGTGTCATAGACATGCGACGGGTATAATTAGTTATTTTGGTCTAATACTTATATTTATCAATTTAAAAAGGTGATCACACAGGTGATAGCAAACAAGCAAAGCAGTCATTCAAACATACAAGCAACAGCAAGTAGCAAAACCTCATATAAGTAACATGTACAAGCAAGTAGTAGGTCATTAGAACTCCCTGACTTAGATTATTGCTCATTCTCTAAGCCTTTGGGGTTTCTAGAACTCAATATTGAACGCTTAAATCAAAATAGTAAAATTTATAAGTATTCAAAGAAGTCAAACTCCTTAGTTAACTAAAAGTCTATTGTAGTTTGTCTAGTTTCCTCCAATATAACCCAAGTATAATATGTATAGGGTTTACCATACTCAGTAGGATTAATAGTACTATTTTCTTATATTTGTCAGTTATAAAACTTCCTTTATATATTTTGTAACATTTTCATTCTAATTCCGATAGTTGCGAACTTATTGTCATTTTTATTGTTTTCAAACGCATGTTCACACGGTGATGTTTGTTTCGGACGTTAAGACCCGTGTTTTACAATATAGGCTAAATTTATTGAAATTTTAACTTATTGAAGTTTAATTATTCTTATTGCTTATGTTTATATCCTATTCTAATATTTAATGATTTAATTGGCCTTTAGATTCTTACACTTAGGGAATCTTACATTGGTATTACTAATTCACGTACTTAATTAAGTTTAATTCAATTTAGGAAGTGTATTAGGGTTTAAAGGATCTTCAACTCCTAAGTACATATATACATATATATGTTATATTCTTATGTAATCTTATAATTTATTATTTTACAAGCTTATGCTTATGTCATCGCTTGTGTCATAGCTTATGTCTTCATTTTAAGGGTGTATTTAGCATGGTATATGCATGTATAGTTAGTATATGCCTTATTTTAGGTTATGTACATAATGGATACTTATGTACAAAGGGCTTTATACATGTATTTATTGAGTATACTCTTATATACACATACTTAGATATATGTACACAAGTGTTCTTCTTCCATGTACTAAAGATTCCTACACTTCTAAGCATAAATATGAAGCTTCCTCTTCCAACAACACATATGCACATATTATACCAACTTTCTATACTAACTTAACTTACACAACTAACTACTACAAAACATAGATAATCAAATGATGACATATCTCTTTCTCCTTGATTTATGTGAGTAGAAATTGTGAAAGTGAAGTGTTAAAAGAATATGAGAATAAGGAGCAAAAGGGGGGTTTACAGTTTGAGAAGGGGAAAAAGAGAGTGTTTTGTTGTCTTAATTTTGTGTTTTAAAAAAGAAATGAGTGGGGTCTAGATGGGAAGGGATGTGGACGGCAAAGAAGAGAGGAAAAAGGAAAGAAAAATCCAAAAGAAAAGAGAAGAAATTATTAGAAAGGAGAAGAGAATTCTAGATGACAATGACATTTGTTGACTTTGTCAACATGTTGACTTAGTCAACTCTCTTAGAATTGCATGTAATTTGAATGCTCATAATGAAGTAATAGAGAAAAATTAGGAAGAAAATTAAGAAAATGAAAGGAAATGTGGGGTTTGTTGAAATAATTAGTAAAAATAGGTAATGAGATCTTTCTCTAAGTATTTATATCCTAAAAACATTATTTGGTATGCCACTTTATGTAATTATCATGAAAAGTATTATTTAGAGTATTAAGGTTTATTACATTTAACCTAAGCATCAACTAACCCCTAACTCTATGTAATATTAACCTAGTTATATACTTAGAAGATGAATGTGATCTATAATGTAATATCTTAGTTTCTAAGGGATTACTTTATTGTTATAAATATTTGTGAATGATTAAAGGTTATCTTTAATCTTTTACTATTGATTTAGTATAATACTAAGGTTATATTATCAATTAGGGTTTTAGGGTAAATTATGGTGAATTAGTGCTTTTATATCCTTAAAGTTATAGTTTTAGGGTTTTTATTACTTTCGAGTACAATCTTTAGTGTTTTTACACATTTAGGGTTTAATATATTCATACGCGATTAGGTCTTTGATTGTTATCTTAGGGTTTTGATGAGGTTCGAGGTTAACTTTTATAGTTACATATATTTGAGGTTTTAAGGTCTTTGTATGCGATTAGAGGTTAAATTGATAATTGAAAGTTTTTCATATTCACTTTAGGTTCTGAATTGAGTTTTTAATCGGTTTAAAATCTCACTGGCTCTATTGACTTCAAGAAATCATTTACAGTTTAGGGATTTGATTCTATACTTAAAAGGCTAGATTCGTGAGGTTTACAGGTACCCATGACCCTGGGCAAACCATTTCTTGCAACAGGAAGGCGTTAATAGACATGGAATAGGGTAAGTTGACTTTAAGAGTTATAGATGATTAAGTAACATTTAATGTTGATGAAGTTATAAAGCATTTTGATGATTGCAAATCCTATTACACTATTGACATTTTTTATGAGATTACCTGTGAGTTTATAAAAGAGATAGCAAGATTGGATACCATGGAATCAGTTCTTCAGGATCTAGATGATTGGAGCGATGACAATAAGCTTAAAGAAGAAGTTAGGGAACAGGTATCAGAAATCAAAGCTCGATACTATGAAAAACTAAGCACCACTGAGCAGAAGCCAATTCCATCATTGACACAACCTCCGGTGCTTGAACTTAAACCTTTACGTAGTCATTTAAAATATGCTTATCTTGGAACAAATGATACTTTACCAATAATTATCTCCTCTCCTTTGATAGGTGACTAGGAGAAACAACTTCTAAGAGTTCTAAGAGAGCATCAAGAAGCCATCGGGTGGACCATTGCCAATATAAAGGGGATTAGTCCCTTAATTTTCACTCACAAGATATTGCTTAAGGTTGAGTGTAAACCCAGAATACAACCACAAAGATGACTCAACCCAACTCTCAAGAAGGTAGTGAAGAAAGAGATACTCACATTGCTGGATGTAGGTATTATCTACCCTATCTTAGATAGTAAGTAAGTCAGTCCCATTTAAGTAGTGACAAAAAAGGGTAGCATGACGGTGGTTAAAAATAAGGTTAATAAGTTAATCCCTACTCGCACTGTGATTGGGTGGAGAGTTTGCATAGATTACAAAAAACTGAATGATGCCACCCATAAAAACCACTTCCCCCTCCCTTTCATATATTAGATGTTAGAAAAACTTTCAAGGCATGATTATTATTATTTTTTAGATGGATATTCTAGTTATAATCAAATTAAAATCGCACCTGAGGACTAGGAGAAAACCACTTTTACATGTCCTTATGGCACTTTTGCTTTTAGGAGAATACCTTTTGGTCTTTATAATGTACCCACGACTTTTCAAAGATGCATGATGTCTATATTTTCTAACATGCTAGAAGATTTTATTGAAATATTTATGGATGACTTCTCTACCTTTGGAAAGTCATTTGATTCATGTCTGACTAATTTAGGCTATGTGCTTAAAAGGTACAAAGACACTAATCTACTTCTAAACTGCAAAAATGTCATTTTATGGTAAGAGAGGGAATAGTCTTAGGTCACATGGTGTCGAAAAAAGGGGATTGAAGTTGATAGAGCCAAAGTGGAGATAATAGAGAAGTTGCCACCACCTACTTCAGTCAAAGGAGTCAAGAGCTTCCTAGGGCATGTTGGCTTCTATAAGACATTTATCAAGGACTTCTCTCAAATCTCTAGACCTCTTTGTAATTTACTTGAAAAAGATTCTACCTTTGTTTTTTATGATAGTTGTTTACAAGCATTCAATCTATTAAAAGAGAAGCTTACTTCGATACCAGTGATCGTTGCACCAGATTAGGAACTTCCTTTCGAGATAATGTGTGATACTAGCGACTATGCTATAGGAGTAGTACTTGGACAGAGGAGAGGTAAGTTATTCCATGTTATATACTATGCAAAAAGAACTCTAAATGAGGTGCAAAGAAACTATGCTATAACAGAGAAAGAACTTTTAGTGGTTATATTTGCTTGTGATAAGTTTAAGCCTTATCTCATAGGTTCTAAAATCATAGTATATACAAACCATACTACTTTAAAATATTTGTTTGCTAAACCTAGGTTAATTCGATGGATCTTATTACTACAAGAATTTAAGTTGAAATTAGAGATAAAAAGGGAACTGAAAATGTAATTCCTGATCGTTTATCTCAATTACAATTGAAGTGTTTAGAGCCACCCATTAATGAAAAGTTCCCGATGAACAATTGTATGCAGTAGAGATTCGAGAATTACCTTGTGTCACATCCCGACATAGCACAGGATGTACCATCACACGGGAATACCTGTTTATACTTAGCACAAGTTCTATTTATAACAAAAGAGTACTATAACGGAGTTTAATTTAACACCTATTTATATAAAAGATTACATTTGACAAACTTAACCAAACCAAAAATATAATATTTTTTTTAATATATATACAGATCATTTATAGAACTAAGAACAAAATACAATAAAACTTCTTTAAAAGTGGTTGACACTATCTTATGAGCTCTCAAAAGACTTCTTCCCCTAACTGATGCTATCCCATAAATTCTCTTCATAACCTGAGGATACACAAGCATCCCCTTAGCTCTCTGTGAGCTAAATGATAGTAAAATCAAAATAAAACATAGAATGTACATACACACATTCACAAAGATCAATACTATAAGACATTTAATCTCGTAACCTAAGTTATCAATACAAACTATTTATGCAGAAAATTCATACTATGCTCATGCACATGGCATGCATCAGTTCTGATATCCAATACTTTTTCAATTCCTCATCCGGTTAGTCAACATACTAGAGCATCTTGATACAACGTCAAGGAACCTAAGGCAACAAGGAACTACTTAAGAGTAGGACCCCCAACAAAAACCATCCTCTGTAGTTTGAAAATCCAATACATAGTCGGTGATTCAATGTAGCTAGAATAAGTTGAACAATGCATTCTATATGTCCCAAAGCCAACTTAACAGTTCTCAAGCTTTTCAGAAACTCAACCCATAGGTCCTTTTGTGCCATGCCGTGAATGTAGAAAACAGTACAGTAACCTAGTATTAGGCATGAATCTCAAGTTCCACGTTATAAACAATTCAACTATCTCAACTTCAACTTTGTTTCTCAACTTTATATTACATTTCTTCACATAGGGCTCGCTTAGGCGAATACCCTAAAGAACAGTTCAATTTCCAAGTTTTCCAAACAGAAATACATATTGATGAATCAGTCATACATAAAGAAACATTTCACTTTTTCAACACACATTCAACAGAATCAAGTATCCAATCAATCCAGCACGTCATTACAATTCATAACACAACCAACTCTAAGTCAAGTAAACATAGGTCTACTTGCACAAAAATAGAAATACCCACTTACCCGAGCTCGACAGTAGCGTAAAATTCTAAGCTTCACGATTTGGTCCTTCCTCACCTATCACACCTAGAAAAATACATACAGACTCTAAGTCAACTACTAGGTCAATACTAAGTTCTTGTGCATTTTCGCTATTGCGCTTCCAAGCTTAATTTGATTATATTTTATTTGTTTCTTATCCAATTTTAGTAAACTTTATATCGTCGCGATCATTATTCTAAGTACTATTAAGATATCTTAAGACTCATAACTAACCAATATTTCTAAATATCAAAAAATACCCTTTCGTGTTATCGATTCGACCGTATGTTATTATAGCCTCGTAAGTAACTCAATTAAATCCTAAATCTAAATTAAAAGTCATAAAATTCCTCATTTCCTGAGCTGGTCAGTATTTATTATGTATTCCAAGATACTAATCCTTTGCATATTTAACAAATATCACATTAATACTAATTACTATATCATATATTAAGCTAATATATAAGTTTATATTATGAAAATACATAATAAATAGTATGTGAGGCTGATTCATTCCACGAAAAATCCTATAAACTCACAAAAATATATAGTTTAATTATTGATCATGAATTATACTAAAATAACTATTATATATTTTTATGAAAATAGCGATTTTAACTCAAAATTAACGAAAATTAAGCAAACAAGTGAATTTAATCACAAGATAAAATTTAAGTGTCCCAAACATCATTATGAACATCTAGAAATTATAATATATAGGGCTCATACTTTGATTTTGTTAAAAACTAATTAATTCACTAAAATAGTGAAATTGCTAGTTTTATCCAAAATAATTACAATAAATAGTAACCATAATTATTTTCAAAAATTATGTTACTGAAATTAAATACATATATTAAGTATGTCACATACAAATTTTCAACTTGAAAGAACATCATTTACTATTTCTAAAATTTAATTTAATTTTCGTCTAAGTAGAGCCATTTCTTAAGGACCTTATATTTCAAATAATTATTTCATTAAAATAAAATTATTAAATTATTCTACACATAAAATAACTCTAGAAAACCAAGTTTGATAATTAAATAATATCATTTGCTATTTTTAGAAAAATTATAAAGTTTCGTCCAAAAATTTAGTTTACCTAAACCTGCTACCCAACCTTGTCGAAACACCCCCTCTAGTGGTGCTTTTCTTGAATGCAAAAGACCTCCACAACTAGACACTAATAGCTTATTCAACTAGCATGATCAGATTCCGTGCTTTGTTTTTGCTCTAATTTTCTTTTTTTTTTTCTAATTGGTTTCAAAAAAATTTTGAGTGATTTTCTATTTTTTCCAAAGTTCTAAAATGTTGTTTTTGAAGTGTACAAGACCTATTTATATTTTCTAATTGGATAAGAATTTATAAAAATTGGACATGTGGCTTACACATATTATTTTTTTGGATTTTTAATGCATGAGGTGTCATTTCCTCATTTCTTTGCTTTTGACTTATCATCTAAATTAACTCTAAGCTGCTACATAGGCATGATGACTCATCTTTGCATTTTTTATTAATTTTCCAATTTTTTATATTAATTTACCTTATTTAAATAATAATTTCTTATTATATATGTGTATTTAATTCAAATAATGCATGTTCTATGTTAATACACGTATAATTCAACTTCATTTATTATTTTTATAACTGAAATAACTTATCTCTAATATCTCATTATGTCTAAATGCTCAAATTTCACATTTTCAATATTTATCTATTTTAGAGATAAATTAACGTTTTCTTTAATTAATATTTTTGTATAATTTATTTTGAGAAATTGACTTTACTTGAATGACTTCATCTAACTTTTCTAACCTTACTATGAAGTTTAAAATTAAACTAATATCTTAAATCGATGCCTTAAATTTAGGAGCTTGGATCCTAGGGTAATCGTATGGGCTCGAAATCTAAGGTATTACACCTTGGTATGCTGATATAATTAATTACCTAGTTAGTAAAATCATACCAGACGGTTTCTCGTTTCAAAAGAAAAAGAAGTTTTTACATGATGTGAAATTTTATTTCTAGGATGAACCATATCTTTTTAAAATTTATGCTGACCAAGTAATTAGATGTTATGTACCTAAAACGAAACAGCTTAGCATAATTCAACATTGTCATTCTAAAGAAGTTGGAGGCCACTTTGGTGTGGAAAGAATTGTAGCTAAAATTTTGTCTTGTGGATTTTATTGGCCTTGTTTGTTTAGTGATTGCAAGAATTATGTTATGTCTTATGCTCAATGCTAAAGGACTAGGAATATTTCTAGGAGACAAGAATTACCACAAAAGAGTATTCTGGTAATTGAGCTTTTTGATGTATGGGGAATAGACTTCATGGACCATTTTCCTTTATCTTTTTCAAACAAATATATACTTCTAGCAATAGATTATGTTTCAAAATGGGTAGAAGCAGTAGCTCTACAAACTAACGATGCTAGAGTAGTAATTAAACTTTTGAAAAAGGACATTTTTTCTAAGTTTGGGGTATCAAAGGCTATTATAAGTGATGGGGGGTCACATTTTTGCAATAAGTAATTTCAAAAACTATTAACAAAATATGGAGTCACTTATAAACTTGCTACCCCATATCATCCACAAACTTGTGTGCAAGTTGAGGTTTCCAATAAGGAGGTAAAGCGTATCCTAGAAAAGACTATCAATGCATCTTGGAAAGATCAGTCTCTAAAACTCAATGATGCATTATGCGCTTATAGGATAGCTTTTAAAACTCCTATAGGAATGTCCCTATACAAAATTGTTTATGGTAAATCATGTCACCTACCTGTAAAGCTCGAGCACAAGGCTTATTGGGCCATTAAATACCTTATTTTTGTTTTACAAGCTATAGGTGAAAAGTGATTGCTCCAATTGAACCAATTGGATGAGATTAGAGAAGAAGCTTATGAAAACGCTAAGATCTACAAAGAGAGAGCCAAGCGATAGCATGATAGGAACATTCAACAGCGGGAGTTCGTACTTGGTTAGAAAGTGTTATTATACAACTCTCGACTAAAATTGCTCCCAAATAAGTTAAAATCTCAATGGTCTAAACCATTTGAAATAACTAATGTTTTTCCTTATGGTACAATTAAGTTAAAGGCAAGAGACAATCGCACTTTTAAGGTAAATGGTCATCTCCTCAAACATTATTTTAAAGGAGAAAACATGGATAGTAACAGCATTATGGTAGTGAGCGAGGACCTACAGTAAGATTGGAAAAGTCGAGCTAGCGACCACAAACTAAGCACTTCATGGGAGGTAACCTATGTCTAACCAAATTTAATTTTTTATTATTATTCTTTTTATTCATTATTAGTTAATTTTCATTTATTTATAAATTAAAAAAAATTAGGTTAGCCAACGGTATGAAGGCTACTAGCCTAAAGAAAGAAAAAAAGAGAGAGAAAAGCGTAAAATTTGAATATAAGGCCAGCAGAGCGCAAAATTTGAATTCAAGGCCAGCACTCAAGGCAACCGACCTATTAGTCGGCTTACCCATATACACCAATAATGTACACTACCGGCGTACGGATGTAAGTGCCAGTATATAGTGCTTTTAAAAGCACACCTATTGATTTTCTCTCTCTCTTTACTGATTTTTTTTCTCCCGAATTCTCTCTCTAGATTTCTCTCAAACCCTCCCTCTCCCACATACCCACAACCTCATATACTCACTGTCTTTATTTTATTTTTTTTTTTTTACATACATGTCCATTCTTCTTTAAAGATCTGTGATTTTGCATCCACCATGTTACCTAAGAAGATGCAATTGAAAAAGAAACAGAAGACGGCAATTGCTTCATCTTCCAGAAGTTTAGGCAGCAATCTACTCTCACATCAGGAGTATGCTAAGGAGCAAAGGAGGAAGCTACAACAGGTGACATTCATGAATCAACAATATCTAAATTAGACTATTTTGCAAGAGTATGGAATGGACAATAGAATCTAGTAGATAGTTCCTGATAAAACATGGTTTCGGTTATTTGAGATAAAAGAACTCACTTATAGAAATGTAGCCATTGATTTTTTGTTCACTTTGCAGCTAGAGAGAAGTAGGCGTATATCCACTTTTACATTTCAGGTTTATGGAGAAATTCATGTCATTGAATTGAGTCAAATTGGCTATTTTCTAGGTTTATATGAGGAGGAAGAAGTCAATTTACCTAACTCTTAGCCTAGTGATATGTTTGCTAAACGATTTTAGTTCTAGTTAATTCACTCTAGATAGGACGATTTTGTACCTTTAGAGTCACTCGCCACGACTTTCTCAGCAATAGAGCATAGGCTACTCTACCATATCCTTGCTCATACTCATAACTGTAAGAAGACCAGCCATAGTAAGGTAACCATTTTCGACATGTTTTATCTATATAGTATGATCTCTAGATATCAGATAGATTTGAGAATAGAGATAGTAAATTTTATCTATAGGTAGATTGATGATACTAAGACAAAGGTTATCTTTTGTGGTGGGTATATTACTACATTATTGAAGGGTATGGGGATTTTTCATGAGCAGGAGGGGGACAATGGTATCCCATGTAAACCTATTTTTGCTGCACCATTTAGGCGTTGGGGATTGGTCAAGATAAATAATAGGCCCTATCTTGTTGATGAGGAGGATATTCCTGAAAATCCTCCTCCTATTGCTAGAGCATCTACTTCATCTCATTCTCCAGATAGCAGTTATGAACAATTGAGTACTGAAATTAAAGAAGTCCGGGATGAAATTAGGAAAGAAAGGAAGAAAAATAAGAAGTTCTAAACTACTATGTTCAATATGTTGAAGTCTGCTATCTCATGTTTTCAATTAGCAGCTGTAAAGCAGTTCTATTATAAGACTTCCAATGCAAAGAGTAGCAGCACTAATAGAGACAATTAGATATTTGCATACTTTTCTTATGTTTTATTTTATTTTCATTTTTATTTTCTTTTCTTCTCTTTTTCTTTTATTTAACTGTTTGGTTATTTTTGTTCAATACTCATCTATTTGGGTAACTCTAGATCATTAGCTCTACTATGTACGTTTCAGTACACTTTTATTCTATTTTTGCTATTTCATGTTTCTTTATGTTTGATGAGGTAAGTCAGATATGAATTCTATGATAGCAATGATCTTATGTTGGGAATTTTCATTATTGCTGAAAGTTTGAATCCAAAGGAGTACCGATTTTTCATTTCTTATTCCTGCGAATTTTTATCTACTCTTGCAAATTGAATAGAAGATAGTGTGGACACTATCTATCTTATAGTAGGGGGAAGGAATTATAGGAAATGAAAATATCAATTTTGATGCTAGATTTTGTTTACAAATAGTTATACTTTCCTATCAACTTGAACTTTACTTATTCTTAAATTTCTGGTTTTGAATATAGAGATTACACAAAGAAATTGTTAATAGCATCTGATTGTGATTTGAATAATTGACTTACTAAGGTGCCTTACTCACCAATGTTGAGATTTTTGTACTCGGTAAAAATTAATTAGTCAATTCTTTAGGAACCTAATTTACCTAGTTTTTAGCCTTAGAATTTGAAATTTAAAAGTCGATCGAGTCCTTAAGTGAAAAGTAAATACGTTCACTTCTATGCAAGGCTAATTAGTATATAGTCTTTTTAGTTGTTCTAATGGCACTTTAACACTTAGTGAAAGAGGTAAGTAAAGCTTTAAATGTAGTGCTTCCTATAAAAGAAGTCTGAAAAATTATAGTGAGCATTCAAAAAAATGATCAAATGAGAGCCTTTGCTCCAATAACTCAAGAAATTGAGTTAAGAGTATCCTAACTTGAATGTTAAAGTGAGGAAGAGTTCATAAGGATCACTTTAAAACCTGAACACTTAGGTGATGAGCCTGAGATGTGCTGACTTAATGCACTCACTATAACAAGAAGGGCGGAAAGGAAAAAGTTCAATATTTAAACTAGAAAAAAAAAAAGGAATGGAAAATGGAAATTTGAATGCAATTTAAGAAATCAATTAGGGCTTTTAATAAAAAGGAAGAAAATCAAGGGATAGAGCAGATATCACATGCTTTCACTACTTTGTTAATTTGTTTATCAAAATAATTAGAGGGATAATATGCTTGCAATAGCTATGATGTTTAAATGGGTGTTTTTTCTTAAGTTAAACGTTTAGGTTAAAATTTGTTTTCTCTAGAATAGCTGATTAATTTCAATTGTAGTACTCTGATCATATATTTCGAATTAGTTAGAGCAGTGAGCATTATAAATTAGTGAGTCTAAAAGTGCAAAACATCAAATGTCTTCGATTAGCAATTGGAAAATTTGTATTTTCAATGATAGATTTCTTTAGTTCTATTTATTTTTCTTAAGGACAAGCAAAAGTTCAAGTGTGGGGGAGTTGATAAAGGCATATTTTTCATGTTTTAAAAGTGCAAATTAAGATAGAATTATTATAGATTTTATAGAAATCATTAACAATTGGTACTTTATTATTTTCATTTTCACATTTTAGGAATTAGAGGATTCAAGAGTGGAATTACAAACAATTTAGAGGAATTTTAAGCAAATAAATGAAGTTCAGATCAATACATGCAAATTGGAATTAAAGGCAACCGGCTCACAACTTATAAACTTGCATCGGCGGCCTTTGATGTCTATGTCGCCAGCCTAAATGCCAACCTTACACTTTCATCGCCAACCTTCATGAAAAAAGGAAACTTCACATTAGCCAACCCTAATTTTTCATATAAATAGCTTATGTTTCATCATTTGGGGGACTTTTAGACATACTTTTTACTTATATGTTGAGAGTCGTAGGATAGTTTTTAGATAGTTTTTGAAGAACTTTTCGGGAGAAGCACTTTAATCAATGAGAGGATTTTGGTTTTGCTATGGAGACCAACATTGAAGTTGTAATTGAAGATTATTTCATCCAATACAAAATTGGTGACATCTATTTCAATTATTCTTATGCAATTCCATGAATTACTTATGCTTTCAATTATGAATTTCCTTGCAATTTCAATCAATATTTGTGTTTTTGTTTTCAAATCCATAGCTAACTAAAATTATTCGTAAGAATTGATGAAACCCTAGATAGTTAAGATGATGATTGTGTTAATGTTATAGGATTAAAAGATATATGGATGACTCATGATTGAAATTTCTATGATTTCGATTATAATTGTTCAATTGATTATAATTGCTAGAAACCCTAATGATACAGGAGTTGATATAGGGTTTGTTAGAAGTTCTTAGTTGCTTTGATTAGTCAATGTAGAAGCAAAATTAATTGAATTAATTAGAAATTATCTAAATATTAATGCAATGTTCGGCAATTGATTATTCACTAAGACATTAGGGATAATTGATTTAGGACTTAAGACAATCATAGTATCAAGAGATATATGATTATAATTTAGAGTCCACTGTTAATTGGAAAATGCGGAAGCTAACTAATTAATTAGGGGTTTAAATCCTTAAGTTTTAAGGTATAATAATTTTACTTGAATGACCATATAGCTATTAATCTATATAAAGTGATAACAATTTGATTTACGTAATGTAAGGTGGATTCTATTTTCCCATAATTCTCAATTGATTGCTTGATTTTAGATTTTTCATAGTTATTTTCTTTTCAATAGTTTTAGAGTAATTATTAGATTAATTAATTTAATTTTGATTGCTTGAATATTGATAAGAGCTAGTATAGGATTAGTAATTTCTTAGTCCTTAAAGGGTCGACAACCTTACTTTCTCTATATTACTTAATTCAGACCCAGTATACTTGTCGGAGTATTCACGATTTATTTTTATATATATAGTTTAAGCGAATCAACATTATATGTACATTTAAATTATATGAACAATATTTCTACAAATCTATTCATAACAATCTTTTAAGCCAACCCATAAGGTGCATTTCAATTTAGCGTCTTAGCCAGCTCTTGAAATGCTTCACCCGCCTTAGTTAGTCAACTCATTGGGGCACAACCAAGTTTTCTCATTCAGTTTAAGGTCTTAGCCAACTCTAGGAGCGCTTCATCCGCTTTGGTTAATAAGCTCATTGGAGCACAATCAAGTTTTCTCATTCAGTTTAAGGTCTTAGCCAGCTCTAAGAATGCTTCCCCCGCCTTAGTTAGTTAACTTATTAGGGCTCGACCAAGTTCTCTCTTTCAGTTTAAGGTTTTAACTAGCTCTAGGAATACTTCACCTACCTTAGTTAGTCAGCTCATTAGGATACGACCACGTTTTCTCATTCAGTTTAAGGTCTTAGCCAACTTTAGGAACGCTTCACCTACCCTGGTTAGTCAGCTCATTGGGGTACTACCAAGTTTTCTCATTCAATTTAGGGTAATAGCTAACTCTAGGAGCACTTTACCCGCCTTAATTAATCAACTCATTGCAATATGGCCAAGTTTTCTCATTCAATTTAGGGTTTTAGCCAACTCCAAGAGCGCTTCACTCGCTTTGGTTAGTTAGCTCATTAGGGCACGACCAAGTTTTCTCATTTCATCTAGTGTCTTAGCCAACTCTATGAGCGCTTCGCCTGCCTTGGTTAGTCAACTCATTGAGGCACAACCAAGTTTTCTCATTTCAGTTTAGGGTTTTAGCCAGCTCTAGGAGCGCTTTACCTACCATGGTTAGTCAACTCCTTAGGGCATGACCAACTTTTGTCATTACTTTTAGGCCTATAGCCAGCTCAAGGAATGCTTCACCCATTTCACCTCAATTCGTAGCTTAAAAGAACACAACCAGACTTCAATTCTTCTTTTAATCTTTCAGCTAACTCTCAAAGTACCACCCCTCTCTTCACTAAATCCCCAATAGATTATGTCTAGGATAGCTAATTAATTGTTTTAAAGTCATCTTAGGGGCAAAAATAACATCTCTTTGTCTTTGTGGTAAAGTTTTGTTCAAAGTTCATCCCAACTTCGCCACAAAGAGGAGTAATTGTAAACACTCAATTTTTATCCCTTTTATTTTATTTTATTTTCTTAAGGGATCCTAAATTAGGAAAAATATAAAAAATAGAAAATTAAAAAAAATTTTAAATTAAGAAGTTTAGAAAAATACCAAAAAATAGAAAAGTAAGAAATCTAGGAAAAATATCAAAAATATGAAATTAAGAAGAAAACACAAAAAAAAAAAACAAGAAATTTAGAAAATAAAAAAATTGAAAAAAATTACTAAAATGAAAAGTCACAAAAGAAAACAAAAAAATTGAAAAAATAGAAGATTTTAGAGAATTTAGAAAATAACAATTTAATAGGATATATTTTTTTAATTTTAAAATACGTTTAGAAGTCGGGTCGTTAAGCCTAAGCTTAGATTTGAATCTAGCCCAAGCTGACTTGGTCTATATAATTGCACATATGAATAAGGCATAAGCCAACAACCTAATGGATAAGCATATGAACTAAGCATTGGGTTTAAGCATAAAGTCAGGGGTTCAAATCTTAATGAAGGCATACAAAGTTTTTTTTTATTATTACTATTATCACATCAAGGATTGCCATTTGTCAAGATCTCATTGTACTATGTATCCTTACATGTGGCAATATCAAATAGGATAAGTGCTGATGTAACGCCACATGGCAAGCCACGTCAACTGCTACAAATCACGTAATGACACACGGTAATTTGTGATTGGATGATATAGCTGACGTAGCACTACATCAGTATTTTCCTTTTCTTTCTCCCTTCTTTCCCTTGATTTCCTCCATTTTCCCCAACTTTTTCCCGCAATTTCCTTCCCGAACAATACACTCTATAGGCAGATTTGGTTCCTTTTTCCTTGCAATTTCATCAAATTAGTGATGAAATCGTAGAGCACACTTGGCCTACTGTAAATTGGTACAAAAAACTCATCTGGATTCAATTAAATGAGCATTCAAATTATGCTCCAAAAATTGAAAAAAAAAACTAAATTTTTTGACATTTTCATTTACTTTAATTTTTACTTTCCTTGATTTCTAGGTTAAATTCGTGTATAAAAAGGGTGTTGGGGGACATTTAAATCATAGACAATCATAAATAACCATTCACAATCACTCATAAGCTCTCTCTCTCTCTCCTAATCACTTCTTCTCTCTACCGAACCCTTTCTCTCTACTCGCCTTTCTCTCTCCATTCAATTCCAAGCTGTACCACTACCCTAGGAATACTCCCCCTAACTCAGGCTTCCCATTCCACCCCCTTTCGACCTTCATCGTAGCTTCCATTGCTCGCCACCAACTTGTTGTCACAAAAACCTAACCTACGATTGGCCTTCCATCTCGAACCACCACCTCCAACCACCTTAAGCCTAAGGTAAACCTACAACCGAACTCCCCATACCTTAAAACCCAACCTCAACCGCTTACTTGAACCCAACAAGCTACCACGGCTATGGCATTAAGCCTACCCCTTATAAACATAGTTAAATACACACAAATCCCCTTTCCTCTACTCACTTTGGCCACCATATCAACCCGACCACGCCTCGTAATGCTGTTGAAGTGGAGTTGGAGTGACTTGCATCTGGCGCCCCAACCAAATTAACCCAATCCAAGCTCAACCTTACATTCGACCAGACCAACGTGTCCAAGACCCCTTCCTAGTCTGATTCTCTTTCGAATTGATTTTTATTTATTTGTTTGTTTATAATATGAATGTAATCCAATCAAAATAAAAAAAAAAAACAAAGAAAAAAGGAATAAGAAAAGAAAAAGAGAAAAAAGAAAGAAAGAAAAAGTAGTTTATTTAGTTATTTATTTTTTAGTTTAATAAAAATAAAAATAAATAGAATAAATAAAAATAAAAAATAAAGATAAATAAGTAAATAAGTTAAGGAATAAAAATTTCTTTTTAACACTTAGAAAAATCAAGTTTCCTAAAAAAATATATATATAAATGGACCCTTTGCAATTTAGGGCATTTTAGAATTTTTCAAAAATTAATAAAAATCCAATTTAAGACCTTTCTTTTTAGGAATTTTTTTTAAATAAATCAAATTGAGTAAAACATAAACTTGATCATTTTCAAATTAAAATAAAACCAACCCACTAAAGTTTACAAAATGATCTACGGAAATCTGATCTTGAATAGCGAGTACGTAAGTACTCGTACACAAATATGAGACAACTTAAAATATGCAAAATTTTATTTTTTTTCATCTTTGTAAATATTTGTGTAAGTTAATTAATTTAGTCATGTATAATATGATTAGTTGTTTAGAAATTAAAAAGGGTATATTTGAAAAGCAAAGTTAAATTCAGAAAGTTAAAAAAGTGGTACCCGTTAAAGTTTAATAGGATAGCCCCAAAATCTAGTCCATGTTTTAGAAAACTGTTTTAAAAACTTATTTTATCGATAGATTAGTAGCTAAGTTATAACCAATCTTCCCAATTGGTTATAACTTAACTCTTTTTCTCGACTCCGGTCAAATGGCAATTCTAAGGCTTATTTCAAAATACAAAAAAAAAAAAAAATCGGTTTTCTTTAAACTTTAGTCGAGGGTCAGTATAAAACAAGTAGGGTTTAGTACTAATCCATTTAAAGAAGACTTAATTTAAAAAGAATCGAGAGGGAAAAAATTAAGCTTGACAAACACCTTCCCTGAAATGTAAGGAGATCAAGCAGTTATGTAATATAATTGTACTTATGATAATTGTTCACACCATGAACTTGAATTCAAATCTGAAACGGATGTGTTACTCAACAGAAAGCTGAAAATCGATCACTTAGGTAGGTACCGAGAATATAGATTGCCGACATGTCGTCAGCCAAGCAGATAAGAAAGACAGGTGGATAAAAACTAACTATCAACAAATCTTGCCTTCAATAACTTCTGGACTTCTTCTTCTATTGCTGCTTATTTCTTTGGTGCAAAATGCCTTTCCTTTTATTAGACCACCTTCACACTAGGATCAATATGAAGCTTGTGTACCATAACTTCTCTCAGGATACCTGGTATGTCCAAAGGGGATCATGTAAACACGTTAGCGTTAGCTTATAAGAAGTTAATCAAACTTTGTCGAATATCTACTGACAAGGGTTTCCCTATCCCCATTGTTTTCCCAGGGTCATCTCATAAAGAAGTTTCCTTAGTATCACTCTCAACACTCTTTATGCCAACCAACTTGCCTTCCAAACAAGTTTCTACCTAAAATACTTCTTCTCGTCTTAAGGCCCTTATGTATAAGGACCTTGCCAGTTGCTAATCCCCTTTGCACATGCTGACTCCCATAGGAGTAGAGAACTTAGCTTTAAGATGTGCAGTTGAAGGGACATTGTTGAATAGATGCTAACATAGCCATCCCATTATCATGTTGTATAGGGACCAACATTTGACGATGAGGAAGTCCACTTTATCCTTTATGACATGATCATCATCATTAATCTGTATTGATAAAGAAATTGCTCCGACTACTTTGACAGGTTGATTTTTGAAGGCATATAGACCATATTTATAAGATCTTAGCTATTCTTTATTCTTAGGTCTCATTTAGTTGAACACATGCTAAAAAATGGCATCTACTGAACTTATTATGTCACAAGAATTTTCTTGACCTAAAAGTTGGTAACTCTTGCATTGATAACAAGTGTATCATCGTACAGCCTCTAGATGCTCTTAAAGTCTTCCTCCGTAAAAGAAATTGTGTTGTTGATCTTGACCTTCTTGCCTTGGATGTTGTGGATGTAACTTTTGGCATTTATCAAGCTTAAAGAGCTTAACTAGCCAATAATATGTCCACCACCAATGGTATTAATCACTCCATTAGGTGCTTTGCTGGAATTTGCATCCCTTGCATCTCTCCCGGCCATAATTAACTGAGTAACATTCTCCTGTTCCTCACGTCTCCTCTGGGATGGTCTCTCGATATTTTTGGCATCATGTACTAGGAACTTTCGCAAATGCCCACGTTAAATCGCATCTTCAATCGCATTCTTAAGCTGTATGTACTCATCTGTGTTGTGACCTTTGTCGCAGTGGAAGACATAGTACTTATTGGAATTTCTCTTTAAGGGATTTCCTCTCATTCTTTTCGACCACTGCAAAACACCTCTCTACCCATGTACCTCCATCAATATGTTTGAAATTGGACCATTGATGGGCGTATAGGATAAAAATGTCAAAATCCTTGGTCTCTTTCTCTTAGCATTCGAACTTTGAACATCATTTTTGTCGAGTTTGTCCTTTTCACATTTCATCTTATCATTTTTTCTATCTCCTCTATTTTAATCGGCCTCTTGCTGGACCTTTATGTTATCCTCCTATCGAATGCATGAAGTGGGCTTGGCCTTGAACTCAGCAAAAGTTCTTAGCTTATTCTTTGAGAGAGACTTAAAAAAGTCTCCATAGGGCTTAACTACATCAATTACAGCATTAAAGGCCATGCCCATATCCAATTCCATTATTTAAACCATCTCAGATGTAAACCTAGCAAGGTAGTCTCTAATTAACTCATCTAATCTTTGTTTGATTGTGTTGAGGATTGAAGAATCCTTAATAGGAAGCTTACTTACAAGGAAGTGTTGAAGAAATGCTTCTGTTAGTTCCTCAAAACAAAAAATGGTGTTTGGTTTCAAGTGTTTGAACCATGTGCTGGCTGCATTCCTCAAAGTTAAGGGAAAAGCTTAATAAGCTACTATATTACTCAAACCATGTAACTTGGCCAATGTATGATAGTACTACAAGTGGTCTTCAGGGTCCTTCGTTCGGTCATAAATTTCAAACTATGGCAACTTGATGTGCTTAGGTATCACTTCCTTTAAAATCTTAGGAACAAAGGGACTTTTCTTGATTTGGAATTGCTTGCTCTTTATAGCAAGGGTACTAACATTCGAGGGTCCCACATGGTGCACCTGTTGCAGTTGCTTACCTTTGTCATTCTTTTTTAATGTAAGAGTTGAGGGTTCCATCATAACCTCCGTTTGCTTTTTCAGCAACTCAAGTGAATAAATTGAATCATCGTTATTCTCAGCATCATGATTGCCATGCTCTTTGATCTAATTTGGATGAATGCTATTATGGAGGTTAAGGATCTGTTCATGTTTTTTGTTTAACTCTGAGTTTTCCTTAGCCAAATCGAGGCAAAGTTGCTCGAGTCTAGCCAGTCATTGCTCATCAGTATGCTAACTCCCCCCCCTAAGGTGTTGGGAGGATTAGCACTTATACTCTTCGTCATTCAAGTTTTAGCCATGTGAGCGTGTTTAGGAAAAACAAATGGTGCCAAATGTTGTTGGTGAATTTTGGGAGTTGCAAATGTCTTGTAAAAGAAAGGAAAATTTCTTGGTAGCGGGGCTAGTCTAATATGACCACTTCGATACCTAAATTAGTAAGTAGGAATGAAGAAAGTAAAGTAAGCGGTTAAGAGTTATCAGATGTCTTTTACAGGGTTTCTTTCCCGTATTTATAAGAAACTGTCATGTCTAAAGGAATAATTATCAAAATAACTGTTGATACATGTGAAAGCTTCTTAATTAGACATCTTCCTTATAATGTAAGGAAAGTAGGCAGTAATGTAATATAACTGTGCCCGTAATAACTGTTTACGCCATGAACTTAAATTTAAATCAAGAATGGATCTATGTTACTTGGTGGAATGCCGAAAGTGTCAATTACTCAGTGAGGTGTCAAGAATATAGATTACTCGACCTATTAGCAATCAAATGGACGAGTAAGCAAAGTTATATCAATGCTCCTTAAGACAGGTGAACAAAAACTGACTATCAACACCCATATCATAACTACAAAGTTACACCATCTACAACTTCCACATTATTACAAACCCACAAAAAACTACTTAGCTACTCATTATAGGAGCAATAACAGCAACAAATTCCACTTAAGAGCAAGTAAACAAGATGAGAACAAGTAAACAAGAGATTAAATGAAGAGAAAGTAACAAATGCTCATTAAACAAACTTAAATGTGAATCAAAATAATGAAAATATTCACCAAATACCATAAATAAGTTAATAAAATATGAAAATAGATAGTAAGCTTGCAAAACTAAACCTAACAAGGCTAAAATCCTAATTGCAGCTTACATTTCTAGCTGCAAATGCAAGTATTTATAAATTTAAGCTACCAATCAATTGATCTAAAGGCCTACCAATCAATCGGTAGACACATATCAACACTAGGTTGCCTTCATGTCTTACAAAACATGGCATTTAAGGAGGATTGAGGTTTAAGTTGAAAAACCCTAACTCTAATATCAACACAATGTATATGGTACCGATTGATCAGCATGCGTAACTCTACCCTTACACTTTTTGTTCAAGATGTTATCCTCTCCCTTTATCGATTGTCCAAGAGGTCGCCGTATCCCTAATGCTTCAAGGCATACCAATCGGTCAATAGCAAAGCTACCAATTAATCGATAAGCCAAAATTCCTAATTCCAACTTTGGCCTCCTTGATTGAATGATGGGGGCTACCAAGACTATGGTAGCCTACATGCACATAGCATATAAAATTAATCAAATTCAATTAAAATTAATCCTTTATCATGTATTTTTAGCAATTTTACACAAGTTGGCCCATTTTGTGCATAAACTCTAATTTCGTGTGAAAATAACAAACTTTTGCTTAATTTGAGCATGAATGTAGGTTTTAAAGTTAGAAAAAATTGTGTATTTTGAACCACAATCACCACCCCCAATTTTAGAACCTTTCTTGTCCTTAAGCAAGTGAGAAAATATGAAATTTTTTAGAAAATATTAGGATAAGCATTCACTTCCTTAATGCTCACATATAATCAAGAGTATGTTATACCATTGAAAGCACAAAGTTGACATGTGCTCGATATGATGCAAGAATCCTTAGAGGTGATGTTGAAATTGTTCCACTTATGGTAAATCAAATGCTCACAAATCAACGACCAGGTAATTAATCTAACAAGCAATGTCTAGAAAAGTTAACTTCCCATTTATGTTAACCTTATGAAATTTGCAGTTAAGTATAACGTTTCAGACTGAGTGAAAGGTCTCAGTGTTTAATTGGTTAGCTTGCATATATACTTCTCCCTTATTGGTATCTTATGTATGCTAGTGCCATACAAATAGAGAGAAACCAATGAATCATACCTTACTTCGCCTCCCTAACTTTTGGAGTAACTTTTTTACTTTGCCTGTTGTTATCTTTTTGGTTTTTTGGATTTTTTCCTTTCTTTTACTATTTCTATCATTTTCTTTTCTTACTTTTCTCAACTACATTTTCTTTTGTGATGGGGTCATACTTTTGATATGTAATGACTTTTCTTGATCCTCATCATATTTCTTTTCTTTTTTAGCATTCATGGTATGTTGATCAGGGAATATTCAAGTAAAATCCAATACCTTCTTTAGTTCACACCACATTAGCTGACCACTCGATTCCTCAAAAGAATTGTATATACATACAGGTCAACTTCCTAAAATAGTAAAATCTAACACCCAGTCAAAAACATTTCCCTAACTACAAACCTCTAAACCATGCCTAAATTAAGCATAACTAAACAAAGCAAAGATGCCATGAATTGATTACAAAGTTTTGAGAAATATTAATGATTTATTCACAAGGGACTTCTTTCAAAATAAGGCCCTAATCACTTCTTTCGACTTTAATTCATGCAAACATTATTAATGATAAAATATGCAAAAATTAAGGCATAGAGCATAAAGGAAAATGGATCCAACTTTTCAAAAAGAAACTATCTTATAAGTGCACAAAAAGGATTAATTATCATGCATTTAATCAAATCATCAAAGCCCATTCAGAATCACACAGCTTTAATGTTTATGTCTGACTTTCCTTCCCCCAACTTTAGTTTAAATGTATATATCTCACAATCAATGCATATGTAATAGGAAGTAGAAAAGAAAGTTATAACAAAGATCCCCTAGTTTCTTAGTGTGATCTAAATTCTCAATTCCCCTTTTAGATTTTTTAACAGTGTCTCAAGATTAATGGATTCATCACTTCCTTTGTTTATTTATATGTGCCTGCATAACATAAAAGAGACTTAACTAAAATGACTTTGAAATTGAAAAGACTCAAACATAAACTAAATAAAAAGATAAGAAAAGATGGTGGCTTGAGTTGCCTCCTCCCAAGTGCTTGTTTTTATGCCTTCAACCTAGCGTCATGGTGCTATTTCACGGTAAGTTCTCCAAATAAATAATTCTTTCGACTAATCCATTTCCTTTTGCCTTAAAGAAGGGTTTTAGCATGTGTCCATTTATTCTAAAAGTTTCTCCTCCCTCTCTTTTAATCTCAATTACTCCATTAGGTATTATTATGCATAGCCTTGTCCACTTTGATCAAGGTTTACTAAGAAACAACCTTAATCGAGCATTATACAAGAGAACTTTCTATCCTACATCAAAGTCCCTAAAAAGTATCTTCTTATCATGCTACCTCTTTATCTTCTCTTTATAGATTCAAGCATTCTCAAAAGCTTCATTCCTAAACTCTTCTAATTCATCTAGCTACAGCATATGATGGCCTCTTACTACATTTTTGTTGAAGTTTAGGAATTTAATTGCCCAATATGCTTTGTGCTCTATTTCAATTGCGAAGTGATAAGCTTTCACATAAACTATTGGATAAGTAAACATTCCTATAGGGTTTTGTAGGCGGTCTTGTAAGCCTACAATACATCATCCAATTTAGAAGCCCAATCCTTCCTAGAAGTGTTGATAGTTTTTTCCAAAATTTGATTTAACTCTCGATTGGATAGTTCAACCTATCCACTTGTTTGAGGATGATATGGTAATGCAACTTTATGTTTAACCTAATACTTAGCTAGTAAACTACCAACTCAATTGTTATAGAAATGTGTTCCCCCATTACTAATTATAGCTTATGGCAACCTAAAACGTGTGAAGATGTTTTTCTTAAGAAACTTAAGGACATTCTAAGAATCATTAGTAGGTAGGGCAGCTACTTCTACTTACTTTGAAATATAGTCCACTACCACCAAAATATGTTTATTAGATATTGATGTAGAGAATGGTCCCATGAAATATATTCCCTAAACATAAAAAATTTTGTTAATAAGGATCAATTTTTGTTGCATTTCATTTCTCCTTGATACACTACCTATTCATAACATCTCAACCATTGCATCACATACTCCTTGCATTCAAAAAATAGTGGGCTTATAGAAACCACATTGCAAGATTTTTGCCACTATACGATAGGCACCAAAATGCCCCTCGGCAAGTTCCATGTGGCAATGAGTGATGATTTCTTGTGCTTCTATTATGGTTATACGACATTTGATTACTTGATCTATACAACACTTGAATTAATACAATTTTTCCCAAAGTAATTTTTCACCTCCTTGATAAATTTCCTTCATTATATGTACTCTAGGCCACATGGCATTATTCCTCCAACCAAATAATTGACAATGTTTGCATATTAAGGCAACTGGGTTCACTTGATCATACATAGTTTCTCATTTAGGAAGTTTACATTAACAGGTTGATCACCTCCACTAGTAGTGATCCGAGACAAATGATCAGCCATTGGGTTCTCGCTTCCTCTCCTATCCTTGATATTTAGATCAAATTCTTATACTAGGAGAACTTGATGGATTAGCCTTAGTTTAGCATTTGTTTTGTTTAACAAGTACTTCAAGGTTGCATGATCTATGTATACTATCACTTTAGAACCTATCAAATATGATCGGAACTTGTCACATGTGAACGCTATAGTAAGTAGCTCCTTTTATGTAGTTGCAAAATTTCTTTAAGCCTCATTGCGAATCTTGCTTACATAGTAAATTTTTTAGAAGATTCTATTTCTCTTTTGCCCTAAGACTGCTCTTACCACAATATCACTTGCATCACACATAAGTTCAAATGGTAGTTCCAATCAAGAGCTACTATAATCAGTGTTGTTACTAGTTTCTCCTTCAATGTCTAAAACACATTTCTAAACTCAAGGTTGAAATCAAAAGGCACATCTTTTGCTAGTAAGGCACACAATAGTTTTGAGAGCTTAGAAAAATCCTTTATAAATCAATGATAAAATCCAACATGGCCATGGAATCTCTAAATGCCCTTTACATTAGTAAGTAGAGGTAACTTAGTGATTACTTTCACCTTTGCTTCATCCACTTCTATTCCTTGCTTTGAAATTTTATGTCCTAATACAATTCCTTCTTATACCCAAAAATGAAATTTTTCCCAATCAAGTACTAGGTGAGTTTCCTTACAACATTTCAAAATTGCTACCAGATTCTCAATCCCATGTTTGGTCATGTTTAAAAATATTGACATCATACATTGTTGAAAGATTGCTAATGCATTGCAAAGTCTAAATGGCATTCTTTTAAACACAAATATCCTATACAGAATTGTGAAAAGTGGTTTTTTCTTGATTTTCAAGTGCTGTAGGTATTTAATTTTATCTGGAATACCCATTGAGAAAACAATAGTATTCATGTCTTGCTAGTTACTTAACCATTTGGTTTATGAATGGTAAAGGAAAGTAATCTTTTTGAGTAGTATCATTTAACTTACAATAATCTATGCACACTTACAATCTTATCAAAGTCCTTATTAGGATTAACTCATTCTTCTAATTTCTTTCTATAGTTATTCCTCCTTTCTTTGAGAATACTTGAATAGTACTTACCCATTTACTATTCGAAATTAGGTAAATTATCCTAGCATTCAATAATTTCACCACTTCCCTTTTTAATGCTTCTTACACGATGGGATTTATTCGTCTCTATGGTTGAACAATAGGTTTGCATTGCAATTCAAGAAAGATTTTGTACAAGCATAACAAAGGGTGAATGCCATGTATATCTACTATGGTCTAACCAATAACCTCTTTGATAAGTGTGTGAAAATGTACACTTATCTAAATGATTTCTCTAATAATTATATATTCAAAGAATTTAAGCTTTCTATGTTTGATCTTTCAAGTCCTAGAGCAACCATATGCTAACCCCCATTCAAGAAGCTGAAAACCAAGAAAGAGAATAAAACATGGAGCTAGAACTATGGGCTTGATAGTATCCCTAATTACCATCATGCTAGTAGTTGATTTGAAGAGTCAGCTTAAGGAACCGTTAAGTCGGTACACTTACTAGCATCCAGAATGAAATGTGTGAAAATATCATAAAGAGTAGACTATACCATTGTAACGATAACTATCATCATGACAATGTACTAAACCCTTGAAGCAAAAATACGTTGTTTCATTAAAAAGGAAGAGAAGCAATGCCTGACATATATCCACCAGCTTGATGGTACCTTTGCTTACCGTCATACCAATAGTGCCCTAATATAAAAATGTAATCTTCTTCATTTTTCGTAGATTTTGCTTTACATTTCCTAAGGTTTAGAGTTCTAGCTTCCACCACTCTCTTCTCCTTAGGATATCTTACATTACTTTTAGGGTAGTTTTATGATTTCCATGGCATTTTCTTGTATTTTCATTATTGCAGCGTAGACTTTTAGTGGATTTTAGCTCTTTTCATGGTTTAAGCTTTTGGATTTCCATTGCATCCATGGAGATTATTGGGAAAATCTTAAGGAACTCCAATGTTAAGGTTGAGGAACTCGGTTTTGTAATGTTTCTCATATTTTCTCTATGTTTAATGCAATGTTTATTTTTATGTTCATGTGTATTATGTGTTTAATGCTTATCCTTCATGCATGTAATAAATAGTGCTTATTATACTTATGCATAGTGTGTAAACATGATAAAGTAGCTGTAGCTATTGATGATCTTGTATTATAATAGTGTAAACTTAGAATTTTACTTAGTTCTATGGTATAATCAGATATAACTCGAGTGTTGGGTTAATGTCGAGCTAAGTAGCAGTTCCCACACGTTAGGCCTTCCCCCTTGTTATCCTAACAGAGTTTAGATACCGTAATAAGATTCAAAAACCCTAAATAAAACCTAGGATTCCTAATTTAAATGGGTAATTCTTGAAAATTAGGGTTCAAATCCCTATACTCACCCCGTGCTAAAATTAGTTAGGATGAGAAACATATTCTAACATAGTTATTTGAGTAGTGACGAGACTTGAATAACTAACTAATAATGTAGATAACATATTGATAATATAATGCTTAGCTACAAGATAGAATTTACGAAACGAAAGTGAGATAAATTCTATGACTTTGAGTAAAATCTATGTTTAAACTATCATAAATACTCTGATATCATGGCTACAACGATCTCAAACAATTGTTTATATGTTACTCATACATCTTTTTATAGAGAAATCCACATCCCAATACCGAGAAATTGTTAAAATCTATGCCTAATTTCATTATAGTTTTTTCTTATATTTTAGATAACTCTCATGTTCTTTCCTTAGAAATTGTTGAATTGGTTACCTAAATTAGAGCAGAAATAGTAAAATCTAGTACTTAGTTATCTTTCTAAATTTTATTCTTTCCTTCATCGTAAAATACGACCTTGGTTACTCTCCCTACACTATCAATGGACTAGTATGCTTGTTGTTAGCTCATGGATTCCACCAAAATTTAATTATTTCTATTCACAAGCGAGTCAACCGGTAGTATAGTACTCCATTGTTTTTAAAAAAGGGAAAATTTTTATTTGTGTGTGACATTAATGGAAGTAAGATCGCGCTACCAAGTTTTTGGCACCATTGTTAGGGAAGGTAAGGAAAGCGAAAGTTAGCTAATATTAGATAATTATTTCTCTTTGAGACAAGGTTTAGAGTAGAGTAGATTTAGTTAGAATTTAGAGTTAGTTTTGCATGCTTAAAGTAGAGTTGCATCCTTATTTTGTTGAGAACTTTTTACTAAGTTATTTTTGTTACTATGAAAGACTTATGAAGAGGCTATTGAAGGTTCAATTGGTTATTTAGAGAAGAGATTAACCCCTTGCAACAAGATTGTATTAGGTCAGGATTATTGAAACCCCTTATATTAAGCTATTTAGGATTACCCTTGTATTGAAATTTCAAAGCGTCTATTATTTTATTCAAAGAAGAAGAGTTACTGATTTTGAGTTGTTATTCAATCTCAAAGTTGATACAACATTTCATAGATGACTATGAGAAAGAAGAAGATTTGCTAAGATAAAGAATTTGAATGAAGAAAATGACTATGGTATTGGTGCAAGAATTGGTGTAAATATGAATGATATGAATGGAGAAGAATATCATAATGGATTCAATGTGCAAAATGGCAATGTGAATGGTAATGGGAAGAATGGTATGAATGTTAATGGTAATGGGAATGGAAACCATGGAGCTTTATGGGAATAAGCTATATTAAGCATGGATAGTTTTGTACAAGTAATGGCATGGCTTCCTATCCAAGCCAATAATTTTAAGCTTAAACTTACATTGATATAGATGGTGCAAACAAACTAGTTTGGTGTTTGGTGGAAGTGCTTTAGAAGACCTAAATGAACACCTACAAAGTTTTCTTCAGTTGTATGCAACCTTGAAAAGCAATGATGTTTCTAAGGATGCTATTCAATTAAGCTTATTCCCATTTTCCTTAAGAGATAAAGCCTAAAGTTAGTTGTATTCTCTACCACCTCATTCTATAACTATAAACCCCTAAATTTTTCGACCTAACATCTGAAGTAGACTTAGGTATGTTAGATATTCCTAAGAGTTGATAAGGTTAGTGAAAGTAAAAACCCTAAAATAACTAATCAACCATGTGTAAAACTTTTATACCCTAAATATATCTAAACACTAAAGATTTCATCCGAAAGTGATAAAAACTCTAAAACTATAAGTACTGATTCATCATAACTTATTAAAACCCTAATTGATAATATATCCTTAATATCTTACCAAATTACTAATAAAAGATCAAAGATAACCTTCAATCATTCATAAATACATATAATACTAAAGTAATCCATTAGAAACTAGGATATTGCATTATAGATCGCATCCATCTTCTAATTATAGAACTAGGTTAGTATTATATAGAGTTAAGAGCTTATTTGATAATTATACTACATATAGTAAGTATTAGTACCTTAAATGACATTTTTCATGATAGTTATATTAAGTAGCCTATCAAATGATGTATATAGTATATAAACACTTAAAGGAAGATCTCATTGCCTACTCTTACTAATCATTTCAATAAACCCCATATTTCCTTCATTTCCTTAATTTTCTTCCTAATATTTCCTAATTATTTCATTATGTACACTTAAATTACATGTAAACTTAAGGAGTTGACCAAGTCAAAAGTTGACTAAGTCAACAAACTTGTCATTGTCATCTAGAGATTTCTTTTCATTTCCTTAACTTTCTACACATTTTTTTTTCCAATTCCACCCCTCCTTTGCCATCCACTTCCTCCCATCATTAAACCCCACTTGTCTTCATTTTTTTAAACACAGCAACAACACAAACAAAGCTCTTTTCTCCCTATACCAAACTGTGACCCCCTTTGCTCCTTATTTCCATACTTTTTCAACACTTCACTTTCATAATTCCAACTACCAAACCAAACTAACATCTCATATATACTTGTCTTTCTATTCATATTATAAGGAGAAAAAGGTATGTTATTATGTATTTTTCCATCTTATTTAGTAGTTAGATGTATAGGTTAAGTAAGTGTAAAAACTTTGTGTAATATGTACATATGTGTTGTTGAAGGTAGAAAGCTCTATATTTATGTTTAGAAGTGTACAAAATCCTTAGTTAAATGGAGGAAGAACACATGTACATATGCTTAAGTATGTGTATATAAGAATACACTTGATAAACATATGTATGGGTACTCTTGTACATGAATATTCTTTATGTACATAACCTAAAATAATGAGTATACTAACTATACATACATATACATTGCTAAATAAGCTCTTAAAGTGTAAAAATATGGATTTGGTGAAGCTTTCTTAAAAGGGTACACTAGGCATACGAAAATACATATAAAAATACGTATGTACTAGTATTCATATAAGTAGACAAGTATACATACTAGTGTATTAAAAGTATAAGTATATACATAACATATGTATAAAGCAAATAAATACATAAGAATAAGTATACATATGTAATGGATGACATAAGCATGACATAAATGATGACATGAAAATGACATAAGCATACAAAAATAATAAAATATAAGATGATATAATAAGATAATATATATATGTATACATGTACATATATGGGCTGAAATTATTATAATCTCCTAATACCCATCTTAAATTGAATTAGTCTCAATTAAGCACATAAATTAATGAAGATAATATAAAATCATCTAAGTATAAGAATCTATTGGCTAATTAAATCATTAACTACTAAAATAGAACATAAAACTAGCTAATAAGAATATTTAAGCTTCAATAGTTAACATTTCAATAAATTTAGTCTATATCGTAAAACAAGAGTTTTAACATCCAAAATGGACATCACTGTATGAATATGCATTCAAAAACGATAAAAAATGACTATAAGTTCGTAAATATCAAAAATAAAATGAAAAAGTTACATATGATTAGCGATAAAGTCTAATTGAATAAAAATTGATAGTAATCTAAGTAAAATTAGGTAAATAGATATTTAGAACCATTAGTTAAATTGATTGCTTACTATCTTTGTTATATCGTAATGATCAGGTGATCCCGACACGGGCAAGGATCTTCCGATTGATTACTACAACTAAAGCAAGTTGTCATGGCCGAGTAAGTATTTACCCGATGACTCCATGCTTGTATGTGATTGTAGATAGTGAACTTAAATGATATTGTTAATTGATTGTTATATGGGGTCGAGAAATACTTGTGTATGTTATTATATGCTGAATTGTGAATTTACCTTAAGTACGAATAATAATTTATTTGTTGCATGGTAGTATAGATAATGATTGTGTGTGCGATTGGATGGTCACATCATAATTGAACTTAACTATACTCAACTTATAAGAAGAAACCGATACATGTGTCAACATGCATTGCGTAAACATAATTCTAGCTATCACATCACATGAAGATAGAGAGAGGCCATTTGGGGGTTGTTATTATAAATTTATTGGTTCTATACGGTGCAATCATATAAAATTACCTTACCCTAACCCATAGGAATACTAGGTGTTAGAAGTGCCAACCACCTAACTAAGGGTTGAGTCTAGAGGCTTCCATTTAGGAGTAAGTATGCATTGTGAAGGCCCACTCACAATTATACTAGAACTTGGTTTATATGAAAAGTAAGTTTTAGTATAATACCTGAATTTGACTAGTGCCATGTATACTCCAACTTTGACTTCGGAGGGCATTAAATCTAAGTTACGTATACTGACTAGTTAACTATACGTATTGTTTGGCATTTTATTTATTCATTCATTCATATGCATGAATATAATGTATTTATAACTTGCTTGTAGTGTAGTTGAGGTTTTTGCTCACAAAGCTTAAGCTTACACTCCCTTAAACTTTTGCTACAAGATGGCTTATTCGTTAAGGTTGGCCGAGAGATGCCAAAGGTTAGCTTGAGAACTTGGGCAAGAGTGGGCCATTCAATGTGTTGAGAGAACTAATTAAATGGACTTTTACTTATGTACTTTTGTTTTGTCAATAATATAGACCTATATGTACTAAATTATTGCTTATTGTAAACTTTGTAGTTTAAATTTTATATAAATATGTTTATGTGATGATATCATGTGGATCTGTATGTTCTTGGAAAGCTAGTGGTTGTAGAGCCTTGTATATTTTGTGAAGAGTTCATGATTGGAAGGATAACCAATCAAGGGTTCTTCATATAGTATACCGCGTCTGCCACGACTAGACCGTCCTCAATTCGTAACAATAACTACTTGGGAGCAATTAACTTTGAAATTTTTGTCAAGGTTTTTCCCTCCATGCAAAACAACAAAGATGAGGAATGACATCACCATGTTTCACCACTATAATGGAGAGTCTTTGTATAAAGCATGCGAACAATACAAGGAGATGTTGAAAATGACATAAATTACTAACCTAGTTATAAGTTCAAACTTTCTATAATGGTCTGTCAAGAAATTTGTAGTCTACGATTAGTACCACATCTAGAGGTAACTTGATGAGAAAATGTCTTGGAGAAGCACATGAATTGATGGAAGAGATGGCTACCGTCCCCTGGCATACTAAGAGAACAAATGCTAGAAGAGTAGCAAGCATAGATGGGAAAGACATATTCAATGTGATAATTTCACAAGTTGCTTCCCTCTCTAACAAACTGAACAAAATGCTTGATGCTAAGGTGAGCTTAAGCCAAAATGTTGGATACAAAAAATGCTATAGTGTTGATCAAGATGAGTTCAGTCACTACCAGTATTGGCATGGACAAGATCAAGGCATTAAGGAAGTCAATTATATGAACAACTTTCAGCAAAGAGGACCAAATAACTAGAATGCATATCCAAACAATTTTGCTCAAGGGTGAAACCAAAATTCTAACTTTAGATATGGGAACAATTAGCCCAATGGACAAAATTTCCCACCTCTTCCAGCACCACAACAAAGACCCCAGCAAAATTTCGAGTCACAAAGGGAGAAGGAGAATAATGATTTGTTGAGGAGGTTATCCTCTCAAGAATCTACTATGAAAAATGTTTAGATCCAACTGTAGCAAATTTTTTAGATGCTAGGTGCTAAATTGTAAGGTACATTACTAAGCAAAACTATAAATAATCCAAGAGAGCAAGTAATGATAAGAATACCTGCAAACGCATAAGCTAGTACATTTAGTGGAAAGTCAAAAGATGCAATTGTACTAAGAGTGATTGTAATGATTGCAAGAGATATCATTTAAAGATTGAAGATTTTGATGAAGAAGAAGTCAATGAGGAATTTAAGATCATTAAAGAGAACACACCAGTAGAGGAAGAGTTAAAAATTGCTATTTCAAAAGAGAGCATAGAGGAAGAAGTTGATAGTAAAGAATTAGAAAGGTTGATAACAAAAGAAGAATTTGAGAAAATGGTTGAAGAAAAGTAAGTTAAAATGTTGAATGGAGAGAAAGATCCCTTAGAGGATAGCCAGTACATGGAAGTTGATGATTCCCCTCCCATTCAAAGTAAGGCTCTTGAGTAGAATAAACTAAAAGAGGAATATAGAGAAAATGATCTAAGTGAGTCTAGTAAGCTAGTGAAGATCAAGCCAATAGAGAAAGAAGAAAGTAAGGATTTCATCCCGTTACCTAAACTTGATGATGAGGAGATTGAGAAGTCAACAAGGGTATTATGCATGAGGAAATACTTGTACATGCCACCAAAGATAGGAGATCCAAGCTAACTTACCATTCTTTCTTTATTCTTGAAAAGTACTTTCCAAGAGCTTATTATGACTTAAGGGCTTCTAACAACATTATGTCTGGAGAGCTAATGAGAAAACTAGGACTAGAAGGATTCCTTAGGGAGGCGAATTTTGTCATGTCCTTCTTAATAGGTCAACAAAGAAGCCATTGGGACTTCTTACAGATCTTGTTATAGAAGTTAGTTGTTTTAAGTATCTAACAAATTTTATTGTGATGAAGATGAATGATGGAGCATAACCACTCATCTTAAGTTGGTCTTTTTTTGCTACAACTGGGGGCATTGATAGATGTTAAGGGCAAAAAGATGGTTTTGAGATGTGGGCAGTCCAAAATCAAGCTGTCTGCAAGAAAGGTTAAGGAGAAGAGGATAGAAAATCAAGATATTCATGTTGATTTTAATGATTTGAAAAATGAATTTACTAAGGAGTGGAACAATCCTCCCTACAGGACATTAAGCTAAGCTAAAGATGAAGACATAGAAGAATGGGCCAAGAAATATCCTAATTTCCATCCACCATGATGATTATGTAGGAGGCAACCCACCATAATTTTATTTAGTTTCCATGCATTTTCTTCTAATTGTTCTAGTTTTATTTTATGTTTTCAAGAAGATAGCAAAATAAGATACTTTCAGATAGTTTCTATTCTTTTGTAGATCTTTAACGAGGCTTGATGTTAGCTCTAAAAGGACTTGAAAAACAAGAAGGAAACAAGATAAGGCAGTTGAGATAAATCCCTAAGGTAGTCTTATTTTAACCATATCTTTTTTAATTCATGTTTGATGATAAGTTGAAATTATATGAGAAATTGAAGTCGGCGGTAGGGAATATATGAAGTGGATTGAAGTTGTAGCTGTGCTTTATGGAATTGATATTACATTTGTATTGAGTATTTGGTTGTTAAGACTAATTTTCTTTCTTGAAATTTCTAAGTTGTACTAAAAAAGAGTAAATAATTTTTGTTTTTATTGTGTTCATGAAAAAGGGACAAATGGAATGAACTTTTTACATTGCTGTAGAATTAACAAATCAAATCTTTAGATTAGATTATTACCCTTTGTATTTAACTTTAGATTTATGAGCTGAGAATAAGATAGTGCCACTAATTAGAGTTAGACATTTACTTTTTAGAAAATTAATTTGCATGTATCGTGTTCTTTGAATATCCAAATGGCTAAATATAGTGTTGGAGAAGATGCTGAAATTGTTTTAGTCTTCAAAAGTATAACCTAATCAAAAATAGAATTAAAGCAAGCCAAAATTCAAAAGTTGGGGGTAAACCCAACCAAAAACAAAAATAGAAAAGAAAAAGAGAACAAAAAGAGAGTACGGGTGAACATTTAAGGCACCCAATAAGTACTTAGCACATCCTCTAGAACGATGAATTCTGAAATGGGTTCATGAGCCCCTAGTGTTCACTCAGGGAAAAGGTGAGGAATAAAGAGCTCCCTCGAACAAAAGTTCATGATACATAAGTGAAATATGATCATAAGTAAGAAATTTGAAAATTTTGTAGAGATTTGAGTAAAGAACAATTCAATTTTGTCATTTTTTTTTTCTAAATTATGGTTGGGTTATGGGAAGGATTTAGGCTATATACACATTGATCAATCTATAAATTGTAAGAGTCTTTCTCTTCCTTTGTGACAACTTACTTAGTCTTGGGTAATACAATCTGGAGTTAAATAAGAGGCTTAACTTTACCAACCATAGATTAATTCATTAATTCTCTTGGATATGTAATTAGGTACACTCAACCATTTACTTAACTTTCATGAACAATTAATTGCTTGCCAAAAGCTGAATTGAAAAATGCACAACTCAATATGAGGATAGACTTAACAAGCAAAGAGTAGAGAGTCCATCTTTTTCCCATTGTTTTACAAGTGGTTTAAGCTTGCTTGAGGACAAGCAAGTTATAAAATTGGGGGTATGATAAGCGTGTGAAAACACAGACTTATATGAAGGATTTCTCTAACAACTATATTTGATTCAATAGATTTTTTAGCCTAAGTGTATGAATTTTCATTAAAATCACATATAATTTCTCAACACAAGTGTAATTCATATTCTTTATGTTTTAGTGCTCAAAAGTATTATATATTTAAAGAATTTAAGCATTTTGTGTTTGATCTTGTAGTACCTAGGGCTACCACATGGTATCCCTATTCAAGAAGTCAGAAATCAAGGAAAAAGAAAAAGGAAAAGAAAAGAAAGAAAACATGCAGCTAGAACTACCTGCTTGACAGTATCCCTACTTATCACCATGCCGGTAGCTAATTTGAACAACCAGCTTAAGCAACCGTTAAGCTAGTACACTTGTTGGCATCTAGAACAGAATGTGTGAAAATATCACAAAGAGTAGACTATACCATCATGATGGTAGTCCCAATTACCATCATGACTGTATATTAGACCCTTAAAGTAAAAACATGTCGTTTCATTAAAAAGAAAGAGAAGTAGTGCCTGATACATGTCTACTAGCTTGACGGTACCTTTGCTTACCATCATGCTAGTAGTGCCTTGATATAATAACATCATCTTCTTCATTTTTTACAATTTTTTCTTTGCATTTTCTAGGATTTAGGGTTCTAGTTTTCGCTACTCTCTTCTTCTTAAGCTATCTTAGGTTACTTTTAGGGTAGTTTTATGATTTCCATGGCATTGTCTTATATTTTCATAATTGTAATGTAGTCTTTTGGTGGATTTTGGATCTTTTCAAGGTTTGGGGTTGTAGATTTCCATTGCATCCATGGAAATTATTGGAAAAATCTTAAAGAGCTCCATTGTTGAGGTTGAGGAGCTCAGTTTTGTAATCTTTCTCATACTTTTTCCATATTTAATGTAATGTTTATTTTCATGTTCATGTGCATTATGTGTTGATTGCTTATCCTCCATGCCTGTGATAAATAATGCTTCTTATGCTTATGGGTAGTGTGTGAACATAATGAAGTAGTTGTGGCTATTTATGTTCTTGTATTGTGATAATATAAACTTGGAATTTTACTTAGTTCTATGGTATAATTAGGTATAACTCAAGTGTTGAGTTAACTAAGTAGCAATTCCCACACATTAGGCCTAAGATTCTTAATTTGAATGGGTAATTCATGAGAATTAGGGCTCAAATCCTTATACTCACCTTGAGCTAATATTGGTTAGGATGCGAAATCAAATCTAACATAGTTATATAAGTAGTGCCGGAACTTAAATAATTAGATGATAGTGTAGATGAGAGATTAATAATACAATACTCTTACTACATAATAGAATTTACATAATGAAAGTAGGATAAATTCTATGACTGTAAGTAAAATCCATATTTAAACTATCATAAATGCTCTAATAGCATGGTTACAATAATCTCAAATGATTGTTTATTTGTTACTCATAAATCTTTTTATAGAGAAATCTACATCCTAATACTAAAAAATTGCTAAAATCCACACTTAAGTTCATTGTATTTTTCCTTTTATTTTAGATAACTTACATGTTCTTTCCTTAGAAAAGTTGAATTCATTACCTAGATTATAGTAGAAATAGTATAATTTTGTACTTAGTTATCTTTTTAAATTCTATTCTTTCCTTCACCACAAAATACAACCTTAGTTACTCTCCATATACTATCAATGGACCGATACACTTGCCATTAGTTCATATATTCCACTAAAATTTAATTCTTTCTATTCACAAGCGAGTCAATTAATAGTATAGTATTCTACTGTTTTTGAAAAGGGGCAAATTTTTATTTATGCATGATATTAATGGAAGTAAGATCATGACACTACTTTCTATTCCCTCTCAGTATCTCTAACAACTTTTTCTCTCTTTCTTTTGATAGATTAGAGGCCACAATTACTAGCAAAGTGTCTTTTTATCCCAAAAAATGCATACTTTAAGTGGTTTAGTAATTGCTTCAATTCTAATTGAGGTAGGGTTTCAGTTGATGGTTAGTTGTCCTTGCTAAGTTCAATGTTTAGTGACTCCATTGATTCTATCCATGTTTTAGCTACCTCCTCAACCATATCCCCCTTGAAATCGTTTTCTTCAACTATATCACCATCAATATCACTCCATTTAAAATCCTCTCTCCACTTGCCAAATCTTACTTCTCTATTTTATTCTTCTTGTGGTTATTCCCTTAGATCATCAGTTGAATCCATAACATGACAATCATCCACTCCTTATGGTAACTTCATCACTTAAGGCACCTTAATTATAATCTCCTCATCAAGTGCAGTTAGTGTAAGCTTTCCCTCCTTAACATTAATCATTGCTTGTGTAGTAGCTAGAAAAGGCCTTCTTAAAATCAAAGGAACACCCTTATCAACATCCATATCCAATATAATAAAGTTTACCCAGAAAACAAATGTACGAAAAATCACCAGCACATCTTCAACTATTCCTTGAGGATACTTCATGCTCCTATCTACCAATTGAAGAGTCATTCTAGTTGGCTTACAATCCTCTAATTTAAGAAGCTTAAATATAAAGTAAGTCATCATATTATTGCTTACACCTAAATCACATAACGCCTTGCTTTCAAATGTCTCTCCTATCATGCAAGGAATTATCAAACTCCAAGGGTCCTTTGGTTTTCTTAATAATGCATCAGGAATGATAGTAAGGCATTCCTCAAAAAGCATCATTACTTCCTTTTTCGAGTTAAGATTTCCTTCATAAACTTTGCATATGAAGGCATTTGCTCAAGAGCCTTAAAAAGAGGTACATTAATATGCAAATGTTTGAATGTTTCTAAAAATTTGGCATATTATTGATCCAATTTTTGTTGTTTCAATCTAGTTGGTGATGCGTGTCTAAGGTCATACATAAGGAGATCGCACCACAATGAACCAAAACAAAGGAAAAAGAAAGGGTTTTAGCAAAACCTAAGCAACTACTAAATAGATATGACACCAATTGATTCTACTCAACCTAACCTCCACTCGATATAACATACAAGTGAGGATAAGGATCACTCACCACTATTCCTTATTAAAGGGAGTAGATAAGAGTTAAGGAAAAGAGAAGATATAACTAGGTGCTCTCAAAGGATAAAATTATGTATTCAATAATGAAGTGTTGTTGTCTACGTACAGATAAAGAGGGTTTATATACTAGCCCTACTAGAGCCACTCGTGTACAAGGAAAAGACAAAATGGTAAATTACAAATGTAATACCTAAGACATACTAAAAGGGGTAAAAAGGACAAATGTTGTACAATATATGAAAGAAAGAAACATTTTCAAATATCGTGTTAGATGATATGTATCAAGCAGGTGTTGGTTATCTATGGCTTAACTACCCTTGTAGGTTCAAGCTTTCTAACACTTTGGCACTTGTTGGAATCAACTCAGAAGAGGTCGAAAAGAAAGTAGAAAATTTGGTTAACCTAATTTGGGTCAGGTTTGAGCTCAAATGCAAAGTATTGATAAAAGTCTCTTTAGGTTAGGCAACTAGATAGCTCAACTTGGAAAGAGTCCTAGTATGTGGTAGTTTAGTATTACCTTAAACATAGTTAAAGCTTAGCACTCAAGTTAGATAAAGTGAAGTAATCCCTGGTTAGCAATGGAATCTTCGTAATTGAATGAATCTCGAGCTAACATTCGTTAAGTCAACCCTAACAAACCCTTTAGCTCGACTACAAGTGGTGGGTTTAAGGGGTTGATTCCTACCATCTTCTTAAGGGTTAGAGAGATTTAAGCTCAAATCTATGGTGTCTTCTCTAGTCGAGCCTACTTCATTTAGATAGTAGGGAATCAAGTCAGATACATTAAATGTTAAAGAGACACCATAATGCTTAGGCAGCTCAATTTGGTAGGCATTGTGGTTAATCTTCTTCAAGATCTTAAATGGACCATCAACCTTAGGTGATAACTTGCTCTTCCTAAGGTGGTGATGTGTCTTTGGGGTCAAACACACGGAGAAGCACCACAATGAAACAGACTAAAAAGAAATAGAAGAAAAGTTAGCAAAATCCAAGCAACTACCGAATAGATATGATGCAACCCTCGATCCTACTCCTACAATCTGCCAGATATGATACATAAGTCCGAACTAAAGGGTCACTCGCCACTATTCCTTACTAAAGGGAATAGATAAGAGATGAAGGGAAATAAGAACACTAAGATTGCTCAAAGGATACTTCATTAATCTAATATTAATGATATGATTGTCATTCGCAAATAAGAAAGTAAGGGTTTATATACCTATCCATTAGGGTTACTTACATATATGAAAAGACAAAAAGGTATTCTATAACTAGGTTATATAAGACATACTAAAAAGGGTAAAAGAGATAAAGAATATTTAGTTATGAAAAAGAAAGAATCATTCTAGAATACTGTATCAAAAGACACGTGTTGCTTGGTGCCTAGATAAGAGAAATACGGTACAAAGTAAGCGGAAACAAAGTAACGCTTATAGTTAAACTTGATGTAGATCAAGTTGGGGATCAATTAGTTCTTCTAAAGAGAAGTCAACTTGATTCAAGGTCGGATGCTTGTGGTTAGATTGGGAGCCCACCTTGGCTACTCTTAAGCTGTCTCTTAGGATAAAGCGTTGCGGTTGAACAAGGGTGGATCTAATGCATGTAAGGATCTGATAGTTAAGTCAACAAGAGATCAGCTTGAGAAAGGATTCCCGTCTCGGCTATGGCTTAGAGCTAGTATCTTCTGAGCAAGTCCTTAAAGTCCTCTAGCTCAGCTATGTATAATCAGTCTGAAGGGTTGATTCCTATCATCTACTTGGGGGTCAAAAAGATTTGTCCTCAAATCTAAAGCGAACTTTACTCTTTCTTTTAAGGCACTTACTAAGTCTTCTTCTATTGGTTAGTGAGGGATTAGATCAGATACATTGAAGGTGGAAGAAACTCCATAGTCATCAAGTAACTCAATTAAGTAAGCGTTACGATTAATTTTCCTCAAGACCTTCAAGGGACCATCAGCATGAAGAGATAGCTTATTCTACCTCAAGTGTGGGAATCATTCTCGGTTGAGATGTATCCATACCAAGTCTCCTAGGTGGAAAGAAACAGTTCGACGGCCTTGGTTATCAATTTCTTGCTATCTCTGATTGAACTTGGCAATCTTCTTGGTTACAAACTAGTATAGCTTATGCAATTCTTAGGTTTGGTCGACTCTAGATTGACTTTCTTCAGTGGCTGCTAAGTTGCTGATCATGTCCAAGGGAATTTTCGGATTAAGGCCATAGATGACCTCGAATGGGGTCCTCCCAATGGTGCTATAGATAGTCCAATTGTATGCGAATTCTACAATTGGTAGGCATAGATCCCAATCCCTCTTAAGTTCTTTCCCACGACAGCTTTGAGCAGATTACCTAACGTCATGTTTACCACTTTAGTCTAACCATCAGTCTAAGGGTGGCTACTAAAGCTAAATACGAGTATAGTTCCAAGTCTTCTCTAAAGAGTCTTCTAAAAAATAGCTCAAAAATTTTGTATCCCAATTTGAGACAATAGTCTTCAGTACTCCATGTAGTCGGATAACCTCCTGCAAAAACAAATCAGCAATATATAAAGCATCATTAGTCTGGTGGCATGGAATGAAGTGCGCCACCTTGCTAAAACGGTCCACTACAACAAAGATAAAATCTTTCCCTCTAGATGTCTAAGGCAACCCTAGGAAAAAGTCCATGCTAAGGTTGGGCTAAGGTAAGGTTGGCATTGGTAAAGGCATGTACTTTCTATGGGGCTCTCTCTTCTCCTTAGCTCGTTTGCGCATCTCACAACAACCAACTACCTTATGGGCATCCTTAGCCAAACCAGGCCAATAAAAGTTCTCTCTCAATAGATTGGCTATCATAGTCTCCCCAAAATGACTAGATAATCTTCCGCTATGAGCTTCCCTGACCAATAGCTCATGCATGGAGTAGTTCAGAATACATAGCATGCGATCCTGCCTGCGGTCCTTAAATAGATAGCCGTCCTTAAGATAATATCCTCCAATAACTATTCCTTCTCGATACTGTTCAATAATGGGACCAAAGTGAAGGTCATTAGCATACTGCTCAGTGATGAGTGAAAATCCCAATAATTTCATCTGCAAAGTGATTAGCAAGGTTTGTCGTCATGATAAGGCATCAGTAACCACATTTACACTTCCCTTCTTATGCCAAATGACATACGAGAATCCCTCCATGAACTTTAACCACTTAGCTTACCTCTTTAAAAGCTTATACTAGCTCCCAAGATGCTTTAGAGACTCATAGTCTGTATAAATAACAAACTCTTATGGTAGTAAGCAGTGTTGCTAAACAATAAGGGCTCGGTAAAGAGAGTATAACTCCTCCTTGTACACAGAATAGTTCAAGGTAGAACCACTAAGTTTCTCATTATGGTAGGCGATAGGTCGTCACTCCTGCATTAAGAAAACACCAATTCTAACTCCCGATGCATCACATTCTAATTCGAAGGGCTTGTTAAAATCTCATAGTGATAGGACAGGTGCTAAGGTGAGTTTTTCGTTGATCTCTTTAAAGCTTTGTTCAGTTTAGTTGTTCCACCCGAATCCTTTACTCTTCTTTGTCAATTCGGTCAAGGGGGCAACTATTGTACTAAAGTCTTTAATAAGTCGCCTATAGAAAGAAGCTAGGCTATGGAAACTTCAGACCTCAATGACATTCTTTGGCGTCAACCATTCTAGAATAGCTCGGATCATTTCCTCATCTGCGCAAATCCCTTCCCCTAACACTACAAACCCTAGGAAAATCACCTCTTTCTGGCAAAACATACACTTCTTCACATTCCCATACAACTTATCAGCTTGCAAAATGTCAAATACTTCGCAAAGATGTTGAACATGGTTAGCACTATATACTAGTAGGTCATCAAAATACACAACCACACATCGTCTGATCAAAGGGCACATCACATGGTTCATCAACCTCATGAATGTGCTTAGCGCATTAATAAGTCCGAATGACATAACCAACCATTTATCGAGTTCGTACCTAGTTTTGAAGGCAGTCTTCCACTCATCCCCTGATCTCATAAGAATTTGATGATAGCTACTTCGTAAATAAATCTTTGAAAATATCTTGGCACCTTGAAGCTCATCTAACACATCATTAAGCCTTGGTATCGGATATCGGTATTTGACAGTAATCCAATTGATTGCTCAGCTATCGATGTACATATGCCACAAACCATCTTTCGTCAGAATGAGCAGAGCTGGTACAATATAAGAGCTCATGCTCTCCCTCACATATCCTCGTTCTATGAGCTCGTCTACCTATCTCTTAAGCTCAGTAACCTGCTCAGGGTTCATCCTATATGCAAGTCAGTTCGGTAGGGCAGCACCTGGCTATAGATCAATACAATGCTCTATGCTTCGGACTGGTGGTAATCCTCTAGGCAATTCTTCCAGAAACAGGTTGGAAAACTCATCTAGTAAGCTTCAAATCTCTTCTAGGACATTCTCTAAATCACTCATCTCTAGCAATCTCCTAACCAACAGAAACATGGGCTCATCAGCTTTCTCAACAGATCGAAGCTCTCTTTGGCTCATAACTAAGGTCTTTTTCTTACCGGCTTAAGTGAGTTACTTATAGGTTTTGTTTACTTAGGATGGGGTCAAGGGTTGCAACACAATCTTCCTTCCATTTTTGATAAAGGCATAAGTATTCTTATACCGATCGTGAGTAATACGTCGGATGAACAACCAAGGTCATCCAAGCACTAGATGTGAAGCTCCCATAGGGATGACATCAAAAACTACTTCATCCCTATACATATTCCCAACACTAAACAGTATGATTACTTGCTTAGTCACGTGCAAGGCACCCTTATCATGAAGCCAATGCAACTTGTAAGGTTAGGGGTACTTTGAGGTCGGCAGCCCCAACCTTTGTACAAAGGACTATGCAACAACATTGATACAACTTCCTTCGTCCACTATAATGGTGCACAATTGTCCCCTGATGCTACATTTGGTATGGAATAAATTCTCCCACTAGTCCTCCTTAAAGCTCGGCAAGGAACTCATGACACATCTCAAGTCTAGGGTCATCATTTCTCCTTAGTAGTCATAGATACAGGTCTACTCTTCTTCTTTAGCTTCGAGTTTTCTAGCATCCTCTTCTTTCTTAAGCTTACTCTCGTCAATGCTATCCACTACATCTCCTCAGAACACCATGATACGTCAATTCAGACACTTAGTAGTCATGTGTCTAAAGCCTAAGCATTTAAAGCACTTCACCTCACTAGTCTTCCGTCCAAAGGTTTGCCCTTTCTCATATGTCTTCAAAATCGGCCTAACCTCAAATTGGCCCGGCTGACTGGTTTAACCCTACTTGCTTACCTGGCTGTCATCAGGCTTGTAACTCCTTTCCTTGGCTCGGCTTGAATAGGTTGGCATGGTACTAGTGCTAGTGAGAATATCAGTCCATGTCAGCTTGAAACATTTCTCTTCTACTTTTTTACCCTTTACGCTATCTTGATCACCTCATCCAAAGTATAAAACCTCTGCACTTCTACAACGTTGCAAATCTCATACTTGAGCCTAGAAATGAATCTCGACACTGTGTGGGCCTCTAGCTCTTCCACATCGACTCAAATCATTAACATCTAGAACTCTCTTACATAGTCATCAACAAATTAGCTTCCTAGGCGAAGCTCTTGCAGCTTTACAAATGTATCCTGCGAGTAGGTTTCGAGCACAAATCTTTCTCTCAACAACCTTTTCATCTCATCCCAAGTTCTAATACCTCATCTTCCATCTCTGGCTCTGGCCGCATTCAGGCTCTTCCACCACATGGTAGCATACCCTATAAACTCTAGTATAGCAAGTCGAACTTTGACGACATCCATATACCCATAACATTCAAACACTTTCTCAACCTTCTCTTGCTACTCCAAGTATTCATTGGCATCGACATCCCCACTTCCACGAAAGGGCGGGATTTAAACCTTGACATTATCTAGTCCTCAAGGAGTTCGGCATCTTCATCCCTGTATTCGGTAATAGTCAGCATCTTCTTCTTCCTCCCCAAACTCTTCAACATCTAACTCCTCATCATCTTCCTTAATCTCTTCCAACTTTAGTATTCGTCTAATAACTCCTCCAACTTAAGGGGATCAAATTGGGCGATAGGCTCGACCACGTTGGCCATAACCCCTCTCTCAAATATTTTCAAGTAAAATTTGTGACGGCATTTCCTGGGGTTGTTGCCTATTAACTTATATTACTATGACTAGATTCTCAACAAGATTTGTGAATCTGTTAAGTTTGTTATCAACGACCCCTAGGGTTTTACTACCATTATGACCACGACTAGGTTGGGCACTACTACTCTGGTCTCCAATAACACCCTAAACACTCGAATCTAACATAATATAATACTTTTTGTAAAGATTAATAACTAACAAACAATCTCACTACCCAATAGTCGTTTAAGCAAAATAGAAATAAACTTGCTCTGTTTTTGTAATGAAAAACAAAGTAAGAATAGAATAACAATGAAACTACTCTCATACAAACATACTACAATAGCTATGGAAGAAACACAATAGCCACTAATAGTAAAGCCAACCAAAACTTCATTGCAACTTCACACATTCCCTCTCGGAACCATGCTTTAATACCAATGAAGCTAATGTGTCTCTAAGGTCGGATACACGAAGAAGCACCATAACAAAATGGACCAAAAAGAAACAAAAGAAAAGCTAGCAAAATTATGGTAGCTACCAAATGGATATGATGCACCACTCGATCCTACTTAGCCTACAATCCGCCAGATATGACATACCGGTTCAAACTGAAGGGTTACTCGCCACTGCTCCATGCTAAAAGGAATAGATAAGAGCTGAAGGGTAACGAGAACACTAAGGTTGCTCAAAGGATACTTGATTAATTTGATATTAATGATATGATTGTTGTTCACATATAAGAAAGTGGGGCTTTATATACCCATCCACTAGGGTTACTTACATGTATGAAAAGAAAAAAGAGTATTTTACAACTAGGTTACATAAGACATATTGAAAAGGGTAAAAGAGATAAAGAATATTCAATTATGAAAAAGAAAGAATCATTTTGGAATACTGTATCTTAAGACATGTGTTGCTTGGCATCTAGATGGGAGAAATAGGGTACAAGGTAGGCGAAAACAGAGTAACACTTATGATCAGGGGCTGACTTGATGTAGATCAAGTCGAGGACTAATTAGTTCTTCTAAAATGAAGTTAGCTTGATTCGGGGTCAAATGCTTGTAATCAGATTGGGAGCTCACCTCGGCTACTCTTAGGCTTTCTCTTGGGATAAAGTGTTGTTGCTAAGCAAAGGCGAATCTAATGCATGTAAGGATCTGATAGTCAAGTCAACAGGAAATCAGCTCAAGAAAGGATTCCCCGTCTTAGTTGTGGCCTAGAGTTAGTATCCTCCGAGCGAATCCTTGGAGTCCTCTAGCTTAACTGCACGTGATTAGTCTAAGGGGTTGATTCCTATCAGGTGGGCAAATCTTTCTTAGCTAAGGCAGATCTAAACTAGGTCTATGGATTAAAGTAAACAGCTTAGCGACCTTAGCTACTAATCTCAAGCTACCATTCATTAAACTTGGTGATCTTCTTGGTCACTTACTAGTACAATTTGTACAGTTCATAAGCTCGATCAACTCTAGACTGGCTCTCTTCGAGAGCTACATAGGCACCAATCATGTCTAGTGAGATGGTTGGGTTGAGGCCATAAACAACCTCAAAGGGAATCTTTCTAGTAATACTGTGGACAATTCAATTGTAAGCGAACTCCACAATCGGTAAGCATAGATCCTAATCCTTTAAATTCTTCCTAACTGTAGCTCAGAGCAAAGTGCCTAACGTGTTATTCACCACTTCAGTTTGCCCATTAGTTTAAGGATTACTACTCAAATTGAACATAAGTTTAATGCCAAGTCTCTCTCATAACGTCTTCCAAAAGTAGCTCAAAAATTTAGTATCTTGATCTGAAACAATGGTCTTTGAAACTCCATATAGGCAAAAGATTTCCTGCATAAACAAATCAAAAATATATAAAGCATCGTTAGTTTAGTGGCATGAAATAAAGAGCACCATTTTGCTAAATTGATCTACAACCACAAGGATCAAGTCCTTCCCTCAAGATGTCCGTAATAACCCTAGGACAAAGTCCTTACTAAGTTTAACCCAAGGTAAGGTTAGCATAGGCAAAGGCATGTATTCTCCCTATGGCTCATTCCTTCCTTTTACCCTCTTACACACTTTACAACTATCAACAACCTCATGGACATCCTTAATCATACCAAGCCAGTAAAAATTTTCTCTCAACAAATTGGTAGTTTTAAGCATATTGTTTAGCAATAAGGGAAAATCCCAATAGCTTAGTTTGCAAGGTGATCAATAAGATATGCTGACATGATAATGCGTCAACAGCTACATTAGTACTGCCCTTCTTATGTTTGATCACATCTTCCCCTTCCATGAATTTCAACCATTTAAATTACATTTTCAAAAGTTTGTTCAAAATTCCCAAATATTTCAAAGACTCATGGTCCATGTAAATGACAAACTCTCGAGGGAGAAAGTAATTCATGGAAAAATCATATTTTTGCCCCCTTTTATTTTTCAAAATTTTTAGGATAGGATTAGGGGTCCTAATTTAGAAAATATAGAAAAAATAAAAAATTTAGAAAAAATTACAAAAACATAAGAAAATTTAGAAAATACAAAAAATACAAAAATACAAAAAGTAGAAAATTTAGAAAATTACAAACAAAAATTAGAAAAACTAAAAAAAAAAAAATTAGAAGAAATACAAAAAAATAAAAAAAATCTAGAAAAAAAAAGTAGAAAATTTCGGAAATTTAAATAAGTTTTAGCTATTAATAAAGGAGGGCCATTGGGCTAAGGCTTAAATTCAAATATAGCTTAGGTTGTCCTTATCCATATGTGCAATTATTAATTACATATATGAACAAGGCATAGGCCAATGGCTAAACGGATAAACACTTAAACATTGATATTAGATTTGCATTGGAAGTCTTAGTTCGAATCTCACCAAAGGCATAGAATGCCTTTTTTTTTTTTCTCACAAAACATACTACCACATCACCCACAACACACAGACATGTCAACACCATTTCATTAGCTACATGTCACATCAAGACATATGGCATGATGACATTCGCCCTACCACATGACATGGCACCATATAGACGCTACATCAACAACTTTGCCACGTATCGAGCTCGCGCTATGTGTCTAACACGTAGCACACAACACGTTAGCCTTGGCCACATGTTGGACACATGGCATAATAAGATTCAACCCTACAGCTGATGTAGAGCCACATCAGCGCCATGTCAAAACTTTCCCTTCTACATCAATTCCACATACATACGTACGATTTCTTGGTCCGATCTTATTCCATACATAGCCTTCTTCGAATCAACTCTAAAAACAAAGCTAGATTCAATCATTTTCATGCCTAAATTGACTCTTAAAATTAGAAAAAACTTAAAATCTGAAGTCATGCATTCATACCTAAATAAGCCATTAATGGACTTTCTAAGCTTATTTAAGCTTCAAATACTATAAATTAGACCCTTCCCATCCTCGTTTAGACATTAACTCTCACTTCTACGCTTTCTCCCTCTTTAAATCCTAACCTATGCAGCACACACTCTCTCTAGAATAAGCTAAGCTCTGGTGGTTTTCAAGCTAAATTAGTAGTATTGCAAAAACACCCAGATTCTCCGCTCTCAAACCTAACACTTAACACCCCTAGCCGAAGCCTCTAGCGTCTCTAACAACAAACCTTAACCACCACCCTCAACCACCATGACTGCCCTTACTCGAACCACTACCATCGTTGCTTCTCGTACGAAAATAACCCAACCACGAAGCTCATCGCCCTCGAAAACACACGATCTAATCACCCTTTTGACACCAACAACTACCTCCAATGCTACACTCCGTTGCCACCAATACCACTCTTCAAAAACCACTCAAATGTACACTAAACGTGGTGGTGTTTATCCTATCCCCTATAATCCTAATCTAAAACACACAAAAATCCTCTTACCCTCTCAATTTGACAGTCAAATCACCTTAAACCATCTCCTTATGAGCCGCTACTATCTCTACTCTCTCAATGCACTCCAAAACTAAGTTCGACCCGATAACTTAATCCAGATCCGCATTCGCAACCTAAGTCCGACTTACATGCCTAACTCATCCAAGCCCGACCTTCTTCTTTTGTTAATTGTATTTTTTATTTTATTTATTTATATGTTTAGTTATTTCAATCTGATTGTATTGTAATTATAATAAAATAAAAAAACAAAAAAAAAACAAAAAAAAACTTCATTTATTTTTATTTAAAGAGTAAATAGAAATAGATATAATAAAAATAAAATTAAAATTAAAATAAATAAATAGGTTGGTGAATAAAAATCATTTTGACACTTGGAATAATTGGTTTTCTAAAATAAATAAAAGTAAATGATCCTTTCTTTAAAATTAGGACCTTTAGGACTTTTCACAAATAAAACCCCAATTTAGTACCCTTTAGATCTTTCTTAATAAAATCAAACTTACTTAAAAACATAAACTCGATGTGTTTTCAAAATTAAAATGAATCCAACCCACTAAATTTTTATTAAAAGAACTACGTATGTTTGATCTCAAATAGCAAGTACGTAAGCACCTCTAAGGCAATGTAAAAAATGAAAAAAATGAAAAAAATAGTTTTTTCCACTTTTAGGTACCCAATTTAGTAAAAAACTAAAAAAAAAAATCCATTTTCCATTTTAGTTTAACTTACTCAATTTGGTCTAATTAATCAATGATTGAAGTTCATTTTATAGGATAATTTTTGAAAGGTGATTTTAAGAGATTATGTCTAAAATTGAAAAGTTGATGGTACCCATAAGGATTTAAAAAGCTTAACCCTTGGACTTGATTTTCTAGTTCTTAAAATCGTTTATAAAATTAGTTTTATCAAAAAGGCCAATAGCTAAATTATAACTAACCCACTTAATTGATTATAATTTAAGTCTTTTTCCTAACTCCGATAGAGTGGCAACTCCAAAATATTTTCAAAAAATAAAAGAATCAATTTTCTTTAAACCTTAGTTGAGATTCAATATTAAACGGGTAAGGTTTAATATTAATCAATTTAAGGAAGACTAATTTAAAAAAACCCAGAAAAAATCAAGCTTGATAGCTTGATGACTTAACTAGAGAGGTTAAGAGGGTTAGCCATTTAACTTTCCAAATTTAGAATCAATCTCTAAAAATCGCCTTATAGATTGTAATTTATTTATTCATTCATTATTATTATTTTTCCATACTTAGGCTAACATTCTTGTAGGGTTAATCATATTTAAATTTTCTTTTATGTAGCGTAACTGTATGATAGAAATAATCAAACCCGAATTGTATTATGATCCTAGGATGGAGGGGCCATTGTATAAGCTTTGGGTGCTATGGTGTAACCATTACTTGAGGTTGATTAGGCCACCCTTACTTAAGTTAATGTGACTAATGAAAGTGTTTTTTAGCAAGTGAGGTCACACAAGCTTAAGGACCTTTAAAACCTACCCTTTATGCATTTACGACATTCAGAACCGATAAATAACTAGGCAAGATAGGAATGAAAAGATAAAATAGCTCATAGTTTCCTTGATTTCCTTTGTAATTTTAACATGCTGTAAACATAAAATTGTTGTAAATAGGTCTTGTTTACTATAAATAACGATCTTTCAATCTTGTAACATGTTTTTTCTTTTTGATTCAGCTTAAGAAATGGCCTGTTCATCCAACTCCATCCACTTCAAAGAAAAGTACATTGATAAACCTATCAACCCTAAGCCCATTCTAAACTAGTGGGTTCAACACTTTAATCTAAGGGAAAAAGAGACTATCATCCACAAAATTAGGCCCATTCTATCACTTCCTAGGGTAAAGATTAAGATCAATCTAATTAGGGCCCTAACCAACTTCTAAGAACCTGAGGAAGTGGTTATCCAAGGTAAGCCTTACCTAATTAGTCTAACACTTGAAGAGTATATCCAACTACTTCAAGCCCTTTCCTTAGAAGATATATACACTCTGAATTTAGAAGTTAACCCAATGAACACATTTTCAAGACTCCTTAGGATTAGAAAAGCTGAAGTAAACAAGGCCCCCAAAAGCTGTAATGGAAACAGCATCAAATTAGAAGACCTAAAACCCTAGTTCACCATTGAGCCTAAATCCAACAAATGGGGCATCTTTTATGGCAATCCCAAAGACTAGGGATAGAATAGAATGAAGGCTTTTATCCTGGCTACATTCAGGACTCTTATTTCCTAATGAAAAGTTCCTCATCTATTTCAGGGTCACTAAATTAGTGGGTTAGCTCCTTAAAGGCAAATCATACATCTTGCCCTCTTCATGAAACAAATTAAAATCCTCAATTTATTAAAAGAGAAAAACAATGGTACACTAAAAGCCAACATGACACTAATAACAGTCTAGTTTGTGAGTCACATGAAGTGTTATGGGCTTAACCTAATTCGAAGAGAGTTCACCCATAGTATTGATTTAATCGATTCTTTTGTTGATAAGGTCCATCTCCTAGAAGAAAAGTCTACTTACTACTAGGTGGAAGTAGTACGAAATTTCTAAGTTGCTGATATCTTATGGACAATAAGATGGAGCAACTTCAAGAGGGTAATCTTAGCCTATAAAAATTACCAAGCAATACCCCTAATCGAGATGAAATTATGCATAAGCTATTACCCTTACAATAAGATCAAACAGTTTAAGGGAATTCAAGATATAGTCTATAGGCCCTTATAAGATATCACAACCTTGGATTATGAGGACATCTAGATTTCACTACCATAAAAGATGTCTAAACTCTAAGCAATCAAGCAGTTATGGGAAACAAAGACTATCAGCCCTAACATTGATTTAGGAGAATAGCTAAGAGAAGTGAACAAGCATAGGGTCACCAAAGAATATCTATACGATCAACTCCATAAGGCAGGAGAGATCTAGTATCAAGCACCAGAAGTCATACAACCTACACCAGCTAAACCAGACTTTAAAATCAAGACCTACATAGACCAAGTACAAGCCTATGTAGAAGTTATCTATGAAGAATGTGACATGTGGGAAGAGCTCTTTTAGGAATCTAGAAAGTGTTCCCAACCCTTAGAGTACCAATTGAAGATGACCTAGAAAAGGCACAAAGAATTTGAAGAAGTAGATGGGCTTAGCCCAACAAAGAGGAAGGAAGCACGAGCAGAATCCAGTTAGTAGAAGAAGGGAATACCGGCCAAGCGCTAGAAGAATGTCTAGAAATAAGAATACTTTCTTTTTTTTACAATGTATTTTCCTCTTTTCAAATCATGTAAAAGGGAACTTCAAAATCTACAAAATAATAAAAATTACCATCTTGCTAGTTATTGGTTGATTCTATTTCTCTACATCCATATGCCATACATCTTCACATTCCTGTACATTTATTTATTTATTTGTTTTTCATTCATCTCATTTCTTTAAAATACTTATGTGCTAACTTGTCGAGAAGTAATCTTGAACCAGGTTGCAAAGATAGCTCCAAATGCCAAACCTTCTACAGAAGTCCTATCTGAACCTGCTCTCAAACCAAGATGGCTAGCTAAGGAAATGACAACGTCAACAACAAAAATGACAGCAACAATGTGAACCTAAAAGTGATTGATCCTACCGAATTGAGGTTCCACTCTTTGGAACAAATAGTGGAAAAGATTACAGATCAACCGAGCTTCCTTGTTGGAAGCATCGCCTTACTCGGGTCTACAGCACCATCAAATGAAGAAAGCTCTAAGGCCCGATATGGAAAGAACATCAAAGCCCTACCCTTGAAGTAGAAAAAGCTTATCCAAAAGTCAACCAAGCCTTTGAATCTTTTTAGACAAAAGGGGTCTATCCGAAGGTCAACCTAACTTTTAAACCAAACACTTATTCATTCTCGGTCAACTTAAAGCCAAAAGCTAACCAAGATAAGTTGAAAGAATTAGAAAGGCAATTGACCCAACAGATCACTGAAAAAACGAAAATGCTTAAAGGTTATGATGGTTCTAAGCATCCTAGTATTACAGACTTCTCAGCTTATGATTATGAGAGTTTCCTTGAAAATTTTAAGGTACCTGACTTTGAGAAGTATAATGGTATTTGCTGCCCTAAACTACACACCAGATTATATGTTCAAAAGATAGGTAAGTACATACAATATGACCAGCTCATAGTGCAAACTTTTCAAGACAACCTAACAAGCCCTACTATAACCTAAAATGCCCAATTGGATCTAAGTCAAGTAAACACATGGGAGAAACTAGCTAAGGCATTCTATGAGCAATACAAATTTAATGTTGAAGTGGCACCAACTATAATGGAATTAGTTGCATCGTTGAAGGAATACACTCAGAAGTAGAGATCCCTAGCTACAAGGGTATCCACCCCCATGCCGAGAAAGAGCTAACATCAACTTTCATCAATACTGTTGAGAGACCCTACTTCTCTTACCTAATCATATAGGCCTCCTATAGTTTCGTAAAGGTAATAACAGTAAGGTATCGGATTAAAGTATCACCTCCTCTTGAAAATTACAAGAACCATCAAATAGAAGACCACCCTCTACTAAACCTACCACCAGCAAGCCTAGAGAAGCTAATGTCAACATGGCCAATTCAAACATGAGGCCCAATACCCATGTCCCTTTTAGAATGAATCCTCCACCAATTTAACAACAATTCAGGACCCAACTTCAAACTAATAAGGCCCCTAAATAGTTCACCAAAATACCAGTTCCTCTCAGTTAGGTCCTTGAAAAGTTAAGGATAGATAATATGCTCCATTTTAAGCTTCCCAATGAAAAGTATAGGCCAATAGCTTTTAATCCTAATGTAAATGTCAATATCATCTAAGGCAGGTAGGCCATTCAACTGACTTAAGTTAGAGATTAAAAAATAAAATTCAAGACTTAATTGATGAAGGATTAGTCCATCTTAACTTAATAGAAGCCCTAGCTCCAAACATCAACAATAACCCTTACTTAACCATGACCCCATCATTAACATGATATTTGATGACTCAGATCTTACCATCAACATGATTAGTTCAAACCAAGAGCCTAAGGTCTAAAAATTCTATAAAAAGGAAGAGAAAAAAGCTCTAAAGACCAAAAGGTACACTTTCCATGTGCCCTTAGCCCTTAAAAGTTATAAAACTGCCCATCTCAACTACCAAGCAATATATCAAGGGCAATCGAGTTCACTCGTAGGAGGTATTACCCACTCTAGTAGAATTTATGACCTAAAAGAAGACTTCGAAAAGAAGACTATGATGGAAAGGCTAAGTAACAAACCAACTGAGTATGAAGAAGGATTGTCTGCCTTCACTAAAATGATTAGATCAAGTGAGTAAAAAATAATGGATCAGCTTACAAAAACTTTAGCACATATATCACTCGTTGGTCTATTGATGGCATCGAAACCCCATCAAGAAGCTCTATTCGAAACTTTAAAGGAGGTTAAAGTCCTTCGTAAAATACCATTTGAAAGAATGGGGTCTGTTCCTCACTATGGATCAAATTTCTTTCTTTACCGAAGAATTAGGCAAAGAAGGTAACTGGCATACTAAGCCTCAATTCATAATACTGAGGGTAAACAACATTATCATAGCCAGAGTCCTCATTGACAATGGGTCGTCATTAAATGTCTGCCCTCTCACCACTATAGATCTATTAGGCATCGATGTAACTGCAATTAAGCTAAGTTCAATAACAATTAGGGTTTTTGATAGATTTAGGACAGAAATTATTAGAGAGATCGACTTATTGGTTGATATTGACCCACAGATGTTCAATATCCGATTCCAGGTCTTAGACATCCCAAGTACCTTTAACCTTCTATTAGAAGACCTTGGATACATTTAGTAAGGGCCATACCTTCAAGTCTACATCAAAAGGTTATGTTCATCTCAAATAGCTAAGTCATAACGATTCTAGGTGACCAGGATTATGAAATATATAAAGAAATAACCATACCCTACATTGGCATTGAGGAGTAGGAAGACTTTAGGCTCCTAATGTTTGAAGAAGTGTATATAATTAGTGATCAGAAGAAGGATGAGAGGATGAAGTTCAAAGAAGGGTAGTTTGGTACTTATGGGCTCGACTACATTCTAACTCCGATGGAAGAGTTGTGAAATATGCAAGCAAAGGGCAAGACAGGTGAGAGGTTATATTACGCCTCAATAACCTTTCTACTACTAATAAAGACATTCATCCAAGCTAATGTTCAGACTTCGAAACCTGCCAAAGAGGATGCCTCCATCAAGAATGAAATAACAAGCCCATCTTATAAGTCTCAGCACTTGAATAATTGGTTCTCCATCCCTATGAACAGCAATAAGTCTTCTTTAGGGTAAAGGATGAATTACAGTTTAATATTTTATTGAGTTTTGTAATAATTACCTTTGTTCTACAATATTGTACTTAAAAGAATTTCTTCTAACCTAATAAAAATCAATATTCATTTTCTCTTTACTCACACTCTTTTCTTTATACACTTTTAACCTAGATCCAATGCTTCAAATAAAAGCTAGGGATACCTCACGAAGATAGGTGATGAAAATATTGATAACACTTCTGACACTATTGGGTTAGTCATTGAGAGTGATGTTAATGACCACAATAACATGTAAGAAAGCTGGCAAAGACATGAAATGAGTAGAATTTCCATTAACAAGCCAACTAGTACATTTAATGTTAGGACTAATGACAACCCTAAAATGTTGAAGATTGGAGGGAATTTTGAAAGAAAAACAAAAGACAAAAATGACCACACTATTATTTGAGTACCAAGATGTGTTTGCATAGCCTTATGAACATATGCCCGGGTTAGATCTATCAATTGTAGTCTACCACTTACCCATACAAGAAGATATCAAACCTAAGAAGTAGAAGCTAAGGAGATTTCGACCAAATATCTTATTAAATATTAAAGAAGAAGTCAAAAAGTTACTGGAGGTCGTCTTCATTGAAGTATCTAATTATCTTAAGTGGGTAGCAATCACTGTGCTAGTAAAAAAGAAGAATAGAAAAGTTAGAGTGTACATCGATTTTTGAGACCTTAACCAAGCAACCCCTAAAGATACTTTCCCTTTGCCCCATATTGATATTTTGGTAGATAATACGGCTAAGAACCATCTCTTCTCCTTCATGGATGGATTCACCAGGTATAATCAGATCAGAATGTCTAAAGAAGATAAAGCCAAGACAACATTCATTTCAACTTGGGGCACATTCTACTGTAAAGTAATGCCTTTTAAACTCAAAAATGCTAGGGCAACTTACCAAAGAGCTATGGTCTCGATATTTCATGACATGATGCACAAAGAAGTTGAAGTGTATGTAGATAATATGATTGCAAAATCTAAAGGAGAAAATCATGTACATAATATGAGGACATTGTTTGGTAGGTTAAGAAAATTCCAATTGAGGCTCAACCCAGATAAGTATACCATCGAAGTAACCTTAAGAAAATTATTGGGTTTCATAATCAACTAAAGGGGCATCGAAGTAGACCTTGATAAAGTCTAAACAATAGTTAACTTACCCCCTCTATGCACACTTAAAGATATTAGAGGTTTGTTGGGCCGTTTGAACTACATAGCCTAGTTCATATCTTAACTCACGGATAAATGCCATCCTTTGTTTAAATTATTGAAGAAGAACGCCAAGATAGATTGGGATAAAGAATGTGAGAAAGCCTTCATAACAATCAAGGAGTACCTCATGAACCCTCCAATCCTAATAGCTCCTAAACCTGAGAAGTCTTTTTCTATACCTCACAATATTACTAGAATCCATAGGGTATATTCTCAGTTAAAAGGATGAGGAAGGAAAATAGTAGACCATATACTACTTGAGTAAAAAGTTCGCTAAAGGGGAATAGAAGTATTCATAAATTGAAAGAACATGTTATGCTTTGGTTTGGGTAATACATCGATTCAAGCAATATACACTCTATTACCAGATTGAATTGTGGACTTAATATGATCCCCTAAAGTACTTGGCAGATAAACTAGCCCTAATTGGCAGAATCTCGATGTGGTAAATGTTACTATCAAAGTTCGACATTACGTATGTAAACCAGAATTCAATTAAGGAGTAAGCTCTAGTAAATCAGTTAGTAAAAAATCCCTTTGATAATACCCCCTAAGAGGTACAAGTCAAATTCCCCGATGAAGATATCTTAGTAGTTGAAGAAAGTTCTAATGAAGAAAAAGATGGCGAATCCTCGAAGTGGAAGATGTTCTTTGATGGAGCTGCTAATGTGTCTAGGTCTAGAATTGGGGCAATACTAATATCTTCAGAGGGTACGCAATTCCCTTTGGCCATAAGGCTCATGTTTCCATACACCAACAATATCGGTGAATATGAGGCATGCATCATAGGACTCAAAATGGCCTTAGACAAAGACATTCAAAAATTAGAAGTGTATAGGGATTCTTCACTCATTATTGGCCAAGTTTAAGGAGAACATAAGACAAAGGATCCTAAACTAGTACCTTATCACCAATACATAACTAAATTAATGGAGAAATTTAAAGAAATTACTTTCACTCAAGTACTGAAGACACGAAATCAATTCACTGATGCATTAGCCACTTTAGCATCTATGGTCCAGATATCCGATAGAGTTGAAATTTAATCCCTCACATTGAAATTCAAGAAAAGCTTGCCTTCTATCTAACAATTGAAGGTATAAATGGCAAAAAGCCGTGGTACCATGATATTAAAATATTCTTACAACAAGGCACATACCCTAAAGAGGCTATGAAAAAGGATAAAAGGATGATCAAGAGATTGGTTACCTAATTCTTAGTAACTGAGTCCACTTTATACTAGCAATTTTTTTACAATACTCTTTTAAGGTGCATAGACAACAAAAAAGCCAAGATAATGATGAAAGAAGTATACAAAGGAGCATGTGACCCTCACATGAACAGTTACATGTTAGCCAAGAAAATTATCAGGCTAGAGTATTACTAGTCAACAATAGAAGGTGATTGCATCAAACACGTCAGGTATTGTCATTTATGTCAAGTTTATTCAAATTAGATAAATGCCCCGCCTCAAGAATTACACGCACTAGCTACACCATGGCCTTTTTCAATGTAGGGAATAGACATCATTGGCCTAATTACTCCAAAAACAACCAATGGGCATCAATTTATACTAGTCGCCATCGACTACTTCAACAAATGGGTTAAGGCCTCATCCTATTCAAGCATTACTAAAAGGGTAGTGGTCAAGTTCATCAAGAGAAACACCTTGGCTTGATATAGGGCTCTAAAAATAATCAGCATCAATAATGGTGCTAATCTCAACAATAAGCTCATATTAAAGTTATGCCAATAGTTCAGGATCATTTACAAAAACTCTACTCCTTATTGACCCTAGATGAATGGAGCCTTAAAGCAGCCAATAAAAACCTCAAAAGAATCATTGAAAAAATCGTTGTTACATATAAGGATTGGTATGAGATGTTACCATTCACACTCATAGCCTATTAGACTTCCATTAGAACATCGATTGGGGCATCACCTTACTCTTTGGTATACAATGCTAAAGTGGTGTTACCAATAGAGGTTAAGATCCCGTCTCTCAAAGTACTATCAGAAACCCAGTTGGACAAAGTCAATTTGGTAAAGAAACGCATCGAGCAAATGAATTTGATTGATGAGAGAATATTGATAGCCATGTGTCATAATCAATGTTACCAACAAAGAATGGCTTAGGCTTTCAACAAAAAAGAACAATCCCAAAACTTCAAAGAGGGTAATATGGTATTGAGAAAGGCTCTCCCCAATGTACTAGATTCAAGAGGAAAATTCGCTCCCAATTATGGAGGCCCTTATATCATGAAGCGAGTGTTACTAGGAGAAGCTTTGATTTTGTCTCAAATGAATGGTCTAGAATTGAGAGACCTAGTAAATATTGACTTTGTAAAGTTGTGCTACTCATGAAAATCAATGGAAATTTCTACTTAGAACATGAAAATGCCAGTCGTTTAGAATATTACTATGGTCTAATTTTCATCCTCTATAAGTAAGGTAGGTATTCTTGGTAGTTGTTAGCATCGGAATTGTCTCCATCCCTTTCTCCTACTCCATCAAAAGGTCTAATCCTCTTACTCAATTTAAATGAACCCATTCACTGAAAACACTAGAAAAGCTTAAAAGTGAGATATAGAACATCAATAATTAACAAAACTCTTTAAAATACTTTATTACGAATCAATCCCCCTTGAAGGGGAGTTTTATTGACTATTTTTCAAGGAAAGGTAAAACCTAAATAGGCAATTACCTCACGGTAGATATTTACTAATCAGAGATGAGATAAATGAACTGAAGAATAAGTAGAAGACATTCTATATTAGGCTAATTTCTATGACCTCTCAAAAAAAGGCCAAGGAGTTTCAGGCTTGAAGTTATTTCAAAAAACGAGTCATTTGGTTTTGATAAGACTTTTCAAAGAAAGATTTGGCAATTTTGGTGCTATCAGCAAGACTAGGTAAGTACTTCCATACGATGTTAGCACATTGGTTTTTGAACATTGCATTTAGACTACATCTCCTTAGATAATAACCAATATTCACAATTCTTTCTCCTAACAATCTTTTAGGTAGAGTTTTTAGGGCATTTACCCTTTGTACAATCTTTTGGGCCCTAGCCAACTCATAGAGCATTATCCTACCTTTGATCCATTCATCATTTACTCACTAGTTCCCAAAGCGCTGTCCCATTGGTTCTCCACTCTTTTTAAGGTTCTAGTTAGCTCATAAAGCACTATCTCGATTTACAACCTTAAGGATTAGCAAGCTTATAGGGTGCTTTTCTTTACTAATTTCCTGTAGCAAATGCATAAGGTGCTTATCATCATCTACTTGCCTTAGCAAGCCTATAGGGTACTTGTTAGCTCATAAAGCAGTATCCTGATTTACTACCTTAAGGATTAGTGAGCCTACAAGGTGCTTTTCTTTACTAATTTCTTATGGCGAGCACATAAGGTGCTTATCTTCATCTACTTAACTTAGCAAGCCTATAGGGTGCTTCGTTTTACCAAATTTCCTTAGGGGCCTTAGCAAGCCTATAGGACGCTTTTCTTCACCAAGTTCTTAGCAAGCCCATAAGGGTGCTTCTCTTCACTAATTTCTCTCAAGTAAGCCTATAGGACACTTCCTTTCATCATTGATTTCTTTTAGCAAGCCCATAGGGTGCTTCTTCTAAGTCTAGCTTAAGGTTGCTAGTCCCTTAGAGACGCTTCTACCTAGGTTAGTGAGCTTAGAAGAGCACGACCAGATTTTCCCAATCGATTCTAGTTTAAGGTTACTAGTCTCCTAAAGACACTCTCGCTTAGATTAGTGAGCTTAGAAAGGTATGATAAGGTATTCTAAATCAATTCTAATTTAAGGTTGCTGGTCTCCTAGAGATGCTACCGCTTAGGTTGGTTAGCTCAAAGTAGCATGACTAGGTTTCCCTAATCGATTCTAGTTTAGGGTTGCTAGTCCCCCAGAGACGCTCTTACCTAGGTTAGTGAGCTTAGAAGGTCAAGACAAGCTTTTCCAAATCGATTCCAATTTAAGGTTGCTAGTCTCCTAGAGATGCTCCTAACTAGGTTGGTTAGCTCAAAGTAACATGACTAAGTTTTCCTAAATTGGGGTTGCTAGTCCCCTAAAGATGCTTTCACTTAGGTTAGTTAGCTCAAAGTAGCACAGCTAGGTTTTCCTAATTGATTCCAGTTTAGTTAGCTCAAAGTAACATAGCAAAGTTCTCCTAATTGATTCCAGTTTAAGGTTGCTAATCCCCTAAGGACACTCCTGCTTAGGTTAGTTATCTTAGAAGAGCATGACCAGGTATTCCAAATCGATTCCAATTTAAGGTTACTAATCCTTTAAAAAGCTCCCACCTAGGTTAGCGAGCTCAAAAGAGCACGACCAGGGTACTAAACCTTTCTAAAACTCACCTTTGTGTTTCAACAAGCTCTTATAGCACATTTTCCCTCTTTTACCTTTTTTGTCAAATCCCCGATAGACCAAACTTAGAAAAAATTTCACCCTTGGGGTAAAAATAGTGTCTCTTTTATCTTTATAACGAAGTTTTACTCAAATTTCACAACAAAAAAAAGCAACTATAGATACCCCATTTTTGCTTCCTTTCATTTTTAAAAATTTTTAAGATAGGGTAAGGGGTCCTAGTTTAGGAAATATAGAACAAATACAAAATTTATATAAAAAAAATCACAAAAAATAAGAAAATTTAGAAAATACAAGAAAATGGAAAAATACAAAAAGTATAAAATTTAGAAAATAACAAAAATAAAAATAGAAAAACTACAAAAAGTAAAAATTTTTAGAAAAAAAAACAAAAAAATAAAAAAAATTCAAGAAAAACCACCAAAAGTAGAAGATTTAGGAAATTTAAATAAGTTTTTAATAAGTTTTAGGTGTTAATAAAGGAGGTCCATTGGGCTTGGGCTTAGATTCAAATCTAACCCAAGTTAACCTTGTCTATATATGCAATTTAATTACACATATGAACAAGGCATAAGCTAATAGCGTAACGAATAAGCACTTGAACATTGGCATTAGATTTGCATTAGAGGTCTTGAGTTTGAATCTCACTAAAGGCATGAAATGCCTTTTGTTTTTTTCTCCAAAACATATTACCACATCACCCACAACACATGAACACATCAACATCACATCATCAACTACGTATCTCATCAAGACATGTAGCACAATGACATTTGCCCCTACCACTGCTGTAGCGCCACATGGACGCCACGTCAGCATCTCTACAATGTATCTCATACGTGCTACACAACACATCAGCCTTGGCCACATGTTGGATACATAGCAAAGCATTATTCAACCCCATGACTAACGTAGCACCACATCAGTGCCATATCAAAACTTTCCCTTTTATTTCTTTCTCTTTCCTATGATTTCCTCGCCTTTCCCACATTAAAACAAGCTTACCCCCCTCACTTTGACTCAATTTTCTACACAAATTGCACACACATGCACATATGATTTCTTGGTTCGATATTATTCCATAAATGGCCTTCTTTGAATCAAGTCTAAAAACAAGGCCAAATTCAATTGTTTTCATACCTAAATTAACTCCCAAAATCGAAAAAAACTTAAAATCCAAAGTCATGCATTCATACCCAAATCAGATATTAATGGACTTTCCAAGCTTATTCAAGCTTCAAATACTATAAATTTAACCCTTTCCATCCTCGTTCAGACATCAACTCCCACTTCCAAATTTTCTCCCCCTTCAAATCCTAACCCACACAGCATACTCTCTCTCTAGAATTTGTTAAGCTCTAATGGTATTCAAGCTAAATTATTAGTACTGCAAAAACACCCATATCCACCACTTTCAAACCCAATGCTTACACCCCTAACCATAGCCTCTAGCATCTCTAGCAACAAATCGTAACCACTACCCTTAACTACCATGATTGCCCTTACTCAAACCACTACCACCGTTGCTCTTCGTACGAAAATAACCCAACCACCAAGCTCACTACCCTTGGAAACACATAACCCAATCACCCTTTCGATGCCAGCAACTACCTTCGATACTGTGCACCGCCACCAACAACACCACTCTTCAAAAAACACTTAAACACGCACCAAACACGCTGGCATTTGTCCTATCCCATCTAATCTTAATCTAAAACACACAAAAATCCTCTTACCTTCTTAATGGCATTTAGATCACCTTGAACCATCACCCCACAAGCCGCTACTATCTCTACACTCTCAACCCGCTCCAAACCCGAATTCAACTCGACAACCATATCCATATCAGAGTCTACGACCCAAGTCCAACTCACACGCCCAACTCATTCATGCTTGGCCTTCTTCTTTTGTTAACTGTATTTTTTATTTTATTTATTTATTTATTTACTTAGTTATTTCAATCCGATTGTATCGCAATTGTAATAAAATAAAATAAAAAACAAAAAAGAGAAAATAATTAGTTTATTTTTTTATTTAAAGTGTAAATAGAAATAGATATAATAAAAAATAAAAATAAAAATAAAATAAATAAATAGGTTGATGAATAAAAATCATTTTGACACTTAGAAAAATTGGTTTTCTAAAATAAATAAAAGTAAGTGATCGTTTTTTTCAAATTAGGACCTTTACGACTTTCTACGAATAAAACCTCGATTTAGTACCCTTCAGATCTTTCTTAATAAAATTGAACATATTTAAAAACATAAACTCGACGTGTTTTCAAAATTGAAACAAATCTAACCCGCTAAAGTTTTATCAAAAGAATTATGTACGTCTGATCTCGAATAGCAAATACACAAGCACCTCCGGAATAACATAAAAAATGAAAAAAATTAGTTTTTTCCACTTTTAGTTACCTAATCTAGTAAAAAACTAAAAAAAGCCATTTTTCCGTTTTAGTTTAACTTACTCGATTCAATCTAATTAATTAATGACTGAATTTCGTTTTATAGGATAATTTTTTAAAGGTGATTTTAATAGATTAAGTCTAAAATTGGAAAGTTGATAGTACCCGTAATGGTTTAAAAAGCTTAACCCTTAGACTCGATTTTCTAGTTCTTAAAACCGTTTATAAAATTAGTTTTATTGAAACGACCAGTAGTTAAATTATAACCAACCCATCCAATTGGTTATAATTTAACTCTTTTTCTTAACTCCAATCAAGTAACGACTCCAAAATGTTTTCAAAAAATAAAAGAACTGATTTTCTTTAAACTTTAGTTAAGAGTCAATATTAAATGGGAAAGGTTTAATATTAATCAGTTTAAAGAAGACTAATTTATAAAAATCAAGCTCAATAATGCTGCTACATTGTATCAGCTACCCAAAAAAGAGAATACAACTCTTTTTCATACACAGAATAATTAAGGGTAGCCCCACAAAGCTTCTCACTGTAGTAAGCGATAAGTTGACATTCTTGCATTGGAACTGCTTCAATGCCAATGTTAAATGCCTCACATTCTAGCTAAAATAGTTGCAATGGTCTTAATCTCCTTAAAACTCTTCTCAGCTTGGTCAATTCACTAGAATCCATCACTCTTCTTTATCAACTTAGTCAAGGGGGCTGCAATAGTACTGAAATTCCTAATAAATCTTCTGTAGAAAGATGTAAGACCATGAAAACTTCTAACTTCAATAACATTCCTAGGTGTAGGGCACTCCAAGATAGCTTGGACCTTCTCTTCATTAGCTCAAATTCCTTGTCCAAGCACCACATATCCTAGAAAGACAACTTTATGTTGATGAAAAATACATTTCTTCAAATACCAAACAATTTCTTGGTTCAAAGTATGTTAAAAACACCTCAAAGATGCTTTAGGTAATCAAGTAGGTCAGCACTATACACTTGGATATAATCAAAGTACACAACCACACATCTTCCAATCAAAAGGCACATTATATGGTTCATGAGCCTCATAAAAGTGCTTAGCAGATTAGTAAGTCCAAATAGCATAACTAACCAGTCATAAAGACTATGCTTCGGCTTAAATGCAATTTTTCATTCATCACTAGATCTCATGTGAATCTGTTGGTAGCCACTTTACAAGTTAATCTTTGAAAACACTTTAGAGCCATGAAGCTCATCCAACATGTCATTAAGCCTCAATATGGGGTATCTATATTTGATACTAATTCAATTGAAAGCTTAGCTATCAATGCACATACACCATAAACCATCCTTCTTTAGGATGTATAGTGATAGTATGGTACAAGGGTACATACTTTATCTTACATAACCTTGCTCAATAAGCCCGTTCGCTTCTCTTTCTAGCTCAGCAGCCAACTTAAGTTTCATTTTATAAGTAGGTTTGTTTGATAAAGCTGTACCTAGCTATAAATCAATGCAATGCTCAATGCTTCAAACTTAGGGTAATCCTTTAGGCAACTCATCGGGGAATAGGTTCGAAAACAAATCTATTAAGCTTTGGACCCCTTCAGGTATGTCATCCATGCCTCTTAACTCCAATAACCTTCTAATCAACAAAAACATAGGCTCTTCGACTTTCTTAGCAACTCAAAGCTCTTCGAGGTATTTCTCTTCTACTTCTCAACCCTTTACGTTATTTCAATGGCTTCCTCAAGTGTGTGAAACCTCAACACTTCAACAATATTTCGGATCTCATATTGGAGCCTAAAATAAACCTTGATACAATGCAGGCTTTAAGCTTATCTACGTCAACTCAGATCATCAGCATCTAGAAAACCTTAACATAGTCATCAATGTTAGGTCTCTCTCATGAATTTGGATGATAACAAAAAGAGAGGAATACTAATATACTAACAAGTGTACAAGTATTCAAATAGTTCATCATAATGTTTAAATTTTAAATTAAGTTTCATTGAAAGACTTATTTAGAAGGTTTGTACACTTGAAAAAGAAATAAGTCTAGAGAGTATTTAGAGAATGTTTCAAAAGCTTATATAAGAAGAGTTAATACAACACTTTAGAAAGTTCTTCAAAGACTTTGAAGATAAGTAAACTAATATATCTTCAAAAGGTTAATCAGAGAGTTGACCTAGAAGAATGAATTTAGAAAATATAACAAGACATCAAATTCTAAGCGAACAAGGTCTAACTCCACTAAATTGGGTGTATTAAGGAAATACACTTAATTCCCTATCACTTAAGTAGGAATTAAGATCCATGGGGATTATTTTTAAGAAAATTAAATTTTGGATATAATCAAATAACAAGAAAATATCTAAGATTAGATAAGGATAAAGCTGATTTCGAAAATTCAGGGCCATCAAATTCAAAACTCAAGATTATCTAGAGTTACTGATCAAAGTATATCCATTAAGGAGATATGACCAGGATAAGATCAAATTAAAATTCAAACTCCAAGATTTTCTCAAAATATATATGCATTATCCTTAAACGTTAAAGGTTAGATAAGCTTAAATAGATTAAAATAATCAACTATTTAGCTATTAAAGGAGTTAGTATAAAAGAAGAGACGATTCAAAATATTCAACAATTCTAAGAAAAAAAATATTACACATTTATCGTGATCATTGCTTACTATCAAAAAAGGCATAGAATACTTCTCAAAAACTATTTTAGAGAGTTAAACTAAAGTTGCATATTCAATAATCGTCATTTCTATTTCTATGCTAAATTATCTGAGATTAATATTGTTCTTCTCACTTTTGTTTCATAAACATTATCTATTGTTTGAGTGTTTTTGGAGAGAAGTATAATTGTACTCTATAGATCTGTAATTAGCTTAAATCGTAGAGAGGCTAGATAGGTAAAGCAGAGAGTTGTAAAGGCCAAGTGTGGCAGAATCTTGTAAACTCCTCTTTATTTGTTTATGATATAGTGGATCAAGTAGAAGGCACCGATGTAAAAAAATTAAGTCTCTAACAATAGAGCTAGAAGAGAGCAATAGGAATAAGGACGAAGCTCTTTAAATCTTAAGCCCAATTTTCTCCTTCCTATCATTTTACCTTAAGCTATTCTATTATTTGTGTACTTGAATTATTAATATATTATTGTTCGCTAAATTAAGTTATTAAGAGGGGTGTATTCATTTTAACTCAAAAATGTTTTAAATTGTCTAAAGATAACAATTAACCCCTTTCCTCTTGATATCTTATACGAGACCAACACTTGATATCAAAACCATGCTTTAATATTATCTAAAGTTTAAGATCGTGGGTGAACTAAGTGGTAGTTTAACAATTCAACCTCATAAGACACCATTTTCTTATAGAACTAACTTTCTTTATTGGAAATTCAAGATGGAGACTTATGTAAAGGCATCAAACTATTAGGCTTGGCAAATCATTTCAGCAAAAGATCTCAAAGTTCCAACCATTATTACATCAAATGAGGATATCTCCAAAGTTGAACTCAACTCAAAGGCTAAAAATTTAATTTTAAGTACAATTGTACTTTCAGAATTTTATCTAATTGCTTCTTATGCTACAATTAAATACATTTAGGACACCTTGGTGTAAACTTATGAAGGCATTAAGACAATCAAGGATGCGAGAATAAATTCACTAGTTCAGCAATTTGAAACTTTTCCAACTCTTCCTAGTGTAGAAATTAATGGTTCCTTTAGTAGATTTACTATTATAACTAATGAATTATCTTCTCTTGGAAAAACAATTAGTGATGCAAATATAGTATGCAAGATGCTAAGAATTCTTCCCAAAGTTTGGAATGCAAAGAAAACTGCCATAGAAGAAGCTTATGACTTAAAGAGACTAACATTGAACCTAGCAAACTTATGGTATATGGAACTGATTTTCTTAAATTAGAGAGTACTTCAGAGAACACAAAGATGAAGGCCATAGTGTTCAAGGCTAAAGAAACAAACATTGATTCTGAAAATGAAAACTCACCCGAAGAAGAAGACAAAGATGTGATACTTCTAACCAGGAACTCAACAAATGCATGAAGCAAAAAGGTAAGAAAACTTTTACTAAAACATTTTCTTCTAACAAAATTCGGTCTAATGATGTAAGTGAAGCAATCAAGGAAAATGAGGAGAAAAAGTCCAAAAAAGAGATTGTATGTTATGAATGCAAAAAGGTAAGACATATCAAGTAAAAGTGTCTTACGTTAATCAAGAAGGAGAAATACAAGAAGAAATGAAAATCTCTAATAGCTACATAGAGTGATTTGAAGAGTTAAAGACTGAGTCAAAGAATTTAGAAGAATGTGAAGAAGCAAATCAGTGTCTTATGGCACTATATGAGGTAAATTCAAAAACCAATTCTAACTCTAACATCGAAGTACCTGATGATATATGTGTTGAAATCAATAAATTACTTAAAGCTTTTTTTAAGGCAAATGACAAGATCTTTAAGCTTGAATCAAAAGTGAAGACACTAAAAAATGAAAAGTAAGTTCTTAATCGAACAAATAAATTGTTGGCAAATGAGAATGATTTCTTAAAAAATGATTTTGAAGGATTGCATGTTGCTTGAGAAACTTTAGTCAATGAAAATCTTATTTTGAAAGAAGAAATTAAAAATCTGAAAAATCATATAGAGGATTTATCAAGGTTAAGCAAAAAAATGTTTCAAAAGTTTGATGAAAGTGACAAGAAGTTACAAATGTTGGTCTCTAATCAAAGATTTTGAATTTTCTAGTCTAAAACAAAGATAAAGACTGGATAATTCAAAATCTCTAAGTCTAAAACAAAGAAAGAAATAGTATTTGTCAAATCAAAAACTGAAAATCAAGAAACGGTTAAAGAAAAGGATAAAGGCAAAACGGTTAAATTTGTTAGAAGATACAACAAACAAACTATCAAAATAACGATAAGTATCCTTTTAGAAGGATATAATAGAAGGATAAACAAAGGGTATGTCAAAAAGAATCTAAGTCAAAGGAAAATGGTAAGTGACAATTATAATGAGTAAAAACCTTATGCTTATTTTTTTTTTTTGTAATAAGCTTGAACACATAGAGAAATATTGTTTTTTCAAAAAAAAATCCAAGCTCAACAAAAATCAAGGATCAATTCAAAAGTCAAGCTTAAATTTTCATGAACCCATGCTTTGGTAAGTTCATAAACAAACTTAATTGTGTTGTGATGTGTCTAAGAACACAAAGCTAAGTTAAAAGGAACATGGTACCTTGACAATGGATGCCTAAGACACATGACCGATGATGCTTCATTGTTCACAAGCTTGGAATGGAAGGAAGATGGGAATGTGAAATTTGATAACAATGGTAAAGGTAAAATAATTACGATAGGTATGATTGGTTTGGCACCACACATAATTGAAAATGTATCATTAGTTAAAAAATTGAAACATAACTTGTTAAGCATAAGCCAGTTATATGACAAAGGGTATATAATTACATTTAAACATAACATATGCACTAGATTTAATAAGGATGGATTAAAGCTATTTGAAGGCTTTAGAAGAAAGAATTTTTATTTAATTAAACCATCTGAAATAACTTCTAAAAGTTGCTTTATCTCTATAAATGATAATACCATACTTTGGCATAAAAGGGTAAGACATGTAAATTTTCCTCAACTTGAGAAATTATCTAAAAAGAATTTAATTGAAGGTTTGCCAAAATTGTATGCTCATGAAAATATTCATTGTGCTACTTGTTTAAAGAATGTGATGAGTTCGTCATCACATAAAAGCAAGAAAATTATATACACTCAAAGACCTTTAGAATTGTTGCATTTACATTTGTTTGGTCCAACTCGAACTCTAAGTCTTAGAGGAAATAAGTGTGGACTTGTTATAGTAGATGATATCTCAAGATTTACTTAGATCTTATTCTTGCATCATAAACGTGGTGCGTTTAAAAGTTTTAAATTTTTTTCCAAAAGAGCTCAAAATAAAAAAGGCCTATCTATCATTAGTCTACAAACTAATCATGGAAAGGAATTTGAAAACTCTAGTTTTATCTCCTTTTGTGAAAAAAAGGGCATCTCCCATAACTTTTTTGCACCCTACACTCCTCAAACAATAGGGTAGTAGAATGTAAAAACAAAACTATCCAAGAAATGACAAGAACACTACTTAATGAAAGTGGTATGGTAGATCATTTTTGGGATGAGGCAGCATCAATGGTTTACTATATCATTAATCAAGTATATGTTAGACCTTTGACAAATAAAACTACCTATAAGATTTATAAAGGAAGAAAACCTATTGTTTCATATTTTCACATATTTGGTTTTAAGTGTTTTGTAAAGAAAACAGGAAAAGTATTGGAAAAGTTTGAAGAGAGAGCTGATGAAGCCATCTTTCAAGGTTACTCTCTAAACTCAAAAGCATATCAAGTATACAATAAAGTAACAAAAGTGGTAGAAAAATCAATAAATGTCAAGTTTGTTAAAGAAAAAAATAGTAAAGAATCAGATGATGAACTTCCATTTGCCACAAATTAAAGAAGTTCTACATAACATGATTCAAAAGGTAAGTCAAAACCTCTATCAAATGAAACATCAGAAACTTCAAAGATGCCTGATGCATCTAAAACAAAACCAAGATCAAAAGGTTCTTCAGTTGTTAATAATAGGTTTTTTGAAAGTTGTTCAAAAGGTAAATCAGAAGGTTCTGAACACTTTCATACACCACTCTCAACACTTAGATTTAAAACAAACTATCCTCCTGAACTTATGATTAGTAATGTTAGAGCTAGGATAAAAATAAGATAAAGCTTACAAAATTTTGAAAATCATTTTTCTTTAATATTTAAAATTGAACCCAATTCAGTTGATGAGGCTTTAAATGATGATAATTAGATTTTAACCATATAAGAGGAACTTGGTCAATTTTGGAGAAATTAAGTATGGAACCTAGTTCCAAGACCTAAGGATAAATTAGTTATTAGCACTAAATCAGTTTTCAAGAATATGTTGGATGAACAAGGAAAAATAGTAAGAAATAAAGCTCGTTTAGTTACTAAAGGATATTCTCAAGAAGAAGGAATAGACTATGATAAAACTTATGGTTATGTGGCTAAACTAAAAGCTATAAGATTACTTCTTGCATTTGCTTGTCTAAAAAATTTCAAATTGTATCAAATGGATGTCAAAAGTGCTTTTTTGAAGGGTTTCGTAAAAGAAGAAGTATATGTTGAACAATCCCCTGGATTTGAAGATCAATTTAAATCAGATCATTGATATAAGCTAAAAAAGGCCTTGTATGGTCTCAAACATGCTCCCCATGCTTGGAACAAAAGATTAAGTCAATTTGTAATTAAAAATGGTTTTAAAAGGGGAAAAGTTGACACTACACTATTCATGAAGCATTATGGAGAAGATATGTTAGTTATACAAATTTATATTGATGACGTTATTTTTAGTACAACTAATGAAAAATATTGTCAATAGTTTTCAAACTTAATATAAACTAAATTTGAGATATCACTCATGGGAGAATTAAACTTTTTCTTAGGATTATAATCAAACAAACAAAGAATGGGATATTAATTCACTAGAGAAGTACACCAGACAAATATTGAAAAAAAAACGATTTTGAGAATACCAAGGATTCTTTAATTCCTATTAGTAACTCAACAAAGCTTGATATCACAGATAATGATAAAAAAGTAAATGAGAAATTATATCAAAGCTTAATTGGATCTTTATTATACTTGATAGCTTCTCATCCTAATATTTTGTTTAGTACTTGTGTTTGTGCTTGATTTCAAAGTTCACTAATAAGTGTAAATTACTCTAAACTTTCAAGGCATTTTTAAGAATAGAATTTATCATATTTGGGATTTAATTCTTAAGTTTTAGTACTTAATTGTATAGTGTATTAATTTCAAGTAAATCACAAGTAAGAAGATGAAATTTATACAAGAATAATAACTTTTAGGGCAATCACGACCATAAGGAGAATAAAACATTAAAGTAGTATCAGGATTCACTCAATCATAAGTGTAATAATGAAGGAATGAAAAGGTCAACCCTAATCATGCCCTTCATCACAGGCATGATTGAGGAAGTATTTGATGATCCCCCTATCAATCAGGACCGTAATTGCGTAGCAGGACGGTGATCATACCCTTAATTACGAGCGTGATGAGATGTAATAAGCAACAAGGAGTTCATGGTATTCATCACGACCGTAATTAGTGAAGAATCTTGTTTTTCGAGATAGTCATGCCCTAAGTCATAAGTGTGATGGAAAGGGCACAACTATTCTTTTTTAACCTTTTCACACAAATTAGTATACAAGAAATGTCAGGTGGTGCCTTGAAGAGGTAGATCCAAGTCTTTTGATGAAAACAGTATAAATATACTGCAACTTTTGGAAAGAAAAAAGAGATTTCAGAACATCAATTCACAAATCAACACCTAATCAACCGTACCTATACCATTGTGTTCCCATTTACAATAGAGTTTGTTTAAGTATTGTATCATACATTTCCCGAAATGACTCAAGAGGGATGACGACATTCATTGTTGTGCAAGTAAAGATTTCTATGTTAAAACTCAAATGGGGTTGTATTTCTTACTTGTCTCATGTTAATTTCATTGTTATCTCTACATTATATTAATACACTTTGTTATTTCATCATGTATGAGTAATAATCAGGACTTGCTACATCAACTTAATATGAATAAGTGCGTAATTTAGTAAATTCCTAATGTTTGTTATTCTCGATAAATTAAACTTAATCAATCTAAGAATAGTATAGTGCACAACATTGTCTTAGGCCAGATTTCAATAGAATATGTCAAGAGACAATTCTATTGAATAGATTTGATTCGTTGGAACAATTTACTCCTGATAATAAAGATATTATTAGGAAAATTGCTGCATTCTTAGGGAAATAGATAAATTACTATGACATTAATGCCATCCGAGTTAGTTGTTAATTTAGAAGAGATTCTATACAATTAGGATCAAACGTAAGCAATTCTGAGAAGGATGCTTACATACTCATAATTTCCTATAGATAACAATTAATAGGATAAAAAGTGTATTGGCAATATCATACCAGGTAAATGAGCAAGTTAGTATGTTAATCATTGTAGTATTAATAGTTTCTGTAGTAGTTGTGGTAGATTAGTGTAGTTTAGCTAGTAAATTAGATAATTTAATATTTTCATCATTTGATAAATTTGGTTGCTAGCTAATAGGAACAATAATAAGTACTAGTGTTTAAATCCTTTTCATAATGGAGACAACTATATACTCATCTGTTCTATAAAACAATAGGTACACTTACCTATTGAACCGAATTAAAGATAGAATATAGGAATTTAATTTGTAAAACTTGAAAGCTCTATTTAAAGGTGATCATTCACCAATAAAAACACGCTTAACTATAGTAAAAAAAGATCTTTAAATATAAAATAAAAAAACACTTCAAAATTAGAAATTTGGTATCCTAAGAGTCAAATTTTTGATCTCATAGGATATTCAAATACTGATTATATAGGTTGCAAAGTAGATAGGAAGAGTACTTTAGGTATTTGCCAATTCTTAGGGGATAAGCTAGTTTCTTGGTCTTCCAAAAAACAAAACTCTATTGCCTTTTCAACTGTAGAAGAAAAAAATGTTTCCATTTGGAATTTTTATGCTTAGATACATTGGTTGACACAACAATTAAATGATTATGGGATAAATTATAAAAATATATCCATAAAGTGTGATAATACCAGTGCTATTAATTTAACAAAAAATTCATTTCATCACTCAAGATCAAAACATATAGAAATAAGGCACCACTTTATTTATGATCATGTAGTAAATAATGATGTGAGTATTGAATTTATACCAATTGAATATTAATTTGTAAATATATTTACAAAGTTAGATAAATTAATATTTAAATTTATTCATGATGAAATTGGTTCATGTAAGCTTTTTTGTTAGCATGGAGAATATTTAATTAATTCCCCCTAAGCTCTAAAAATTGGACATGTGCTAATAGAGAATTTTTTTTTTTTTAACTCTCTTTAAGTTTATTGTGTGCAACTGGAGAATATTTAATTCTCCTTAAGTTCAAAAAATTTCAACATATGTGTAGGTGGAATTTTCTTTAACTCCTCAAATATCTAAACGTGTGCAACATACATGAAAAGTGCTTGAGTGGATTTTAAATCCTTAATTAGTTGGTCCTAAAATATCTTAGCAATGGGTCTAATAAACTAGCCTACGCATGCACAAATTAGATCATGCTTACTAATTGTTTTTTTTTTTTCCTTTTCCAAGTACAAGTCTATTCATCTTTCTTTTTCTCATTCATTCAGACCCTTCACCTTTCCTTTTCTCTCTCAAGAACTTATGTCACTAAGAAGATCCACCTGTATTGCAGCTCAAGGTCCCAAAACAATGACTCTAAGCAATCTGAACGATCTTGTTGATCTCATTGAACATAAGATTAACAACACCAACCCTCTAGAAACCCAATCAACTCAACCCACTGAACCTCAACAAGAACCATATGAGAAGATTTAAACCCTAAAACTTCGTGATGAGACCTCAAATGAACCATTTAGGAAGTCACTCAAAAGAATGCTTCTAAACCACCTTCAAACCAAGCCTAAGAAGTCTCTTACAAGACTTCTCATGATGAACAAAAGTTTGTTTCATCTTCTTCATTTGAAGAAGTAGCTAAAACCGAAGACTTAAGTTCTTCAAAAAAGTCATCTAAAGAAGAGTTTGAGACTAATTTTGAATCTCCTAAACAGCTCCTTAAACTAGAACCTAAGAAACCAATTTAGAGGACCAAGGCTTCTCAACCTATGCAAAAACCTCAGAAGACTGTGAAATCAAGAAAGCCACCCTACAAACAATGACATTGATCACCTCCAAATAGAGCTTCCGAGTTTTACAATTTAGATTCCTATATTTTATCCTTTACTCTGTTAAATAGGCACATGTACCTATCATTTGTTAGTATAGATAAGTATAGGCTCGTCTTCACTAGGAAAAGGATTCAAACACCAATACTAAATATTATTCCTATTAACTAGCTACCAATTGAATTAATGAAATAATTTAACTAATCTCTACAACTGAACTGTACTAATTCTAAGATAATACCAAGAAAACACAACAAATAGAATTATGACAAGAAAACAACAATTTACAGAGCAGGTTTACTCCATCATATTAACATGGCTTATGAACTATCCATCTTAATAATTACTCATCTACAGGAATTCTCTATTCATGAGTATTCTTCTTAGAATTACTCAATTCTAATTCTGATTGCATTCCTTAGAATCTCTTCTCAAAGAATGGACAAGTCAAGATTGCGTTAAAAGCTTACTAATCCTTGAATTCCTTAAACATGCAGCGAACTTCCTAATAATAGCTCTATTAATAGGAGTAGATCGTTCTAGTGATTAAGATCTACTCAACAGAATTGTCTCTCAATATATTCCATTGAGATCTGCTGTAAGATTGTATTATACACTACACTATCTCAACTATATAAAGTTCTAATCACTAAAAATCCATAATCATTAAGAATAGTAACAATTCACAACACATTCATGTTAAAATGACTTCATAAACCCTACTTTATCATTCACACATGATAGAGAAAAAAAAAAGACAAATATAGAGAAATAAGAAAAAGGAATTAAAACAAAACATAAAAGAAGAGAAAAGAATAAAACCCCTTTTGATTCGCTTGAAGGATTCTAGTACAATGGTATACAGACCTTAGATTCTTCACAATTCTCTCGAAGTTAATGAAGAATGTTACATAAACTCACTTCATAGTATCACTACACTAGGAACATGAATAATAAAAACTTAATGGTCTTAATTCTATGATCTCTTGTGTTTCTTGATGGGATTTGTTTTGATGTGTTTTTTTTTTTTTCTCTTAAAAGTTACGGTATATTTATACTCTTCCCATCAATGAACTTAAATATACCACTTCAAAACACCACCTGATGCTAAAACATTTTCCATGCACTAGTTCGTGTGAAAATGTTGAAGAAAAACAATTGTGTCTATTTCTATCATGCTCGTGACTCAAGGAGTGATTGTCACGCCCCGAACAAGAAGAGTCATAACAGTCCCGCCGTGTAAACTAATCTAAGATAGAAGCTGACCTCACAGCTGCTATCGTAGACGCAGTTTACACAAGGCGCACAACTCAACCAGCTTGAAACGTCTGTTCTGACATCTGTTAATATCCAAACCTGTGGTAGAGCTTTAACAAAATACTTGTTCTATACAATCTGTAGTTTAGTACTACAACAGTAATTATACAACATTTCACGTCCAAGGGTAAAGATTACAATCAGAGTCTTTTAAAAACCACAGGTTATACGATTTATATACAATAAGTTAGAAAACTAGTGGGCTCCCAGGGAATTCCCATTTAGTTTTCTTCAAAACTTAAAGACAAAGCAAAAGCTCAGGTTCAGTTAAATTCCTTGTTCCTCACTTTCCTACACAGCAGCACACTAACCTGAGAACGGTGGTACCGGAACATCTTTTATCTTCACTCAGTACCTGCAAAAGAGTCTGTAGGGGTGTGAGCACAACTAGCTCAGTAAGTGGGGCGGAGTCAGAAGAGTACTATACAATCACAAATAAGGTTAATAATTATGATGAAATGCAATGCAATCACTCAAATGAAAACATCGTACAGTGTTAACCGGTCCACTGTGAGGTTAGAGAAATTTCATCCGCTCCAACCCGGATTGAAGAGTTTCATCGCGACTCAAGTTAAACCAAGCTTGGGCTTGTACAATGGAGAACACCCCCCTCCCAAGACCGCCTTCGAACCATGGCCCCCAACCTTGCCGCGACCTCCTCGCCTATCACTTAGTTCGACTAAGGATGGGGAAAGGACCATTTCAGCTATCCTCATCGAAGGAAGTCGGTGTTTGGCTTAACACTCTTAATCGTTTCCCCTAACGGGTGATTATGCGTGACCAATTACACTTTAGTCGAATAATCATTAGAGATAATCAGGGGTGACCAATAAGTTTACACAATACAGAATCCATGCAAATATGCAGAACAGCACACCAAGGAGTTGAACTCCTGTCACATCAGAGTATCATTCACACACATAGCATGCGCATAATCATCTAGCTACAAACACAACCAGAAGTACTCTTGGGTCTCCGGATACTTTTAAAATAGTACCCAACAGCGGCGAAGCTACCATCCCAACTTACTTGTTCAGATGTTCGTTATTTCTGACTTGAATTGTCAGCCGTCTTTGAAAGGTCCTAATTACACAAAAGGTCTAAATTTAGTTTTCGTAATAATTACGAAAACATTAGGGTTTAATCTAAAACATATATATATATATATATTATTTCCATAATATACAGTCATGTTATTAAATTATTAATTATTAATATTGTACATCATATTTACTATTACGTATTATATATCGTTTTGATCGTATCGAAACGTACTTTTTATTTATTAATTCACGTTTTGATTCTGGTAGAGTTACTGAAATGTGTATATTCTTGAATATGTTATAGATATAAGCTAGTTTGCTTAAGGTTATCCGATTTCAACAAAACTAGTGTCATTGAGTTTGTATAGACTTAACGACACATCTTATGAGTCCTGTTCCGAGAGATGGATTTTAACGGGTAGTTTGAATTTTTAATACAATTATACATAATTTTATAAAAATGACTATATTATGCGAAATTTACAGTTTTAAATTATATTTTATCCAATTTGTCCTTATATTGTAATAATATAAGTATTATTCAATTTTAATACACCTAAAGTACATCCCGATCAGAAAATATTAATAATTGTAATAAAATCTCTATTTAACCCAATTCGACCAGCAATCCTATATATAGGTTTTATTTAAGTATTTTACTCATTTTAGTCTATTAATATTACAAATACACCCCGACTTGTAATTTAAGCTATTTTACTTAATAAATTCGTAGTAAATAGTTTGGATTACCTAATAATTCCCCGAAAATTTCTATGGACTTCTAAAAATATAGGGAATTCAATTATCACTCGGTTTCAAGTTTTCGACCTATTGCTTATATTTTCGTATTGACGATTTTACCCCTAAATTTGATAAATTATCCAATTATAATTCTTTTAGCATCCAATTAATTCCAATCTGACTCAATACCATTATTATTTATTATAGATCAGTAAATGTCCATTTCATCAATTAATTTCATAATTTCCTATTAAATTCATAATTTCAGCCTATTTTCGGACCAATTTCAAGCCTAAAAATTCAATAAATATTAAAATTATTCAAATAAAAATTTGGCCTACGTAGCAATTACCCATATATCATACACATCCTACACAAAAATTTTCAGCTAGAAACAACATCATATAGTATATTTATTTCACTAATATATATTCGGATGAATTACAGATTTCTTAATAAAGTATATTAAATATTACGAATTTTTCAAAAATAAAAATATCACATGAAAGCATGTCTAAAATAACCTAAGTGTAATTTTTTTCATAATTTTCTGGGCGGATTTACTATTTTTTAGAAATTATTGAAAAACAGGGCAGAAATTTGACCTTGGTATTCTTGGGTGCTCCGGTTGTCGGCGGCGGCTAGGCGGTTGTCGGACGGCTGGCGCGGTGGGTGGACCGTGTGGGGTTGGCTGGGTTTCACAGCAGATCTACTATAGGTTAGGTTTCCACACTTTCACTAATTTTTCTGTTTTTTTTTTCTAAATTTGTTTTTTTTTCTACGATTTTTCCTAATTTTTCTTTCTGTTATTTTTTATTCCAAATTGTCAAATGTTATCATCCTGCTGCTGGGGTAATTTTTATACACTTCTTTCACCGCCTAAGGATTTTTCTTTATTTTTTTTCTTTTGTTTTTTTTCCTATTTAGCTAAGCATGTGGTGTCCTAATTTTATAAATTCTACTTTTGATTCAGCACTTTGCTTTCCCTTCTGTCCTGCCACGCCTCCTTCCAGCAATCTCATTGTTATTTAATTAATTTTTCTTTTTCTTTTATTAAATAATTACTTAAATATAGATATTATATGTTAGAATTAATTATTTAATTAATATACAAGGTTATATCTTATGTAAATAACACGTGAAATATATAACTTCACTCATATAATTAAGTTTCTAGCATATTTTTTATTTTTAAGATACATTCTAAGGTTAATTTCACGAATTCAACACAATATATATATAATTACTCAATTTAAAGTTAATTTATGAGTATAATTATTATTTGTACCGGGTATACTAAAAAATTACGTGTATTTTTTTATAGTAAATTATACTACATTATCTCATTTTATAGCTCAATTAGCTTATCTCTAAGTTCTCGTTGTAATCTAAGTTCAATTTTAGGAGTTCTGAACATTTTAGGGCTTTAGTAAATACTCCAATTTCTAAGGGCAAAATTGGGATTTCGGATCATTATTACTAAAATCTAACTTCACTGTAATATCTCGACTAACTTTTTCATTCTAGTTGCAAAGTTTAGGCTCAATTGGATAAGTTACCCTAAAAGCCCTAAATCTGAGCTCGGTTATCCTAAACTCAATTTTGGAAGCTTACAGTGATAATCTCAAAAAACAAGATTTTACACTAATCATAGTTATGATAGTGGACATGAACTCCTTGTCACTTCATTACAACTAATCATGCCAATGATTGATGGCATGATCACTTTCTTGCTATGCAATCACGGCCATAAATAATAGGGGGATCATTAGTACTTCCTTAATCATGCCCATGATTGAGGGCATGATCAATGCTGGCCATTGTAATCATTCTTTATCACACTCGTGATTGACTAATTCTTCTTTCTACTTCAAGGTTTTCTTCTCCTCACAGCTATGTTTCACTTAAAAGTCCTTATTCTAATGTAAATTTCATCCCTTTACTCGTGATTCATCTTAAATCAATACATTATACAATTAAGTACCAAAACATAAGAATTGAATCACAATTATGAACAATTTATACCTAAATATGCCTTGAAAGTATAAAATAATTTACACTTATCAAACTTCACCACACTTAAGCTTTGCTTGTCCTCAAGCAAACACTTAAAAAACAATCAATTGCACAATCGACAAAGCATTCTCAATGGATTAACTTTGTGCCTACCACATTATGTCCTTAGAACACATAAACCAATATTCTAAGACTAATCAAACTAAAACACACTTTACCCTTACTATTTAATGATAGCTTCTAAAAGCATAAAGTTGGCATACAGTCAAATAAATCAAACGAAAATTGATTATACTTCATCAACTTCCTTAAGTGTATAAAAACCCTTCAATTACTTCTTAAGAACACTAATCTAAAAGAAAAGCATATTGCATCCATCTTTCTCCTGTATTTCTACTTCTTTTATTGAATCTCTATAATAACAATTTACACATTACATTTGCATTTTTCTTTCTTTTCTCTTTTCTTTTCTTCTCTTCTTTTTCTTTTTTTTTTTTTTATTAAGAATACCAAAGATCAGTAGTAGAGTCAAACTTTACTTTTTTGAGAGACCGAAACCCTCCCTTATTAACTTAGTTATGAGGATAAAGATTAGCAGTGGAGTTGAACTTTCCTCTTCTGAGGGACCAAAGCCCGCCCTTACTAACTTAATCCTTATAGATTCTTATTGTAATGGTATAAAGACAAAAATTAGCAACAGGGTCAAACTTTGCTCTTCTAAGAGACCAAAGCTCGCCCTTACTAATTCAGTCCTTAAACACTTCAATTTACTCTATTTTGAAGAGATTCTCAAGAAGTATCAACAAGTGAATTACTTCATCTACCCTTTTCATTCAAGGTTAATTGAACTCTCAAAAGTAATTGAAAAGTGGATGTACTACTTAGAAAATTTAGAAACACAACCAATTAACTTTTGAACTAATGAGTTTGATTCACTTCTAACCTCTAAATTCATTCATTAAATAACAAGTATACTCCACTTAGATTTTATCCTACAATATTGATCATGTACACTAAGTCTACAAGAAGTAGTTATGCATAAAATTAAGTACTATTATGCCAAATTGATAATCTACTCAGTAAACTCATAACTTGAGAACAAACAACTTAAGTGAAAGACTTTTGATAAACAAGATTTACTATTCCCCACACTTAATGAGAGACATTGTCCTCAATGTTTGAGGGAAGCAAACATAGAATAGGCAGAGAAAAGGAATAACTAGAAAAATGATAAACAATAAGAACTGAACTTCCTTGAAATATGTAGTTAAACCATTTCATTGATTCTTAAACCATCAAAAATTATAGCTCTCAAAAATTATAGCTCTCAATACCATGGCAACTCGAACAACAAACTCATACTATGAGAGTCTCCATTAATAGAACATTAGTGTGGTTAAGCTCTCAAACATATAATGAGTCTAAAACTAACAAAATATAATAAAAGAAAACAACATAAAGGAAAGAAAACAAGTCAATTAGCCTCATCTCTTGTCTCTACATCTGAACTATCTTCATTCTCCCCAAATGATTCTTCCTCATCATCATGTCTAGTACCTTATCCAGTTGTTTCTTACTAGACACCATGTGTTTCCTCATCATTGTCACTATCCTCTTCTTTCAACCCTTCCTCCTCATCATCAAAGTTTTGCTCTCTAGACTCATCATCTCCTTCTTCTTCTTTTGGAGCACTTACTGGTGGGGAAACCGAAGGTTAACTTGGACCCACATCCTCCTGGGTTTAAGGACAAGAAAAACAAGAGGGAATAGCTTCTCCTACTTTTGTAGTGTTGTTCTTTAAAATCTCAACAATTCCCTTCTAATTCTCCTTAATCTCAACCAGTTCAATTTCTAATCTCTTTAAATTTCAGACTAAGAAGCTAGATATTAATGGCACAAAATCAGGAGCACCAGGGTCCTCAATATCTAAATCAGGATCTGAGACTCTAGTAATACCCTACTGATTAAAAGGGTTCTTGGTAGTAGTTTAAGATCAGCACGGGAGTCTCTTAGCTTGTCACTGGTAGGCCACAACCTCAAATTCCTAAGGATCCTTATAATCAACCCTCTAATGAAAATACCCTTACTTTTATCAAACGTTTGCCAACGAATTCCAAATGCGGTTAAGATGCCTACATTCATCGAAAACCCCTTTAATGCACTATATAAGGGTAATAAATCATGCTCCCCCACTACCCTAGGGCTGTCGTACTTCCCATAAATTGTCCTCACAATAATGTAATGGAAGACTCGAGCACTAGTCTTCTTCAAAGTGGAAGCCTTAGATTTGCTTGCCCTAAAATTGCTCTCATTAGAGATTTCTCTCCAAAACTCATTCACTGAAGTTCCTCGGGGAAGATTCACTGGCAGATCAACAAACTCTTAATCCTCAAGCTCGACACAAGTATATAACCCCATCTCTTGTACAAATGTTAACATATTGAAGATATGAGTTCATCCAAAAGCAAAGAACTCCACCTCACTGTCCATTTTGGTACGATATACTTGTACTTAATCTTGAAAGATGAGAGGAAAGCCAAAGTTGTTTGTTTATAAGTCTTCTCCTAAACCATAAACAACTTCAACCATGATCCATTTCCCAACAATCACTACATAGCTATCTTTAAGCCATGCTCCCCAAGCACATCCTAATCTACCACACAGTATCGCTTGATAAGCTTCTCAGCAACAAATTCCTCAAATCTCTCCTTCTGCTCCTCAGTCATACTAGTTGGTGGAGTAACCATCCTACTAGAACTTGTTACATCGAATCGTCTAGGAGGAGGAGAAGGAGATCGAGTAGCTTTCGGTCTCTTAGCTTGAAAAGTGGTTAATTTTTTTAGTACCATCCGTAAACATTAGTGTTAGTTTAAACTCATGTACAATTCAAGTACAATTCAAACCCATTCCAACTTTCTTCAACTTTAAACATAAAGCATCTATCAGCTAATCACAATCTACCAAAACCAACTTCTAAGTACACACTACACAAATGAATTCAAAATGACTCAATTTGTAATTCGAGCATCAACTAAGGATTAATGTCTTCCCTCAACTATACAACACTCGACTTCACATTATTACACATAAACATAACACTTCAATCATTCATAACAACAACTAGCAATATAATTCTACATAACACTTAAGTACTATGATGAGACTAATTCATTAACTTAGGCTCAATTTGCAGAAATCCTCAATTCTATCATTATTAATAGAAATTAGGGTTTAATCTTGATATGCCAACTTCCTTTACAAAATCATGCAAATCAAAGTCTAATTATGATACAAACACAAATACTATTACTATAACAACACTTTTACAAATCAAAGCAAACGCCCATATATAGACCCTAAAGTAACAAGAATCAAATTTATGAAAATATAGAAAAATGAAAGAAAAAGAGGAAGATCATACCTTAGAAAAGCGTAGGGGTGATGAAAAAATAATTGTGCAAGTGTTAGAAGTGGGTGGAATAAGGGTTAATGTGAGGAAAATAAGGATAGAGTTTTATAGGAAACCAACATAGTGAGAGTATCACAGGGTGGATTTTCAAAATGTGAGAAATGAAGAGAGAAAGAGAGAGAGAGAGAGAGAGAGGGAAATTGCTTATATAGTGGGGTAGCAAGAACATGATTACGGTTGTAACTCGGGCTGTAATGCCCTTTTTAACCTTGGCCACAAACGTAATGAGCCTCATGATTACCTCTGTGTCCGAAATTTTTCAACCATCACAACCTTTATCCTTAGATAGTCACAGGCATAAACAAACTCGTAACTAGTACTACGGTAAAAATTTTCACATATAACTCATTTTATCACAGTCGTAATTGAATTGAAAAATTCCTAAATCACAACCGTGATTGAAGTGTGAAATCTTCTAGGGAAGTGATCATGGTCATAATGGATAGATAGATTAACCTTGTTAATTTATCACAACTGTGATTGATTTTATGATGGATGCTATGCTTGAAATTTTCAAATACTTACCTTTATCATGATTGAGATGCGTATCAAGCTTCTATTCTTCCTCTACGTCCTCATACTTTATGAAATTCTTCTCTTCCCTCTGAATTTCCATGACTTTTACTTAATCTTTCCTTTACTTATGCATCAAACTATAAACAAAGTTATTTATAACAATCCAAACAAATAAAAATAACAACAATTAATTAAATTAAAACTCAACAAATTTCAAAGTACTCAAAACAAACAAAATGAAATTGATAGTCTAATCAAGAATACATGCTTATTTAACATCACAAACTCGACATTCCTAGAGTATGCAACTTCATTCCTTGAATTGGAGGAGTCTTAACTCCTCCTTACCTTCATTCTAATCTACTTACCTATGATATAACTTCAACCATTATTCATTAACCTTAAATGTCCCTTTTTCTAGACGCTCAACTTCCACCACCCTAAATGAAAACACCTTCTTCACTAAAAATGGACCTGAGCATCTAAACTTAAGTTTTTCAGGAAATAACTTAAGTCTAGAATTGTACAAAAGTACTAGATCACCTTCCTTAAATTGCTTAGGGTGCTTAATCCTAGAATCATGAAGATGTTTAGCTTACTCCTTATACATTCGATTGTTCTCATAAGCTATCCAACGCTACTCATCCAATTCATTGAGTTGGAAACACTTAAGTTTACCAACTACTTCATAATCCAAATTTGTTATCTTCAAAGCCCAATAAGCCTTATGCTCAATCTCTACTGGTAAATGGTAAGCCTTACCATATACCAATAGATAAGGTATAGTACCTAATGGAGTTTTGTAAGTAGTCTAATATGCCTATAAAGCATCATCTAGCTTATCAACCCAATCTTTTCTGTTGTATGCTATAGTCTTCTCCAAAATCCTTTTTAGGTCCTTATTAAATACTTCTACTTAGCCACTTGTTTGTAGATGATAAGGGGTAGCCATCCTATGGTGTACCCCATATCTCTTTAGAACTCATTCAATTTGACTGTTGCAAAAGTGGGTTCCCCTATCACTAATCAATGCTCAAGGTGTTCCAAATCTAGAAAATAAATTTCTCAAGAATCTTGCTACCACCTTAGCATCATTTGTTGGTAAAGCTTGAGCTTCAACCCACTTTGACACATAATCTACTACAACTAAAATGTACTTGTTACCATAAGAACTTAAGAATAGTCCCATGTAGTATATTCCCCAAACGTCAAAGACTTCACATTTTAAGATATATCTCTATGACATTTCATCCCTCTTGGAAACATTCCCAATTCTTTGACACCTATCCTAAGCTTCAACATAATCATGAGTATCCCAAAATATACTTAGCCAATAAAAGCCAACTTCCAATACCTTCTAAGCTATTCTATTTGCGTTATAGTGACCACCTATTGGTCCACTATGGTAAGATTTTATGTCCTTCTTCATGTGATACACAACGTCAGACAATCTAATTAGTACATACTCTAAAAAGAAAGGGATCTTCCTAAAATTATAATCTTTCACACTAAGAAAAACTTCTTTTTCTTATGGTGATCCAAGTCTTGAGGTAGAAACTTCCCCACCAAATAGTTTGTTATATTAACGAACTATGGAATGTTGTGGGTCTTTACTGTATAAAGATTTATCATTGATGTCATCCTCATTCAATTCCTTCAGATATGGATTATCCAACCTAGACAAGTGATCTATAGCCAAATTTTTTGCTCCCTTCTTGTCCCTTATTTCTAAATCAAACTCTTAAAGCAACAATACCCAACGGATCAACCATAGTTTTGCATCAAATTTACATAGAAGGTATCTTAAAGCTAAGTTATCGGTGTAAGCAATCACTTTCAAGAGAATTAGGTAGGGCTGAAACTTGTCAAAAGCAAAGACAATCACTAAAAATCCATTCTTAGTTGTAGTGTAATTTGCTTAAGCCGGAGTGAGTGTCTTGCTAGCATAATGTATTGGATCAAAGTGTCAATCTTTTCTTTGCCCTAATACCGCTCCTACTATTAAGTCACTTGCATCATACGTTAATTCAAATGGTATGGTCCAATCTGGCACTACTATTGTAGGAGCGTTAGCCAATTTTTCCTTTAAAATATTATAAGCTTCTAAACAACTGGTGCTAAAATCAAGCAACACACCTTTCTCAAGGAGCTTTGTCAATAGCCTAGCTATCTTAGAGAAATCCTTAATGAATTGCCGATAAAATCCAACATGTCCTAAGAAGCTTCTCACTGCCTTCACAGATGAAGGTGGTGGCAACCTTGCTATCACTTCTACCTTAGTCATATCTACCTTAATACCCTTGTTTAATATCTTGTGTCCCAACACAATGCCTTGCTATATCATAAAATGGCACTTCTCCTAGTTGAGCACTTAATTCATCTATTTACACCTTTGTAGTACCCTTTTCAAATTTGCAAGGCATCCATCAAATGTGCTACCATATATAGAAAAATCATCCATAAAGACTTCTATCACATCTTCTATTAAATCACTAAAAATAGCCATCATGCAACATTGGAAAGTGGCCGGTATGTTACATAGTCTAAACGGCATTCTACAATATGCAAAATTACCATAAGGGCAAGTAAAGGTAGTCTTCTCTTGGTCTTCCAAAGCTATCGGAATCTGAAAATAACCGGATATCCCATCTAGGAAACAATAGTATTCATGACCCACTAATCTCTCTAGCATTTGGTCAATAAAAGGTAGTAAGAAGCAATCTTTCCTTGTGGCATCATTGAGTTTCTTATAATCAATGCATACTCTCCAACCAATCATAGTACGCATTAGTATCAATTCATTCCTCTCATTTGGTACTATCGTCATACTGCCCTTCTTTGGAACTACTTGAACTGGACTTACCCACAAGCTATCTGAAATTAGGTAGATGAGTCCTACATCTATTAACTTCACTACCTCTTTCTTAACTACTTCCTTCATGTTGGGATTCAACCTCCTTTAAGGTTGCACTACCAATTTAAATCCATCCTCCATCAAAATTTTATAGGTACAAAAGGGGAGACTAATTCCCTTGATGTCCAATATCTTCCATTCAATTGCCCTCTTATGTTCTTTTAAGACTAATAAAAGTTTCTCTTTTTGTCAAGAGTTTAGCCCCAAGGATACGATCACCGGTAGCTTAGAATCTTCAGATAAAAAGGCATACTCTAAGTAAGTGGGCAATTGTTTCATTTCTAAGTTAGGGGGCTCCTCAACCGATGGCTTCAAACAAGTAATATAACTCCAGTTAATCTCTTCAACCTTGAAATCCTTCACTTGTGTATTGCATACCTCCAACTGAGTGATCACTTCTTTCACCTCTTCAACTTCATCTATCTCATTTCCTCTTGTCAAGCATGACTCCAAAGGATCTTTACTTAGAACATCTTACAAAAACTTAGAAACGGTGAAATCAAAGAATCAATAGCAAAGCATTCATCATCACCACTCATTGATTTCTTGAAGATGTCGGGCATTCTGATCACCATTCCCTTGCTTCTGATCTAAAGGACTAGCTTCCCATCCTTGAAATCAATCATAGCACCCGCAATTGCCAAGAATGGTCTTCCCAAAATGAGTGGAACCTCAATATCGTCGTCTATGTCCAACACCACAAAATCTACAAGAAAAATAGAGTCATATATCTTTACCAAAACATCTTCCACAACTCCTCTTGGAAACTGCATGGATTTGTCTACCAACTAGATGCTCATTCGCGTGCTTTTGGATTTCCCTAGATTTAATTTCTTGAACAAACTATAAGGCATCAAATTGATGTTGGCTCTAAGATCTACCAATGCCCTCTCTATTAGAAGGTCTCTTATTAAACACGGAATGGTGAAGCTACCAGGATCCTTGAGTTTCCTAAACAACTTGTTCAAAAGCACTACAGAGCACTCTCCACCCAGGAAAACAGTGGAAAGTTCCTCTAATTTCCTCTTATTAGAAAGAAGTTCCTTTAAGAATTTTACATACTTAGGCATCTAACCCAAGGCTTCTACCAACGGAAGGTTGATGTGCACCTATTTGAAGAGCTCCCAAAACTTTTTATAATGCTCATCATCCTTATCCTTCCTTAGTTTAGAGGTGATGAACTGCCAATCAATGGTTCCATTACTCTCGCACGGCTCCGAGGACTATAATCCCTCACCTAAAGAATTCTCTCTCAACAACCCATTGATGATGAGAAAGTTTACATTGAAGGAAGGTAGCTGAACTCCTTAAGCTCTTCGCATTGTCATACTATGATCTATGCTCTTGATAGTGATAATGCCGACCATTCCCTTACCAAGGACCCTATGCCGAGTAATCCGACCAACTATTACTGAAAGGTTCTTGCTGAGTGACAAGAGACTCATTTACTCATCGAGTAGTTTTCTCTCAGTATACCACTATCTCTCTTGTCTCAGCCCCCTTTATTGCTATAATATCTTAATCCCTCACTCCTGCTATCGTTAGAGAATATTTGTCTACCTCATCTAACATTATATTACTTTTCCATTTTTGTCTTTTGTCCTTTTTACCCTTTTTTTGTATGTAATAAGAAGCCTCTTTTTGTATATACATTCTTGTAATTTATTTATTTGAAATATTACCCTAGGGACTTACTATAAATAGTTCATTTCTCTTGTAAGTTTGAGAGGACTAACATTTTAATACTGAATATTTTGTTCTTGTGAGTCACCCTCTCTAAGTCCATATTTCATACACTCTTATCTAATCTTGCCAAGTAGCTCAGGATTAGTGGTGAGTAGACTTTGACATCAACTTATGTATCATATCAAGTGAGATGTCAAGTCATGTTGTGTTCATTGATAAGTTACATCCTCCAAACAGCTTCACGTCAACTACTCTTGTTCATTTGTAAACCATTTCCCTCTAATTTTCTTCGATATTTCGGATGACCCATTTTAGTCAGATTTGCCATGGTATGTTCTAATGATAACTAAGCTCCTAAGCACACCATATAATTTCCTGGTATTAGAGCTTAAGGTTGAGACTTAGAGCTGTATAGTGATAGGCAATCTGTTATTCGATATATTTGTCTGTGTGTTGAAAGCATGCGAGTGAAGTGTCTTTACTAAAGCTTTGTATTAAGAATGTTGAACCCTAGTGTACAAGCAAAGATTAACAATGTCAAGAGTCATGCCCATGGTCGTAGTCGAGTTACCCAATAAACACCACGTACTACTGGTGAACAGATTCAAGATCTTGTAGCTATTATGACCAACTTAGTTATCTCAGTAAATAGGGTCTTTAAGGCTCGACCGCGTGAGAAAGTAGCTAAGTAGAGTCGAGAAATGAGAGATAGGCTGAAGAGGCAGATGAACGAGTGAGCTTTGGAAGCCTTTCTAGTGTACCAAGCACCACCGCGACATGTCGATAGAGTTGTAAGGAGAAGGTTAGAGTTGGAAGAAATGGAAGAGTACAAAGAAGAATAAGACCAGTATGTTGGGATTGATGATCGTAAGTTCAAAGCGCCAAGAGGTGCCGAACATCTCAAGATATAGATTCTAAGCTTCAATGGGTCTTGTAATACCGATGACTACCTGGATTGGGAAGAGAAGATCAAAAGGATATTAGACTTCTATGATTATGAAGATCCTATCCACATTAGAATTTTCTAGATATGTGCCAATGTGGTGGAAGAAGCTACAGAATGTTCGCCTGAGGACTCGACACGAGGTCCGAATATGGAACAAGATGAAGAGAGTTCTAAGAAGTAGGTTCGTTCTAAAACACTATGAATAAGATACTTTCCGACGACTCCAAGACTTGAGGCAAGGTAATAGATCCATAGATAAATATGCCCAAAAGTTTCAATTGCTCATGATACAATGCGATGTCAATGAGCCTGAGACTCGAACTATAGCACGATTCATATCTAGACTACAAGCTAAGATTGGTAACACCATGGGGCTGCAGAGCCTCATAACTCTAGATGAAACCATTCGTGTAGCCTAGAAAGTTGAAAGGCAACGGTGAAACTAAGTTAGTCGAATGCCAAGTAGCCGAACACTAATATCGAATAGGAGCAACCTACTAAGCCAACCAATGAATGATAGAGTTTCAAATAGTTCTGAAGTAGAATGCCGAAGTCACATACAAAGCCAACCAGACGAGGTCCAAGGTAAGAGCAAGACCGAAGAACTTGAGATCTAAAAGGACCAGGGTCAGAGTGTAGGGAGGAAAACCCGAGAAATCAAATGTTTTAAATGCCTTAGCTATGGCTACGTAGCTAGTCAATGTCCGAACCGCCAAGTCATGACCATAATGGGAGACAAGCCCCCAATTTAAAGTAGAAAGTGCGAGTAAAGGAGAGGAAGAAGTCGCAATCAATCAGATGCTAGAAGAATTTGAAGAAGATCCCAATGCTGAGATACCTCTTGAGGGTGGAGCCGTGTATTACTTTTTAGTTCAACGATCTCTCAATACTTTTATAGCTAACGAGAATGAGTAAAAAGAGAAGCTCTTTCATACAAATTACCAGATGAATGGCAAGCCATGCACCATGATCGTTGACAGAGGGAGCTGTACCAATGTCATTGTGCAAGAGGTTCTTACCGAGTGATGATGCCAACCATTCCCTTACTAAGGACCCTATGCCGAGTAATCCAACCAACTATTGTCGAGAGGTTCTTACCAAGTGATGAGAAACTCATTTACTGACCGAGTAATTTTCTCTCTACATACCACCATCTCTCTCGTCCTGGCCCCCTTTATTGCTGCAATATCTTGATCCCTCACGCTTATTGTGCTTAAAGAATATTCATACAAGACCAATGTTGCACTGCCACCTGTTTACCTCGTCTGACATTGTATTACTTTTCCATTTTTGTCTTTTATCCTTTTTCGTATGTACTAGGAATCCTCTTTTTGTATATACATTCTTGTAATTTATTTATTTGAAATATTTCCCTAAGGACTTACTATAAATAGTTCGTTTCTCTTGTAAGCTAGAGAGGACTTACATTTTAATACTGAATATTCTGTTCTTGTGAGACACCCTCTCCAAGTCCATCTTTTATACATTCTTATCTAATCTTGCTGAGTAGCTCAGGATTAGTGGCAAGTAGACTTTGACATCAACTTATGCATCATATCAAGTGAGATGTCAAGTCATGTTGTGTTCATTGATAAGTTACATCCTCCAAACAGCTTCAAGTCAACTACTCTTGTTCATTTGTGGACCATTTCCCTCTAATTTTCTTCAATATTTCGGATGACCCATTTTAGTCTGATTTACTACGATATGTCTTAGTGATAACTAAGCTCTTAGGCATACCATATAATTTCCTAGTATCAGAGCTTGAGGTTGAGACTTAGAGCTATGTAGTAATAAGCAGTCTGCTGTTCGATATATTTTTCTGTATATTGAAAGCATCTGAGTGAAGTGTCTTTACTAAAGCTTTGTATTGAGAATATCAAACCCTAATGTATAGGGAAAGTGCTTACATTTTAATAATGAATATTCTGTTCTTGTGAGACACCTTCTCTAAGCCCATCTTTCGTACACACTTATCTAATCTTATTAAGTAGCTCAAAATTAGTAGCAAGTGGACCTTGACATCAACTTGTGCATCATATCAAGTGAGGTGTCAAGTCATGTTATGTTCATTGGTGAGTCATATCCTCCTAATAGCTTTACGTTAGCTACTATTGTTCGTTTGTGGACCATTTCCCTCTAATTTTCTTCAATATTTCAGAGGACACATTTTAGTCAGATTTGCCATGGTAAGTCTTAATGATAACTGCACTCCTAGGCACACCATATAATTTCCTGGTATCAGAGCTTGAGGTTGAGACTTAGAGTCGTATAGTATTAGGTAGTCTGCTGTTCGATATATTTGTCTGTGTATTGAAAGCATTTAAGTGAAGTGTCATTATTAAAGCTGTACGTTGAGAATATCGAACCCTGGTGTACAGGGAGAGAACTTATATTTTAATACTGAATATTCTGTTCTTATGAGACCCTTTCTAAGTCCATCTTTCATACACTCTTATCTAATGTTGCCAAGTAACTTTGGATTAGTAGCAGGTGGACCTTGACATCAACTTGTACATCATATTAAGTGAGGTGTCAAGTCATGTTATGTTCATTGTTGAGTCACGTCCTCCGAACAGCTTCGCATCAGCTACTCTTGTTCATTTATAAACCATTTCCCTCCAATTTTCTTCGTTATTTTAAAGGACCCATTTTAGCCAAATTTGTCATGGTAAGTCCTAGTGATAACTAAGATCTTAGGCACACCATATAATTTCCTAGAAGGGTATGGTAAAGGTAGTTTATACTCTTTTGGTGCTGCTGGCAAGACTTCATCTTTTGGTGATGCATTATCCACTGCTTGCTCCTCAACCACAATTTCAACTTCTTTCCTTTTGTCTTGGATCCTCTCTAAAGTTTGTAAATCATTGCCATTTCTAAGAGTCACAGCCTTAACATGCTCCTTAGGGTTTGTCTTGGTGTTACCTGATAGCGATCCAAGAGCTCTTTTAGACAACATCTTAGAAATCTGCCCAAGCTGATTCACCAAGTTATGTATTGATGCTCCTTGATTTCTTAAGGCTACTTCTATGGCTTGGTAATGATTCTTAGAGGTCTTAATGTATTGAGCCAACATCTCCTCAATGGAAATTGGCTTACTTTGAGAGGGTATCACTTGTCTCTAAAATCCAGGAGGTTACATTTAGAACTATGACTAGTGTTGTTGCCCCATCTAAAATTAGGATGATTTCTCCAACTCGAATTATACATGTTATTGAAAGGATCATTCCTTAGTTGGATCAGGTTCCCTATGTAGTCAACCTCTTCTACTTGATCAATCTTTGAAGGGCTTGCCAACTCTAAATCTGAAAGTGCTAAAGCCTTATTTTAACTCATTGTGAGACTATCAAGCTTCCTTGTCAACACCTCCACCTTATGTATTAGAGCGGAAGTGGCATCCAACTCATGTTTTCCCACTAGCCTTCTTTCTCTTCCTCTTACAAATGACCATTGATAATGATTATTGGCCATATCTTCAAATAATTGAATACATTTCTCTGGTGACTTACGGCTTAAGCTTCCTCTAACAGCTACATCAATGAGCTGCTTAATGTTATAGTTCAGTTCATTATAGAATGTTTGAACTTGGTGCCAATCCAGAAGCCTATGATGAGGGCATTTCCTTAATAAATCCTTCCATCTCTCTTATGCTTCATACAATGTTTCTGAATCCATCTGACCAAAGGAGGAGATATCTACCCTTAGCTTAGCTGTTCTCAAGGGTAGGAAGTATTTTCGCATGAATAACTCAACCATCTCTTGCCAAGTATTAATGGAATTCCTTAGCATAGAGTTGAGCCACTACTTTGCATTGGATCTTAATGAAAACAAGAATAGCCTAAGGTAGATAGCATCCTCTAAAACTCCACCTATGTTAAAGGTGTCACAAATTTCCAAGAATTGTTGCAAATGGTTATTAGGGTCTTCATCGCTGAACCCATCAAACTGAACACATTACTGGATCATTTAAATAATACTCGGCATGATTTCAAACGTATTAGCTTGAACTCTAAGCCAAGCTATGCTAGTACTAACCCCATCCAGGTTTGGACTATAATAAACTAACATTTTCCTAAGAGCTACTGGCAGATTTACTCTTGCCTCGTTTCTCGCTTGTACTACATTCTAATTTCCATCAAGAGGTGGGTCCAAATTTAATGGCAAATCTCCTTAGATACCATCTTTTGGATTCAAGAACTGGTTTCCTAATGGTGACTCGACATTTTGATTTGGATTATTCATTCTGGATGACTCTATTCTGATTCTCAACGGTTCTCATGATCTTACTTCCTTATTACCAGATGTTTGCTTCTCAAATTACTCTCGAACTTTCTTTAAGTTAGTTTTGAGTGTTTTCTCGAGTGCAAGATCGAAGTCAGCTAAATCAGTTGTGCTGCTCTAAGTCATAAACTGCAAATCATCAAATAAGCCAATATGAGCATAATATTTCAACCAAAACAATAACAAATATAAAAGAAAATGAATGCTAGAAGAATAGGAATCTAAATTTTCCTAATGATGATGTCATTTTCTCCAGCAATGCCGCCAAAAACTTAATCGCCTCGAAATAGACCTTCCAAGTTTTATAATTTAGATTCCTATATTTTATTCTTTACTCGATTAAATGGGCAAGTGTACCTATCATTTATTAGTACGGATAAGTATAGGGTCATCTCTACTAGGAAAAGGATTCAAACACTAGTACTAGATATTCTTCCTATTAACTAGTTACCAATTGAATTAATGAAATAATTTAACTAATCTCTACAACTAAATTGTACTAATTCTAAGATAACACTAAGAAAACATAACAAATAGAATTATGACACAAAAACAACAATTTACATAACAGGTTTACTCTATCATATTAACATGGCTTATGAACTATCCATCCTAATAATTACTCATTTGTAGAAATTCTCTATTCATGAATATTCTTCTCATAATTACTTAATTCTAATCCCAATTGCATTCATTAAAATCTCTTCTTAAAGAATGGATAAGTCAAGATTCCATTAAAAGCTTACTAATCCTTGAATTCCTTGAACATACAGCAAACTTCCTAATGATATCTGTACTAATTGGAGTAGATCGTTCTAGTGATTAAGATCTACTCAACAAAATTGTCTCTCAACGTATTTCATTGAGATATGCTGTAAGATTGTATTATACACTACACTATCTCAATTATATGAAGTTCTAATCACTAAAAATTCGCAATCATTAAGAATAGTAACTATTCACAATACAATCATGTTAAAATGACTTCATAAACCCTATTTTATCATTCACACAAGATAGAAAAAAAAAAGGACAAATATAGAGAAATAAGAAAAAGGAATTAAAACAAAACATAAAAGAAGAGAATAAAACCCCTTTTGATTCGCTTGAAGGATTCTGGTACAATGGTATACAGACCTTAGATTCTTCACAATTCTCTCGAAGTTAATGAAGAGTGTTACATAAACTCACTTCACAGTATCACTACATTAGGAACATGAATAATAAAAACTTAATGGTCTTAATTCTATGATCTCTTGTGTTTCTTGATGGGATTTGTTCTGATGTGTTTTTTTTTTTTTTCTCTTAAAAGTCATGGTATATTTATACTCTTCCCATCAACGAACTTGAATATACCACTTCAAGACACCACCTAATGCTAAAACATTTTCCATGCACTAATTCATGTGAAAATGTTGAAGAAAAACAGTTGTGTCTATTTCTATCAAGCCCGTGACTTAGGGAGTGATAATGTTAAAAGCAAGATTTTACACTAATCACAACCGTAATAGTAGACATGAACTCCTCATTCTTTCATTACAACCAATCACGTTCGTGATTGATGCCATGATCACCCTCCTACTATGCAATCACAATCATGATTGATAGGGGGATCATTAGTGCTTCCTCAATCATGGAGGTGATTGAGGGAGTGATCAATGCTTGTCATTGCAATCATTCTTCATCATACCCATAATTGAATAATTCTTGTTTCTACTTTAAATTTTTCTTCTCTTCACAATCGTGTTTGACTTAAAAGTCTTATTCTTGTGTAAATTTCATCCCCTTGCTCATGATTCATCTAAAATCAATGCATTATGCCATTAAGTACCAAAACTGAAGAATTAAATCATAATTATGAACAATTTATGCCTAAATATGCCTTGAAAGTGTAAAATAATTTACACTTATCAAAGATAAACCAAAGAAAATGTACACTGTGAATGGTAAGTATTTCCATCAAAGAATCTTTTTTTCTTAAACATAGAATTCTTTGAGAAAAATAGAGTTTTTTGGAAGGAGTATATGGATGCTTTAGGACTTAGTAATCTAAGAAGTCTAAGAGGAGTTGTACATGGGGAGTTAGTTGATGAGTTCTACAGAAGGTTAGATCATAACCACCAAAATGTGTGGAGGTCTATTGTTTTAAACTAAAAAGTTGAAATTTCAAAAAAGGATATTATAAAATGTTTTAGTATTAATGGAATTCAAGAAAATGACAATTTAATGGAATTAACCAAAGAGAATATCTTTACTAAGCTAAATGATGGAATTGAATTGGGTGTTAGTAAAGCCATTTTTAGTACTGAGTTTGAATTGCTAGTTAGGATCCCATACAAATTTGTGAACACTTTCATTTTTCCTAGGAAAGGTAGTTCAACTTCTATAACAAAGGAAGATGCTCTAGTTGTGTTAGCTATGATCGGTCAGAAGAAGGTGAATGTAGTCAACCTGATGATGAGACATATATGGCAGCATCTAGATGTTAAGCCATATGGAAGCTTGTTAATGGCTCTTTTTAAGTTTAAGAAATTGAAATTTCCAAAAGACACAACTTGTCCTTACATCCTCATGGGCTAAGACAAAATTTTCAAGCAGATGGGAATTTATGTGTCTGATAAACTTTGGCATTCTCACAATGGAGGCATATATATATTCATCCATCTAACATTAAGAGGAGAGTGATCATTATTGAGAAAAAGAGTGATGAGAAGCAAAGCTTGAAAAGAAAAAAAAAAAAAGGAAAAGAACTTGCTGTTGAAGATTAGAGAAAGAAAGGGAAAGTGGTCAGAAGGACTAGTGGCATTAAATTTAAGGAAGTAATTGGATCAATTTCAAAAAGTGATTCAAGGAGTACAGAACTACAAATTCCTCCCTTAAAATAGGGTAAAAGCTCTATGGTTGTTAAGTAACTTTCTAAGGGAATCAAGGAAGTAATTAGGAAGGTTGTCAAGGATCATATTACAGGCATGAAGGATTTGTTCAAAGTCTAGGTCAAAGAAACCTTGTCTAAGTCTAAAGCTGATGAAGAAGCTCAACCTACTTAATAGGGATTACGGATCAATCACACGCTCCTAAGCTCATGAGCTTACTTAAGTGGCCTGTCGACATGTTTGAGGTGAATTGAGTGTCGAGGAGAAGTACATCTCCCAATCCAATCGACCAAGTTACTTCACTCTTCACATCAGCTAAGAAGCTACCGAGGTGACTAGCCAACATGCCAAGCTGACCCTTCCACTAAACACCAGTCCAAGTATCAAATTAGGATACAACCGACCTCACCAATACCAAAGCCAAGTTGACAGTAGTCAAGAGCCAATCACTTAAGGCCAACACAAAAATAAGGTACCTTTAAACTAACCCTTGTTCAATCTCAACTATCTGAGCTACCAAATTACTAACCCTAACCTGAACTGATCGAAACCCCACCCCTACTCAACCAGTAGTGTCATTGGGACCATAGAATGAGTAAACTACACACATACTGTCCTTTTTCTAACATCCATACTATCATTTCTACCAATACATATTCTTTTTGTACGATTACACTAATACTCCTATAAATCATTCCCCCTTTTCCTTAAACAATAGGAACCCTTTTCTATAATTTACTGTAACAAAAGATTTACCCTAATTGGGTACTATAAATACTTGTGTATTATAATGGCTGCAACGAAGAATACATTGAAATTTCCATACATGCTCTCTTGAGCTAAGTGTTTTGTTGCTTACTCCCAAGCTACTCTTATATAGTCCATTGAGCATGGACTGGTGGCAAGTGACCTCCGACTACACTTGTGTGTCATATCAAGTGCGACTTAAGCTCATGTGAGGCATTGTTATAAGACTCGTATTAGCGCAACTAGCTTCAAAAGGTAATTTAGGGCATTTAGGAAAGTAACCCAATTAAGCTAAAAGCTTACAAGGGGTTTCGTGAGATTAGTCGAAGAATTATCGTAGGCTCAAAATTTAAGAATATAATAAAATATTAAAAATATAGCCAAAACCATATAAATTTATTGTATCATTATTATCGATAACACATGAATTAGGTCTCGAAAAATAACAAAGACATAGAAATAAATTATCAGAGTAATATAATTAATATTATACATAAAATAATATACAAAAGACATGTATATACACTAGATTTAATTGTTATGTTAGTCTATGAACCTATAATTACCAAAAGTACCCGAGAATATGCGAATATTACTAAGTAATTGAATTAAAGCATGAAAAGAAAAATTGGAAAAAAGAAATTATGCTATACTTGGGAGACATATTTCATGTCGTGGCAAAGTTAGCAGCCATCTCTAAGTTTAGAAATAAAAGAAACATGAGGTGAAGACACATAAACCAAAGGAAAAAGCTTAGTTTATTAGGAAAATAAATTCAAAATCTATATCAACCAAGTCAAGAAAATTCCAAGCACTTACCTGATGAAAGCTTAGTCATTTTGGAACATAAGAAAACTCTGGAAAATGAGAATAAGAGAAGAAAAGTTGGGATAGAAAAATTAGGATAAAATAGTGCAAAAAAGGGGATTTTTCAAGTTCTCTATGCTAATCACTATGTACAAGTAAGCCAAAGCACCTAGAGATAGAAGAGGTGGTGACAACTTAGGAAGACAAACTTTCACCCTCAAATGGCAGCCGAAGCTTCAACTTCTAGTTAGTCGTTGATCTCTCAAAATAGCAAACAAACTCCAAAACTTTTTAAATTTGTTTCCCTTTGTATTTTTTCATGAGGATTTCAAATCCTCAATCAGATTTTCAAAATTTTGAGTGTAGTTATTAGGTCCTTAAGAAAAAGTCTTGCGCAACAATTTTCGATTGGGTTTTTGAAAGGCCAATCCATGTAGTTTCGACTTAAAATTTTATTGACATACTCCTAAGATGTTATATTTTGATGTTGAGTGGTCAGATTTCTAAAATTAAGTTGTTGGATTTTTGAGAAATTTTCGTTTTTATATAAAAAGTGCGCTAAATAAGGTATTTTGTTAAAAGAGATTGATGAAATTTTTTAAAACCATGGTATACCCTAAATTTCCCTGCAAACAGTAGCTAAAAGTGATTTAATGTGAATTTAGGAAGGATAATTTATAAGTAAAAGTTGGTATTTGGTGATTTAAGGTTAGATTTTTCAAGTATTTAGTATACATGTAAACTAATGGATAGTATGATGGTGAAAGAAAGTGGATGATCTAAGTTTTAGTTGATACTTACTGGTCATGCAAAGTATAAACTTCTAGAAATACAAGGTAAGTGGAGTATATGTGAAATAGTTATATGCATTTGTAGTAGTAGGGTTAGAAAGTGTGTTAAAAAGTAAGTCAAAATGTGATCTAGTGTCAATATGTTGAATACACTTGAAAAATGGAATCTGTACCAAAAAAGTGGCTTATATTTAGTCTATACCCTATTTCTTGAGATAAGCTATAAGTTAGGAACCTCCTAAATAAGAATCTAACTTTAGACTAAAGGTTAAAAACTTCGTCAAAAACTAAGTCAAAATGTTGTTTGGTGTTGGATATCCTTAACTATACCCAAAGTTCAACAATAGATCAGCTAGTAATTTGTATATGCATTCCACACCTTTATTAAAGTCAAAACATGAGTCAAAAGTCACTTGGACAATAGCCCATACCACAACACTAGGTTAGAACCTAAGTCAAAACCTCAATCAAAAAGTAATTCGATGGAAGATGCAAAATGTAAGAGCAATTGGAAGTTTAAAGACAGTTGGTACTAAATATAGACCCATTAAAAGTCAGAGAGTAAATAAAAAACGAAAGTAGATCAAAAAAGTCACTTGATTACACTCTCTAAGAATTTATTGAAGTTAGAATATTGATCAGAAATTACTAGGCAGCAATTTGAATCAGGTCAAAACCTTGGTTAGAATGTATTTTACTTAACTAACATCTAATAAACACCTTAGAAAACTCACCAAACACAATTAAGGAACATATTTAAATGTCAAACTAAACTCATATATTATATATATTATAAAAACCAAAGATGTTACATTAATTTTAAGGATAATAGTAGAAGATGAGAGCGATACACGAAGAGAATGAGCATCAATATCTAGGTAAGTGGGATCAGTATTTTATCGCACTTTGAAGTATTGTTTAAGAATACTTGGAGACCTTAATATTTGTCCTGTTTGTGGTTGTAAGTTAGTTTCTTGTGCACATATAGCGTGTATGCTTAAATATTGTAGTGCTATTCGAGTGCTAGATTGATGTGTTGATTGCTTCATAATATTGCATACTTTGAAATGTTTAAATTTACTTGATTACCCCAAAAGTAATCTAACACAAACTCAGCTTAACAACTAACTGGACTTGCATCACAACCCACTAGAGGAAATGACTAAGAAGTGTAGGCAAAACACGAATGCCTTTGTTGAGGATAGCGAAAATGATCCTCTCCCCACCTTAAGTCAAACTAACTGATAGGATAGGGGATCACAGCCACATTGAGGTTAGTGGTTTGAAGGTAGTCTCAAAAGGAGCATGTTCTCCATTACACAAGCCTTGATTTGGTGACTAAATTCACGAATGCACGAGGTTAAACTCCTTGGAACCTATATTTAAGCAGGTGCAATTTCTTTAATCTTACAACAACCGGTCAACGTCGTGCGATGGTATTTACTTGATCATGTGTTGCATCTAATTAAATTGCTTGAAAACCCTAATTACTTCGTGTCAAATATGTACTATTATCTCTGTTTCATTTACTGAGCAAGTTTCGCTCATTCCTTTATAGTTATTTTGCAAGTTTCCCTAATAAACTCATTAGAAGGCTAAAGAACGAAGTTAAGAAGTGAGATTTAAGACTTACCTGACTGGATTTCTTTTTGGTTTATCAACTGTACTAACTTGGAAAAAAACTAATAGGATCTCCTCAGGTGACCCCCTAGTTTTAGTCAATAAAATTTATTCCATGCTCTATAAGCCTATGGATTCTAGTGAAATTTTAGTAAACACTATATCTTTTTGTAATGATATAGTTTTTGGAATTTTTATTAAATATAAGGTTTTATCTTTCATACAACTTTTATCTTGATTTTTACTCGAAATTTAAGTTGTAAAAAAAATTATTTTCATAATTTTTTTTTTTTTTTAAGTTATACCACAAGTTGATTCCTACTAAGTACTAAATGAGGCACTTCCAAGCAGTGAAATAGGGAACACCTTGTATAGGCTATACTTACATTAGCAACTAAGGTAGCTAGCTTCTAAGATAGATTGATTTGTATGATAAGATTGCTATGATTCTCTGGTTTAAGGTGTAACAATTTTGAGTGGTTTCAAAGCATTATTCTTAAGAACTAGCTAAAAGTATGATTCTTAAGAATTTGTTTAGAAGCGTTGCAAATAAAATTCGCTAAACATCATGTGGAAACATTGAGAGTAAGACCTAAAAGGGACGAAAAAGATTTAGACTATAGGCTATATTCACTATATATGTAGATATATATCTAGCGAATTTGATTTACAACGCTTCCAAACAAATTCTTAAGAATCACGCTCTAAGCTAGTTATTATATGAATACACACACACACACACTAAAGAAAGGATAGGATATGCTAATAACACTTTAAATTATAAAAGACAATAATTTGTAAACTTATAGAATAGTAACAAAGAATTTATAATAGCTTAAATTGAGGTTGATCAAAATGAGACTGAACCCTTTATGGAATATGAAATATGATTTTAAGGTTGCTATTGGAAGTTGATTGGTTAAGTAACATTGAGAAAGGAGAAAAGTTTAGATATATCAAGTTAATAGGTGTAAATTATGTATGTATGGATTATTTATGTGCATTATTGGAATGTCCCCTAAATTATTTCCTGAAGAATTATTTCTTATTTGTGAATTTGGATTTTTAGGTAAATCTAGTTTAACATAAGGGTAATGTGTTGAAGTTACGAGATTTGTTAAGTAGTTTAATTGTGAATGAAGATTGAGATGCTGAAACTAAATATGGTGATGTAAATAAGGGAGTTAGTAACAGAATTAGGTGATTTGATGACTTAAGTAGTATTTTAGACAGGTCAGAATGTGACTCAAAAAGTTGAATAGATGAAAACCTGAATAATTAGTGATATAAAACGTAAGTCAAAAATTAATGCAAGGAGTGAGTTTGTGATAATCTTGGAGGTATGATCTAACTTAGATGTGTTGAAGAGTTTGATCTAGAAAGAAAAGTAAATGATTTAGAGATGAATAGGTGGAATTTGATAACTGTAAAAAAATCGTAGTAAACTTTAAACGATGATTCTCAATAATGAGTTGCAATGGAAATAAAAGTATATAGTGTATTGATGATGATTACTGCAAAAGATACCGAGATGATGGTATGTTATTTATAAGTAATGATATCTTGTTTAGGTCTTTCTCATATTTGAAGTTATATAATTAAGCACCTAACTTAAGATCCTCTAGAAATTAGATACGATCTATTATTACGACTAATATAAAAAGGGAAACATTGATTTACAAGTTTTTAGGATAGGTAACCAACTTACTATAAAATTATTTAAAAGTGGTACTCTTAACAAAATATAAATAACATATGAAAAGTGGCACCAATAGTAAGTTAAATAGAAATTCACACTTCAATGTAACATTTCTTGAAAACCTTACTGAAACTATGTATATCTTTTTATCATGTGTAATTATATAATATAACTAAGATACTTATACGTATGTATTACTTTTTTCTACGAAATGTACATTAACATACTGATTCCTTGCATTGGTTACATATGCATGTATGTTAAATATATTATGATACTTACACTTGTATATGAATATCACTACATGTTAAGTAAATTGATTAATACTGTAGGTATATAAGTAGTGTCAAGTATGGATAATTGCTAAACATATTAGATTAAAAAGAAAATGGCTAAGAATAATATTTAAACTGGTATAGTTAGAAGAGTACATAATTCAATAAGAAAAAGATTGTAAATAAGTCAGGAATGTGTATTTAGAGTTAGTTGTTAAACTATTACGGTATAAAGTCGAATTAGAAAAAGTTGAATCAAATAGTGAGACAAAACCTGATTTAGAAAGTTAGGAGGTGAATTGAAAGGAAAGGCTTATCTAGAATAATATATTGTAGGTGTTAAGAGGAAGTCACATGAAATTGCATTGTAAATATTCCTACAACTAACCGAAGTACTTTACTAGATATAAATTCAGGAATTGAAAGTAAAGTTGAGAGCTATAAAGGGCTATGGAATTGGATTTAAAATAACAATTTAGATTAATTATGGTAATTATATAGTTGATATTGTGAAGATGGTGATTTTGTGTTAGGAAACCTACATATATAATTGATTGCTTAACATAATAAGTTTAATAGCTTAGATATATTTAAAATATTAAGAACTTATTTGATCTGTGATGATATTTCTAATTCTGAAGATATTCTAATAATCTATCATATATTCTGGCTTTAAGCACAAGATAGTAACTTCAATAAAATGGTTAGTTTGTTAATTAGGGTTTTAGAGTAAAGTATGGTGAATTAGTGCTTTTGTGTCTTCAAAGTTATAGTTTTAGAGTTTTATCACTTTCAGGAAAAATCTCTAGTGTTTATATATATATTTAGGGTATAAAAGTTTTCTATGAGATTAAATCTTCGGTTGTTATCTTAGGGTTTTGATAAGGTTCGAAGTCAACTTTTGCAGTTACATATACTTAAGGTTTTAAGGTCTTTGTATGCGATTAGAGGTTCGATTGATAATTTAAGGTTTTTCATATTTTCTTTAGGTTTTGAATTGAGATTTTAATCAGTTTTAAATCTCACTAGCTCTATTGACTTCAGGAAATCATCTACAGTTTAAGGGTTTGAATATATACTTAAAAGGCTAGATTTACAAGGTTTACATCCTTCCCTCCTTACAAAAAGTTTCGTCCTCAAAACTTAACCGAGATAGTTCCTTATAAACATTCCTTTCATCCTTTATAAGCAAGCAATTTACATATAATCAACAAACTTCTTATTAGTACTTAACACTTATCTATAAACATCACAACAAATCCATAGAACACATTTCATATGCATAATCTTCTCATATCAATTACATTAAACCTCTAAAGTTCCTCAATAAATCATTAAATTTTCTTTCTAAGTTACTCACTTCTGATAGTATTTAGAGATATCATAACCATGCCTTCTACAAGTACTACTCATTGAGCATTTTCTTCTCCAAACACCAATTTATTTCCATATATCTTGTTCAATCCTACTTTCCTTCTTGTAATATTATGATTAAAATCTACAGAATATCACTCATAGTTCATTCTTATTAATCTTTTAGGTCAACTATTTGGATTCACAATCCTATTATCACAACGATTCTCTAAATTTCTAATCATACAATGTAAATTCTCCATTTGAATTGTTATTACTATGCTCAGGGATTAGAATCCTATACATTACAACTCCAAAATAATTATCCTTTAAGACCTCAATACAATTTATAATCACCGAATATAATAAGAAAGATTCACATCTTAGTAATGTCACCTCATGCTTCAAACTGATCAAGCTAATTAATCACCAAATCGAATTTATAGTTGACTTCTACAATACAATTTTCAACTTCCATTTATGCTATTAAATTCCCAATCCAAAATGTTATTACAACCACTAAAACTGATAAGCCTCTACTCAATGCACTTCATACCTTTAACATGAAATTGAGACATTCCTGCACTCCTGATTCCCAACACAAATCTTCCTTCTTAATTTAACACAATTAGGGACATCTTCATTATGTTCCCTTTATAGTACTTGTTCCTTACATCCTTAGTTTATCACCTCAAACTTACAATGGCCTTTTAAGCGTAATAACACTAACAATATCTAGGATAGAGAACAGTTCAGTAGATAAAAGAATATATGTACTTATAATACAGTCTACTACATATAAGTAATACTAAATAAAGAATATAATCTAAATGTCTAAAGCTTTTATTCTTACTCTAATTCTATCCAAGTGCTACCCCATCTCACCATTTAGTAGGTTTCTCCTATCTCTGATAACCTAAAGCTCTAATACCACTTTATCAAGACTTTAAAGGAGGCCTAGTAAGATTACCTAAATTTTTCATATCATGTGTGCACTCATGATACAAAAATCGCCTTGCAAGTCAAAGATTACAAGGCACTAAATAATTTATCACTAGGGTTTTTGAATTGTTAATTAATTGACATATTGTAAAATATAAATAACTATGGATATCCAATATTCCATAGTTCCTCAAAACCGTAGAGAATCGATATCCCCTACCAAATGAGAAGATCAAATAGAATAAACTTAAAATTTAAACTTATTAAAGTTACTAAATCTAAATATATAAGTAGTATTTACATTTAAAGTTTCACATGAAGTAAACAATCTCTCTTTAATTCTAACGTCTAAAACATCTCAACACTTGCACTCAACACTCAGCCGTTAACCTATGTCCAATTATCTATCAACCTGCAAAAGAAAAACTATTGGAGAGTAAGCTACAAGAGCTTAATAAGCTATCCCTCGTATTATACTAGTAAACAAGTTATTAAACAAATTGTTACAACTATATGAATGCATGCATACGCAGTATGCTAAACAATATATGTAGTTAACCGGTACTGCATATAATATCGAATTTTAATGCCCTCCGAAATAAGGGTTGGAGATACATCAGCACCAATCACAACCAAGCTCTAGCACCTAAGTTTTTACCTATAACTTAAATTTTGTATTTCATAAAATACATTTCCATTTCTAAAAAATCTAATAGTCTATAAAATCCCATGTCTAGCGGTAAGGTGGCTCCCGCAATCCACATTCACACCCTATAGTAAAGGTCTCTAAACTCGACCCTTAACCAGATGGTTAGCGTCTCCAGTGTCTAGTAAGCTCGTGGGCTAAGATAAGGTCATGTTGTATGAGTGCACTGAACTAAAACACTTTAATATATAGAAATAACCCCCACATGGCCTCTCTTTACCTCCGCGTAAAGTAATGGCCGGAATAAGTAATGCAATGTATGGCTAATGCATGAATCTTTTTAATTTAAGATAAACCAAATATAATTAAGTCAAATTATAAAGTGATCAATCAATATCAGCAAACCATCCAAATCATGTAACAATTAATCATACAATCAAATCTTCAATTATCATATTTAACAATATTTTACACAATAATCAATCAATATCAAGCACATGCATATCCTGAAACTCCTTGCATCAAGTTATTCAATTTAAGTGCACTAACTATAAGTACAAACAAGTATAGAGTCATCGAGAGTACTCACTTGACTATAACAACTCGCTCTAGTCGTAATAATCGATCGGAAGATCCTTACCCTCATCGGGATCACTTGATCATTATGAGATAATAAAGGTAATAAGTAATTGAATTAACTAACAGTTCTAGATATCTATCTACCTAATTATATTTAGATTATTATCGGTTTTTATTCAATTAAACCTAATTGCTAAACGTATGTAACTTTTTCATTCTATTTTCGAAATTTACGAACTTATAGTCATTTTTCATCATTTTCAAACGCACGTTCAGACAAAGATGTCCATTTTGGACATTAAGACTCATGTTTTACAATATGGACTAAATTTGCTGGAATTTTAACTATTGAAACTTAAATATTTTTATTGCTTATGTTTATATCCTATTTTAGTACTTAATAATTTAATTAGCCATTAGATTCTTACACTTAGATGATTTTACATTGTCTTTACTAATTTATATGCTTAATTAAGACTAATTCAATTTGAGATATGTATTAAGAGCTTAAAGAAGTTTCAGCCCATATGTATGTGTATACATAAATGTATTATTTTCTTATGTGATCTTATAGTTTATTATTTTATAAGCTTATATCATCGTTTATGCCATCAATTGCTTAGGTTATTGCTTAGGTCATCATTTGCTTACATAAGTCCTTACTTCATGCTTAAGTGTCTTATGTAAATTTATACATATGCTAAGTATACACTAATACTTTTAGTATACTTGTATGTATACTAGTATACTTATACATATACTATATTTAGACTTATACATTTAACCGTATATACATATGGTTACATACATATTTTCGTATGCCTAATGTTCTCTCCTAAGAAAGCTTTATAAATTTCATATTTTTGCACTTTAAGGACTTATTTAGCAAGGTATATGTATGTATGGTTAGTATACTCTTCCTTTTTTGGTTATGTACATAAAGGGTATTTATATACATAGCTTACTAAGTTTATGTGCAATTGGTTTTTTTTATTCTTACTTATGTATATGTACATCTATACTGTGTATTCTAATAGTACATACCTAGTTAGTCCATATGAATATACATACTATATGTGTACATGTATTCATACACTTATCCATATGCATAACTACACTTATATCGTGTTTTCTACCAAAATACAAACATAAAGTTCTTACATGTGTCATCATAGTATATGTACTCATGTATTCTACCCTTATACCTAAGTATTCCTATACTTATGTACAAGTATACAAGTCAACGTACATATACATATTACATGTAAACTTCAAGTTAACTTAACATATACAACTTGCTATTACATAAGATGGAAGAATCACATAAAACATACCTTTTATCCTTGCAATATGGAAGTAAATTTTGAAATGTGGAAAGGGATGAAAGGGAAAGGGGGTAACGGTTTGAAGATGGGGGAAAAGAGCTTTGTTTTGTGTAATCCTTTATGTGTGAAAATGACAATAAGTGGGGTTTAGATGGGGATAAAGTGGACGGCAACAAAAGGGGCAAAATTGGACAAAAAAAGTGTAGAAAGTTAAAGAGAAAGGAAGAAGACTCTAAATGACAATGACATATTTGTTAACTTTGTCAACATGTTGACTTAGTCAACCTTCAAAAGTTGACTTAGTCAACTCTTTGAAATTAAGTGAAATTTATGTGTACATAATGGGGTAATTAAGGAAAATTTAGGAGAAAAATTAAGGAATTGAAGGGAAATGTGGATTTTATTGAAATGATCAGTAAGAATGGTTAATGAAATCTTCCTTTAAGTATTTATATCTTATATACATCATTTGGTAGGTTACTCAATGTAACTATTATGAAAAATGTCATTTAGGATACTAATACTTACTATATGTAATATAAGAATCAACTAAATACTTAACTCCTTATAATACTAACCTAGCTATATAATTAAAAGATGGATATGATCTATAATGCAATATACTACTTTCTAATTGATTACTTTAGTATTATATGTATTTATGAATGATTAAAAGTTATATTTGATCTTTTACTAATGATTTAGTATAATACTAAAAATATATTGTCAATTAAGGTTTTAGAGTAAAATATGGTGAATTAGTACTTTTATATCTTCAAAGTTATAGTTTTAAGGTTTTATCACTTTCGGGCAAAATCTCTAGTGTTTATATACATTTAAAGTATAAAAGTTTTTTACGCAATTAAATCTTCGATTGTTATCTTAAGGTTTTGATAAGGTTCGAGGTCAACTTTTACAATTATATATACTTAAGATTTTAAGGTCTTTATATGCGATTAGAGATTCAATTGATAATTTAAGGTTTTTCATATTCGCTTTAGGTTTTGAATTGAGATTTTAATCGGTTTTAAATCTCGTTAGCTCTATTGACTTCAGGATATCATTTACAGTTTAGGGATTTGATTTTATACTTAGAAAGCTAGATTTGTAGGGTTTACAATGAGAGATTTTTCAAAGCGGTACTTGAACATTTTGAATCCTTTCTCTTTTATATATAAATCTTCCAATAGCTAATTAGATGAAGATTATCTTCACTTCCATATTTATCCAATTGTTAGTTATTCAAGATACTCCCTAGATATTTTGAGAGGATCTCGGTTATTTGAATTTCAAAAAACAACTCTCCATATCTTGCTTTCAATCGGATAACCTTCAATTGGTAACCACCAGATAAGCTTTTGTTTTAAACTTGAAGAGATAGGCCTTATCAGATACTTCTGTATAAAACTCATATTTGAATTTCCATAAAATCCGATTCAACCTTATCCTTATCCACTCTTGTACATATCTTGATTTTTCAAAAATTAATTCACTCAAAGATAATTCCTATAGATCTTAACTTCATCTTGAGTGAAACGGGATAAGTATATTTTCCTAATACACCCAATGTAGTGGAGTTAGGGCTTGATTAATTTGAATATGATTTAAAGCTATTTTCAACGTCATACTTCCAGACTTACTTTCTGAACAAGCTTATGAAGAATATCAACCTTTTGTTTCTGAAGTTTCTGAATAAGCTTCTCAAGTGCTATATCAATTCTTCTTATGAAAGCTTTTGAAATATCCTCTGAAAGATTTTCAAACTAGTTTATATTCAATCAATTCAAAGCTTTTGAATAAACTTCTAAATACAACTTAGTTGCGAAATTAAACTTTCTGAAAATCCTTTTTTAAGCCTAGACTCTTAAAGATTCATTAGCTTTTAACCCTTTTTCTTATCATTAAAATATATGAGAAATATCTAACACTCTAAATCCATAATCTCTAATCAACTATGTTATGAGAAAAGATAGAAGATAATTGTGATGCTAGTTATAGTTAAAATACTACGAGGTAATATTTCTCATATATACATTGCCACATTTAAGTAAACATAAAGGGATTAGCAAATTAATAGTCCTCGGGTCTCTTTAATTGAGTCTTCAGTTTTTGTTCTATCTAAGTTATGTCATGTTTAAACAAATCTGAGTCATATCAACCAAAAATGTTTCATGAGTCCACTTGATCAAAGGTCGTACTAGTTTCATCAAGTTGTGTCAAGCCTAAATCATTTAAGTTATCTACCATCTCATTTATTCTCGAGATAGAGAACAGTCAAAATTTGTCAAACCCACTACTGTTGACATTTATTTTAGTGATACGAAATATAAAGTTGATGCTTGGAACAACGACACAACAATCATGGAATGAAAGAATCATGTAATTGGGATAAGAATGAAACAAATTTGTATTAACTGTAAAAGAAACAATTAGGACATAAATAACCATCGATAAAACCTAAAATTTTGATATAAGGAAAAATATTGAATACATTAAATTTGTATAAAGGAATTGAGGATGAAAGATAAGATAGATAACAAATCAATAGGTAATACAAATATGCTGATATAGTAATTAGAATAGAAAACCTTGTTACTTACAAAGTTAAGGATACCAAATGTAGCAGATAATATAAAAAGGATTCCTTCATTAAATGATTTGAAATATATCAAGTATCATGAAAAAGAGTAAAAGAATTTAAATACACTTAACGTAACATAAGAAAGTATGATAAGTATAATAGAACAACTAAAATATTCTTCATAAAGGCTTAATAAATAAGAAACTCATAATATAAAGATATAATTAAATAGGAATAAACTATTAATTAAATACTATGCCACTATACAAAGTTAGACAATAAAATGATAGAAATAAAGATGGATCCCAAAACAATAGATGGATACCTATCTAACAAAACTATCCTTTAGAAAAATAAGTAAGACTAGTGAAAAGAAACAATCAAGTTGATGATAAACCATAATATCAAGATAATAAACTTGAGACCAATCTTGAATGCTAGGATTTGACATGATCTAAACAACTAACTAAATAAGGATAATGCTTCAAGAAAACGAAAATTTTAGTATATAACAAATCTTATACTAAAGATTATTTCCAAATAGAATTCGGAAATTTCTTCTTATTGGAAACTTAAGATTTCCTAGACTCAAAAATTGATTCAGAAAATAACTATTCATAAGACCCAAATTAATAGACACTTGAATTCTAAATATTGAATGCAAAAAACTTTACTAAACTAATAAATTTGGTCCAATTGATTTGATTACCTTTAGCTTAGTAAAATTAGAGAAAACACCATAGAAATAAATAATCAGTTAATACAATCGATTTAAGAAGTAAGAGAAGAAAAAAAATAAGGTAAATGGGGATACAAGAAATAGTAATAACTTAGATCCAATGTTAGTAGAGAATAAGAGAATTGGGGAAGTAGAGAAAAATATGAGTTCATAAAAGACCAACATAGGAGTAACAGGTAAAGAGTTAATTTAGAAATTTGAGTAGAAGGTAGCTTAGAAAGTAAGAATAGAAACGACATTTAGCATTAAGAATAAGGATAAGGAAGAGATATTCTCTGTTGATCTAGATAATAATAATAGCGTAAAGTGTCATAGTTATGAGGACAAAACTTTTCTAAGTGGGGTGGAAATGTGGAACTCATATTGGTGCAACTAGGTTCGATAGCCAATTTAAAGTGGTTGAGAAAGTAACTCAATTAAACTAGAAGTTTACAAGAGGCTTTGTGAGATTAGTTGAAGAGTTGTCGTAGGCTCGAAATTTAAAAATATAATAAAATATTAAAAATATATTCAAAACCATATAAATTTACTATATTATTATTATTGATAATGCATGAATTGGGTCTCGAAAAATAACAAAGACATAGAAATAAATTATTGGAGTAATATAATTAATATTATACATGAAAAAATATATAAAAGACATGTATATACACCAGATATAATTATTATGTTAGTATATGAACCTATAATTACCAAAAGTACCCAAAAATATACAAATATTACTAAGTAATTGAATTAAAGCATGAAAAAAAAAGTTGGAAAAAAATTACGCCGCACTTGGGAGACATATTTCATGTCGTAGCAAAGTTAGCAGCCATCTTTAAGTTTAGAAATGAAAGAAACATGAGGTGACGACACCTAAACCAAAGGAAAAAGCTTAGTTAATTAGAAAAATAAATTCAAAATCTATATCAACCAAGTCAAGAAAATTCCAAGCACTTACCTGATGAAAGCTTAGTCATTTTGGTACATAAGAAAACTTTGGAAAATGAGAACAAGAGAAGAAAAGTTGGGATAGAAAAATTAGGATGAAATAGTGCAAAAATAGGGATTTTTCAAGTTCTCTATACTAATCACCACGTGCAAGTAAGCCAAACCACCTGGAGATAAAGGAGGTAACGTCAACTTAGGAAGACAAAACTTCACCCTCAGATGGTGGCCGAAGCTTCAACTTCTAGTGAGTCGCTGATCTCTCTGATTTTATCAAAATTTTGGTAAAAATAGCAAATAAACTCCAAAAATTTTGAAATTTGGTTTCCTTATGTATTTTTGCATGAGGATTTCAAATCCTTAGTTAGATTTTCAAAATTTTAAGTGTAGATATTAGGTCCTTAAGAAAAAGTCCCGCGCAACATTTTTTTATTGGGTTTTTGAAAACCAATCCATGTAGTTTCAACTCAAAATTTTATTGACATACTCCTAAGATGTTATATTTTGATATTGAGTGGTCAGATTTCTAAAATTAAGTTGTTGGATTTTTGAGAAATTTTCGTTTTTGTGTAAACAGTGCACTAAACAAGGTGTTTGTAAAAAGAGATTGATGAAATTTTTTAAAACTATGGTATACCCTAAATTTCCCCACAAGTAGTAGCTAAAAGTGGTTTAATATGAATTTAGGAAGGATAATTTATAAGTAAAAGTTGGTATTTGGTGATTTAAGGTTAGATTTTTCTAGTATTTAGTATTCTTGTAAACTAATAGATAGTATGATAAAGAAAAGAAGTAAATGATTTAAGTTTTAGTTGATACTTACTGGTTATACAGGGTATACAGTTCTTGAAATATAAGATAAGTGGAGTATATGTGAAGTAGTTAGATGTATTAGTAGCAGTAGTGATACGGATTCATGGATGAACACATGAACCCAATATCACGCGTAACCTAAGGAGGTAGGTTCAAGCCATAAGATGGCTCAGAAAAAGTAAATGATAGTCGAGGGATGAATAGGGGTTCCTATACACCGACAATGGGTATAACGTACCAACACCTCATACGAGCTCAGATCACACTTAATATGATGCACAAGTATGGCTGGAGGTCACTCGCCACTAGTCCACACTCGAATGGGCTAGATAAGAGTAGCTCAAGAGTAAGCAAAAAGGACACTTAGCTTAAGAGAGAGTAAAAGGTGCAATGTATTCTTCTTCTATATAACATATACGGCTGTTATTACGTTATGCAACTATTTATAGTACCATGTTAAGGTAAGTCCTAAGTTACAAAAATTACAATGAATGAATCCTTATTTGCTAAACAAAAGGAGAATAATTTACAAGGAAATAAAATCAGGCAAAAAAGAACGTCCTTTATCAAAAAGAATAGTACGAGTGGCAAAAAGGATAGCGCGTTCGTGTTTTTAATTAGTCTACGATTTTGATAATATTGTAAATCAAGCAGGGGTAGTCCTCTGATCAAGTCTATTCGGCATCGATAGTTTGGTACCTTAACAATTGAGGCTAGATAGGGGTTAGCTTAAAGGCAACTCACATTTAGGTTAACCTCGGATTACCGGCTCTTCACAATTGTTAGCTCGGCCTCAGTACTATGAAGATGGGTGTTTTCCTAATTTAGTGCTTAATTTGGGGTACTAGAGAGGGGTGGACTCCATGCATCGGCTAATCACCTCGATAACTTCCTTGATAGTGTAAAGAATGAAGTAGCTTAGCAAATTTGACTGCGGAAAACACTACTCCTCGGTACTTAACTCTCCTCGGACAGCTCGGCGAACCATGTAAGAAAGCCTTCAGGTTCAGGAACAAGTGATCTATCCTTAATCCCTATTAAGTAAGGGGTTAGAAAGTGTGTCAAAAAGTAAGTCAAAATATGATCTAGTGTCAATATGTTAAATACACTTAGAAAATGGATTCCGTACAAAAAAAGTAGCTTATATTTAGACTCTACCCTATTTCTTGAGATAAGCTATAAGTTAAGAACTTCCTAAATAAGAATCTAACTTTGGACTGAGGGTCAGAAACTAAGTCAAAATGTTATTTGGTGTTGGATATCCTTGACTACACCCGAAGTTTGACAATAGATTAGCTAGTAATTTGTATATGAATTCTACACCTTTATCAAATTCAAAACATGAGTTAAAAATCACTTTGACAATAACCCATACCACAAGACTAAGTCAACACCTCAGTCAAAAAGTAGTTTGACGAAAGATGCAAAATGTAAGAGCAATTAGAAGTTTGAAGATGGTTGGTATTGAATATCGGCTCATTAAAAGTCGAAGAGTAGATCAAAAAGTTACTTGATTATAGTCTCTAAGAATTTTTTGAAGTTAGAATATAGATCAGAAATTATTGGGCAGCAATTTAAATCAAGTTAGAACCTTGGTTAAAATGTATTTTACTTAACTAACATCTAATAAACACCTTAGAAAACTCACCAAACACAATTAAGGAACATATTTAAATGTCAAACTAAACTCATATATTATATATATTATAAAAACTAAAGATGTTACATTAATTTTAGGGATAATAGTAGAAGACAAGAGCAACACATGAGGGGAATGAGCATCAATATCTAGGTAAGTGAGATTAATGTTTCATCGCACTTTGAAGTATTATTTAAGAATACTTAGAGACCTTATTATATGTCTTATTTGTGGTCGTAAGTTAGTTGCTTATGTGCATGTAACGTTTGTGCTTGAATATTGTAGTGCTATTTGAGTGCTGAATTGATGTGTTGATTGCTTCATGATATTATATACTTTAAACTATTTGAATTTGCTTGATCACCCCAAAAGTACTCTAACACATACTCAACTTAACCACTAGTTGGACTTGCATCGCAACCCACTTGAGGAAATGATTAAGAAGTGTAGGCTAAACACAGATGCCTTAGTTGAGGATAGCAGAAATAGCCCTTTCACTACCTTAGGTCAAACTAACTAACAAGAGAAGGGGTCGTGGCCAGATTAGGATCAATAGTTCGAAAGTAGTTTCGGGAGGAGCGTGTTCTCCATTGCACAAGTCCTGATTTGGTGACCAAATTTGCTAATGCACGACATTAAACTCCTTGGAACTTAAATTAGGGTGGGCGTAATTTCTCTAATCTCATGATGACCAGTTAACATCATGCAATGGCATTTGCTTAATCATGCATTGCATCTAATGAAATTACTTGAAAACCCCAGTTGCTTAATGTCAAATATATGCTACTATCTCTGTCTTACTTGCTAAGTAAGTAGTCACTCATTCCCTTAAAATTGTTTTATAGGTTTCCCTAGTAAACTTACCAGAAAACTAGAGAACAAGGTCAGGGAGTGAGATTCAAGATTTACCTGGCTGGATTTCTATTTGTTTTATCAACTGTACTAACTTATAAGAAAACTAATAGGGTCTCTTTAAGTGACCCTTAGTTTTCGGTCTCTTCAAGTGACCCTTAGTTTTTAGTCAATAAAATTTATTCCATGCTCTGCAAGCCTGTTGATTCTAGTGAAATTTTAGTAGACATTGTATCTTTCTGTAACGATAGTTTTGGAATTTTTATTAAATACAAGGTTTTATTTTTCATACAACTTTTATCTTGATTTTTACTTGAAATTTAAGTTATAAAATAAAATTATTTTCAGAATCTATTTTTTAAAATGTTATACTACAGGTTGATTCCTACCAGAAATTGAATGAGGCACTTCCAAGTAATAGAGTGGTAAACGCCTTGTATAGGCTATACCTACGTTAGCTACCAAGGTGGCTAGCTTATAGGGTAAATTGATTTACACGATGGGGCTGCTACGACTCTTTGATTTGGGGCATGACAATTAGTGCATCATATCTATCGTTAGGGTACAAAGACCTCTATTTAACCTTCGACTATCATTTATCTTATAGACCATCTCGCAGTTTGGATCTACCCCATTATTTTGTGTGATATCAGACATCATGTATTCATCTGCATTAGACCATATCATCCTAGTATCAAGGCTTAACTATGTTCAAAACTAGATTCTATTACTTTGCTGCTTGAGTGGTTTGTTACTATTTTCGAATGTAAGAAGTTCTATTGTTAACATCGAAGTTTAGGTAGTTGAAAGGTATTGAAGAAAGTTCGATGCTCTGTTTTCCCTTGTTTCTCCAACAAAAAATAGAGTGCGGTTGTTTGTTTATTTGTTGTGTAGTTGTCTTGGTGTTGAGGCTATTAATTATTGATCTAATGTTGTTATTCACATAAAGAACTTTGAGTGGTATTTTAAATATCAATTTTGTAGGGTAACCAACAATATCAAATTCTAGTGTCTAGGGAACTCTAGGAAACCAAGAAAGTGGTGCTTGAAATGGCCAAGGGCAAGAAGGAAGCTCCATACCTCAGTCAATGGGTGATTGATTGGATAGGCTCACCAACTTAGTAGCTAGTTTGGCAACTATTATCCAAGAAGATAGACAACAAGCCAGAAATAACCCAACCATAGGATGTAAGCAACAAAAGCGAGGCAATGGTCAATTTGACTAAGTTAATGCCTTAACTCAACCACCCCGAGCTGAAGGAATAGGTAAAGATGCCAGACGAAGGCTAGCACTTAAAGAAATTAAGGAAGAAGAGGAAGGAGATGACAAGGTAGAAGAGTACAATGAGCTTGAAGAGAGAAATGTCCAAGCCCCTAGAGTTGAAGAGTTAAGGATGCGTATTCTAAGCTTTTTTAGAAGCGATGATGTTGAGGAATACCTAGATTAGGTATATAAGATTAAGAAGTAATTTAAATGCTACGAAGTACTAGATAATGTAAAGGTTAAACTTGTTGTGTTGGAGTTTATTGGTTATAATGCCTGATAGTGGAAGAACTTGTAAGCCACCTAAAGAAGAGAAGGAAAACATGAGGTTAGGAGTTAGGATGAGATGAAGAGGGTCATGAGGAGGAGATTTATTTCGAGCTACTATTTGCAGAATGCCTTCAAAAGATTATAGGAGCTGAAGCAAGGAGGATCAACTCTTGAAGCTTATGTCAAGGAATTCCAAATGTTAATGATTTGATGCAAAGTTAGCAATCCTGAAGACCGAATTGTATCTTGATTCATTGGTGTACTAAAGTACGTGATCAAAGATATCCTAGAAACCATGGATATTAGGTCACTTGACAACATAATCCAAGCTACCTAGAGGATAGAAAGGCATCAAATAGGAAGGTTCCAACTATTCATCATCCAACCTAGCAATAGCCGATCTTTTTTTAGCAAACCTTCTAAACAGAACCAAGTAAGGTTATTGAGACCTAACGTGCTCAAACTACCCGAATATAGGAGAAGAAAGTCCCAAGAAAGTTTGAGAAAAGCTAAAGTTCAGGTAGAAAGACGAGTGAGATCAAATGTTTCAATTGCCAAGGATTTAGACATATAGCCGCTTAGTGTCTGAACAAAAGAACTATGGTGATTTAAGGCCAAGTGCTGACAATTGAAGTAAACAATACTAATAAGGAAGTAAAAGAGTTAAAAGAGGACAGACGAATCGAGTTATCCGAAGAGGAAGTTATCTATAGTGAGGAAGGCAACTTTATGCCGACCACTCTAATGTTGAAAAGGACGATGAGTGTCAATCCTGTGCCCGAAGACAAACAGAGGGAAAATCTCTTTCATATCAAATGTAAGGTGAATGAGTCACTATGTGCCTTAATCTTGACAATGGGAGCTGCACCAATGTAGCCTCTACTTTTATGATCCAACAATTGAAATTTGTTAACCATACCTTACCTAAAACCTTATGAGATACATTAGCTCAATGATAAAGAAGCCCTATAGGTGAACAAACAGGTGTTTATGTCGATTTACATTGGCAATTATCGAGATGAAGTGCTTTATGATGTGCTGCCCATGAATGTACCCTACATTTTACTTAGATGACTATAGATGTTCGATCAAGCAGTAATATATGATAGAAGGAGGAATACATGTTCCTTAGAGCATAAAGGTAGGAGGGTGAAATTGAGTCCTATGACAACTGAGCAAGTAAAGGTCATGTAGTCTCAACTAAGCCAAATCCTAAAGAAAGAGGCTTTAGTATTAACCTGAGCCAAGCTAAAAAGAGAGATTGAGCTCAAAGGACCGACCTATCTACTGGTCCGAAGAATACTGGAGATGAAGTCTGAAGAGAAGGAGCAACCCGCTGAGGTGAAAACATTATTGGAAGAGTTAGCCAATCTATTCCCAGATGAACTACTGAAAAGTCCACCTCCCATCCGAGGTGTCGAACATGCAATTGACTTGTAGCCAAGAGTCACACTACTAAACAAGCCTACCTATAAGCTAAATCTTGAATAGGTTGCCAAGTTACAAAAGTAAGCAGATGAGTTAATGAAGAAAGGATATATACGCGAGTCCCTTAGCCCCTATGCCATACCGACCTTGTTGGTGCCAAAGAAAGATGGGTCTTAGAGAACATGTGTAGATAATCAAGCAATCAAATCACCATCAAATACAAGTATTACATACCAAGACTTGATGACATGCTAAATGGGTTGAGCAAAGCAAGAATGTTCTCCAAAATTGACTTCATATCAGAATACCATCAGATCCAAATGCATGAAGGTGATGAGTGGAAGACCGCATTCAAAACATGCCATGGATTATATAAATGGCTTGTAATGTCGTTTGAACTATCTAATGTGTTGAGCACATTTGTGCGCTTGATGAATCATGTGCTTTAAGAATTAATAGGGAATTTTATCATAGTTTATTTTGATGACATCTTAGTATATAACTTTGACATAGAGGCTCACTAACAGCATCTTCGAAGCATCTTTGCAAAACTTCAAGCTGAACAACTTTACACCAATCTAAAGAAGTGTAACTTTTACCAATCTAAAGTGATATTCTTGGGATTCATTGTGAGTAGTAGTAGCATATAAGTTGATGAAGAGAAGATTAGAGCTATCACCTAATGGCTAGTGCTAACTACTTTGACCGACGTAAGGAGTTTCTACAGCTTAGCATCATTCTATCATCGATTTATAAGGAATTTTAGTATAATTATGGCCCCACTCTTCGAACTCTCAAAGAAGAATGTTGAATTTAAATGAGGAGAGAAGGAGCAAAGGATTTTTGAGGAAGTGAAAGAGAGGCTGACTACAATCCTTATCTTAGCTTTGCCTAGATTTGATAAAGTGTTTGAAGTTGAGTATGATGCATCTTGACTAGGCATAGGTACCGTGCTAATGCAAGAAGGTTAACCTATTACCCACTTTAGAGAGAAACTTCGAGGAGCTACATTACTCTGTCTGTGACAAGGAGTTTTACTCCTTAATTCAAGCCTTAATAGTATGGTAACACTATCTGTTACCTGAGGAATTTGTAATCTACACTGATCATGAATCCTTAAGATATTTGAAGAGCGAACCTAAGTTATCCTGAATACAAGCTAAATGGGTCAAGTTCATGGAAGGTTTTTCTTATGTTGTAAAAGATAAGAATGGAAAGAACACTGCAGTAGTCGATGCCTTGTCGAGACAACGTTCTCTCCTGACCAAGCTGCAAACTAGGTTGCTTGGCTTTTCAATAATAAAGAATTTGTACGCTAAGGATCTATACTGTGGTACCATCTATGCCAGATGTGAGGAAGGAAGAACACTAGATAACTATCACAAGGAGAACAAATACTTATTTAAGAAGAGGAGGCTATGTATCCTAACCTATTCCATGAGAGAATTACTAGTGCGCAAGGCACATGGAGGAGGATTGACAAGACACTTTGACTAGCGCCAAACCCATGAGGTATTATATACGAGATTCTTGTAGCTTAGAGTAATGAGAGATGTACAGTCTATGTTGGAAAAATGTGCGACCTACCGAAAGGCAAAGAGTCGAGCCAAGCGAAGACATTATCTACCCTTGCCAATCTCGACTAAACCATGGTTCAAGCTAAGTATGGATTTTATGTTAGGATGACCACGGACGTCCCGAAGGAAGGACTCCATCATGGTGGTTGTAGATCGATTCAATAAAAGGGTACATTTCATGCCTTATTCCAAAACTAGTGATGCTTCAACTGTCTCTTTTTTTTTTTTTTTTCTTGCCAGAAATAATTAAGCTTCATGGAGTACCCAAAACCATTGTTTTTTACCAAGACCTAAAGTTCATGAGCCACTTTTAGATGATACTATGGAGACGAATAGGAACCAAGCTATTGTATAACACGTCTTACCATCCACAAACCAATTAATAGACTAAGGTTGTTAATAAAACTATAAGAACTTTGCTATGGGTTGTTGTCGGACAAAACATGGCTGATTGGGATCTATGTCTACCAATCATCAAGTTCACCTATAATAGGATCACCCATAACGTAACAAACATGTCCCCTATTAAGGCCTTCTATGGGTTTAAGCTTAAGCTCCTGATGGACCAAGTACCCCTGCTAAGGCCCAATGACAACCTGCTTACTATAGAGAAAGTCAATACCATTAGAGCCATGCACCAAAAGGTAATAAAGCAATTAAGCCGAGCTATTACTAAGCTTGAGAGGCAAGGTCGATGACAAAAGAAGAGAGAATTTCAACCAAGTAATCTAGTTTAGATCCACCTCCACAAGGAACGATTTCCGAACTTAAGGAAGAGTAAGTTATCTTCCAAAGCTGATGAACCCTACAAATTGCCTAAAATGATCAATCTTAATGCCTACATGACTAAACTACCAGAGTAATACAACATCTCTAACTCCTTCAATATTGCTAATCTCCACCCATACACTCCTTAGGATGAGCAACCTAAAGCCCAGCCAGGTTTGATCCCAAATCTCAAACAACTCAAAGAAAATGATAAGAATCACAAACCAATCATGTACTCTCAAGCTTATGGGCTTGCTTAAGTAGCCCGCTAAGCTGTTCAAGCTAAATTGAGCACTGAAGAGCAATGCGTCCCCTAGTTTCATTTGTCGAGTTACTTCATTCTCTACATCATCCAAGAAGCTACCAAAGTAACTAGCCAACATGCCAAGTCGCCCCCTCTACCATACATTAGTCCAAGCATTGAATCAGGAAACAGTTGACTTCACTAGTGCCAAAGCCAAGTTGACAGTTGTTAGAAGCTACTCACCCAAGGCCAACCCAAAAATGAGGTGCCCTTAAACCAACCCCTATTCAATCCTAACTGTTCAAGCTGCCAAACTACTGACGCTGACCTAACCTGATCAGAACCTCATCCCTACTCAACCAATAAGGTCATTGGGACAACAGAATGAGCAAACTACACATGTGCTATCCTTTTTCTAACATCTGTACTGTCCTTTCTACCAACAAATATTCTTTTTACACAATTACATTGATACTCTTGTAAATTATTCCCCTTTTCCTTAGCTAATAGGAATCTGTTTTTATAATTTACTATAACCTAGGTTTTACCCTAATTGGTACTATAAATACTTATGTATTGTAATGGCTATAAGGAAGAATACATTGAAATTTCCAAACATACTCTCTTGAGCTAAGTGTTTTATTGTTTATTCTTGAGTTACTCTTATCTAGCCCATTGAGCATAAATTAGTGGCAAGTGACCTTCGGCTACATTTATGTGTCATATCAAGTGTAGTCCGAGCTCGTGTAAGGCATTAGTGAGTCATATCCAACGTTGGTGTACAAGGGCCCCTGCATAACCTTTGACTATCATTTATCTTTTGAAACATCTTATGATTTGGACCTACCCCCATTGGTTCATACGATACCAGATGTCGTGTGTTCATCCACACCAGACCGTGTCACTACTGATCTACCATCTAAACCACCTACCTTTGAACTAAGTCTTTAAACTCTAAAACCTAAACATCACTCTCTTGTGATCACTCCATAGCAAGCTGACCAAACTAATCAATTACCTGATCAAGAACCAGAGAAAACTCCTGTCATCTCCCCTCATTCGTCTAAACCAAAGGATCCTCTTATTGCAACTCATATCCTTAACCTTGAAGGATAGACCACTCCTGAAGGAAACACAAAAACCATTTCTATTAGGTCTAATAAGGATGGTAGTACATTAGGTCTAACTCAATCTACTCTAACTCCAGTTAAAGATAGTGAACCAACTTCTAGTGGCAACAATCAATTGAAGTCAATCCCTCTCCTAACAAGCCAGTTGTTGCTTACTTTTGACAAAATGAAACTATGTGCTAAGAAGAAAGCTAAAAGATCTAAAAAATCATTTCAATGTTCAAGTGTCTTGTCTTTTGAATTTTATGTTTTGATGTTATGTTTTTAGTTTTATTCCAATCAAACTCATGTTATGTTTTCCTTATGTCGAGTTCACATATGGACAGTGTTTATGTACTTTCTTCCTAATCAATCAAAGTCTTTTTTAGTTTATGCATGTATGTCAAGCCTGGTTTTTCATCTTCCCGATTCTTTTTATAAAATAGGCCTTCTTTAAATCAATCAATAATAAACACCCATTTAATACCGATCCTCAACTAAGGTTTAAAGAAAACCATTTTTTCAATTTGAAGAGATATTAAAGTCACCACCCAACCAAAGTTGGGAAGAAGAGTTAAATTATAACCAATTTGGTAGGCTAGTTATAACTTAGCTAGTGGTCTATCAATTAAAAAAAAAACAATTTATAAAAACAGCTTTTTGAAAGCTAAAGATTTAGATTCGGAGGTTAATTTATTAAACACCAAACATGTACCATTTTTTAACTTTTCAAATTTAACTTTGCTTTTCAAATATATCCTTTTTTATTTCTAAAACAACTAATTATGATACACATGACTAAATTGATCAATTTATACGTATATCTAAAAATGGAAAAAAAAAATAAAACTTCCATATTTTAAGTTGCCCTATACTTATGTATGGGTGTCTACGTACCTACTATTTGAGATCAAACTTTCATAATTCACTCACCGAAAAATATAGCAAGTTGATTAATTTTAATTTTTCAAAAATTACCGAGTTCATGTTTTTACCCATTTTGATTTATTTGAAGAAAAAATTTCTAAGGATCCTAAATTGGTATTTTATTTTCAAAAACTCCAAAATAATCCTAATTTGAAAGAGGTCCTAATTTTGAAAAATGATAAATTGCTTTATTTATTTGAAAAAAAAAATAATTTTTCTAAGTGATATGGTGAATTCATATTTTTTTATCATTATTTTATTTTTTATTATTTATTTATTTACTTTTTATTTATTTTTTTTTTTTGTTTTTTAGTTAAAATGTGTAAATAAAAAATAAAATAAAGTTAAACACTTACTTTTCTTTTCTTCCTTTTTTTTTTCTTTTTTCTTTCTTTTCCCTTTTCCTTTTCCTTTTTTTCAGATTTTTCTTTTATTTTTAGTTACAATTCCATATTGAAATAAATAAATAAATAAAAATAATAACTGAATCTACAAAACAAATAACAATGCTGGATCAAACCTGGATCGAAGCTAGACGTGCGAGTCAAACCATGGTCAATGGGTTGGATCATAGGTCAAAGTTGGTGTGGATAGTAGGTTCGGGTCGGGTCGTGCGCAGTAAGTCGAAGGAGGTGTTTCAGAGGCCATTCCAATGGCCGAAATGATCGAGAAAGGCCACTTTGGTGGCTACTTTATTAGGGATTAGGGGGTTGGTCCAATGTAATGGCCAACAGCAGTGGTTGATGCGGCGGCTGATGGTGGTGGAGTGGATGTTAGATCTTCGGATCATTAGTGGTGATGTTACTGGGTGCTATTCGGAAGGGTTTACTCGGTGGTGTTAGGTATGGCTACTAAAAGGGTGTGGTGGTCAAGAGGGTATGTATGCTGGAGTGGACGGTGGGCATGGGTCTTAGGTGGTGTCATGTGTTCAACCCTATGATTAAGATAGAGTGTGTGAGTCGAGTGAGGGAGAGAGAGTAGATCGAGTGTCTGTATGGGTTTAGTTCAGTTAGCGTATGGGTTGGTGGTATTTGTAAACAATGAGTAGCAAATGTGGTGTTGTCAGCTAAGAATGGGGGGTGATGGGTTAGAGAGAAAGAGAGAATTATGCGGTGGTGTTCGAGAGATGTGTAGTTGCGTAGTTCGTGAATGAGAGTGAGATGACCGAGGAGAGAGAGAGGGATCGAATAATATGTGTGTAGGAGAGAGTGTGAGACACCAAGAGGAGAGAGAGAGAGGGATCGGACGATGGTGGGTCCCCCTCGTTGTTGTCTATTATGTTTTTTTTTTTCTTAAATAATCCCCTTTCCTTTACACCGGGTGTCCTCTCTTATTTTTATTTTTTATTGTTTTAAAATGAAATCCCTCCTCTCCTCCACTATGTGTGTATGCTATGTTTAAATAGAAAAGAAGGAGAAAGAATAAGGAAAGGAGAGAAAAAAATGGGGGGAAAGAAATTTTGTTGTCGCGACAAATCACAACACGCCATATGTCACAATTAGACACGTGGCCTAGTGATGTTTTGACATAGGGCAATATGTGGATTTAAGAAAAAGATAAAAAACCATCCTTATGTCTCCAATGAGTTTCAAACCCTTATACTTTAGCTCAATCCATATGCCTAGTCTAAGTGTTTTACCATTAGGCCATTAGCCTGTACCTTTACACATATGAACTAGGTTAACTTGAGTTAGATTTAAATGTAAGCTCAAGTCCAAGGACCCTTTATTTTAAGTTAAATTAAATCTGTTCTATCCAAGCAACTTAAAAATGTATTATTTTCTAAATTCCTTATTTTATTTTATTATTTTTGTAACTTTTCAAATTTCTTTCTTTTTATGTATTTTTTTCTAAATTTCTTATTTTTTGTGTTTTTTCCTATTTTCCTATTTTTTGCATCTTTCTAAAATTCTTATTTTTTTCTAAATTTCTTCATTTTTTTCTTTAATTTTCTATTTTTTTGAACCTTTTTTAATTTAGGACCCAATAAACTAACTTGAAAAATAAGAGGGTAGGGGTGCAAAAATTAAGTGTCTACAGCTGTCCCTCTTTGTGATAAAGTTTAATCAAAACTTTGCCATAAAGATAAAATAGATACTATTTTTGCCCCAAGAGTGAATTTTATCTTAAGAAACGCTATAGCTAGCTAGCTATCCTGGGTCCAATCCATTAAGGATTTGGAGAAGAGAAGGGTAGCACTCTAAGAGTTGGCTGAAAGATGAAAAGAAGAATTGAAGTCTGGTCATGCTCTTATGAACTGATGAAGCGAAGTGAAGTGAGCGAAGCGCTCCTTAAGTTAGCTAAGGCCTAAAGAAGAATGAGGAAACTTGGTCGTGCCCTAATGAGCTCACTAACCAAGGTAGGCATAGCACTCCTAGAGCTAGCTAAGACCCTAAACTGGATAAGATGGGTAAGCACTTCTAGGGCTTGCTAAAACCTCAAACTGATAAAGGAAACTTAGTCGTACCCTAATAAGCTAACTAACCAAAGCGGGTAAAGTACCCCTAGAGCTAGCTAAAACCCTAAATTGAAACCTAGTAGTGCTCTACCATGCTAACTAGGTGGGTATGTCTCTTAAGGACTAGCAACCCTAAAATTGGATTGATTTGAAACCTAGTAGTGCTCCTTTGAGTTGGCTATCCTAAACAAAAGCGTCTCTCAAGGATTAGCAACCCTAAAATTGGATCTATTTGAAACCTGGTAATGCTGTTTTAAGCTGACTATCCTAGGCGAAAGTGTCTCTCAAGGACTAGCAACCCTACAATTGAATCAATCTAGAAAACCTAGTTATTCCTCACTAGGTTCACTAACCTAGGTGGGAGCGTCTCTCGAAGAATAGTAACCTTAAAATTTAATTGATTTGAAAACCTAGTAATGCTCCTTTGAGCTGACTATCCTAGGCGAGAGTGTCTCTCAAAGACTAGCAACCCTAAAATTGGATTGATCTGAAACCTGGTAGTGCTCTTCTGAGCTGACTATCCTAAGTAGGAGTGTCTCTCAAGGACTAGTAACCTTAAAATTGGATCGATTTGGAAAACCTGGTTATACCTCATTAGGCTCACTAATCTAGACAGAAGTGTCTCTCAGGGACTAGCAACCCTAAAATTTGATTGATCTGAAACCTGGTAGTACTCCTTTGAACTGACTATCCTAGGCAGAAGCGTCTCTCAAGGACTAGCAACCTTAAAATTAAATCGATTTGGAACCTAGTAGTACTCCTTTGAGCTGATTATCTTAGGTAGGATGTACAAAGTGCTCCTAAAGCTAACTAAAACCCGTAATTGAAAACAAATGAAGAAAAGCCCCCGTTAAGCTTGCTTGGGAAGATTTGATGAGAGAAGTGCCTTATAGGCTCACTAAGAGACAACCGATGTAGAGATGTACCCCGTAGGCTTGCTTAAGTAGATTTGATGAGAGAAGTGCCCTATGGGCTCGCTAAGAGATAGTTGAAAGAAAGCACCCAATGGGCCCGCTAAGAAGATAAGATGAAGAGAAGTGCCCAACAAGCCCGCTAAGAGACAACTGATGAGGAGAAGCAACCTACAGGCTCGCTATGAGATTAGTGAAAGAGAAGCGCCCCATGGGCTTGCTTGAGAGAACTTGGTGAAAGAAAGAACCCTGTGGGTTTGCTAAAGGAATAGAAGTGCCCTACGAGCCTATTAGGAGAATTGGTGACAGAAAGCGCCCTATAGGTTCACTAAGAAAAAGTTGACGAGGAGATGTGCCTCGTAGGCTCGCTTACAAGGAATTAATGAGAGAGGCGCCCTATAGGCTTACTAAAGGAACAGAAGCGCCCAACGGGCTCACTAAGAGAAAGCTGAAAGAGAAGCATCTCATGGGCTCACTAAGAGAAAGTTGGAGAGGGGAGCGCCCTATAGGCTCACTAAAGACCCTATATGGAGTTGACGATAGAGGAGTTGAAAGCTAGTTGGGAGCCTAGAAAGATAAGACGACGCCTTAAAGGCTAATGAAATCCCTAAAATGAAAGATAGGATGGTGCCCTAAAGGCTGGTTGAATCCCTAAGAAGAAAAGAGGAGTTAGTGCTTTAAGAGATTGCTAACATCCTAAAAAGACGAGACAACACTCTAAAGGCTGGCTAGAACCCTAAAAAGAGTAGAAAAGGGGATAATACTCTAAGAGCTGGCTAGAACCCTAGAAAGAGTAGAAAAGGGGAAAGTGCTCTAAGAGCTAGCTAGAACCCTAAAAAGAAATAAAGGAGGGGTTAATGCTCTAAAAGCCAGCTAATACCTTAAAAAAACAGGACAGTACTCTAAAGGTTGGTTAGAACCCTAAAAAGAGTAAAAGAGAGGTCAGCACTCTAAGAGCTAGCTAACACTTTAGAAAAACGGGACAATGCCTTAAAGGCTAACTAGAACCCTAAAAAGAAAAGAAAAGGGGACAGCGCTCTAAGAGTTGGCTTGATCCTATAAAGACAAGACCATGCCCTAAAGGATGGCTAGAGCCTTAAAAAGAAATAAAGGAGGGGTTAGTGCTCTAAGAGCTAACTAACACCTTAGAAATACAAGACAGCACCCTAAAGGCTCGCTAGAGCCCTAAAAGAAATAAAGGAGGCGTTAGTGCTCTACAAGCCAGCTAACACCTTAGAAAGATGGGACAGCACCCTAAAGGCTAGCTAGAACCCTAAAAAGAAATAACGGAGGGGTTAGTGCTCTACAAGCTAGCTAACACCTAAGAAAGACGGGACAACATCCTAAAGGCTAGTTAGAACCCTAAAAAGAAAAGAAAAGGAGATAGCGCTCCAAGAGCTAGCTTAATCCCTAAGAGAAAAAATACGAGGGAATGAAGAACTAAAGTAAGATAAGCAACTAATTTCAAAAGACTCTTTGACTTGGAAAAGTATTTACAAAGAGATTGTTGAAAAACCATTTATGAACAAGGAAAAGAGTAGGGATAGGCCCCTTGATTTGAAAAAAGAGTTTGAAGGATGTTTAAAAACCACAATTAGGGGAGAATGACTTAAACTAAAGAATGACAACCTTAGAAAGGAACCAGATGACATGGATTAAAAGCTTAGCTATTCGAGCCAACATGGATTTAGACAAAAATTTTGTGATAAGCCTTTACTTTCTCTCTCTTCTTTTTTTTTTTTTTGAAAGTTTTACCAACAAGTATAAATTCTTATTAAGGAACAATCTTATTACCACCCCTATCTTCAGTGATCATGTGGAATTTCTTAATGCCCCTAACCCTAAGGCTTCTCTTAGGGTGTTTGTGATTTCAAGACATTCCTTTCTTAGGGAAAAGATAACTCAGAATTAGTTTAGTTAAAGAGGTCTTCCTTACTAGCTCTCGATCTAGATTATACTCTTAACTACAGTTCCAAAAATTATAGTCCATTTTGTAAGTAATACTCCTTGATCAATCCATTAGGTCTTTTTCGGTTTAACCTTATCAATTTAGGCTTTTGGTCTATGGGTTTCAAAAAGGATTAATGAAAAGGCTTATTTTGACAAAATTGCTTTTATTAATCTCAAGTGTACAAATCAAGAACCTTGGGGTAAAATTAGGAGTATGCTTATCTTAGTTTCAAAACAAATTTTATTAAAGATAAATTATCTTTCAAGATTAGAAGAGCTTTTACATGTGTAAGGGCAGTATTGTGGCTAGGGAAGCCTTATGTGATTCAGTATATGTAAGAGAGGCTTTAGAATGTTAGTGTGGATATGGAAATTTAGGTTTCTAGGCTTAGGAGTGTGATTTAGGGCCTTGTGTTTTCTAAGGCTATTTGGGCATTGACTCTTAGCTCTTTGATTTAGTTTGGTTACTCCTACTGGGATGTGAAATATTTCTTGAGGCTTTTTGTCCTACGCTTCCGGGCCTAATTCTTTGGCCTATTTTCTACTCTCTTTTTTTTTCTTTTTTTTTTTAATTGTTTTGCCCCACTATCTCT